>OX439370.1:2976165-4197808 GCA_949319445.1 Mythimna lalbum | reverse complement strand
CATGCCAAGATTGCCAAGTCCTCAGTTGAGGAATCCCAGTTGGAATTGCAGGTCACAAACCTAGACGATAGTTCTGTTGGCTGAGTTTCAATAAACCAATATTGCATATGCTATCTTGGCGCCATCACTACTTAAAATAGTCTGTCAATTATTTCTGACTGGCGACCCGCCTGGTTCAAACGGATGCAAATAATATTGATCTTCCCTGTATTTCGTTAAGATTCTATTAGTAAAAGTCGTACGGTGTTGTGCCACCAGTACATGGTGAATATTCCACCCATAAGTACGAAACGTTTTGGAAAACCTTCATTGTGCGTGCAGCTAAGGAGTGGAATTTCCTGCCGGCGTCAAATCGCTTTAAATCAAGATTGAATAGGTTACTTCTAGACAAGCGTGCTTCATCGTCGCTTACCATAAGGTGAGTGGTCAAACATGAGCTATCATATTACTCTCTGAAGGTGAACCCAGAGCGGCAGAAGTATTTGATGATTTCTGTCGTATAATCAAACAATTTTTTACTGCAAGCTTCTATTTTTGTTATGATTTCATTATTTTCTGGTAATGGTAATCTACTGGTACTCTTGAGCTTAATGATCCACCTATCGCAATTGCCGAGAAAGAGAAAATAATTGTCAATTAAATATAGAATTGGTCTTAATCTTAATAAAATACAACTCGGTTGCAAATAGTCATCTTCTATTTTCAACTGAGGTTTCCTAATGGCCGTTTAACCTGAACTTCAACACTTGTCCTGCCATTAAACTGTAAACCTGTCCCCCTAGTTTCTCCAGTCACAACAGGAGCAAAAACGGCGCGCACGATGCGCAAGCGCCACTCAAAATAGATTGTCGCTTCCTTCCCATGACCCCGCCATGTTGTACTGCACTTCCAGCTCCCTAGGTCTTTTAGTCAAGTTTTATTTCGACATTGTCGTCGAATTTTGTACTGAATTTAGTGTGGTGGACGAAAAAGATTTAGTTACACCATGTTAAAACGATTTCTCGCACAGTTAGTTCCTAGGAGTCTGACTGGCAAACAGGCATGCCTGTAGAAAGACAAGCAGACCTCTAGCTTAGCTCATCATCACCCATAACGTCTCTCCACATTACCGTGATACTCTCATCCCAGTTTTTAAGCCTTCAACATACCATCACACCTGTTACCTCAAATAGAGGGGCGGCATAAAGCTGTACTACCCAGCATTGTTAACCCAATTCTCACGTCCGACCCTGGTTCAGGCCGCCCCAACTCCTGGCAAAAAAAAAAATGCGAGCGTCGGCTTACTGACGTCGTGTAATGGGTAAGTTGCCGTTTGGTAAGAATCAAGCCTGGGTCACGTCGACCCAGGCTCTTGCTGACTCCAGTGGGGTTCAACGATCACCTGTCCCTGTGAGGTGATCGTTGAACCCCACAGGAGTCAGCAAGATGACAAGGCCCATTAGGTTGAATCGAAAAAGTTACCGCGTTTCTCGTAAAGAGAATCTGAAGGATCACTAATGGGTTTTAGTCAAGAAAAGCCTAATAGTCCCTCTCGCTTCACCTAGAGCGTGAAAGGTTATTTGATGATATGTCTCGAAAAAAAAAAGTAGTGTTCATTAACATATTTATTTATTTATTTAATCTTCATGCAACACAAAGTACATAGGCGGACTTAATGCCTTAGGCATTCTCTGCCAGTCAACCTAGGGTGGTGCAGAGACATTATGGTAGGCGCATATACAGAAACATTTAAGAAAAAAAAAAGAATACATATATTTAAAATAAACATACATATATATTTTATAATATATATATACTACATATATATTAATTTAAATCATATCATATTTATGTACATAGTTAGGTTTTAGTTTAAATAGTTTATTTAGTATTTAAGTTTTTTTTTATGTATATATGTAATAAATACCTCAGTCTCACAAGATGATTGTTGAAATTAATTTAAAGTAAGGACAGAAGTTTTGAGACGATTCTGCTATTGGTGAAGAAAATGATTCCGCAACTTCCGCTTAAATGCATACCGACTTTTGGCCGTCCTGATATCGAGAGGAAGCGCATTCCACAGAAGGATGGACTGTATATAGAAGGAAGAATGAACCAAATCAGAACTATGAGAAGGACAAAGCAGTAGGAGACATATTACCAGATATGTTTTAATTTTGTAACTAAAATAGATTTAAATACATTCCTGAACATAAACTTCACATAAAACGCGAAACTTTAATAAAGTCTACATCGCAAAAGGTTGGCTGCAAAACGAACACTACAAAAGTGCACGCGTGGACCGGCGACCGGCGCACGCGCATCGAGATCAACTATAAATAGAATGTCTCGCATCTTTCTTCCTATAATTATGAGTTATGGTCCCTTATTCTTAGTTAGCGTTAATAAAATGGGAAGATTTATCGAAGCTTAACAGTTGACAAGGAAATTGAATTCCTCGTCGAAGCTTTGATGTCATCTAGAAACACTACCGAATTTATAGAATGTTGATTAACCTTTGACACACAGGACCGGTCGTTGTGGCGACGCTTGGTGGAGGCCTATGTCCAGCTGTGGACGTCTTTCGGCTGATATGGTGGCGGTGGTGGTGATTAACCTTTTAATCCTCTACGTCATGAATAGGCAAGCGTGTTCCATCGTCGGCCACATCATCACTTACCATCACTTCACATCGCTCTTATCCAGGAACCGTGGCTGGCTAATACTAACACGGTGTCTGGACTGGGCTCTGCAGGTAAGGTCGCTAATCATATCGGTGGAGTCAAACCAAGAGCGTGTATACTTTTCAATAATAATATTGATTTCTTATGCATACCAGGCCTGTGCAGCGATGACCTGATTGCAGCTTATGTCAATGTCAAGAGCGGAAATGGACGCCTCATCGTGTGCTCGGCATACCTGGACGGGACGAAAACCGACCCATCCGAGGAGCTTGCAAAGGTAGTAGAGTACGCCTATGCCAACAATGCCGAGCTTCTCATTGGGTGTGACGCCAACGCCCACCATACCAACTGGGGCAGCACTGACATCAACGATAGAGGTGAGTTGCTTCATGATTTTGTACTAACTAACCGCCTCCAAATAGTTAATGAGGGATGTAAACCGACCTTTGTAACTAAATCGAGGAAGGAAGTTCTTGATGTAACTCTCGCTACTATTCACACTGCCAGGCTGATAACCAATTGGCATGTCAGTGATGAACCATCTATGTCTGATCATCGACTTATTGAATTCGCTTTGAATACATCCAACATTTGCGGAACTATCACTTTTAGGGATGCGAAAACCACGGACTGGGACTTGTACAGACGAAAGCTCCAGGAGAGACTCCTAGACGTCCCTAAAACCATACGCTCCCCTGAAACATTGGACTATGCTGTCACTCAAGTTACTGAAGCCATTACAGCCTCTTACCAAGAGAGCTGTCCTCTAAGAACTGTGAGGGACAGAAAAGTGACATGGTGGAACAAAAGGCTCGATGTTTTAAGGGAGGAATCACGTAGGTTGTTCAATAAGGCTAAATCGACTGACGACTGGGATCGGTATCGGAAAGCTTTAACTACCTATAATAAAGAAATCCGAAAGGCGAAAAGACTTTCATGGAGGAAGTTCTGCGAGGAGATTACTAAAGTCCCTCAAGGAGCCAGAATCCACAAAGTCTTATCCAAATTGCCTACGAATCAACTGGGACTCTTAAAGAAACCAGACGGTGCCTTCACTGCATCAGCGGAGGAAACCCTGAAACTTTTGGCGTCAACACACTTCCCTGGCTCGGTGATGGCACAAGACATCATCGTACCATATTCACCTCATATCCGCCTCTCCAGGCCTACAAATGAAGACTGGAGAAGAGCGGCGAGGTACTTTAGACCAAACAAGGTAGAATGGGCTATAGACTCATTCAAGCCGATAAAGTCTGCAGGTGATGACGATATCTTCCCAGCTCTCCTGCAGCAAGGGAAGACTATACTCATCCCTATCTTAATCAAAATCTTCAGAGCAAGCTTTGCCTGGGGATATATACCTGAGAAATGGACTACAGTTAAAGTCTGTTTTATCCCAAAGGCTGGTAAGAAAGACTACTCTCAACCAAAGTCCTTCAGACCAATAAGCCTTACCTCCTTCCTACTCAAGAGTATGGAAAAGGTTATAGACGAATGCATCAGGGAGGGACCATTAAGGGCTAACCCTCTGCATCCGAAGCAACATGCTTACCAAAAAGGAAAATCCACAGAAACTGCTCTGTTAGAACTAACAGACAGGATCGAAAGGGCTTTGGAAGATAAACAGATAGCCCTATGTGCTTTCCTTGATATTGAAGGAGCTTTCGACAACGTCACCATAGACGCCCTTTCCAAGGGAATGAAGGCGAAAGGGATTGACGAGACAACTACTCGTTGGATCGAATTCATGCTCCTCAACAGAACTATCAGTGTTACCTTACACGGAACTACAAAAAGCTTCAAAACAACTAAAGGGTGCCCACAAGGAGGCGTTCTATCGCCACTTCTATGGCTACTCGTTGTTGACCAATTGCTGGTTGAAGCCTTTAAAAGAGACTTAGATGTACACAGTTATGCTGACGATGTGGTGGCTTGTGTTATCGGCCCCTGTCACAGCACGGTATCATCTATACTGCAAAGATCTCTGAACGTTATAAACACATGGTGCACAGAGAACAATTTATCGGTTAACCCGAGTAAAACAACAATAGTCCCCTTTACTAGGAAGCGAAAGTTGGACAAACTTGTAACGCCCACTGTAAAGGGGACTCGCATACCATTCTCCAATGAGGTCAAGTACCTGGGCGTAACTATCGACCAGAGACTGACCTGGAACACTCACATTAATAATGTGATTCAAAAGGCTAAAATAGCTTTAGGAATATGCTGTCGCTTAGCAGGGACGAAATGGGGCCTAAACCCTAAAATCGCCCTGTGGTTGTACACCGCCATAGTCAGGCCGATAATAACGTATGCCTGCGTAGTATGGTGGAGGAAAACATCCCAAGTGACAGTCATTAACAAACTTAATGGTTTGCAGAGACTTGCATGCATTATATCAACAGGCGCCATGTCTACAACCCCAGGAGCTGCTCTAAATGCCCTGCTTAACCTTCCGCCACTTCATCTATTAATTGCGAAGGAGGCGAAAGCGGGCATGTATAGAATAAACAGCACTGGCAAAGTAAACTGGCGCTCTCAAGCACTGAGATCGCTACACGAATCAGTGCTTGAACACGATCAGCTAGCTATGACAACAGACGTCATGCTTCCACAGTGTAGCTTCACAAGAAATTACACAGTGGAACTGCCGAGCAGAGAGGATTGGGCAAGCAACCTCATTACTTGCAAGGCTGGAAGCCTGATCTGGTTTACAGACGGATCCAAAATGGGTGAGAATGTAGGATGTGGAATATTTGGCATTAGCCCGAAATTCAGCAAAAGCTTGAATCTGGGTAAATATGCCACCATATTCCAAGCGGAGGTATACGCCATTATAGAATGTGCGGAAGCCAACCGTCAACGAAACTACATAAATCAATTAATTCTGATTTACTCAGATAGCCAGGCAGCTCTTAACGCCTTGAACTCGAATACAATAAATTCGAAACTGGTAAAAGACTGCGTTAACAAACTAAATGACCTGGGGCAAAGGAATAAAGTTATTCTGAGATGGGTACCGGGTCATTCTGGAATTACTGGCAATGAAAAAGCCGACGAACTTGCAAGGACTGGGGCTCAGGGTCATCAGATAGGACCAGAACCTTTCTGTGGTATCTCAAAGAACCAGGCCATGCAGACCCTTAAGGGCAACCTATTTGGCGATTCAAAAAAGCACTGGTTGTTACAACCAGGACTGCTACACGCCAAATCTCTAATAGAAGGCTACTCACAAAAACGAACTGCCGAGCTTCTTGAGCTTAGCAGGACGAACATTTGTGCGATAGCCCGCGCCTTAACCGGGCACTGCAAATTAAACAGGCACCAATTTCACATGAAACTGAGTGACACTGATGTTTGCAGGTACTGTAATCAGGAGAGGGAGACGCCTAAGCACCTGTTGTGTGAATGTGGGCCCCTTATCCACAAACGGAGTATCCATCTGGGTCGACACATTATTCGCCCGGAGGAGATTAAAACTCTCAAAGCTAGGAGTATTCTAGACTTCCTGGAAGCCTCCCGGCTAAAAGAGTTACTCTAACAAGGTGGCGAGTCACAATAGATCTTTTAGGTCGCAGTGACTACATCTCCTACACTATGGGAGATGCATAGCCCCTTTTCTTCAAAAATAATAATACCATCATGTGAGGTAGTGGTCAAACGTAAGCCGATCCATTATAAAAAAAAAAAAACGCCGTATATATTCGACCAACACTCGCGTCTATTCCGCCAGGGTCGCACATCCACGACCAAATACTCCATCTCGTCAGCACTTCTGTTACCTAAGAGAATTGAAGAGCTAAACGAGATGGAGTACGCAGTCGCAAACACACGACCCTGGCGAATAGAACACTAAAACACTCGTCGGACTAATCCGACGCAAGCGGTTAAAGCGTTAACTTCTAAACGTCTAGAAGTTAAATCGACTGTCGTGGATTAATAGATCGAATGTGATCTCTCTCCTCTATCTCTCTCTGATACTCAAAGGTTTGCAGGGAGAAAATTCATTGTTAAGCTCGTCTTTGTACAATAGTATACACTGTGTTTACATCTCTCATCCAACTCTCTTGTCGCAGGTCTGCTAGAAAAAATTTCATTTGAAATAAGCAGTACCTTTGTACTCTCCTGTGTTTGTTAATTTTTAAGTGTTTGTGTGTGTACATAAATGATAAATTAATACTAAGTAAGTTAATATTAAGTTTTATTTTGATACCATAAACAATTAAGAAGATCTAAGCTTTAATACCTAAATACACTACCACGACTGCTCTGGTTGTAGGATTGCGGTTGGGTTTTATCAATAAAAGTCTGATTCTCCCCCTTGCTGCAAGCTCGGGTGACGTTGTTTATCTCCCATTTAAAGCCTGCTGTAAGTGGGAAATTGTAACATAACTATAGAACTAATACAATCATGATATAACATTGCCAATCTTATGACGACCAAGCGATGTAGATTTTGTTCTACATAACTTTAAAAAAGAAGGTTTAAAAATAAATACTTATATGAAAAATACAGCTAAAGGCGAGGCATTTAAAACAAGCTAGAAAATGCCGATAAGGCATCAGACCTAAATACTAAGTTTTTTGCTCATGCAGATGTAGAACAGTAAGTATTTTAATGAAGCAATTAGTTTACTGATATCTATACAGTTTTTTATCATTGATAGGCTCGAATTTGACCACTATCTCACCTGATGGTAACTATGGAGCACGCAAACGAACAGACGGTTTCTGTGTAAGAAACGTTTCCCACGAAAGATAAAGAAATAGTTTAATTAACTTAGATACACGAAAGGCCTTTCATCAGATTCCAATAAACACTATCTAGATGATGTAATCCTACAAACATCCGTTGGGATCACTCGTCAGCAGTCGGAAACTCCTTGAACTAGCCAGATGGTGAAGCAATAAACGCTATTTAATGCGTTACTCGTAACTCCGCAATAAAACGCGTTGAGAATAACTGCGTTATATCTGCAATTAGTTTTTATATCGGTCCACAGTTTTATCGTACTGGCTGGTTATTGTGAATGGGAAGTGGCTATTTTAAATCGTTTGTTGATCGATGTGTTATTTCGTAGTTTTGTAGAAATGAATAAGGAAGATACAAATAGCTACTTATATAGCAAACAGTTTTACATTTTTTGATTATGACTAGCCTTTTGGTTTAGTGTTTAGTGGCTTTGACTGCTATGCCGGAGGTTTGATTCCTACCGATGATAAATATTTGTGTGATAAATAGTTGTATAACAACCCCTCAGTCGCCTGGATGACCCCGTGACTATGCATTTTTGCTAACAAAACAAACTTATAACTTTGTGATTTTTCATGATACAGTTATGAAATTACACATATTACACCTATTCTTTACATAAAATATACTAGACACGTGTTTCGAGTTTCGCATATACTGAAACTAATACTGTATATAAAGGAAGTCAATATTTATCCGCAGCCATTTATCATTGCCATGAAGACTTGACGTGAATTATATCAAAAGATCAACCCAATTAAATAATATATCATTTAGAGGACACATAGTCCTCCAATTACATCGTTAAGACAACTTTGACGTATGAACATCCCAGGCTTAAAGGTCACTTGTAAGGCTGTCATAAACCCCATTAATATGACAATCTTAATTGAAGATAATAAGGAAATATTTAAATAAGACGTAGAGTCTCGCTGATCTTTGACTGTGTTGTAAAAAATCATGTGATTTATGTACTTAACCCTTCAGATACCGTCAATTAGAAACACAATAGTAAGACAATAGATGCGCGGCCACCGGTGGTCGCTTGGGGATTCATGAATTAAGTTCCGGTTTTTCTCGTCACTATTTATTATACTAATATGAATGTATTTTAACGTGACATAGTTAAATAAAATAGACCTGTGTACGTAGAATGACGTTCCGTGGCGTCGTGTGTTGTGGATCTACGGGGTTACCATGACGTTCAATGTAAGATTGGTTTAATCTTGTTTCAGTGTGGGTAAGAGATGGCGCTAGAAAACCTGTATAGCTCTGTCTCTTACCCGCACTGAAACAAGTTTAAAACAATCTTACTTTAAACGTCATGGTCTAGGTTCTGGTGTAGCTCTGGTCCAGTGAGTGGCGATCCTCACCCGACTGTCCGGGGAATGCATAGATATATTTGAAAATTTCATCAAGGAAATTTTGAGCACATTCATTGCCATTTATCGGAAGACGCTTAGTAAAATTGGGAAGCCTTGCCAAACTGCACTTCTAGGCAATATTTTCATTGCAATCAGTCTGTAAATCATATTAATTTGTTTCGTTTCTATTTTTCAGGGTGGCGACGAATACTCCACATCTGGTGAGCCTCGGGACAGGTCGGCTGAGCACTGCGGTCACCTTGCATCCTATCAAGCAGGGTATGTTCAAATTTTTTTTTTATTACAGCGCATTGTTTGATATTTGATCACAATTTCAAGAGGTTCTTTTTTACGCGGAAGTAAAATTTTCTTTCTAAAAAAGTAGCCTAGGTCGGTACTTACGATATACGATCACTAGTAGTATAGCTTACGAGTACTGGTAGTATAGCTACTGGTAGCATCTTCCAGTGAGTATCTTCAAACTCGGTCCAGTTAGTCGGTCGGAGATTAACTGGAACAAACAGACTGACACACGGACAAAAATTTTAAAATTGCATCTTTGTTATAGGTATCAAATATACTTTCATGTGCATGTAGTAAATAAATTTTATTTTTTGCATTATTCTTATTTTATTGATCCTTTCCTTTACTGCGTTTCAGGTCGCGTGACCATAGGCTCGGACCCGACATGCGACATCTACGTGGTCGGCACGGGCGTGTCCAGCGTGCACTGTCGAGTGGAGAACTCTCACGGCGTCGTCACGCTGTACCCGCTCAGCGGCAGCACGCTGCTAGATGGAGTGCCTGTCGACAAGCCCACCAGGTTGTCGCAAGGTGTGTATTTATACTAAATTCCATCGTCGACCACATCATCGCTTACCATCAGATGAGATGGTCGTCAACCGCGAACCTATCAATAATAAAAAAAAAACTCTCGGTATGTGACGTGCGCTGTCGAACGGAGGACTGTTATAGCGTCTCCGCCAGTTGCTAGCAAGGTGTGTATGTATACCTACTAAGCGGTTGACTTGTGACGTGCACTGTCGAATGGAGAACTCTCACGACGTCATCACGCTGTACCCAATCAGCGACAGCACACTGCTAGATGGATTTTGAACAATTATTATACCTTAAACTAGCATGCATTGTATCCTGTATGATTCTATATTCACTTAGGGAAAGCCGCTGGCAGAAGCTGTAGAAGGCGCCAGATAACCGTGGAATAAATTACATTGCTTTGCATTACTAGATCATGTAAAGGATCACGATAGATTTCGATTGAAGACAGTTTTATGTATTTATTTCTTTAAATGTAGAAGGGTCAATGACCGTTATTCCACGTTTATCTGGCACCTACCTTAGTAGATTAATATTGAAGCGTATAGCAACACCAAGCATAGTCCCAAGGCCAGCAAGTTACGACAGGGAAGTGCACACAATTCCTGTCTAGACTTTAATTAGCTCAATTTGTCGTAGTTGACATCCAAAACCGATTAATTTCCGGCAACACTTAATTGCCACAATAATATTTATTAAAAAGTGGTGTGTATGTTTGTTACTTCTTCACGTTCGAACGGCTAAACAGATTTCAAATAACTTTGGCACAAGGGTAGACCTTATCCTGTAATAGCGCCTTGCTTTGAAGGCTATCTGACATGCGGCAGACATGTCCGGCCCAACCCCACCTTAGAGTAGCAGCTTTTCGGCTTTTTTACAAGCTTTTAAGTATTTAGTTTCACCTGTCCCGATGTTTGTTAGTCTGTAATCAAATGTTACAAATCAATTTTGATCCACTTCCCGGTTACAGATTGACGAGTAGGTATTAATTATATAGGTATTATACCGCTATAAAAGCTTGCTATGAAAAAATGATTTTTATAAAAACTAGTTTACAAGCTTTTATTTAATTTCACCTGTTTCGATGTTTGTTTGTCTGTAATCAAATCTTGAAAATTAAATTTGATCCACTTCTCGGATACAGAATGAGCTGAAATTTTGCATGCATAAAACATGATAACACAAACTTATTATGACATGGATCTGATCTGATGATGGAACTGGAAGGTGGTCATAGGAAGTTAGATAACCCTATTGTGTTTGAGCTTTTTGGAATGGTCTTGATGACTATTGGTTTTTGGGTTCCGCGCTATAAAAGCTTGCTATGAAATGATTTTCAGTGAAAACTTACTATTAAAATAAATATGATTTATTCAGAGAAGATCGTTAATGTTAAATTAGCTCAGTAGCATGTGTGTGTGAACTAGAACATCGTGATTCGTGACATATACACATTAATTGAATTGGCGTGTTGTAAGTATTTGCGTTAAACATTATGTAAATCTGTCTTATGTGTGTGTACATCATTGTTGAATGGTATAGATTCGAAAACTACATCTTCTACGAGTATATATATAAAAATGAAACCCGTTTTCCGTTGTCACGACATAGCATGAAAACGGCTTGACCGATTTGGCTGTTTTTTTTTTTGTTGTGATTGTTATTGTGAGGATAAGGTTCTTATGGAAAAAAAAAATTTGAGTAGTGTAGGGTAGAGTAGGGTAGAGTAGGGTAGAGTAGGGTAGATTAGGGTAGAGTACGGTAGAGTAGTGTAGAGTAGAGTAGGGTAGAGTTGGCTATAGTAGGGTGGAGTAGGGAAGAGCGGGAGCGAAGCCGCGCGGGCAAAAGCTAGTCTACACTAAAGAAGTAATTATAAAAAGGTTCTTTGTAGGAGGTAATCTCTGGAAGTACAGGTCCGATTGCAACAATAGATAGCTGCTTTATTCCTGAGTGACATAGACTATATTGTATGTACGCGAACCCTTCTGTGGTATCTCAAAGAACCAGGCCATGCAGACCCTTAAGGGCAGCCTATTTGGCGATTCAAAAAAGCACTGGTGGTTACAACCAGGACTGCTACACGCCAAATCTCTTATAGAAGGCTACTCACAAAAAAGAACTGCCGAGCTTCTTGAGCTTAGCAGGACGAACATCTGTGCGATAGCCCGCACCTCAACCGGCCACTGCAAATTGAACAGGCACCAATTTCACATGAAACTGAGTGACACTGATGTTTGCTGGTACTGTAATCAGGAGAGGGAGACGCTTAAGCACCTTTTGTGTGAATGCGGGCCCCTTATCCACAAACGGAGTATCCATCTGGGCCGACACATTATTCGCCTGGAGCTAAGAGTTACTCTAACAAGGTGGCGAGTCACAATAGATCTTTTAGGTCGCAGTGACTACATCCTCTAAACTACGGGAGATGCATAACTTATCTCCAAAATAATAATAATGTACGCGAAATGAAATTTCTTCCATCAGACTCTGCGACAGAAGAGTTGGATGAGAGATATAAATAGAGCGACTATAACATAAGTTTTTACCACAATTTTTCTCTCAATTCCAGGAAGCATGCTCACAATAGGGCGATCGAACTACCTCCGGTTCAACCACCCCGCGGAAGCCAAGCTCATGAAGTCGGTGCTGCCGTCCGCGCACGTGTCCATGGCGCCCGTGCAGTTCACGCCCAACGACCAGTGTGCCGCAGGTGACTAGCTGAACTACTTACCCATTCTCCACTTGCTGCTAGAGCTGCGGGAATATTTGAAAGAGTTACCGTAGCCCTAGGACACCAAATCCATAATCCATCCAAGGTCTTAATCATACTAGAGGATTGCGAGCGTCCTCAAAGCGGAGCGGGTCCGCAACGAATACGTTACGGGCACGCAACGTATACGCCGCGCATGCGCAGCGAATTTATTCTCGCAACGAGATCCGGCACCGAGGTGCGGGTCTCCGGCGTTTTCGAAGTAACAAAACCAAGAGCTGTGTCTCCTCGTTGGAAGCCATTTTGTTACTGAGTTTATTGTACGCTTCAAACACGCGTTGAAAACGTTGCGAATTCGCCACGCATCCGCGACGGCTTCGCTGTACAGTCGTGGCGTATTCTCGACGCGCCCGCCCCGCACCGCAACCACACGCAAACCGCTAATGTGATAAATCCTTCAAGGGAAACTTGAAACGAGTGTGTGCTACGGTGTAGCTTGAGCGGTAGATGTCATTTGATGATTCCCCACCTCAGAAACAATGGTCTTCAACTCTAGATGTCCTAAAGTCGAGTAGAATAGAATAAACTTTATTGTACTTTTTCCTTAATAATAAGTTTTTTCAACCATTTGTGACGTTCCTATTCTTACTTGAAACGCATTGTACTTTATAACCTTCACACTGGTGAAATGCAAAAAACCGAGCAAAGCCAAAACAAAACTAAAAAACAATCGATATATATGTACTACGCACTAGATTACGCGTGCCTAAAAGAGTCTTTCTTTTCAATCGACTCAGGTGTAATGTAGTCCGTACACCTTGAACAATACATATATTAATTCATGAATCCCCAAGCGACCACCGGTGGCCGCGCATCTATTGTCTTACTATTGTGTCTCTAATTGACGGTATCTGAAGGGTTAATCGAATCGTGCAAGTGCCACAAAATTCATGGCGCAAAAAGTATCCTCTAAAAGCTATCTTAGCGCTGTATGTTTTAATAGTTCTATTAGACGACATAATACGAGTACCTTTATTTTTTTATTTTCTTGTATTTGTGTTTGGCCTTGCTGTATCAAATAAATTATTTTTCTTTCTTTCTTTCTTTCTATGTAGCGCTGCAGTGAACTTTTGTTTAAACTTTTCAATATTTTGACAAATACTTTTCCGTTAACTTGCTTGTCTATCACTAGAATATAAGTCGATGAAAAACTCTAATATTATTTATTTCTGTCCACAGCCTACGTCACCCACCACACAGAAAGTTACCAAACCTCAAACATACAGAAGATATACAAAGACAACTCGTTAACGCATTTAGACCAAGAACTCGACATGACTCTCAAAGAAATGTCCAAGAAGAAGCCTCCAGTCGCGCCCAAGAAACCGTACCGAGATCTCGACCAATCAGACTCGAATTCAGACCAAGAATCCAGGCCGAAAATGACAGGAATCATGGCTAAAGTATCAAAATTCGAGTACTACGCGAAACAGCAGAAAATCGGAAGGAGTCAATTCTATACGACTCACGAAAATGAGATATCACCGAAGGTTTTCAGCTCAAACTCTCTAACAGTCAACACACCAGCTAAAGACGTACTCGGAGGCAAAACTATACCAAACTACATGAACAAAATACAGAAGAACGTTCTAATAAGTGAAAATAACGCCGTCGACCCCAAAAACTGTTCTTACGCCAACGTAGCCATAAGAAATAAAACTAAAATCGATGACATAGTGAAAAACTTTAACGAACCAACTAAAGACTATAATAAGTTACCGAAAAAAGTTAACAACGATCAACAGAATGACAATATCTACGGTAAAATCAATGTGGACAGAAAACCGGACGAAAAAACCAGTCAAAACGGGTTAGAACCGGGTAAAAATAATTTAGAATCGTATATGATGGAGAGGAATGATGTGTACGGGAAGATTTCGGAGAGGAATGTGAATGTGTCTAAGGGGATCAGTCTACCGTCGCCAGCATATGACAGGAATCCGCAGTACTCCCCAGTGTATGCCAATAGCTATGACAGGAGTATAGAAGCTGAGACGAGAAGATTGAGGGTATGTATTTATATTTGCTTTATTTTGTAGAAATAGATATTGTTTTTTTTTTCGTTTAGATCTTACTAAGTTAGTGATGCCTAGATGCGCACGCGGTACATAACAGCCATCTGCTCTGCGAGCAATATGCCCTGCCCATTGCCACTGAAGTTTGGCAATTTTTCGTGCTATGTCGGTAACCTTAGTTCCTCTGCGGGCATCCTCATTTCTGATTCGATCACGAAAGAAACTCCAAGCATAGCCCTTTCCATTGCCTTTTGGGTCTCGCGCTCTGATAGAAGGGCCAAATTCAAGACTGGCTGAAATGAAAAATTATTCCATTCGAAAAAGGAACGCATACGTTACAGGCGAATATTTGAAGTTCGTGGCCTAGCTTTTGGCGCTTACGAGTCAAAATGACGCGTGGCGTTTCACGTAAGCATTCCCTTCGCCATAATAATACGGAAAAACAGTGTAGCTATATTTTGGCAATGAACTTTAGACCTGCTTTTTTTAAGTGAAATCCCATTCCCCATAATTCTCCAAAAAGTGTTGCAACTACCGTTACAATCGATTTGGTTTCGCATCTCGTGCAACAATTTCTCAAGAGTAGGCAACTCTTTTCTTTTTTGTGTAGACAGACAGGGAAGCCAAACATTACGGCGAAGAAACTTCTTATGTGAGACGCGCTATACTCTACGCTAGAGGAGCCGAGCACGAACGGCACTACACTCCTCCATTTACTTCTCCCGCTCTAAGGTGGAGTGGGAGGGATAAAACCACACCTGTGTTCCTCCTTTGGCCTTTGCGCTCCAGGATTACGAAATTCCTTTTCGGAAGTAAGCTTCGACCCTGCTGGACCGCTTAAGTTTACATTAGTATCGGTACTGACCTGTAAATTGCAAAATAAAAACGTTAGCTAAAAAGCCATGATAGACGTAAAACATAGATATTATATCAGAGAAAAACAAACACTTACTTTGGTATCATTGTGCAAATTGATAACATACCTAATCGTTTATTTACGGCAATTATATATGTTTAGTTAGAAACTCTGGACGACCTTCAAGATGTCATGCGTTCTTTGTATTGTTATATACAATACAGGGTTATTTGTAAAACACTGGCAACTTCTCAGGACTATGTTACTAACATAGATAACAACTTTTGTACTATGACTTTTAAAATGTATCAGATTTTTATACAAAAATAAAAATATTTAAATTTAACGTTCCAAATATGTCGAAGTCTATGCGATATTAGCGATAGTACAATAGTGAAGGGATCGGGTGGCTAAGGGGCTTGATGCGCTTGCGTCGCGTCATACAGATGTAGGTTGGTATAGCAAAATACAGAGTTGAAACAGGACAACGAAATTTTGAAAGTTTGTTTTTGGTGCATTAAATATGTTTTGTCAAAAGTCTGTCTAGGGCTAGACTTTATGCTGTGGTGTGTCAGGTATTGGGTGCGGAGCTGAAAATAAACCCTGGATGCCAATATACTAACTGATTTATTACTTCAAAATTTTACAATATTGCTTGGACTTGTACGCGGAATGAATACATAACTAGTGGTCGATCGCGGCGAAATGATCCGGCGCACTCTTATATATAGGCTCGTTGACGAGGAGGGAGGGGGCGAGCAGACCCCCCGCCCGTCGCAGGGTTAGGCGTCAACAAGTCATATAATAAAAGTTACTGTTTATGCTGTTAGTAATACAGTTCTGATGGTTGTTAGTTTTAATACTGTACAATAAAGTATATAATTCAATAATAAATATATAGGGTTATTTGTAAAACACTAACAACGTTGCAGGACTGTATTACTAACATCATAAACAACAGCTTTTGTTCTATAAATTTTTACAAAACATAATTCATTTACCAAAAACAAACCTACATTTCGATGTTCTATCTATCACATTTCAACTCTGTATTTTGTTATACCTACTATATATGTAAATACATTAAATTATTAATTCATGAATCCCCAAGCGACCACCGGTGGCCGCGCATCTATTGTCTTACTATTGTGTCTCTAATTGACGGTATCTGAAGGGTTAAATAACAATTCAGATAAAATATAATAAACGAATTGTAGCGACAACTATGACGAATAAAATACGAAATTCTGCATCGCGCAATCAAAGTTCTCCGCGTGATTTGAATATATACGACAACCCGAAATCAATCATCGGGCAGTCGCCCACCAGACTATAACACCTGTCTGGTCGGAGCATCCTCGCTGTCGGAGGTCCTGCCTTTTCAACGGAGGTATGTGGGACTTTACCCTCTGTACCGCATACCTCCAGACTCAAGCAAGCGACAGAATAAATGTATGTATTGTCACAGAAAAGTACGAAAATACTTCATAATATTATTATTTATTTACTAACTTAATCAAATCCTGAGTCATTTTGAAACTGGCTTGTTGACCTGTAGGTCATCACTAATAACATTATATTTATTTTAAATTAATTTAAATAAACAAAGATGAAAGTATATTGTTATCAGTCCACAACGACCTTTGCGATAAGAGTGTCAACATACTAACGGCCTTTGCATGGTAATATGATACGACTTTGTTTTTACTAGGTTTTATTTTTATTAGTCTATGCTCGCGTTCGACCACTATCTCACCTGATGGTAAGTGGTGATCTGATCGACGTCCATCGACGACCACATCACCACTTACCGCACGCTGGCCTCATCATTTCAGCCGACAGACGTCCACTGTTGGACATAGGCCTCTCCCAAGTGTCATCACAATGATCGATCTTGTACGTCCCGCATCCATCGGATTCCTGCAACCTTCACCAGGTCATTGGACCACGTTGTATGAGGCCTTCCGCCGCTGCGTCTTCCAGTACGCTTGCCTAGATGTAACTTATTCACTGGTGACTTACAAGAGCCTAATCATTCTCTTCTCTACTGTACTAACCGATTCGAAGTCACGCGCGCCTGAAGGAGATGTCAGCAAAACCGCAGGGGTCCAGCAGGGTCAAAGTCTACTGAGGCCATAGGTTTTGCGAAAGAGAACCGCGGGGCCCTGGAAAGAAGGCCACGAAGAAACAGGAGTGTGTTTTGGTCAGTATTGTCTGACACACCCCCCCCCGCTCCGCCCAAGGGCGGGAGAAGTCACTAGATGATTACCCACCTAAAAAAATAATATTCTCTATTAAAAATATTTTTATTGGTCATGGAAATTAACATAATTATCACTACGTTATTATCTAATCTATACTGTCCATGTTTATCATCAAATACACGTGCGTTTGTCAGTTGACGCAAATGTAAAGACAAAATGCCGACATAAGATTAATGATTTAAATCACATTCATTTGATATTTACCGGTATTTATAAACCGACTTCTTTATTTGTACTAGCTTCTGTCAGCGGCTTCGCATGCGTGGAAATAAGTTTCTTCATACAAAGTTTGGACACCCGTTTCATCTCCTGGAAGCGCGCCTGAAACCCTACATGGCGTCGACGATTTGAGATCGGTCCCATTACTCGGTTCCACGCCTACTGTGGCTGAAAATCGGGGTCGGCATCCCGGCAGCTTTTTTTTTTTTTTTCTTTCGACATGGAAAATCATCATTGACGAAACCCGCTCTTGGGTGGAGCGGGAGACAGTGTCAGAGTCTTACTGACTAAAAACTCCGCGCCGTTCCTTCTAGCCTTCATACCGGGGCTCTAGTTTCCTTTCGGATAACCCCGGCCCCGGTAGGCTTCGACCCAGCTGGGCCCCTCCTGTTGCTGACAGCTCCTTCCCTCGCGCGTGCGGTCCTTCTTAGCTATCATTACTGCTTCGCAGGAGGCGGCCACCTGCCATTCCTCCTCGCCCGGGAACATGACCTGTACTATACAGCTAACGTATCTTTTGGCACTCAAGTTTGGCGATTCTTTGTGCTATGTCGGCAATCCTACTTCTCCTGCAGATAACTTTGCATCCGTCAGATTACCGCAACCTTCACCAGGTCAAGAGTCCTCCTACATGCACAAAATCGAACCTAAACCATGATATTCTTCCACGAACAACAGATAGAGAGAGATAAAAGACAAATAAAATGAGATAGCAATTAAAT
The DNA here is from genome assembly GCA_949319445.1 of Mythimna lalbum. Taxonomy (NCBI): domain Eukaryota; kingdom Metazoa; phylum Arthropoda; class Insecta; order Lepidoptera; family Noctuidae; genus Mythimna; species Mythimna lalbum. The sequence goes on along the minus strand of OX439370.1, from coordinate 4,179,345 downwards.
TGATATTTGGTTTAAAAACACACAAAGTTTGCTTCAAACGTGAATCTTATGCAAATTAAGTGTTATATCGTAAGTTTGTTTTGCTCCACATTCACAATGTTATGTAAAAGTGTTAAGAATACACTAGAATACAATCTGCAAAAATTTGTATACTATATCAATAGTACATTGTTACACTAGGGGTGAAAGTTACTTATTTCGTCCCGAGAAGGAGTTGGCGGCCGAGCGCATCGAGGTCGCTAATTCGAGGGACTAAATAAGTAACTTTAACCCCGAGGTAAGCACTGTGCTTTTCATTACGAATACAAGAAGTTAGACCTAGTTTTTTTTTCAATAATTTGACAGCTATCAGTTGAAAGTAAAACTCCCTAGGGATGAAAAGTGATATACTTTTCAGCCCGCTCCTCAGGCAACTTCAGACCTACTTTCAGAGTATGAGTAATGAAAAATATATTTTTTGATATAGTATTCTATGGATTGCGTCCGTGTAGAAAATGCATAAAACTGCTCATAGAAAAGATTAAAGAGTTATACAACGAGTGTCGCCGCTTGGCTCCCACCCTTTAACTCCACTACGGGCAATAAACCAATACGAACGCGCATTACGCAACTAACAGACCACGCACACTTAGATCGCAAGTTTGCTATTGGTTGTGTCAATTACCTTTTTTTACGATCGGGAAAATCATCGTATGACAAAACCCGCTCTAGGGTGGAGCGGGAGATAGTGTCAGACTCTTACTGACTAAAAACCCCATCCCGTTCCTTTTAGCCTTCATACCGGGGCACGAGCTCCCTTTTGGACAACCCTGTCCCCAGTAGGCTGTGTCAATTACCTGTCCCGCCTATAAGGTAATTCTAACCTCTTTTATTCCTTTTCTGTGAAACTTGCTTGTTTATTGGTCAAAAAGGTTTCTTTTCTCTATTCTTAACGCAAATAGGGTATCGATGTCTTTGGTATGCGAGTTTACTTGTGTATGAACGCACCCACGATACAGGAGTAATTTCTAGTGTAGTCATTTATAAATTACTTTCGTATCTACTTCTATACGGAACTCAACAACCAAAAGCTAAATATCTAAAAAAATCACATAATCTCAAGATAGCCAGGGCGTTATAATTGAAATTAAAGAAACAATGGTCTTATCAGTGATAAGAGCCGACGTCCTGATACGCTGACTACTGCAGAATCGCAATGCGACATTTTAATAGTATAGTTTTATACTTTACTTGAGGAAAAACTAACCTATTTTGAAGTAAATTATGAAATAAAAAACTTGGTGATTTGTTACTGACACAATTGTGATAAACTGTGTCTTAAGAAAAGTGATCCCAAAGATAAATAGCTTATTCTGTGTGAGAAAAAAATCGCTTAAATTCTATCAAAGTAACTAACGCTTCGAAACAAAAGAACGGTGTTAATTCTTGCTGTTTTGCCTAAACTTCCTTTCATACTATAAAACAAAGTGCCTGTGTCTATCTTTTCGCGTTTAACTCAAAAACTGCTGAACAGATTTTCATCAATGGATTGTACATTCGGTTTTTTGGTGTATAATATATGTTTATTATAGTGGAAATTAGCTTTGAAGTTAAATGATTTATAGCATCATAACTAGTATCTGGTTTCCCCTGTGTGAAAGTAGTACAAAATATAGATAGTCTATGTCTTGTCTATGTTTATCTTAAGTTTCAACATATTTTTGTTGCCAAAATAAATATTATTCTTTCTTTCTTTCTATGTCACTCAATGATAAAGTAGTTTTCTACTGATGAAAGAATTTTTTAAATCAGTCCAGAAGATTTCGAGTTTATTACATATAAAAATAAAACGAAAATATAAACTTTCATTTTCATAATATTATGCATAGATTTGGTATACCTAAAGCTTCATTCCGTTTCGTCTGCTCTTTGCGATTATAATTTCAAATACATACTTATATCTATTCTCTAACCCCCAATTTTCTAGACGAAAATTAATGCCAATTGTCAAGCGTACGGGAACTGCTTGGATTGGCTGTTGATAATTATTTATTAAACTAAACATCAGTTTACGCGCGTTTAATATTTGAAAGAAAGAAAAACAGTTTATTTACGCGAAAAAAGACGCAATCTTAAAACTAGCTAACAAACATAATTTGCGATAATTTCTGTTCAAGAAATGTGGGTTAACTCTCTTATCTATAAACGGACCATAAATCCATTTTATTGTGGTTATAATATAGAGAGAAGTGGTTTAACTTGAAAAAATTAAAATCACTTTTCAAAGAAATATAAATATATTCTGTCAACCTCTAAAGTAGGTGTTAAACATATTCAACCTTGCCAAGTCAATTTCCTTTACAAAACACATTCAGACATCCTTTTCCTTTCATTAACGTTAACAATAAAATCTAAAAGCAAAAACAAACTGAGACACAAGAAAGTCAATTCATAAAATTAATTACCATAACTAACACCACCTTGCGAAACCAAATCGAACCTTATTTGCATAACGCTAAGAACTTTAAACATTTATGCAAATATTTATGATGACATGTGATATAGTGATCAATGTCAAGATTTTGTTTCAACTTTCATTTATTTTAAGAGTTTATTCAGTGTTCATTGAGCCTCGAACTGTTTTGGTCCAAATGTAGAGGATATATTCACGGTTTAGTAATTTAGCTTTTGGGGTAGGCAGAAAAGTTGATACTTGTGTGAAATTATTAATAATACGAGTTCTTGTTTCCAAGTGGTTTGTTATCATATGAAGTGAGTGTCAAACAAACAAATATAGTTTAAATACAACAGTGTGTTATTAGACTTCTAGTGAATCAGTGCAGAAAAATAAAAATCATTTTCCTTTGTGCTTAAAAAATACGTAAAAAAGGTGTATAAAAGCAGTCAAAGATGGCGCTAAAAAACAAAAAAGAACCAACCCACAAACGCCTAATAAAACTCTTCGTAAACAACCTCAAGAAAAATACATTAGCGCTAAAAGAATTAAAACAATCAATCGACACATCCCAACGATCAAACGACTACGAAAAAATCATCGACATAACGAACTCCGTGAACGAAAAACTGGATGTCGTTCACAAAATACGAAACGACATCAAAATCTACAAAACCATTAACACAATCCTAACTAACCATTATATAAAAGTAACAAGAGACCACGAGAATTGTATTGGAGCAAAAATCATAAAATTGGAAGAAAAAATCAAACGGTCTTATGATAATTTGAAATTGGAACTGACAAAGATGGCGTCGGTCAGTGTTGCCAATCAGAATATTTCGTCGCCGATACAGAACAGTAATGTCATTCTAGTTGGTAATGATTTGAAGTGTAATCAGTTTAATCAGTTGCATATTAGAAACGAGATGTATAATACGATTATTAGAAAGATTGATAAGCTGTTTTGTGGAATGGTGAGTTGATTTGTATATGTCCATGTTACTTTATAAATTTAAAAACTTGTTATTTATACAGTGTAAAAGGTAGTGACATAACTTCTAACTACTTAGATTTAACTTTATCAACTACGCTTAACAAAAGTATCTTCGTAAAAATGTTTGTCTAGCAATAATAGTACATCGTGATACAAGTAGAGAAAGTTTGTCATCGCGACTGAGGCGGAATTCGCCCGAGCCGTCGGCGAGGGTATTATAGACCCGAGTGCTGCAGTGACGGTTTTCCACGTGTATCAAACGACGTTTTTAATAACACTTACGAAGATCTAAATAAACGAGATTCGTGAGGGTCCTTTAGCGCTCAGCCTGATACGATGCATATAAATTGTGGCGGGGCGAGCTCACGCTCTTTTCCGCACTAGTGCAAAAAAACAGTAAAAGCGTAAGGATAAGAACGAGTTTTCGAGTAAATGTATTGAAAAATACTTGTGTTGCCATCGTCAACCACAGCATACTTAAAATATGCATGATCTGAATCTTTGGAAATAGCATATTACGAAATTCTTATAATATGCAAAAAAATGCGGTATTTAGATATTTATTCTGTAGACGGAAATCCTTAATAGTCTTACTTCGTACGTAAATTGATTCTTAATGATAAACGTCATCAAGCTAATAAGAGAAATTTGTTCTACAATAAATACCTGAGTGAAGATTTTGTCACGAAAGAGTCACTGCGGCCCTGGAATGAAACGCTAAGGAAAATAGGAACACGCGTAGGTTTAGTCACTAGTCAGTAAAATTCTGATACTCCCTCTCGCTCCACACTTCAATGGTAACAAAACCTGAATGTTTATGTTCACTGTTTTAACTATCCTCGGTTTATGTATGTTCAAAACTCCGGATACATTGGTTTTTTTAAATGATATAAATTAGTGCTTGACTGCGATCACACCTGATGGTAAGCAGTGATGCAATCGTTGATGATGAGGCGCACTAGTTTATTCAGAGCATATTCACTCTTGCCTTGAAGACACCACTATAATCGGACGGGAAGATTGCAGCAGGCAAATTGTAGTCCAGATAACTGAAAAATTCTTGCACTGACTGGCCAGGTCTGTGTGGCTCTTTTCTCAAAAGACCACCTCAGACACCAATCTGTATGGTTCTCATGTGATTTGAATATAACATATTTTCTGTATGGATTTTAAAAGAGACTTTGACCCACGTGTTTGTTTGAGTGTTTCTTCTCAGAGTATTCAGCTAGGAAAGACCGGCCTCAATTAGTTTAAAGTGACGAATAAAAGTGTCAAAATATATATCGTTTATTTGTCGTAGATAAGATAGATAATAATCATTTTCTTGCTCAAATTTGCTTCCTTATTTCATCTCCAATGCTCTCATAATCAAACATCGTGAGGAAACCGGCATGTCCTAGAACCAAACATTGGAAGACGTGTGACATTCACCAACCCACACTGGGCCCTCATGGTGGATTCCGGCCCATTCCCTCTCCTAGAGAGGAGGCCTGAGTCCCAGCAGTGGGAACATGAAAAAGGATGATGATGACAACTTGCTCAAAGATGAGTACAGTACAGACGTCACAAAATAAATTGTCAGCATAAAACAGATGTTATCATTCAAAATAGATCGTCATGTTTGCCTTGGGCAATGGCATGCAAATATTTCGAAAATTATGTGTATTGTTTCTTTCTTAACTTTACTCGTATGTTGTTTCAGGCGTACCAGGATAGGATAAAGGAAGAAGAGCAGAAAGAAGCGGAGACAGCACGACTGGAAGAGATCCTCAACATGTGCGCAGAGTATGAAAGGCAGATCGCTTCAGGTAGGCGAAGTAATGACAAAATAATAATAACTTTATTGAATCAATTAAAACCTTATAAACAAAGTTTAGACTTACAAATATAAGTACACTAGCTTTGCCCGCGCGGCTTCGCTCCCGCTCTTCCCTACTCCACTCTACTATACCCAACTCTACCCTACTCTACCCTACTTTACCCTACTCTACCCTACTCTGCCCTACCCTACCCTACTCTACCCTACTCTACCCTACTCTACCCTACTACTCTACCCTACTCTACCCTACCCTACCCTACCCTACTCTACCCTACTCTACCCTACTCTACCCTACTACTCTACCCTACCCTACCCTACTCTACCCTACACTACCCTATTTTTTTTTCCATAAGAACCTTCTCCTCACAATAACAATCACAACAAAAAAAAAAAACAGCCAAATCGGTCACGCCGTTTTCATGCCAAGTCGTGACAACGGAAAACGGGGGTCATTTTTATATATATAAGAAGATTAAAGGAAGCTATCTTCTAATATTAGGACCCTACCTCCTAAACTAGGTGAGTGTTCTGCAGTTACATCGGATCCGGTTATTTCGTTACGGTTGTTGTAAGCCTTAAAAATTCTTCATACTGTTTAATTCTTTATTGTGAACCAAACACATCATCATATCAGCCAAAAGACGTCCACTGATGGTCATAGGCCTCCCTCAAGCGTCGCTACAACGACCGGTCCTGTGCGTCACGCATCCATCGGATTCCCGCGACCCTAACAAAACACATAACACTGTATTAAACAGTGATTTGAAAAATTATGTATAAAAGCGAGACAGGTATCCGTCATTATACGCAGGTGTCACGCCTGTGTGAAATTTAGATGTATAAAAAAGTAAAAAACTAAAACTCGACTACGACACAAAAAAAAAAAACGACGCTGGAAAATTATGAAACATGATTTTAGGGTACTGAAATAAACAAGGTAACTGGAAAAACAAGAACAGAACAAAAAGAAAAGCCGCAGTCACGCGTTATAGGTACCAACAGAAACACTTTAATAAAGTGTAAGTACCAGGGAAGCTCTTAACCCTCCTCTGTTGATGAAGGGGCAACTGCACGACGACGCGCGAACTCATATGATGACGAATACGCATCAATAAGCAACCCTGGACAGTAGGTAGGTCTTGGTCTACTGTCCGGACCGAGCCAAGGCGTCGACGGCGCGCACTGTTCCCGCGCGCCTCAAGGAGTTGTCAGCAACAGGAGGGGCCCATCTGGGTCGAAGCCTACCGGGGTCGGGGTTATCCGAAAGGAAACTAGAGCCCCGGTATGAAGGCTAGAAGGAACGGCGCGGGGTTTTTAGTCAGTAAGACTCTGACACTGTCTCCCGCTCCACCCAAGAGCGGGTTTCGTCAATGATGATTTTCCCCGTCGAGAGAAGAAAAAAAAAGGTCTTGGTCTACTAAATTGTAGTAAAATCTAATCGACCGTAGTAATGATTTATGTCTTACTCTTGTTAACTTAACTTACCTAACGTAAACAATACTACATCAGCTCCATTCTCACGCTCTTGACCAAGAAACCTTCACATTGATTCACATGTTCAAGGTTTCTACTGCCGTGTGTTTAATATTAAATTACTTTGTAATCTGTTTTCTTACACGTAATATATTAGGCTATGTTATAATTATATTCATCTTTATACAAGGTGTAACGTTAAATGCGCAAAACCTGAAATTAGTTTGATCAGAATAACGAGCAGAATCAATTAAACCAATTTTTAATATAGGTTACATTTTTCAAAAAAATCTTCATTAAAAACGACGACCTGTCTATTTATGAATAGGTCAAGCCATCACGTGCGCAAACCCGCCCTAATAGGTGCAAAAAAAAACAATATAATAAAGACGGAAGACGATTGCTACCGTCGTCGGTCTCCTACAAGGTGGGCCGATGACCTGGTAAGAGTTGCGGGAATCCGATGGATGCGAGACGCACAGGACCGTTCATTGTGGCGACACTTGGGGGAGGCTTATGTCCAGACTTTGCACGGTTTTTTTTGCATTTAGCCAGTGTGAAGGCTTAAGGACATAGGCCTCCCCCAAGTGTCGCCACAATGATCGATCCGGTGCGACACATGAGGAAGGCCTATGTCCAACAGTGGACGTCTTTCGGCTGAAATGATGATATAATAAAAGAAGAAACTGACTGACATCAGTCAGTCTGTTCTCTCAATATCTCTCTTTGTTGTAGGTATATATGTCTATTGTGACTGTTTTTGAGATTGGAAATCATCAAACCACTCCCTGCTCTGCGAGAGAGAAGAGAGTCATACTTTTACCGACTAAACTCCACCCGCTTTCCTTCAGTAACACTTTGCATTCCAGTGCTACGATACTTCTTTGGAACAGCCACACAAGAAAACGCAACTCTTGAAACTCTAACTTACAAATATATTTTTTATGTTCCAGGCATCCCAATAACCCCCACAGAAAAGAGGCCACATAACAAGATCATCACGAACGGCTCACTGCCACGCAGTGTTGCTCTCAACAACCCCAATTTTGTGCAGACCAGCGATGGTTATTATAAGTAAGTAGAATAGAATAGAATTTATTCGACGCAAGCAATACAATAAGCACCAACACAAAATAATTGAATAAGAGTACAGAAATACAATACAGTAGTTGTGCTGAGCATGCCCGAACCGAAGGGTCGCCAACTCAGCCATCGCTGGGCGTTAAGGTGAGTATAAACTACAACATTTACTTGTAACAGAACAACGAGCCGTTCTATGATATGTTCTAGTGTATCATCCTTTTACGAACGAAACGTCGAGCACGCTCGCCTCTTTGTTACAAACCAACGAACATATTGGTGTAACATTTCGTCGAGCCACGAGTGCGGGCGATGCGCGGTTACGGGATGACATTTCAAAAAATAATGAACGCAAGGTACAACAAAATGTTGGTAAATGCACACTCGCTGTGAGTATTTACCCGTAACATAACGCCGAGCATTCGCAGGAACGTTATATTACATGGAAATGCTTTAGAAACTGAGCTTTTGCCCGTATTGTACCATTCGTAAGAACGATACATTACACAGATATGCTCCAGAAAATATTGTAGTCTATACTCACCTTAAGACAACTAGTACTGGTTTTCAGTTGGCAGACTTAGTTCATTAAACCCCAAGCAAACGCCGGCGTTCGCGCTGCCATTGTCTTTCTATTGTGTCTCTAATTGACGGTATCTGAAAAGTTAAAGCAGACTCAAATCATCTAGAAAAATAGTAAGCCACAATGTCACTGTTGATAATGCAGTTAGGATCTTCTTCTTTATGTAGCGGCAGTACCAACAGGTATCATTTTACATCACCCAACTGCCTATCTTACTTTCAACAGCCCAGTTACTTGGTTACACAGCACCTAGAGATGTACCGTTGCCAGCAATATTGCCGTGAAGTGGGAATATTGGTGGCAATGTTGCCGCCAATATTGCCCTAAGTATGAATATTGGTAGCAATATTGCCAGCAAAATTCCTACTTCGGGCAATATTGCCAGCAAAATTCCCACTTCGGGCAATATTGCCAGCAACGGCACATCTCTAACAGTACCACTTGGTAGTACTCTTTATTTAACTAATGGTTTATGACGCAATGACTGTCAAAGTTTTTTTTTATGAATGACAATCGAGATGAATAGCTAAGTGTGCTTATAAAGTCAAAATAAACTAAAATCTATCTCAAAAAAAAGATCAAATTCTAACATGATTTATTTTTGTTACAGGTTCGAAACTAGTCATAATAAAAGCTCCCCTATGAGCCAATCTCTTCCCATCCAAAGGAATCTCTCCAGCTACGAAAACTTCGAATCATCCACCCCCACGGAACTCACCCCCGAGGTCGTCATCCCCCAAAACAACTACGAAAACATAGGCAGGATGGACGAGATAGGCATCCCTGTCTTCGACGACCCATCCCCTAGAATGCACGATTTGTCTAGTCCGATTATGATAAGGAAACTTCACAACCAAAGCGGGGATCGTGGTCCGACCCTATCCTCCCCTATAGGCAGCCCTTACGAAAACGTTTACTATAGAAATAATGTAGTATATGGGAATTTAAAACCTAAGTCTCCGAACACACAGAGCCCTAGAACGAGAATTAAGACTAGCTTTGCACATAAAAACCTACCATCACCTCAATATTTTATATTCCCCACCCCTCCTCCAGTAGATAATTCTAAAAAGCCAAACTTTGACCCTGAAAACAAAAGCACAGATCCTGACCGACCAAAATTCGACGGAATTGAAAAACAACTAAGTCTTGAAGAAGAAATACCAATGATAGACGATGATTTGACAAATGACTTGGAATTCAGATATTCCAAGGTACTAAACGATGATAAAAAGGAAGATACTCCTGAAAAGAGTCCAGAAGTAATCTTGACTAAGAACCAAAGCTTCGATGACATGAAGAAAGAGCTAATGGCTGACATTCCAGAGCTAGAAGAATTTGAGAAAGACTTGAAAGAGAACAAAAGAGAAAAGATAATCAAGAATATTACAGAAGATATGAAGAAGATAGATATTGAAGCTGATTCTTTAGACAGTACAGTTTTAGATGACAATGTAAATGAGTTGAAAGGTAAATATGAGAAGTTAAAAGAAGATCGGAAGAAATTGGTGACGGAAATACATGAAATCAAATGTAAGATGTCTGAAATTAGGATGCAGGAAGATGATATCTTGAGAGAGGTAAGTTAGTTTGCAGGCTAAGAGTATTATTATTGTTATTCTGTACGTTTGTTGCTTCTTAATCGCTAAATAGGTTTGATTATTTCAAACCCGGCCAGATCAGTTCAAGTACACTATACATCATACATTTGATGGCTACTATACAAATTGTCCAATCAAGTTTATAGTTTTGTATGGTGAGGTTGATTTCCTTTTTCGTTTCCTGAAAAAAAAAAAAACTTGTGGAAGGTGGTTCAGTTTCGTCTACCGAGCAAGCCCTTAAAGTTTGCGGAGGGCTGTCCCTTACCTTGTGTAAATGGCAAAACGAGTATCGACATATTTTATTTTAACAAATACAGCAAATGTTAACGTATGGTCAATTTTAGTTGGCCATATCATGAAGTGATAAATTTCTTTGATCTGGCCACGACCTATAGATACAAAAGTTACCAAAACTTTCTCACAAATAACACTTATCAACATTTTTACAGTTGGAAATGGAAAAGGCTCTGATCAAAGGAGAGTACGACTCAGAGATAGCGATCCTCAATATAGAACAGAAGAAGAAGATGGACCTGGTGGACAGCGCCAAGAGGATAGAGGAGGAGATCCGACAGCTGAAGGAGAAGCAAGAGACGCGCCAGAATGAGATGAGGGATCGAGTGGAGATCGCTACGTTGAAAGTTGAGAGGTGGGTAGTTTGAATTTAGATTTTTAGGGTTCCTTACCTCAAAAGGAAAAAACTAAACCCTTATAGGATCGCTCGATCGAACGCGTGGAGGTATCGAGTTCTAAGTTAACGAAAAAAAAAAATACTGCCGTTTATGACGCAAAAATGTGTATTTCGACCATTTCGACACTCTATAGGCAATCAAAGTTCATAGAGCACTTCCTGTTGACCTAAAATCTTGAAATTTGGCTTAAGTAAGGTCTCATAGCACAAGTATAGGAAAAAATCTAAAAATTGTTTTGTAGTTACGTCACAAAAAAGCTTTATTTATTTATTAATTATGTACACACAAATACTTAAAAATGAAAAGAACAAATTACAGATAAAAGAGCACAAAAATACTGCTTATTTTCTTGCGATGCGGAAAAATCTTCGTAAGTTATTCAATTTAGGAACACAACTGTTGTCTTTGGTAAGTTTGTGCGGAACCCTCAATGTGCGAGTCCGAGTCGCAATTTTCTGGTTTTTTTTTTCTTTTATAATTGCGAGGTGTACTTCAAAACACAAGCCCAATAGCTCTTATGCTTTCATTACTAAGTTGTTCAGGTACCATATAAAATAAAATAGCCCTAACGGAAGGAGTAAAAAATGTGTAAAAAAGTGCTCATAAAGTGACTCTTATTGCACTGCACTTAGGTATATAATGGCACTTGTTACCAAACTGTGACATTTTGATTATCATTACGCACTAGTGCTATAATTAAAACTTTTAATGTAGTTAAAACCTTTTTGTTCAACCTCTCCACCGCCATAACTGTATGATATTTATCGTATCAGGATGGGCGCAGGTGGTCTCCCACGAGGAAAAGAAAAAAAAATGGGCGCGCATATGAAAACAGTTTTTTACCGCCCCTTTAGTTTACTAGTTTTATAGTTATTTTATTTACAAGTGTATTGAAAAACTTCGTATAATACACGTGAGTAATTAATGATTACCATCCTCGGCTCTTTTAAGACCCTCGCCATGGCTCGGGTCTAAATACCGCCTCAACGGTAATCACTAACTTTACACACTTATATCATAATGTACTATAACCTATTAATCAAACCTATGAATAATGACCTTCTTTTGGTATCCAGGATTGAGAAAGACTGGAAAGACAACACAGCCACGCTTGAAGAGTTACAGAACGCACAGGACATTTTGGACAACGAGACCAAGATCTTTGAGGACTTAGAATTCCAGCATCTTGAGGAGGAGTCTGAATTGTAAGTATATTTATTGACAAGACACTATTACTTACACTTATACTCAAAAATAATTAAGAAAAAAGACGTCTAAGAATGTTAAAAAGTTGTGTTAATATTTGGTGTAAAATAAAATATACGACATCTAGGAATCGGCCTTACTATAGTTTAGAATCATCAAGTTATACTAGTAGAGCATTTGTATGAAGAAGAGTAACAGATATGTAGTGCTACAAAACCAAAGTATTCTCTTGTAACGTTGATTTAACTTGAGTAATCATTAAATAACTCCTCCCTGTCCGGGTAAAGCGAGAGGGAGTGTCAGACTTTTACTGAATAAAACTAACTCTTTCAAAGAATCCCGTAGCTGTAGACCATCAATCTTACCTAAGTGGCATCAGTCTTTATAGTAACTATATTGTACTATAAAATATATTAAATAAATTTTCTTCTCCCCAGATTATCAAACAGAGAAGACATACAAAACGAAATCATCTTACTAACAAAGAAGATAGAAGCGCAAAAAACTCGAATACTAACTCTGAAATCAGAAGCTAACAACAACCTAACATCAGCACTCGACGAAACGAAGATACTCCACGCCGAATACGTAAGATTACTAAACTTAGTCGAAGAATTAACAGGTAAAGTGCAAACAGTAGAAAAGGAACTAAAACCTATAGTAGCTAAACTCAATGATATAGAAAGAACTCAGTCACCAGATAGTGCATTCTACACAGACCAGACCAGAGCTAAGTCAGGCGAATTCGGATATTCTCCACAAAGTTCAGATAGCGATGATATTGACTTAAAAATGTCGACCTTCGAAGATCATACGAAACATTTAAAAGACAAGTTCAACTCTATAGACCAAATGTCACAGTCTATGACTGTAGACATAGAGAGAAGAGTCATAACAGAGATTGTAGAACACGATGAGAGATTCAGCGAAAGCCCATCTAAATCATCAACGTCTTCCAAAGAGAAAAAGGGCTTTTGGGAAAGGAACTTCGATTCTTTAAAGAGAAAAAGTAAAAAACCAAAATCACCTGAAAAAGTTGATATCATGTCTCAAAGTTTAAACGAAAACCTTTTCTATAACGATAACATTGAAGCCGATGTTAGTCTCGACAAGTTCAACAGTTTAAGACATTCAAAAAAGAAAGAGAAACATCCTGGACCTGTTAAAAGCAACTCCTCATCGAAAATACCAACGTTTGCTGCTCTAGGAAAGATAATGAAAAAAGATTCCTTCACAAAGAAATCTAGAGAGAACAGTATCAAAAACGACGAATCAGACAAAGAGAACAATTCTAAAAATCGATATATAAAAAATACAAAATGTATGAGTGTAGACAATAAGTATGTTAAAGCTAAATCTCTATCGCCTGAGAAGAAAGAAGAGGATATTCAAGAAGAGACTGATATCGATAATAATGAGCAGAAAACTAAAGTAACTTTCGAAAATGCATCTCCTAAAGAAGCTACAGTACAGTCAGCCAAAATACTCCATCGGAAAAGCTGTGGTGATGAACCAAGTATAAAAGAGTTTAACAAAATCACCGATACTAATAAAGTACCGTCTCAAGACGATATCGATAGAATTTCTAAAGTAACGATAGATGCACCGATACTGCCAAGCGATACAGATATGAACTCTTTGGGGAAAAGGACGCTGGATAGCTTGATGGAGGTCGAGAGGAAGAGGATGGAGATGTTGGAGGAACAAGGTATGTAGTCATTTGTTATTTTGAAGATTTCTTAGGGCACCCTGCTAAGGTTTCTCTATGAAATAAAAATTATGGGAATGATATACATTATTACAGTCATAGTAAGTAACAAATACAAGGTTATTTATAATTCTTAAGTGTATCATACATAAGTTCATAAGATTTCCATACAAAATAAAAATATTTAAATTTAACGTTCTAAATGTTACGAAGTCTATGCGAAGCAAGCGATAGTACAGTAGCGTAGTATCGGATGGCGGGGGTGCTTGATGCGCTTGCGTCGCGTCATACAGAAGTAGATAGGTATAACAAAATACAGAGTTGCAATGTGTTAGATAGAACCACGAAATCTTGAAGGCTGGTTTTTGCTAAATGAATTATGTTTTCTAAAAAAACACAGAACAAAAGTTGTGGTTTATGACGTTAATAATACAGTCCTGCAACGTTGTTAGTGTTTTACATATAATCCTGTATATTTAGATTATTTTCAACAATAACTGCAAGATTTACCAAGAAATCTAGAAAAACTATGGCGTTGTATCTATTGCTATACTGGATTAAATACCTTATTAACCGATTTTTAAAAAAGGAGGAGATTCTCAATTAGTTTATTTTATGTTTGTTCGCGCACAACTTCGTTGCTTGCCAACCGATTTGAATTTTTGTTTTTGTTGGAAAGGGTATACTTCCCAAATTGTCCCATAGTCACCAAGTTGGGATCTGATGATGAAATCTTGGCGAAATCGAGGGATCTCCTCAAATTCAATTCAATTTTTTAGTGAAGTCGGTTTTTTTTTATAAAAAAAAAAAACTATTTTAGGATGCCAAGTAATCGAAAACGAACGCGAAAAAATATCGGAGCTCAAACGTCGAGTGCAGGACGAGACCAAAAAGCTCTGGGACCAGAAGTATCGCACGGAGCAGCGGAAGTCGCTCGAGGAGCAGTGCCACAGTCTACCGCCCCTGCTGCCGCGGGAAGACGACAAGGGTTACGACAGGAGCGTCATGGAGGATTCTAGTCTCATTGATGATAGCTTTATGGCGAATTCCAGCATGTTTGAGGAGAGGTGAGTTTTTTTATCAATATTTATTTTATTGAAAGGTACACGATCCTGGTTGTCCTACAGATATCTTCATTCCTGATGCGAACACGCAAAGAAACTCCGAGCATAGCCATTTCTAGGTTGTTTATATAGTCCAAGAAATCGCTGGTAGTACAAATGGTCAATGGGGACGAAAGGTTCAGGAGTGGCAACCGGCGGAGTGGACGCAGCGTTGGCGCGGGCTCACACAAGGTGTACCGATGACCTGGTGTCAGAGGATACATAGGACCGTTCGTTTTGGCAACACTTGGGGGAGACTTATGTCCAACAGTCAGGTGTTTCGTCTCCACCTCGTGTGAGGCCTAACGCTGCGTCTTCCTGCTATTCTACGATTCTTTCTTTTTCTTTTACGTAATTTTCGTCGAAGTAGCAAAACTAACAAGTATTGTTTCCTCGTCGGAATCCATTTTGTCTACATTTGTATTATTTGTTTGTAGGAGGTAATCTCTGAAAGTATTGTATTGGCTGCTCTATTCCTGAGTGATATAGGCTATATTTTATATATGCGGGCGAAGCCTCGGGCAAAAGCTAGTCTAATATATTCAAAAAGTAACTTGTGCGCGACGGCAACGTTGCTGTTACATCGCGTTTGCGCAACGTTGTTTCTGAGCAGACGTGGCAGAAACGCCAACGCGCGCAAAACGCCAGTGAGAAAGCGACCACTAAATCAGTCAATAGTTTTTTATCATAGGATAAAAAACTAAAGCTGTACTAATTTTGTAACAAAACATGTTATTAAAACCTGTTACCAAAAGTTTCTGTGCAAACAAAAACTGTTAGGCCCCTCCCTTATTCGGTTAGCAAACAATGTTATTTTGTTAGCAAACACGAAAACACGGCGCAGCGGGCCCGGCTTAATGCAGCCGTGACATCACAATGATAAACAAAACTTTCATGAACACTCACAAACCAGCTTACTCACACGAGCAGTGATTCAAATCAGCAAACTAGTCACTGATAAGACAAGCAGTCGCACCGCGAATGTGGACGCAGGCGGCCGTATGCGTCCTGGACGGGAAATACGATAATATAGCCATATTTAGTGGTCTGTAAGATAGTCTGTACAGCAACCATGGAGTTTCTTGCCGGTTCTTCTCCATAGAAAACGACCAATTTGGAACCGTGCTCTAGCTCTGACGTTTTATAAGTGCCCATAGAGGCCTATGTGAAATAAAATACTTTTTTTTTACGTGACTATAAAATAATAAACGCACATCCTGAAAGTAGTATATTCAGAATCGATTACAACTATTTAAAATAGGTAGCTTTTAATTCTAAAATAAAAAAAAACATTATTAAGGAATAAAAAAATACCGATGGATTGTGTGAAAATATAAAAGCCTAGCTTTTGCTCGCGGCTTCACCCTGAGATATAAAATATAGTCTATCTTTATCACTCAGGAATAAAGCAGCTTTTTATCGGCAATCGGACTACTACTTTCAGAGATTACCTTTTACAAACAAAAAAACAAACTTTTCCTTTTTATTATAGTATTAGTTTAGAACAGAGTGTTAATGTTAGCGTGACCGAATGGATGAAAAAAACGAGTTGTCCCGGCGACAAGGCAGGGATAAAGGCAGGAAGATGATGTTTCCCTGTGAACAGAGAGTAAAGTCCCACAATACCTCCTTTGAAAATGGAGGATCCTCTGACCAGACCAGTGTTATGTCTGGTGGGCAGCTGCCCGTTAGATGATTATAGGGTTGTTCTATATGTGCAAATTGCATGGAGAACCTTATTTACGCGATGCAGGATTAGTTCTTATGTGATGCCATAGATGTCGCTACATGTACCTATAAAAAAAAACATTTTCAATACAATCACTCGAAAATCCGCTCTTATCGCACCGATTACAGGCTCGCAATAGGCTACTTCCCACTCTAGTACAAAAGAGTGCGCGTGCTTACCCCGTCATAATTGTATTACATGTATCTTATCAGGCTTGGCGCGCGTCGCGACCCCGTGAGTCGCCCGTCAACTCCCGTTTATAAATATCAGTGAGTGTGTTGAAAAAAATCGTTTGACACACGTGCGAATTTGTCACTGCAGCCCTCGGCTCCATAACACACTCGCCCTTTCCATTGTCGTTTGGATGTATTTAAGCCTTTTGATGAGGCCGTGTTACTTTGAACAGTAATAAAATAAAACAAAAGAAGTACATACCTAGTTTATAATTTCTCTTCTTACTAACATGAATGCAGGAACCTGGCTAACTGTAAAACCGTACAGTGATAAGAAATGAAAACAATCGTTTTTGTGTAACTTGTTAAGCAAATAACTTGTGAGCTGGCTCACTGGTTATTTCTTAACCCACCATTCACAATTGGGTACTTAATCTAAAAATCTGGAAGTAAAACTAAGTAACTTAGAATCATTTTTAATCTGCGGGCAAAGGGAAAAAGTATCATACATACAATATATGCGAAACCCGAAACACGTGTCTAGTATTATTATGTAAATAATCTATAATGTACAAATTTTCACAACTGTAACATGAAAAATCACAAAGTTATAAGCTTATTATGTCACCTGGTCGACCGCAAAAATACATGGTCACCGGGCCATCCGGGCGACAGAGGGGATGTTTTGCTTTAGCACCCAGCTGTAGACCCGCTATGACCTGCCGTGACTTGTGTTGTACTTAGTTTCAGTGGTGTCTAACTTGAAGTAACTTGTGACATTTTTTTAATATTTTCGGGAGTAAATATAACATGGTAGAAAAATTATTGAAATCGCTTCAGTTGCTGATTCTGAACAAACTATATTCAGGTTTCGCATATACATTACTAAAAATAATTTTGTATATTTATCACCACCCATCCACATGTATCTGTACTCTTTTAGTAATATGATGCGTTTCAATCCTCCTCTTCACACAGTGCCGCCGTTAGGGGGGGCATGATAGGTGATTTTCGAGGGTTTGTGGTCGAGGAGCGACTCTAACGTTATCGTTAGTCTCTCCTCGACAACACTGCGCTTACGCTTACGATTGGTGCGATACTTCCACCTGGGTGCCACAATATTTTCGCCCGGGGTGTCAGTGGCCCTTACGCTGCCACTGTCTTCACACAACCACACCAAGACAAACAATTCCTCTTAACCTAAAAACTGAAAATACAATTATCTATTAGCAAATAAAGAGATATTCACAATTCCTAATTGTTCTGCATTCCCCTAATTGTTTAAATTTTAGCATGACATCAGCATGTCCATGCTCACAATAGACTGATGTCATCAGCTATCATGATTCATTTCACTTCATAGATATTATCTGTGTGATAATAGACAATGACGATACTTGTGAAAGAATTCCGCATAAGTTATTGTAATACAAGAGGTTTATGTGTTTTTTTTTTAAACTAGGAATCCTTCTAATTACTTCTCCCTCTTCAAAGTGGAGCGTCCTTCAGTTGCCTTTTGCGTCCCAAGACCACAAGGAACCCTTTCAGACGTCGACCCATGGCCCTAGTAGGCTTTGGCCCTACTGAATCCCTTTTTTTGGTGGGTAAAAATCATCCAAATGTATAAAAATATACACATTTTGAAAGTAGTAAACTATACTACTTTCAAAATGTGTATTTATGTGTACTAGCTGCTCCCAGCGGCTTCGCTCGCGTCATAGCAGAAAATTATCCCAAGGAAACGTACTTCCGGGATAAAACTCCTATGTCCTATTCCAGGACATGGTCTATCCGTGTACCAAGTTTCATCAAAATCGGTTTTTCCATTTAGGCGTGAATACGTAACAAACAAACTCACTTTCGCTTTTATAATATTAGTAAGGATAAGGATATTACATGTTGTAAATCCCTTTTCACAACAAAATCACGATGGCTTTGATAAGTCTTTTAACCCCAAAATAGCCTCAATAACCTTATTTTTACTAGTGTCTAGTGACGAATCTATTGCGCAGCCGTAGTAATAATACTTTTCTTAGAAAAAACAAATAAATTTTGCTTGTTACAGTAACCATAAGACGAATGAATCAGCTGTTAAATAAAACATCGATTCTCAGTACCTCCTCGTAATACCGATTTATTGAACAGCAATAAATTTTACATTTCAAAACAAAACTATTCATTCGTTATTCTATAGATTTTTGAATTGTTTATGGATTTTGTTGTTTTATATGATAGATTTATTATGTGGTTGAGTCACTTCCTATTCAAACATAACATTCATACAATAAGAGTATTGATGGACGAGTGGTAAAGAGGAGGGATGAAAGGCATGTAACAGAGGGAGAGGGAGAGAGAGATGGTGGAGAGGGAGAGGGAGGCCAAAGAAAAGATGGATGGATTCTGTGAAGAGTGATATGAAAGAAAAGGAAGTTAGTGATAGCATGACGGGTGACAGGATAGAATGGAAGAAAAAAACGTGTTGCGCCGACCTCTAATAACATGGGTCAAGGGCAGGAAGATGATGATGGCCGAGTGGTAAGTGGTAGGCTCTCTCTCCTAAAGAGAAGAAGCTTGATTCTCAGCAGTAGGAACATTCATCATCATTTCAGCCGATAGACGTCCACTGTTGGACATAGGCCTCCCCCAATGAACGATCCTGTACGCTGTACGTCCCGCATCCTTCGGATTCCTGCAACTTTCACCAGGTCAATAAGCAATGTGATCTGCCCATTGCCACTTAAGTTTGGCAATTCTTCGTGCTATGTCGGTAGAAGAAGATATATTAGTAGAAGATATCCGCAGTAGAACTAAGGTTTAGTTCTACTGCGGATATCTTCATTTCTGATTCGATCATGCAAGGAAACTCGAAGCATATCCATTGTCCTTTGGGTGACTTTAAGCCTTCTTTCTGCCTTCTTCCTATGAGACCCATTGTGAGCGACCACGAGCAGCACACAGGTAGACAATGCCCTGGAATGTCAATGTTCCCTTGAGATAATTTTCTACTATCTCGCGGACGAAACCGCTGGCAACAGCTAGTGGCCCAAAGTGTCCGTACACATGCACTTTGGAGAACCTAAAAATCGCCACAAACGCTGCTATAAACGTGGCAACCTACTGGGCCCAAAAACTCCGAGGGAAAAGAAAACCATCGATTCGAAAAGAAGAAAAAGTTATGAGTTTACATGTGGAAGAATGGAAGGGGAAAGGGAGGCCAAAGAAAAGATGGTTGGATTGTGTGAAAAGCGATATGAAAGAAAAAGGAGTTAGTGATAGCGTGACGAGCGACAGGACAGAATGGAAGAAAAAAACGTGTTGCGCCGACCCCAAATAAAACGGGACAAGAGCAGGAAGATGATGATTCGAAAAGAAGAAGCTAGTAGTATTTCCCTTGGGATAATTTTCTACTATCTTGCGAGTGAAGTCACAGCAGCAGATAGTAGTACTAGTAGTACTAGTAGCTACTAATACATATGAAATAAACCATTCTACTTAATAAAGTTTCCTGCATTAGCTGTGCAAACACTGTCAGTGTATCTAGATAGTGTAGCCCGGTTGCCTATTTAGCTATCCATGTCAATAGGTCTACGATAGCGGGTGATAACGGATCTATGTGGTGATAACAGCACAGTGGGTTAATAGTGATTTTATGTACCAAGGAATGGAGTGGTTTTTCAGAACAGATCGTTTTGTTTTTTCTTCTGAAAGTGTCTCTTTCATTCTACACACCCTAATATTAGTGTAAATTAATATTTATCAAACAAAATTTTTTCATCTGACTGTACAAAACAGTTGATTTTTTATCGGTGTCCGAATCGTCACCAAAAAAAAATATTAAAAAATTAAAAAGTGTCAATTGGGACACTGTGTCCCAACATGACGTGTCCCAAACGACAGTAAGCCTTCTTTTCATACTAACATTATTTTAAAGTCATGTAGGTACATCATTATGATTTTTTGTGTACGACTAATACTTTTGCCAAAAAAAAAATTACGCCATTTTTTCCACTTGTTTACCCTACTGTCAAACGGCTTTGATCTTTAGAAATATGATTACAGAATAAAAATCGCAAGTTAAAAATGTTCTTCTGAATGTACATACTCATAGCATATTTAAATCAACCAAAATTTCGCAAAGAAAATAATTCAAAGGTCAGTGGATGTACGTACACATACTCGTACTACCAGCTAGGCGGCAGTACGAGTATTGTCCATCGTCATCATCACCATTATCATATCAGCTGAAAGACGTCCACTGTTGGACATAGGCCTCTCCCAAACATCGCCACAACAACCGGTCCTGTGCATCACGCATCCATCGGATTCCCGCGACCCTGACCAGGTCATCGAGTAATGTCCATTTACGCCTTATTAAGGCTGTGTTCAAACCAAACTGACTGTCAGCCGCCGTAAGTGAGCGAACGTTACGCAGTTTATTGTATTTCCATACATATTCACTTTTTCGTTCACATCTAACCGACGCGACGATACGTTATTACGCTATGCGTAGACGCTGACATTCGGCAGCCGATTAATATAGCGTGTCACTACGCTCCGCGGACGCGTATTGTATATTGTCAGCATACTGTGAACGAAAAATACCGTTTATTTTTACGTCATAATACTGGGGCTCACAGTGAGCCTGCTCACAGTCGGCGGCTGACAGTCAGTTTGGTTTGAACACAGCCTAAATCGAAAGTATAAAACGTACCGACATAGTGTAACGTCTTTCACAACATCCTACCGTCCCGCGAGAGCTCCCTACTATAATTATAATTAATTAAACAATAACTATCGACCTCTTGGCATTACAATCACAGCTAACTGCGTCGGTATGCTATGCGATACTTATTTAGGACGTACTTTATATACAGCATGATGTTTTAATGATATCGTTAAACAATTATAATTAGATATTAAAACTATATTAAAATTAATGTAATATTTAAAACTTAATACAAAAAATAAATCTTCATTATAAACTTCGAAATTCATTTCAAGCCATCACGTGCGCAAACCCGCTGAAATAGGTAAACAAAAACAAATAGTTGTAATCCAATCAAATTTTCTCTTACACGGGATAATAAAAGGTCTTATTTCAATGCAGATATGAATTAAAAAAGTAAATCTACTCATAAAACCTTAAATATTTTTTTTATGATTTTTTTTCTCACATAATTAGGACAATCGAATTAAAAATCATTTGGGGTGTCTGAGGTTTTGCGCATTTAACGTTACACGTTCTATTTTAAATGAGATATTAAGAATTTATTAAACGTTAGATATTAAAACTATATTAAAATTATAATCACACTAAAATTAACTAAAAAATCCTTAATTATTACTAACAAATATCTCGTCATAATCCTCTCTCTTTCTCTATCGACAAATACCGGTAAAAACAAGATTATGTTTATAGAGATTTATCAAGCGAACACACTGATAACGTAATCAGACGAATTCTGAGATATCGGACGATGTGGGTTATGGGCTTATGGCTTCTATCGATTTATGGCACAGGCCTTTGGTAATGTTAGTTGGTATAAATGAAAAAAAAAGTAACGACAAGCTTTTAATGAAAATATTTTTTTCATAGCAAGCTTTTTATAGCTCAGTATACCTACACAAGGTGTTAGGGACCGCCCTCCGCAAACTTTAAGAGCTTGCTCAGTAGACGAAACTGAACAAACTTCCACAAGACATTTTTCAGGAAACGAAAAATAAAATCAGCCTGACAAAATGATAAACTTGATAGGACAATTTGTATGGCGAGACCGATTTTTTTTCGACCTACAACTCGTAAATTGAGACCGTTACTACTCGGCCACCACTGCTCTCAGTCAGGATTTTACTATTTAAAAATACACCAGAGGTGTAGATAAACTAAAACGAAATGTGAAAAGTTTTTTTATTTGTAATCCCGGCAATCAAAAAGATATAGTCGTGTAATATGTGCAATACAGGTGTAATAAAATTGAAATAAAACACCTAATAAAAATCAAATAGTGGCATTAAACAGTCATTTTGATTTCCTGCTTTTGAACGTTTTAAATCACTTTACACACTAAAACTTTCCTGTAATAAAAAACGAGTCCGACTCGGGCGCGAAGTGTTCCGTACCTTCCATAGCAAAAAAACGGCAAAAAAAAACACATTTGTCATATGGGAGTCCC
Organism: Mythimna lalbum; assembly: GCA_949319445.1. NCBI lineage: Eukaryota > Metazoa > Arthropoda > Insecta > Lepidoptera > Noctuidae > Mythimna > Mythimna lalbum. Next base: position 4,156,574 of record OX439370.1, on the reverse strand, counting down.
TTTAAATATCTTTACTAATACTCGTATTATAAAAGCGAAAGTGAGTTTGTTTGTTTGTTACGTCTACACGCCTAAATGGCAAAACCGATTTTGATGAAACTTGGTACACGGATAGACCATGTCCTGGAATAGGACATAGGATACTTTTATCCCGGAAGTATGTTCCCTTGGGATAATTTTAAGCTATCATGCGGGCGAAGCCGCTGGGAGCAGCTAGTTTATTATATTCTGTATTTTAGTATTGGTTGTTATAGCAGCAACAGAAATACATATTTTTCTTCTTCTTCTTCCGTCCCTGTTCCCGTTATCCGGGTCGCGTCTCCTCGCTCTACGGCGCCAGGTTGATCTGTCCTGCGTTGTCGGTATTGGCAATTAGGCTTTCTTTACAGAAATACATCATCTGTGTAAATTTCAACTGTCTAGCTATCATGGTTTATGAGATACAGCCTGGTGACAGACAGACGGACAACGGAGTTTTAGTAATAGGTTCGTTCCTTTTGACTACGGAACCCTAAAAAGCTTAAAAATAAAGGAAGCTACATCGTTTATTTGATACTTTATATGGTGTAAACCGTCGCTGTTGACACGCGAGATAGTGAAATTGAAAACGTTAAACTTTTTACCAAAATAGAAGAGAACGATCAAAGAGTAAGGATACTTATTTTTAACAGAACTGTCACTTGAATTGACATAAAGTAGTCGGGAGTGTTCCAAATGTTTTGATTGTTTTTTTTGTCTTATTTGAGTTGAAGCTAACACTGTACAGCTACACAAATTTGAAGAAATGATACTAGTGTACGCAATAGAAATTAGTAGATATCTGAGTTATTTGTAAGATGAGTATCCATGGAGTTTCTTGCATATCCTTCTCCATAGAGATCTACGCTTCAGAATGTGCAATTAGCATTATTTTTCCGACTGACTGACTTCTTGACATTTCAAAAGTGCGTGTAAATGGTTTATTTGAAATAAAATGCTGATATTTGAAAATAATTAATGATGCGAGTGTTGCGAGATTTTGAAGGTGGGAGACAGTTTAATAAGAGGTTTGAGCCCCGAGCTTGGGGGCTCCGGAGCTCTGCTTCGCCTAGCTCTTCGATAGCTACGCCACTGCCAATAGAAATATTATGAAAAGACGTTTCCGAGCAAGCCTTTGTATAGCGGGATCGTAGGGCACTTTGAACCAGGACCACGGTCCCAATTACCACCTATAAAAATAACAGTAGTAGTTTGGGACTACAAATAAAAAAATAGTTTTTTGGTATCTGTACTTTAATACCTTTTTTCTTGTGGTCCCGTAATACTCCTCAATAAAAAACTTATAAGTGGAAATTGGGACAGCGGTCCCGGTCCAAAAAACCCCACGACCCTGCATTACCGCGAGTCAACTGTATTATCTTTCACATATCAAACACCCTGTACATAACGTAAACTCATTGTGTCAACGCGTATTATAAACTTCCCTGCATCAATTGAGTCTAACAGATGTTTGCGATTGCGACTCCACGCGTCCACCGTTCTTTATTACGTACTCGGTAATATGTCGCGCGCGGCTGACTCCACGTATTTATAAGGCAATGTGTGTGTGTGTGTGTGTTTTTAACAAAAAATAGTGTTATTATTTTGGGTCGGTGGGGTTTTTTGGACCGGTACCGCGGTCCCTAATTCCACCTAAAAAAAATATTATTTTGTTTGAGTAGTATTTGGAAGGCCTCCTACAAAGTGGTCCGATGACCTGGTAAGGGATACGCGAATCCGATGGATGCGAGACGCACAGGACCGTTCAGTGTGGCGACGCTTGGGGGAGGCCTATGTCCAGCAGTGGACGTCTTTCGGCTGAAATGATGATGATGATGATGAGTATTTGAAACCACAAGGAAAATGACATTAAAGTATAGTTATCAAAAAAACTTTATTAGAGTTTCGTACCCAAATAGTAAAACCGAGACCCTATTACTAAGATTCCGCTGTCCGTCTATCCACCCGTCTGTCACCAAGCTGTATCTCATGAACCGTGATAGTTAGACAGTTGAAATTTTTTCACAGATAATGTATTTCTGTTGCCGCTATAACAGCAAATACTAAAAAATCAGAATAAAATAAATATTTAATTAATCAAAGTCAAAAGTTTTTATTACACATAGGCCTACATGGGCACTTATAAAACGTCAGAAGCTAGTGCACGGTTCCAAATAGTAATCAGGCGTGTTACACGTGTGCGTCGTTCTAATGTAATTCTAGTTAAAATGATGTTGTGAAAAGATAATGAACAAAGTTTGGTAGAAAATATTAAACAGATAATACTTTGTTAGTAATAGCATCTAAAAATGTTAGTCTTATGATTTATTTTTGGGTAAATTATTAGTTTGTTTATAATTTTACAAAACAACTCGTCTGTATTCCAGAAAAGGGGTAGCCGAGGTGTTAAATATACCCAAGTCTCGCGTCATGTTTACAACTTTGATGTAAACCATTTTTAAATTCTTAATTCTTTATTATACACGAAAATTTAACATAGTACAGACATCGTCATGATCTTGTGAGGAGGACTCGCATTAAAATACTTTACAACCTACACAGTGATTTGACAATTTATAGATAAGATAAGATCATTTATTTGTATAAACATGTGTATATTAAGATGGTGATAAAGTCATTACAGTTCCAACATGTTTTGCCGTAAACCGGCGTACAAAATTAATTAAAAAATAAAAACAATGATTAAAAAATATTTAAAATTCAGTGAATTCAATCATATTTAACATAAAATAGTCAAAATTCAATCAATTCAATTACAGTCAATACAAAAGAATAATAAAATTGAATAAAAATTAAATAGTCATGATTCAAAATCTTTCGTTCAAAAAATGCGAGTTCAAGTGATATAAAAAACCTTTTTATAAAAAATAAATAACCGACTTCACTAAAAAATTGAATTGAATTTGAGGAGTTCCCTCGATTTCGCGAAGATTCCATCATCAGATCCCAACTTGGTGACTATGGGACCATTTGGGAAGTATACCCTTACCAACAAAAAAATAATTTTTCAAATCGGTTGCGCGAACAAACATAAAAATACAAACATCCAAATTGAGAACCTCCTCCTTTTTTAGAAGTCAGTTAAAAAACTCTGCAACATTATAATAAGCCTTACTAAGTAGCAATGTTTTTAGTTCCCTCTTAAATGAATTAATTAATATCCATTATTTTAATGGAATTGGGAATTATATTGTAAATTATGGAAGCCATACATATTACACTCATAGAAATGCTGTTTTAGCGGGTGTTGATTGCACCCAAAACCTGTTTTAAGAGGTCTGTGTTAAGAGGGGAATCAAATTAGGATTAGATTTTACAAATAGCTATATATTTCTATATACAGTCACTACACCAATAAGATATATAACCGGAAAATTGTAAACGCCTAAAGATTGTAGAAAAGCTTTTGCTCGCAGCTTCGTCGCGTACATGGAAGCCTAAGCCTATGTCACTCAGGAATAAAGCAGCTTTCTATCGGTGAAATAATTTTAGCAATCGGATCAATACTTTCAGAGATTAAGTACCTCCTACAAACAAAAAAAAAGAAACTTCATCTCTTTATAATACACTAGCGATCCGTCGCGGCTTCGCACAGGCAATAATACTCAGGGTGAATGTAGCTTTGCAATGGTAAAAGAATTTTTGAAATTGGCACAGCAGGTCTTGAGTTTATTCATTGCAAACATACACACAAAAATACAAATTTTCCCTCTTTATAATATTAGTGTAGATAAATTAGTATAGATAAAACGATATTCTCACATCTACTAATCAAGAAATTATATTTTAATTACCTATTAGACCTTAGGTAATTAAGAACCATTTTTCATACATTTATTTCTTGAATACCAAAAGTAAAAATAGATTGAAAATGTGGTAACTTATTGTGATAATCTTATTTCGACGGGTGCAAAGTAAAAAAAGTTATCTGCAATTTTGTGATTTTCTATCATCTTTATTGAATTAGTAACAATAAGCAGTTATTTAATAGGTAATTTTTTTTTTTCAAAAATATTATTAAAAAGGAAACTATTATTTCTTCGTTTTTGACACTTGAAAGGTTTCTCATGTCTTAGAATATTATATAACTTTTTCTACTTTACACCCGTCGATTTATTGCTCGTGACTGTACAAAGGCTAATAAAATTAAAACGATTTTATTAATCCATTGTTAACTAGTAAACTAATTATTATTCCTCAGTCGCCTTAACCTACTCGAGGATAATAAGGCAACTCATTATCATACAAACGAAAGTCTCAAATGCCTGTCTGTCTGTCTGTGCAGTCTAATTTCCTTACAACGTTTATTTCAAATAGACCAATTACAGACACTTATGAATTGTCAAAATGTCGGTCAGTCAAAAAAGTGAAGCTAAATTGCACGTTCCGAAGAGTAGATCTCTATGGAGCAGAGCGTGCAAGAAACTCCACGAATACTCTTTGATTTGCATTGATTTGCAAAATGACGTTTGTGGTATATTGTAGTTTCGTCAAAAACCCAATAAAATCTCTTAAAATTCTTCTAGCAACATCACCTCAGCGACAATCAAAATGGAGTTAAGGAAAATTAGGGGTATTTTTGCACGTTTTTTTTTTAAGTAAAAATACGGAAACTTCCCCTCCGACCTCACAACATGAGGTCGGAGGGGAAGTTTGCGTTTGTCGGGGACATCCAACCTAATTAACGAAATGTCAAATTAGTTGAAAACATTCATTAAGATCAAATTAATTCATTATTACATCCTAGTCGACACCACATGGTTTCAAACACAGACCAACGAAACGACTCGACTATACAACGTTAGTTTTCGTATATGCCACTATGCGAAAACCGAAACATGTATCCAGTGCTTTTATTTAAAGAATCTATGTACAAAATTTCATAACTGTACCATGAAAAATCACAAAGCTATGAGCTTGTTATGTTACATGGTGTCTGCACAAATATATGGTCAACGGACCATTCGGGCGACTGATCGGTTGTTTTTCTCCTGCACCCAGCTCTGCGCTGGGTCTTAATGCCCGCTATGACCTGCCGTTACCTGTGTTGTACTTAGTGTCGGTAGGCTCCAACTTGTGACGTTTTTTTAAATATTTTTTAGGAAAAATATTTTTAGGAAAAAATATGATAATTATTGTGTAAAAATGATTGGTTGATTGATTTTCGATTCTGAAGGATCTAAATCGCATATACTAAAAAAATTGTATAGCGGTCTCTTCTCTGTGAAAATAGAAATTCGAAGTAAACTTATTTCGGAGACAAAAGTATCCTATGTGCTATTTCAGGACATGGTGTACCCACTAATTTCTGTTTAATATTACTGTGATAGTATGAAATTCGATAGTAGATATAAGTCAAAAATCATCCAAAGAAAAAATACTCCTGAGATAAAAACTTAGTACGACATTCTTCAAAATCCAATCTATTTCCAAACCAAAATTCGTCAAAATTTACTTAGCGGTTTAGATGTGAAAGCATAACAAACACACTGACTTAGTGAGTTACTTTCACATCTTCTTTACATAGTACCTATAAAAAGTATAAAACAAAATCGCTTTTCGAGTCCAACTGTTTATCTGCTAACTCCTAAGCCACGCAACGGATTTTAATACAATTTTCACTAATAGAAACAGTAATAGGCAAGGAAGGGTTATGTAACTATCTGGTGCTGGCGACTACGCCCGTGTGATAGTAGACAAATATTCCAAGAGAACATACTCCAGGGATAATAGTAGATCATGTGAGGATAAAGCAGTGTCTTAAAAACGCAGGTGGTATGTTGAATTCCGAACGAAACAAAGGTACTAAGTTTTAATCCCGAATGCAGAGAGGGATTTATATAATTAATTCCCAAGCACTGTGAGCGATTCAAGCTGCCTAAGACAAAGACAGCTTTATTAGTGCAAATTATTTAATTAATTAAAATACAATATACTGAAACAAACTATAAATTTAGAAAATAAAAGTTTTAACGTTAACTATCACTGGACATGTTTTGAAATTCGAAATAAACTAAATTCACTACTATATCGAACTACAGTTTTAAAATTTCCAAAAATATTTTGGATAAGTCGAATACCACACATATTTAATTTTTTAAACTTCATTACTAAAGATTCCTTCTCATATTTGTTTTTAGCACATTACACATATGTTTTATATTCTCGCGGACGAAGCCGCGGCTAGAAGCTAGTTTATTGTATAAATATCTATGATCAATCACAGCCAGTACGACGATTCTACGCTCTGTGGTTTAAACAGATGTACTAAACTAATAAAACAGCTGACAAGTGAACTCATGGTGTGAAAGTGTCATTTAGTTTTTCTATTATGAGTTTGGGTGTACTGTGAAACTGTTGTGTTGCATTTGTGTTCAAAATGTCTAAAGCTAAGGAGAAAAAGGATAAAAAATGCTCGCTACTGTGCTGGTAAGTAAAATAAACCTGTGTGTAATGCAGGGATAGTAAACCTTTATTGTTGAGACTTGCTGATGATTCGGACACAATACACAACTTTTTTTTATTATTGATAGACTCTATTATACACTCTCAATTATGAATTTATCAATTGTGACAAATTTTTGTAGACAATTTTGGGTCTCGTTTTTATTTTACTTTTGACTACATAATTATTTTCAGTTATGGGTACGGATAGGGCTCTATGTATATTCTGACACAGTGTCCGAATCGAAACCTTTTTATTTTATTTTTTTTTACTGTTTATTCGGACACAAACGGTTTAGTACAGTCAGATAAATAGTTTTAAAATATAAGTGGGGAAAAAGCTTTATTAAAGCTATTTAAGTTGCTAAAGATTCGAACACAATAATTATATTCGGACACAGTGTCCGAATTGACACATTTTATTTTAATATTTTTTTCACTTCGATTCGGACACACACTGTTTAGTACAATCAAATAAATAGTTTTAAAATGTAATCGGTATGTGTATGGCGAAAAACAGCGTTACCAAAAACAATTTGAGTTGCTGACGATTTTTTGCTATTTCAGGAATAGCCCCATAGCAAAACTTATTCAGATGATGAGTTCAACAACCCCTTTTCAGTTTTCAGTAAAAAAATTAAATAAAGTAGCATAAATCTACACATTGAACGTTGTTTGAGCGTTCAGTCATCGATATATCTATAATATAAAAATGAAGCGCATAACTCAACAACGCCCAGGACCGATTTCGCTAATTCTTTTTTTGTTGTGATTGTTATTATGAGGAAAAGGTTCTTATGGAAAAAAAATTGGGTAGTGTAGGGTAAAGTGGAGTATGGTAGAGACCATACTCCACTTTACCCTACACTACCCAATTTTTTACCCTTTAGTGTAGAGTAGGGTAGAATAGGGTAGAGTAGGGTAGGGTTGGGTATAGTAGGGTGGAGTCCCTACTCCACCCCCTAAGAGCGGGAGTGAAGCCTCGCTAGCAAAAGCTAGTATTTCAATAAATATGTGATCTATACAGAATATATAAAAGATGTTTAGCATAAGTATCCATTAGCATAACAAAGTGTGTCATCGACTCATCACAAAGACATCTTAAATAGTTCCTGGCTATTACAGATGGCTTCAAATGAATCATGTCTCATTATGGGTGCAACCTAATTAATGACAATAGGTATCTTAAACGAGACATGAACTGCAATGTGATGTACTAATCCGGAATCTTGGCGTAGCTATGTAAGACCGTTACCTTGTAAGTATGTTCAAAGGTTATGTATAGTGTCCTGAAGTTTGAAGGTTTCGGCACAAAATAGATAGGTACAGAAGACAATCTCATGTATGTACTTCACTTTTTATACCTACGCTCATCGGACGCACACTAATGAGCGTTTGAGCCGGAACTGTTCGACGAGTGGGCGGAGACGCTACCGAGATATCGTGTCCGTGAGCGGTGTCTATGTGTGCGTTGCTCGAGCGCGCTTTGTATGTAGATTGACTTCTGTACCTTTATTATTTGTAGTTCCGGGGGCATCTGTCGCCCCTTCAATCAGGACTTCAGATGGCGGCGCGTAGTGTTATCGCGCGTATCGCTCTTAAACATACCTATATGGTGTTAACCCTATGTGTGATGAAACTCCGTGGTGGTTTTACCAAACCCAAGGCGGAGGACATGCATGCGAATTCCTACCCTGACAAAAAAAAAACGATACACACTGTATTTTACTTTTTTTGGAAGCTTTGTTCTTTTAAAAGAACAAAGTTACGAACTTCTTGCCCTTTTTTCATATTACTTGGTCGGCGCAACTCGTTTTTTTCTTCCATTCTGTCTTGTCACCTGTCAAACTATCACTAACTCCCTTTTTTTTTCATATCACTCCTCACACAATCCATCTATCTTTTTTTCGGCCTCCATCCATCTACATGTATACTCAGAATGTTCTGTACTGCGTTTGATAGAAAAATCAGTAAACTATACAATAAGTTTAGCAGGTTCGTCGAAAACCCTGTATTTATTGATACAATTGAAAAAACAAACCATGCGTATTTATTTTTGTTTTTTGAAAGTAATTCTGTTAATTTGTTTCGATAATAGCCAACTATGATGTTTAACCCAAGTATAATAAAATAGATATAAGTTTGCACCTCGAAAAAGACCTACGGTAGTTTTTATTGACATTTCACGTGGCTGAAGGGACGATATTTTTAAACACGGTTTTTTTTTACAATGTTCCTGTTTTCTCACAACTCATTTTAACTGAATTACCTACTGTTTTTTAACTTCCAAGGGCAGTGTAATTCAGCTATTATTACACAAGTAATTTCCACAAACAAAAAAAAAATATTAAAAAAATAACATTGAAGTGCCCTTCTCTCCATTTTACATGTCATGTAGCATTAAGAGATACATCTGACGTTCAGAAACATTCTGCCCACTGGAAACCTGTCTGCACTTGTCATGGTACCATCCATGTATTTAACTCATTTATTTTCTGTTTCAGTTCCGGGCTTATGTCATCATCCGTTGAAGAGGTGAGTGCGTTTTGTTTTTTTATTATTAAACTAGCTGTCCCCCGCGGTTTCATCTGCGTCTCTGGTTACTATAATAATAATATTTAAGTTTATATAGTATTTAAGAAAAGTCGAAAGTAACTAGTGATTACAACATCTAGCCTTTGTGAGAGCTGGAATCTATATGACAGTCCGTCTATCTCCTGCGTACGTTATATTTTACTAACCTAACTAGAGTTCTAAAGCTACATTAGATCCACGCCCCGAGACGCCACGCACGCGACGCCACGCAACGCGATGTCACGCAACGCGACTCTACGTACAAATCAGGCGTGCTCTACAAGCGCGTCCGTCTATCTCCTGCGTAACTTATATTTTACTAACCTAACTAGACTTTTAGAGCTACATTAGATCCACGCCACGCACGTGATGCCACGCAACGCAACTCTACGTACAAATCAGGCGTGGTCAACATGCGCGTCCGTCTATCTCCTGCGTACGTTTTATTTTACTAACCTTACTAGACTTCTAGAGCTACATTAGATCCACGCCACGAGATGCCATGCACGCGACGCCACGCAACGCAACTCTACGTACAAATGAGGCGTGGTCTACATGCGCGTCCGTCTATCTCTTGCGTACCTTATATTTTACTAACCTAACTAGACTTCTAAAGCTACATTAGATCCACGCCCCGCGACGCCACGCACGCGACGCCACGCAACGCGATGTCACGCAACGCGACTCTACGTACAAATCAGGCGTGCTCTACAAGCGCGTCCGTCTATCTCCTGCGTAACTTATATTTTATTAACCTAACTAGACTTTTAGAGCTACATTAGATCCACGCCACGCACGTGATGCCACGCAACGCAACTCTACGTACAAATCAGGCGTGGTCTACATGCGCGTCCGTCTATCTCCTGCGTACGTTTTATTTTACTAACCTTACTAGACTTCTAGAGCTACATTAGATCCACGCCACGAGATGCCATGCACGCGACGCCACGCAACGCAACTCTACGTACAAATGAGGCGTGGTCTACATGCGCGTCCGTCTATCTCCTGCGTACCTTATATTTTACTAACCTAACTAGACTTCTAAAGCTACATTAGATCCACGCCCCGCGACGCCACGCACGCGACGCCACGCAACGCGATGTCACGCAACGCGACTCTACGTACAAATCAGGCGTGCTCTACAAGCGCGTCCGTCTATCTCCTGCGTAACTTATATTTTACTAACCTAACTAGACTTTTAGAGCTACATTAGATCCACGCCACGCACGTGATGCCACGCAACGCAACTCTACGTACAAATCAGGCGTGGTCTACATGCGCGTCCGTCTATCTCCTGCGTACGTTATATTTTACTAACCTAACTAGACTTCTAGAGCTACATTAGATCCACGCCACGAGATGCCATGCACGCGACGCCACGCAACGCAACTCTACGTACAAATGAGGCGTGGTCTAAATGCGCGTCCGTCTATCTCCTGCGTACCTTATATTTTACTAACCTAACTAGACTTCTAGAGCTATATTAGATCCACGCCACGCGACGCCACGCACGCGACGCCACGCAACGCGACTCTACATACAAATTAGGGGTGGTCTACATGCGCGTCCGTCTATCTCCTGCGTACCTTATATTTTACTAACCTAACTAGACTTCTAAAGCTATATTAGATCCACGCCACGCGACGCCACGCACGCGATGCCACGCAACGCAACTCTACGTACAAATCAGGCGTGGTCTACATGCGCGTCCGTCTATCTCCTGCGTACCTTATATTTTACTAACCTAACTAGACTTCTAGAGCTATATTAGATCCACGCCACGCGACGCCACGCACGTGACGCCACGCAACGCGACTCTACGTACAAATTAGGCGTGGTCTACATGCGCGTCCGTCTATCTCCTGCGTACCTTACATTTATTTATCGCAATGACGTATGTCTGTATAGAAATGACCTGTCGCGAACCTAGTTTGGCATTCCAATAAAACTTGTTTGTTCTTTAAAAAGAACATTCCAAAGATAGACGCATAAAAATATGCACATGTTGCAAACAGTTTTGCGGTCGCTCCCATCCACACAATCTGTTTCAACTCAACAATAAAAAGTTACAAAGTAATAAACATCAACTCTTCTAGAAATATATTTTAAAGTGAACAAAGGAAATGCGAGGGCGATGGTAAATTTTCAGATGATAGGCCACTCAACAGCTCAACGCTTAGTAGATGAGCAATTGGGCTGTTGTGTTTATTTTCGTTAAATATTTGGAACTAAACAACAAATAACACACTAAAAATAATTCTCTTAAGAAAAAAGCCATCATCAAAATCATAATTAGCCTTTTAATGTTCCCACTGTTAGGACTCAGGCCTTCTCTCTTGGAGAGGGAATGGGCCGTAATCCACCACGTGAGCCCAGTGCGGGTTGATGAATGTCACAACTCACATGTCTTCGAATTTTTGGTCCTAGGACATTGTTATTGTAACTACTTTTTGCTTTTAATTCCATCCTTATGCCTACGAAATAGAAGTTAAAATCGGTTGAACAGACAGTAAAAAAGGTTTCTTTAAATGTTTAATCTTAACGCTAATAGGGTATATACATCAGTTGTCTAGTATTCATAGCACAAGCTCTGCTTAGCTTGGGACTAGATGGCGTTGTGGAATTGAAATTATTATAATATTACTTCTGATATCCCTCTAATACCCGCACTGTGCCCGCGTGGTGGATTACGGCCCAATCCCTCTCCTAGAGAGGAGGCCTAAGTCCCAATAATGGGAACATTCTAAGGCCGACTTTGCTATGACTATACTTCTCATACAAATCCGTACTAATATTATAAAAGCGAAAGTGAGTTTGTTGGTTTATTTGTTTGTTTGTTACGTTTTCACGCCTCATTGGCAAAACCGATTGTGATGGATTTTGGTACAGAGATAGTTGGGACCCTGGAGACGGACATAGTCTTTTTTTAAGTAGAAAAGGGGGAGAAAGAGTAAAATATATTAATAAACGCGGGCGAAGCCGCGGATAAAATCTAGTAATAAATAAAAACGAGTGAAATACTCAATTCGACATCTGTTATAAAGGTTTATGACCCCTTAATAGTGTCACTATGCGGGTAGTCGGAGTAATGTGAGATGAATCATTTGAATGACATAAGGAAGTTGTCTGTGGTTCCGTCGTTGGATAGTAGAGAGTTAGTTTTTGATCTTGAATAAAAAAAATACGAGTTAAAATTTGAGTACTCAGTCGGTGAAGGAGTGCATTGGCCTCTAGTATTTTTATCAGCTATGTTTATCCAGAAGTGATATCTGCCTGTATAAGCAACCTCAAACCTGAGTAATCTACCTTTTTTTGTGGGGTATCATCAAATAACTTCCCTCCTCCCGCTCTGAGTAAAGGGAAGTTAGATAACTTTTATACATTAATTGTTTGTAACTTGATATATTAGGCTTTGTTTCATCGCAATCGGTGGACTATATCGAAAGATATACGAGTATTACATTCATAGACTGTTAAGCGGTGCGAAGTTCGCTGGGTCAGTTAATTCTATCTATCATCCTTATCATCATCATCATCATCATCATTTCAGCCGACAGACGTCCACTGCTGGGCATAGGCTTCCCCCAAGCGTCGCCGCGTCGCTACAATGAACGATCCTGTGTGTGTGCACATTGCTCGCAGAACAGATGGCTATTGAGGCCGAAAGGTTCTAGAGTGGCGACCGCGTATTGTAAAACGCAGCGTTGGAAGGCCTCCTAGAAGGTGGACCGATGACCTGGGGAAGGTTGTAGGAATCCGATGGATGCGGGAATTCTATCTATAATTAAAGGAAATAAACGCGACATCTTTATGAAACGCACATTTGTTATTTAAACTCCTTCAAACATAATAAACGTTCACATAAATAGAATTCTCCATAACATTGTCACGCACGTCGCCATTAATAAAACTCACGCGCCGTTGGAAATACACGAAATATTTTAAAAGTTCGTATGAATGGACAAAAAAATGGACAGATTACACCTGTTTTATTTATAACGGAATTTTCTTGTATACGTCATATCTGTATAGTTGTCTAATCATAGGATTTTGGTGGGTAGACGGGACTTGGTACAGCATACAAATTATTGCAACTACGTCCATGTTAGTCTCAGGAAGGGCCCAGCTGGGTAGAAGCCTACTGGGGCCAGGGTTATGCGGAAGGCAACTCGAGCCCCGGTATGAAGAGGCTAGAAGGAACGGGGTGGGCTTTTAGCCAGTAAGAGTCTGACACTATCTCCCCAAGAGCGGAGGTTGTTATAAGATTTTTGCGCAAAGTAAAATGCAATGTAAAAAGGTTCATGTTTGTCTGAGTATGGTTTCCGCACTTAGTCCTATGTGGATCATTGTACCATCAAAGATACTTCCACCTGACCACCCCTAAGTTCATATTTGCTTGCACTCGAAATGAAAACTGCAAAGGGTTTGGTTACCTGTTTCGTTATCCTGTTTAAGCGAGTTTTTTTATGTGATCAGACAGGAATTACCGCGATGGTACGTAGGCCATGGCTAGGGAATGCAAATCACGCGAGATTGGGGCTCAAGCGAGTCCTCGTGAGAATAACTCAATCAAGCCAAGAAGGCGTAGGTACTCGAAAAATGCCGCCAAAAACTGCAAAAACATTAGAATGTGGTAATGGTCCCGACTTACGAGTAGGTCGCGGGTTCAAACCCAGCCAGGCGCATAACTTTGTGAAATTTATTTCATCACCACTGCTCTCAAAACAGTGAAGGAAGACATCGCGAGGAAACCGTCATGTCCTAGAACCAAAAATTTGAAGATGTGACATCCACCAACCAGCACTGGGCCCGCGTGGTGGATAACGGCCCATTCCCTCTCCTAGAGAGAAGGCGTGAGTTCCAACATTGAGAACATTATAAAGCCGAATATGCTATGCTATGCTATTGAGTACCTCAACTGAGTTTGCCAAGAAGGCTTAGATACTCGATAAATACTGTCAAAAACTGCAAAAATCATTAAAATGTGTAACATCCACATTCTAATGGAACTCAGAGTTACTACTCCATAAGAAAACATGTCTCAAAAGACTTGGTATCCATTTAAAACAAAAAAAAATTAGAACTCGTATTTGGAAGTATCTTTGGTGCCGCCCACAGGCGTGACAGAATACAAAAATAACACAAAACCCATATCCTTAAACTCATTAATTCCACTAACGAAGCAGTATAAATAACACCTGTGTTCTATGAAGACAAACGGCCATTTCCCTTACAAGCACAGGATGGGCTAAATTACCGCTTCCTTCGTATTATGTGCTGCAGAAATATCAACTTTGATGCTACTATTTATAGTGACTATAATGGATTAAGGATTTTTATTTTATATGGCATGGTTTTCCTGTGATGGAAATGGAATGTCTATTTATTGATCTAGTTCACGCATAGTTCTATGACCATAAGGTTCGCGTCATAGTTCAGGACCGGTCGTTGTGGCGACGCTTGGGGAAGGCTTCCCAACTCCTTAGTTGCACGGATGGCCTGGTGTCCATGTATTTGTGCGGACCGCCAGGTAACATAACAAGATTATAACGTTTTGATATTTCATGTTACAGTTATGAAAGGAGAATGCTCTTGCTCCATAGAAGAAAAACCCAGCTCCGACAGAAACGAGATACTATCTCTAATTATCATTATTGATAAGTAGGTAGTAAGGATCACGATAATAGCTGGTTATTGTTTTATTACTTACTATTATTGATCATTTGAGAGACGTCTCGTTTCTGTCGGAGCTGGGTTTTTTTTGAGCATTCACTTTTTGTACATAGATTCTTTACATAGGAATACTAGACACGTGTTTCGGGTTTCACATATACTCAATCTGTTGTTGTATGTAGAGTGATGCATAAGGCGCCTCTCCCAATTGCTCAATTTCGTCCTCATTCAGCATTGGCTCCACTTCAGCATCAATTAACATTTCACGGTATTGATAAACATCCATTCCACAAGCATTGAGGAGGTCAATCAATGTACCGTTTGATCAATTATGGCGCGTACTCAGAACCACAAAATAGATAGGTACAGAAGTCAATCGACGTACAAAGCGCGCTCGAGCAACGCACACATTGACACCGCTCACGGACACGATATCTCGACTCAACTCAGCTCATTGCGAGCGCGTATGCTTGAGACACGCGTCTATAAACTTTTTGTGAAATAATGGAGCAAAAAAAGTTAATAACTGTTTAGTGGACGGTTGATATTAAATTCAAAATTAATTGCGGAATTATCGTTTTTTAATTTACCAGTTTTAGGGTACCTAGATATTTGCTTGTACTTTGATAGTTTGTTTTTATGTGACGCACAACAGTTAGGTAGATAAGTACATGACTTTGTGCCCATGTAATATTTTTACAATTTATATTCGAAGACATGTGACATTCAACAACCCGCACTGGGCCCGCGTGGTTGATTACGGCCCATTCTCTCTCTTAGAGAGGTGGCCTGAGACCCAGCAGTGGGAACATTAAAAAGGCTGATGATGATGAAATGATATTCTTTTATTGGTGATCTTAATGTTTAACGATTGATAATTTGAGAGTCCACGCCGATGATGATGATATTAGGTATTATTTCCAAGCCCGAGCGCGCTCCGACACAGTGGTACCGACGACCCTGACGCGATTGCTGAGCGTAGTTATGAAAAGTGAAGTACATTCATAAGATTGACATCTGTACCTATCTATTTTGTGACAGAACTGTGTCAGGACAATATGGTGTCCATTAGAGTCCAATCTGTTGAAACAACGCTTTCCCTACGTTGATGTCTTGACGGGCAGTTGATGTGCTTGTCGGGTGTTACGAAATAAACATGATATGATGCATTCTGTATAGTTTTAGAGTTCCGTAGTCAAGATTGGTGCTATGGTTTTGCAATGTCCGACACTCACGGAGGTGTGCCCAAATCTATAAGATATTTTTTTAGTATATCCTTTTATAAATTGCTTTACATTCAGTCAAAAAAGTATCGGGAATGGACGAATTTTTTATGGTTCCAAATTCAAATTTTTGTTTTTTTGTAGTTGTTAGATTGGCACAACTGTTTTCCATTTTGGTGCGGAGTTTGAGTTGCATCTGTTATTTATATTAAATACAGTGCTGGTTTTAGTAATATCATATATAGTGTGTATTGCGAATTTCATAATGGACAAAAATATCGAACAAAGAGTTTGTCTTAAATTTTGCATCGCCAATGGAATTTCGTGTTCGGAGTCACTGAAAATGTTACAGAAGGCTTACGGTGAATCGACTTTATCAAAAACTCGTGCTTATGAGTGGTTCAAAGCGTTCATAAGCGGTCGAGATGTGATGGAAGATTTGCCTCGCTCTGGTAGGCCGTCAACGTCTGCAACTGAAGTTAACATCGCAAAAGTGAAGGAAATAGTGACTGAAAATCCCCATTCAACTCTGAGAGAGATAGCCGCCGAACTTTCTGTATCTCACGAGTCGATCCGTACCATTTTAACTAATCATTTGGGTATGAAACATGTTGCTGCTCGGCTAGTCCCAAAAGATCTGAATTTTCTCCAAAAACTCAATCGCATGAAAGTCGCTGAGGACATGCTTGAACGAGTCAGTTCGGACCCAACATTCATGAAACGCATTGTTACTGGTGACGAGACGTGGGTTTACGAGTTTGACATGCAAACTAGTCAACAAGCTTCGGAGTAGCGTCTTCCAACTGATCCGAAACCGAAAAAACCACGCCAAAGTCGATCAAAAGTCAAAGTCATGTTGACTGTTTTCTTTGACTATCGCGGTGTTGTGCACTCTGAATTCTTACCGGAAGGTCTAACGGTAAATAAAGAATATTATTTGAGCGTTATGCGGCTTTTAAGAGAGCAAATTCGACGAAAAAGGCCAGATTTGTGGAAAGAAAATTCTTGGATTTTGCACCACGACAATGCGCCTTCGCACAAGGCTATCATTGTGAACGAATTTTTGACCAAACACTCAACAAAAACCATCCAGCAACCACCATATTCACCAGATATGGCTCCTGCTGACTTTTTTCTTTTTCCTAAACTCAAATTACCACTTCGTGACACCCGTTTTCAATCGATAGAAGACATAAAGGAGAATTCGCGGCGAAAACTGAACTCAATTCAGGAAGCAGCGTTTAAAAAATGTTTTGATGAATGGATTATTCGTTGGCGCAAGTGTATCGTTTCTAAAGGAGCATACTTTGAAGGTGATAAAATAAATTTGGTTGAATAACAGACATTTTGTGTATTATTGATCTTTTCCCGGTACTTTCTTGACAGAGTAGTATACCGTGACAAAGATTTTTTAGAGATTCAGGGTTCTTTTTGAGTTTCTGTATTGAATATTTTCAGTTAAGAACGTCTCAAAACCTACTATTAAAATGTAGGTTTACTGGATAGTGTAGGGTACTGGATAGGTAGGCCTGACTAGTTTTCAGTATAAAGTGGAATTTGAGAAATACCTACTCAACTTCAAATGCTTAGTCAGAAAGAGTCTGATTGTTTGATTGAAATACTCTTTATTGTAGATAAACCATAAAAAAAATACAGAAAGAGCTTAAAATGAATACGGTGTAACTAAGGGGAGTCTTATCTATAAAAGCGATTTCTTACACCTTTAGATGGATTTGACAGAGAAGGAGAAAAGATACGTACACTCCCTTTTCCCAACAGTCATTTGATGAAATCCCATCTGCTAGTTCCTATTTACTCTATTCCCATAAACAGAACCCAAGAAATAAAGGCACCGACTAGGTATTTGGCATCATTTTCAAAAGTCTTCTCCATTAATTTCGACATATCAACAATGTGTCTTTCCTCAATTGTGTAAGAAAGTTCTTTTAATTTAGGCTGAAACTAAAAACCCTTGCATTGGTATCATTTTACACAACAGTTTAATTGGTTACGACAGTATTATTAATGGTTTTTCAAAATCTTTCGCAACGAAAATGGAAATGGTATAGCGATGCGAGCGAAATAATGCAGTTTTTTTTTTTTATTGATTTTACATAGTATAGTGTTTTTTTTTTCGGTGGGTAAAAATCATCCAATGACATCCCCCGCCCTTGAGCGGAGCTTGAGATAGTGGCAGGCTTGAAAAACTCAACCCGTTCCTTCGTTACCTTTCATACCAGAGGGTCTACTCGCTTTCTCCGAAAAACGAAGTTTCGATTGAAACTTTGCGTGTTTCCTAACACGGTTCCTTTCGTTCCCGAAATTTCGGACGAACGAAAATTGTTTGACGTACCGAATCTCTAAACCTACTAATTAGTTATGTTTCGAAAAATAATATAATTATGACAGAGGATTGTTTGCAATTTTAACGTCAAATGAATATCGTTCGATTACGAAATTTTCGTTTCGGAGAAAGCGAGTAGAACCTCAGGTTTGATTGCGAATAAAGCAGCTTTAAAGTCGGTGAAATTTTATTTTTCTCCGATAGAAAGCTGCTTTATTCCTGAGAACATCTGCTATATTTTATGTACCAACGCGGGCGAAGCCGCGGGCAAAAGCTGGTATTTAAATAATCACAAAAACATGTACTTTTTATACCATATGATTGTACCTTTTTATAACATATTGTATAGACGAAAATCAGAATTAGACTCAAATATCGTTCATAATTCACACTTTTCTAAAAATAAAAGAAGCAGAAATATTATTCGCAATCCATTCTTTATCTCAAAACCGATTTATTTTCCACATACATAACATACAAGATAAACATAAAAATCCGGATTATCACAATGCAAAATATGATAAACATTAATCTACCACTCACAAAGTTATTGCATAATGAAAAAATCTGGCGAACGTAAATATTTAATAGAAAGATCTTTTATAACTAGAGACCGACAGAAGATTTGGTTTGGCGTCCGCATACATTACTCGTAAATAGAAAGCTCAAGCTCTAAAACTAGAGACTGTCTGAAAGTTCGGGTTCGGCCAAAAAAAGTGGTTTTGGCTAGATCTTCGGGTTTGGCCGAATACTCGGCACGACTGAAACTAGTGTCTTTGAGCTGACGGTTCGTCAACGTCTATGTACCTATGTTATAATTTATGTTATCATCGATTTAATCGATTAATAAATAGTTTTTAAAGTTACACTTTATGTCCGCTTTTGTACAATATTTCATTAGCGCATAAAGTTTTAGTAAATAAATATAAATAATATTTAAGAACAACTATATTGCAATTCCCTCCCCTAAAGAGAAGGCCTGAGTACCAGCAATAGGACCATTATAAGGCTGATTATGCTATTATTGTTATAATATCGAAATATAGTTAGATATGAATTTATGGAAATATTATTTTAATATTTTGTCAGTTTTTCTGTTACCTCGTCAGTTTCGGTTTCGATTGCGGCTGAAACCGAAAAATAAGCCGGTCAGTCAGATTCAGTCACGGTTTCGGCTTCGGCTGCAAATTGTATTACGGTTTATCACTATCTAAAACACAATTACAAAGTCATGGTCATGGATTTATAAATCACACTTTTCTCTTGAAACTCGTCCAAATTTATTTTTACATCGAAACTCCTTTGATCTAAGAAGCAGTACCACATCGACCAACTTCCTGCTACCATTAGTTAGTTTTAAAAGCTGAAAGAGAGTTTAGAATTTAATAAAACTTGTTTAATGATTTTCCGGCGGCCATTTTTTATTACGCTTGACAACACTAAATCGTGTAAGTGAATTTTGATTGGTTTAATATTCATATATTTATGGGATTGCTGACTGATGTTATAGTTTTGGCATAACTTTTGTATGAATAAAAGTTTTCGGTTTTTTTTATTATTAACTTCAGCTATTGGCTTTGTCCGACTGAAAGTAGAAAATATATAGTTTATATCATGAAATGCAAAAGTAATTCTACTAGTGAAAGTATTTTTAAAATCGTAGTTTTAGTTTCAGTAGTTTTAGAGTTTATTCAGTACAAACAATAATGCAAT
Source organism: Mythimna lalbum (assembly GCA_949319445.1). Classification (NCBI taxonomy): domain Eukaryota; kingdom Metazoa; phylum Arthropoda; class Insecta; order Lepidoptera; family Noctuidae; genus Mythimna; species Mythimna lalbum. The sequence goes on along the minus strand of OX439370.1, from coordinate 4,136,564 downwards.
TCTTTCCTCTTTTTAATATTAGTATAGAAGTATAAGTTGATAGGCTTGCGCTTGACCTAGTGGTCTCACATAATGATAAGCGATGATGTGGTCGACGATGGAGCACGCTTGCTTAAAAGTAACCTATTCACTTTTAACTGGTCTTTAAGTCAAGCCTTATTGGAGTTGTCAGCAAATGGTAGGAGCCCAGCAGGGTTGAAACCTACTGGGACCAAGGATTCGTTTCTGAAAGGAAGGTTCGGCTCCAGTACGAAAGCCAACGAAGGAACAGGACAGTTCTTAGTCAGTAAAAGTCAAACATTATCTCCCTCTCCGCCCAAGAGCGAGGGATGTCATTGAATGATGTTCCCACCAAAAAACAAGCCAGGCTTATCAAACGGAAGTAAGAAATCAATATAAAAATAACATAGCTAAGCCGCACCTACATGCCTTCGATAAACAAAAAACATGCAATATAAGTGCGAACATTAATCGATAATCTTATCACCAATTATCACTGCTTATCGCCAAAATTATCGAGTAATGCATTCCGTAGACCTTTGGCTTCATTGATATCCGAGTTACAGCCCTGTATGGGTTCATTTGAGTGTACGACGATCAAGAACTTTAGGGGGTGAATATTATACACATTTTTCAATTTTGGTGGCAAAAAATTTTCTTCGGTTTTCGTCATAATTAGGGACCCATGACCATACTTCTCGCGAAAACCGAAGAGAATAAACTTTTTCCTCAGTTTTCTTGAAAATTAGGACGAAAGCTGAAGTAACGGGCCCGCCACCAAAATTGAATAAAATAATATTCACCCAGGGCCTGTGTACTCCACGTTTTTTAAACGCGCCGTCGACGCGCGTTTGTAGCGATACGCACGCGAGTCAGACGCAGCCTTTAATAGGATAAAAGCGCGCCGCCGACGTTTTTAAAACGCGCGTCATAAACGTGATGTGCAGAGGCTTAGAGGAAAGTGTCAGGATATACCGAAAATTTTTTTTTAAATAGTTTTTTGCTTTCTGTAAGCCAGTATCAAATTGTGTGTTGACTAAAATATGATTTGCATAAATAAAAGTGAAAATTGAACATAATAAAGATGTACGAAAGATCGGTAAGTGTTCTTTATTTATTGTTGGAAAAACAAAATTATTGTGGAATAAATTATGTCTTGTAATAAAGGAATATTTACGGTGAAAAACGGATTCTTATCTGGCGAAAATGTCGGTTCACTGCCTTGCAAAGTGATTTATAAAATTCTAGCTTTTCGCATCGACTTCGCTTTCGTGTAAACAACATGCGTTTTCTATAATAATCTATGTACAAATGAATCATGAAAAATCACAAAGTTATAAGCTTGTTATGTTACTTTGTTATCCGCAAAAATACATGGTCACAGGGCCATCTGGGTGACAGCTGTGCGCTGGGTGCAGGAGCAAAACCTCCACCGTGACCTTTTTTTTTGACGGTGGGTAAAAATCATGTTATGACAACACCCGCTCTTGAGTAGAGCGGTAGATAGTGTCAGACTCTTACTGACTAAAAACCCACCCTGTTCCTTCTAGCCTCTTCATACCGGGGCTCGAGTTTCCTTTCGGATAACCCTGTCCCCAGTAGGCTTTGACCCAGCTGGGCCTCTCCTGTTGCTGACAACTCCTTGAGGTGCGCGGGAACAGTGCGCGCCGTCGACGTCTTGGGCACGGTCCGGAAAGTTACCGGACGGTCAGCGAGCTACCCATGGCTCGCCGTCCGCGTGCCCCTCCGCCGTGACCTTGTTGTACTTAGTCTCTGTAATGTCCAACATGTGACCTTTTTTTTAAATATTTTTGGGAAAAAAATATAACATAGTGTAAAAATGATTGGATTCGATTAAGTTATTGATTCTGAACAAACTGTATACAGGTTTCGCATGTACTAAAAAATAATGTTCTATATACATATAGCCTTATGTAGTATTCGACTGGTAAAAGAATTTAGAAAATCGGTTGAGTAAGTAGTTCTTGAGTGCCATTTCAACCAAAAATACCATACACATCTTTTCTTTTTATAATTTTAGTATGACCTTGAGCTATCTGAAAGTCAGGCAAATAGGTCGTCTACCTCGCGCTAAATTAGTGTACTTTTATAGTGTACTTATTTTCGCCAAAATTGTTATTGACTGTGGTTTATTTTGCCACCACCTCTTTCTTCGTTCGGCGGAGACCTCTCGCGCCGGGCCTTGGTTCAGGCCATGGTCTGGAGCGAGGAGGAGTGGCAGGCGGTCGCCTCCTTCTGCGAAGCAGTAATGCTTGCAAAGGAGGAGGCCGACCGCATCAGGCAACGGCGCCCTCACCGCCGCCGCCGCCGGGGTTCCAGCCCCGATTTCCAGCCACCGTAGACGCGGGCTCGTGGACAGCGAGCTATGGGTGGCTCGCTGTCCGATCGTCCGGTAACTGTCCGGACCGAGCCAAGGCGTCGACGGCGCGCACTGTTCCCGCGCGCTTCAAGAAGTTGTCAGCAACAGAAGGGGCCCATCTGGGTCGAAGCCTACCGGGGTCGGGGTTATCCGAAAGGAAACTAGAGCCCCGGTATGAAGGCTAGAAGGAACGGCGCGGGGTTTTTAGTCAGTAAGACTCTGACACTGTCTCCCGCTCCACCCAAGAGCGGGTTTCGTCAATGATGATTTTCCCCGTCGACAGAAAAAAAACCTCTTTCTTCGTTCCCGTTCATTCATTTCAATAGTACCTAGTTTTTTACAATCATCACCATCATCATTTCAGCCGAAAGACGTCCACTTTTGGACATAGGCCTCCCCCAAGCGTTTTTTTACAATATTTGGTCATAATTTACTTTTCAATTGTTGAAAATTTTCATCGGATAAGTTTCAGAGATGTTTTTTTTTTGTGATAAAATCATCTAATGACATCCCCGCTCTTGGGCGGAGTGGGAGATAGTGTCAGACTCTTACTGACTAAAAACCCACCCCGGGCCCCAGTAGGCTTCGACCAAGCTGGGCCCCTGCTGTTGCTGACAACATATATGGCGGGAGTATTTTCCCGTGGTATAATGTACTACGTTTTACAGCTGGCAAATGCTAGTAAAATCACCTGACTTCATATATCATTCTACACATAAATCTTTATTTCTCCATTGATTTGAACCTTCACTATATCCATGTATTACATAAAAACTAACAAAGCAAGTTAAAAAACAGATCGCCTTTGCTCTTAGCCTTGTTTTAAAAGTGAGTTAATATTAGACGTCCTTTACAAACGTCTAGTAAACAATTTAATGATGGTATCACGAAAAATAACTTCACCATTAACTAAAAAACAAATGTGTATGCTTCAAAAACTATCGAATTTTTATTAGGTGAAAATAATGACAGCCAATAGATGCACCTTAGGGCTACGGGAGTGTTCGAAACAGTTCCTAGCTCGTGATCCTAGAACGAAAAGAGCAATTGAAAGGAACACAGGTAGGTTTCAGTCAGTAAAATACTGACACGCCTTGAGCTAATAACTTCTCTCACTCTGGGTCGAGTGAGAGGAGGATTCAGGCTTTCACCGACTATAACCCACACTGACAAATGTAATTTTTCACAGAACACTGTATGATTCCTGTGTTATGTGTAATTTTTCAAGAACATTACTTTTCAGCGCTTTTAATTTAAATGTGTGTTTCTCCGAAGCGGATATTTAGTTTCTGCTGCTTTAAATTTAATTGTGAAAACACCTTCTAAATAAGCTAATGTGTCAATTTATTGTATTACCTTACTAACTTTTTTGGCACACTACTTTTTGACTTTGACAGTTGGAAGTTATTAGCACTTCGCTGTCGCTGTGTTTCTTCAGTTATCCTGTGCTTTCTAAGGTCTCGGTAACTCTTTCAAATAATCCCGCTGCGTAAGTCCCCAGTTCAGTCAAAGCTAATTTTTTAAGGTCATTTGTATAAAATCTGTAACTCCACGTATCATATTCATCATCATGAGGATGATGAATGACGGCGTCATCATCATTTCAGCCGACAGACGTCCACTGTTGGACATAGGCCTCCCCCAAGTGTCGCCACAATGATCGATCCTGTGCGTTCCGCATCCATCGGATTCCCGCAATCTTTACCAGGTCATTGATCCACCTTGTAGGAGGCCTTCTCGCTGCGTCTGCCAGTACGCGGTCGCCACTCCAGAACCTTTCGGCCCCAACGGCCATCTGTTCTGCAACGCAATTTCTTGCTCACTACCAATCCAAAAACAAAAATAGACTTTGAAATCATTCCGCCAATAAGTATCCCTCCAATTATTTCCCTCATTAATTTACTTTCAAACGCGACGCAAGCGCATTCGACCGCCGTGGATATCATTAAAAAGCGATACTTTACTGTCTGGATCTATAATGAGCTGAAATAACCACGTCATGTAAACAGGATTTAAATAAGTGTCCAAGAGTGTTTAGTAAACAGACATATTGGCAACGTTTTCTCAACAAAATATTTATTTTTTATTGTGATTATTCGGAATGTGTGTATGTCAGGTAGGATTTTGGGGATTTTCTGAAATATCTAACTGAAGAAATGAAGAAATAGTAAAATTTATTTTCAATTAGAAAAATTTTTTTTAATACACTTGAATACTCACTCCTTGCCGTTTTTTCCACGCAATATTCTGTTTTCTGCACTAGTGCGGAAAAGTTTGCCAACGACCCGCCACAATTTATCACATGTATCAGACTGGTCGCCAAGAACCGGGCAGCCCCCGTTTCATTATTTCTTTGTAAGTGTATTGAAAAACGTCGTCTGATACACGTGAAATTTTTTCACTTCAGCACTCGGCTCCATAACACGGTCAGGCGATTTCAGTTTTTTTTTTTTTACGGTGGGCAACCATCTTATGACAACTCCCGCTCTTGGGTGGAGCAGGCGATAGTGTCAGACTCTTACTGACTAAAAACCCACCCGTTACTTCTAGCCTTCAAACCAAGGCTCGAGCTTTCTTTCGGATAACCCTGGCCCCAGTAGGCTTCGACCCAGCTGGGAGGCGATTTCAGTTTCAGTCTCAATGACAAAATCTCTCCACTTGTATCAAAATGTACTATTTTATTACAAAACACGTCCTCTTTTTGCAGTTTGCAGAGTTAAATAGTATGGGGCCAAGTTTTATAACAAAAAAAAGAAAAGAAAAAGTATTCATTTCAGAATTATAAATACCTATGCTATGCTGAACAAAATGGATGAAAGATTAAATGCGTGTTTTATGTTTCCTTCCCAGTTTTCTTTGTGGTATTTTATTATAAATCACAACTGGAAGTCATATTTATTCGTAATCGTTGCTATCAGATTTCCAATTCATTTTCTCAAAATAATCTGAAGCTCTCAAGAAACTGTGCGGTAAAAATTCCAGCCTATTGTTGTTACTCTTAACACAACATAATAACCCTTTTAATGTTCCCACTGCTGGGACTCAGCCTCCTCTCTAGGAGAGGGAATGGGTCGTAAATGGTTATAAACGTAATCCACTACGCGGGCCTAGGGCGTGTTGGTAGATGTCATATGTTTTGGATTTTTGTTCTGGGGTATACCAGTTTCCCCACGATGTTTTCCTTCGCCGTTTTTAGAGCAGCGGTGTGGTTGAAATAAATTACACAACTTAATGCACCTGGCTAGGTCTGAAATTGCCTCAAAGGTATGTCAGCAAATCCGTAGGTGCCCAGCAGGATCGAAATCTACTGAGGCCATGGGTGCGTTTCTGAAAGAAAAACTCGGGGCCCTGGAACGAATGGCAAAGATGGAATATAGGAGTGGGTCTGTAACGCCCTCATGCTCCGCCTAAGAAGGGCAGAAGTCATTGGATGATTATTATATTATTATAGTTAGCCCATATTGTCCCACTGCTGGGTAAAGGCCGCCCTCCACTCCTTCGCATTCTCGCATTCTCATTCCAATTCTCAAGGAAGCTATCCTGGTTGTTTCGCCATCTCCTTTGTGGTCTGCCTCGGCCCCGCACCGTCCGGGCACCAATCGTTTGATTATTGTCCACCTAAAAACAAAAAAAATTACCATGGTAAATGAACAAGGCATAATCATTCATCCTTTGTTGAAATCAGGTTCTGAAACGACAATATTACATATAAATACTGTCCCTAACGATGCTGTAAAACCGAGTGTAAATAATAAAATGTTAGTTCACACTCTGTCCCGCCCACGGATTAACTCTACTAAAATAAACGTTTTTAATTTTGTATTCCTAACTCTAGTTCGACTTCGGCCGTAGCCCGAATGACCGTGTGCACCGAACAAGGGCGCAGCTGTTTAAAAAAAATACAGACTCGATAGTCTTTGGTTTGAACTCGCGCGGGAAAGTTTGACGTTTCGATTTTTTTTTGTGTTTTTTTTTTTATCAATTCGATATTTGAGTCGTGTTGTGCAAGTGCAGCAAAGATTTTCAGTAAAATAAAAAAGAAATCAAGTTTTTGTGATTGGTAATTTAATTTAGGAGGACATAAATTACACAGGGTGTTTATTTATCGTAATTTATTTTGTATATAATATTTTATGTAATGAAAATCAACTACTTACTTAAAGTGTTATCTTTCTGATGATATTGTATCATATTTATCAATATTTTAATTAATTACTACTAATTAGTACAATTTGATAACTATTGATGGATTACTATTTTGATAACCTTTTGAGTCAAGTTATGAAGTGCAGTTTGTGTGATATTATTATTTATCAAGTAAGGAACACACGTAATTTAAACATGCTTTTAATGAAAAACTTTTTTTTCATAGCAAGCTTTTATAGCTGGGCATACTTACATAGTTAATACTCGTCAAGACGAATCATACGAGCCCAAACTCGATGGGGTTGTGTCGTTTAACTACCAAGTTCCTATAGACACCTTCCGTTTCCGTCATCAGATCAGCTCCATGTCACAATAATTTTGCATTGTCATCTGATTTACACATGCATGCAAAATTTCAGCTCAATCGGTAACCGTGAAGTGGATCAAATTTAATTTACAAGATTTGATGACAGACAAACATCGGGACATGTGAAACTAAAATAAAAGCTTGTAAAATGATATTTATTCTATAAGTAGGTTTTTAAAAACAGTTTTACACGTCAATTTTTTCGTCAATTTAAACGAGATGAAGCCGGTGTTTTCTAGCTGACTTGAGAAGAAACACCGAAACAAACTCAGGGGTCAGTCTCTTTTAAAGTCCATACAGTAAACATGTAATAATAATAATAATAATAATAATAATAAATCATTTATTATCAGGCATCTAGGCCCATAGATATATACCTTACAGACTAACATATATGTATATAGAGTAAACACATCTTGTCGTTAGTAAATAAGACTTAAATCTATGTTAGTAACACTTCACATTGCACTAAGTTCACTTAGTGCTGTTCTGTGGCACCTGTCCGCGGAAGCGACGGAACACCACGCCCTGCGGCCAAAACTCTTCCTTCAACATGAGGGGCAGAAAAGTGTTCGGGACTCGCACCACAAACGCTTTGAAATTGACATTATGGTGCGACTCCAGCAACTGCACCCTCAGTGTGTACTTCGACTTTTGGCGCACATACTCGACGATGTCCTCCACCTTTGTGGTGTAATGCAGGCGGGAGATATACACCGGCGTGTTCGGCTGAGCGGCACGCACACTCGCACTAGGAGTAATGGTCAAATCATATGAGAAGCATGCAGACTGGAGTCTGAGATGGACTATTGAAGAATGACCACACAGTTCTACATAAAAAATCACCAAAATGTAATAAAAAGCCGACCAAGTTTGAGTTATACTCGCGCAGGAAAGGTTCCTTACCGTTCGTAGCAAATAAAGCAAAATAATCCCGTTTGTTGTATAGGAGCCCCACTTAAATATTACTTTATTTTATAAGTTGTTGTAGCGGCAACAGAAATACACCATCTGTGAAATTTTCAACTGTCTAGCTGTCACAGTTCTTGAGATAGAGTCTGATGACAGACAGACGGACAGCGGAGTGATAGCATAGGATCTCGGTTTTACTCTTTGGGTACAGTATCCTAAAAAGTATTTTACATTTCTTATGTAAATAACAAAAATGAGTAACTCTGCCAAGTCCGTTCCATCATCGGACCACTAGAAATACGGCGTTGCGCCATCGGTACATGGTGGTCATCCCACCCATACACACAAAGCGTTTTGGGAACACATCATTATGCGTACAGCTAAGGAGTGGAATTACCTGCCTTAGTCTGTGTTTCCTGATAGCCACAACCTTGGAATCTTTAAATCAAGACTGAATAGGTTACTAGGCAAGGCTAGACTAGGCAAGCGTGCTCCATCGTTGGCCACATCATCGCTTACCATCATGTGAGATATTGGTCAAACGCGAGCCTATCTCACACTAATATAATAAAGAGGTAAAGTTTTTTTTTTGTTTGTTTGTAGGAGTCTGGAAGTACTGGTCCGATTGTTAAAATCTTCTCACCGATAGAAAGCTAATTTATTCCTGAGTGATGTAGGCTATATTTCATATAAGCGGGTGAAGCCACAGGCAAAAGCTAGTCAATAATAAAAAAGTACATATTTCGGTGCGTAAAATAAAATAGTCATACAAGATACGAGACATAAACAAGGTCTACAATGTATCTATTAATTTTAGCCACAAATTAAGTTATAACTCACACCGTTGCGTAAAAATAAAAATTCTAACAAAACTCGGAATAACAAATGTTGGTAGCTGTCAGAGGAAAACTACGAATGTACATCATAAACATAAGAATGCGTCATCTGTTCAGAAAGCAACATTATTTAGTTTACACCTTCTTCCAAGGGATAATGGTAGGTTTTATGATTATTTAAGATGAGCAGAAATACAAATAATCGTATTCTGAATCACCATTTAGCTGATGGACGTTGAGCAAGCATCGCCATTTGTATCTGTATATTTTTCTTCTGAGTTTTATCAATCATCGTCGCCCTTCTATCTTTTTGTCCAATTTTATTGAGGTTATCTCAGCCTGAATTTTTGGTTTGACTACTTTCTGGGGCTTAGTCGCAAAAGGTCTGTTGGCCGTAAAATGACTCTTTCCCATAATGTCGCTTTCGCAGTGTTTCTTTTTCAAAATGCCTCTTTCACAGAATGTCTTTTTCTCAAAATGCCTTTCACAGAATGTCTCTTTCTCAAAATGCTTTTCACAGAATGTCTCTTTCTCAAAATGCCTTTCACAGAATGTCTCTTTCTCAAAATGCCTTTCACAGAATGTCTCTTTCTCAAAATGCCTTTCACAGAATGTCTCTCTCAAAATGCCTTTCACAGAATATCTCTTTCTCAAAATGCCTTTCACAGAATGTCTCTTTCTCAAAATGCCTTTCACAGAATGTCTCTTTTTCAAAATGCCTTTCACAGAATGTCTCTTTTTCAAAATGCCTTTCACAGAATGTCTCTTTTGCCAAATGCCGCGTTAATAAAGTAGTGAGCTGAAAGATATGATGGTAAAGATATTCCCTTTGCCTGCAAAAGGGTTTTAGTGCTTTTCGTATGTCATAAACACGTCCACGTGGCTTCATCATAAACAAGTAAATGCGTCATTCATTCAATGCATTATAATTAACATAAACACAGAGAAGGGAAACAATGTAGGCGTTACGAACCGTTTTATGTTGTTAAATATATCAGAAGAAAGGGATGCTTTTAACTCAAATCAATGTTATCAACATTAACGATGGATCTTTGATCTCTAATTATGTGAGCTGTCTTTAGAATGATTAAAGTGCATCAATGATAGTATTGCCTTAATAATTATCATTTGTGTAGAGAGATCTGTTAGTAATAGCACATAAAGCTGTTGGTGCCGATTGTCATTCGTAGATCTTTGACAGTCGTTACAGGTTGTCAGACGCCAGAAAGTCTGACCATAAGTCTATTCAAGGAGTAGTGTTGCCCAGTAAGTGGGTTGTGGAGATCTGATAGGCAGTCCGTTCCATGTAAAACACGAGTATGCAGCTGCATCCAGGTAGACAAGAGGCCGATCCCAAGCTAGTTAGGAGAAGGCTAAGAAGATGATGATGATGACTAAGTTTTGTTAATTGCTCTTTGTCTCATATAGACGTATAGTTTACTATGGACAAAGGATACCAAGTTAACTTTACCATAAGAGTTGAAAAACAGAGCAGAGAGAGAGACAGGTCAATACCCTATTGGTTAAAGCTTGACAAACTTAAGAAAATAATAGAATAAACTGAAATGTACAATAACATGGAAGAAAAAGGAAAAATAGGAAGAAAAGAGATGTATTGACTTTCCCATTAAAATTTGAGGGATTGTATAGCTAGAAAAGAAGTATACCTACAGGGGAACGACTGCAGATAGAGTGGTGTAAGAAAAAGATATAGATAACAGAGAACCAAAAGATATAGATACCATAGAACCAAAAGATATAGATACCATAGAACCAATAGGTATAGATAGATACCACAGGTACCAAATTCAACCAAACATTCTTCAAATAGTCATTACCAAATTGGAAAAAGTTTGAAGGATAAATGCATATTCGCTTTAGAATGAATGAAACCTAACTTACAAATTCCTGTTAACACTGGTTTTGGTATAAATTAACCTTATAAAGCTTACCTAGATGACAAAGAGCCTTAATGATGAGTAAGAGCGAATCATAGGAAAGATATAAATTTCATATTTCTGAACGTGTGTCTTTAAAATTTTCGTGTATGTTTAAAGAGGTTCATGGATTGGCCTACTTTCTTTAGACCTTTTATTATCATAGAAATCCTACATCAATGATATGGCCAAACGAGGATTGACATAGCACCAAACGTTAACGTTTAAACGATCTGGCTAGTTTTAGTTCATATCATCATATATATCATATCATGAAGTGATCAATTTCCAAGATCTCGCCACGACATCGGCATTTTCATGATTTTTGCTTATTATCCACAAATTGCATTTTTTATTTAGGCCACATTAATTCTAAAAGTGTAAATTTTGTCTTTCCAAAAGTACCTATCCATTATAAAGAAGACACTGATTCCTGTAACACAGGTGTTTCACCTAGCACAGGAGTCAGGACCTCACTGTATTTGTACATGTTTTTTGTGACAATAAATTTATCTCTTACTTATCTTATGTATCTTATCTATATATATAAAAATGAAACCCGTTTTCTGTTGTCACGACATAGCATGAAAACGGCTTGACCGATTTGGCTGATTTTTTTTGTTGTGTTATTATGAGGAGAAGGTTCTTATGAAAAAAATATAAAATTAGGGTAGTGTAGGATAGAGTAGAGTAGGGTAGAGTAGGGTAGATTAGGGTAGAGTAGGGTAGAGTAGGTTAGAGTAGTGTAGAGTAGTGTAGAGTAGGGTAGAGTGGGGTAGAGTAGCGTAGAGTAGTGTAGAGTAGGGCAGGGTAGAGTAGGGTAGAGTTGGGTATAGTAGGGTGGAGTAGGGAAGAGCGGGAGCGAAGCCGCGCGGGCAAAAGCTAGTAATGAATGAATTACAACAAATGAAGAACAAGAAAACCTGTATGTTTTTAGCACAAGTTTATTACATCACATAATGGTAGATGAATATTGTTGGTATGCTAACAGACACGTAAATATTGAGATGAGCAGTGTATGCAATGACGCGGGACGCGACGATTGCTGTTTGTGAATGATACGTGCGTTTGATGTGTAGCGGTGTTTAGACTACATGTTGTAATGATGGCTGTTCGGGTATTAAACTTGTTATCTAGTTGCTACTGGCTCGGTGTTTTGGTTAAGCGATTATACAACATGTAGCATAATAAACGGAAATATTGAAAATATGTGCAGGGGCCGCACTACGAGATCTTGCTTCATGCCAAATTTCAGGATTCTAGATCAACGGGAATTAGTACCCTATGAATTTTGATTCCCTTAAAAGCGAATAAATATACGTTTTTTTTTTCTGTATAAACGGCCGTACCCTTTTTTTTCGTTAACGCAGAAGTTTGATTTTTTTAGCTTTAAGGGACTGCAGACCTGAGTATATGTGGTTTTAATTTAAACTCCATACCTTCAGTTGTTCTCGAGGTAATGGGCCTTGACAGACAGACAGACAACAAAGTGATCCTATAAGGGTTCTCTGTTTCTCTTTTGAGGTACCGGGCCCTAAAACATGGTAGTATCATATGATATATATGTATATTCATAAATATGAAGAGCTTGTACATATAGTCTATACTATACCCGTCAGCCCCGTGGCTGACTAATTCACTGTAGAATCAAGCTGTAGATTGTTCCACGTCATAATCTCGCCTGATATGATATATTTATCGGTAATTTTTCTAAGTATGTAGCATGCTGCGAAGCAGTAATTTAGCCAAGACATAACTGAATTACAACTCCAACGATTTATGACTTTATTAAACAGAATTACTTTTAAGTTTTCATGCAAACGTGTATAACGCTGGCTAAATTTAAATTCTGCATCGCAAATGAGTTATGTGCTGAATATAAAAGTTTTGGCTAAGAATTTCTAGTGCATTAACTTTGGCACATCTGTTGCTCGGATTTAGCTGCATAGACGCTTATGCAATGTGACATTTATTTTTTCTTTTTGTTCCGTTAATTTGTAATACAGGGTGACGCAAAAGTAAAGTCATAAAAATTTGAATTAAAGACTATTAAGTTAAGAAAAAAAAATGGATTCTGATTTCATGAACAGTTTGTTTGAAAGTGTAAAATTGTTTAAAATAAAATTATATCGCTCAAAATTACGAAATTTCGAGCTGATACACAATACTTCTTTCACGGCATTTTTAATTGTTGCCTGCAAAAGTCTGGCGCCGTTAGATCTGGCGATGTAGACGGGCACTTCAAATCTCAAAACGACACCTCCCTACCCCCCCCCCCCCTCCTCCTTCTCTCCTGAATTATCACCTATGTTTACGAATAAATGATTCTGATTCTGATTCTGACAGATTGAAAATTTATCAAATTAGCAGTGACAATAAGGGTAGAAAAATGAAAAATCAATGAACTACCCAGATCATTGTTATAAACAATAAACGAAGTTTTTGTATTTTGGCGCCTATCTGAATCACCAAGGACAATCTAAATATATTCACATGAAAACGACAATAAACGCAAATCTTTTGTGCCCAAACAGATATTTCTGAGCCAGAAATGATAAATAAAACATACACGCGTCGGTAACTTATGATAGTCGACTGTTATAGTATCAGGAATTTGTGACGTTGTTCGAGTAGTCATCGTTGCACATGTGGGCGATACCCATTCTTTGAATAGGGCTGCCGTAAATTAAACGGGTATAAATAAAAGCTACATATCTGGTACGATTATTAAATTTATTTTAATTAAATTAATTAAGATAACGGTAGTATCAAAAACGTAAATATGCTTTTAATACTAGTTTTAATGATGCTTTGGATTCGATTTCAGTTGGGCGCCATTTAAATTCGGCCCCATTTGGGCGCCAACAGCGATCTTGTTTATAAAAAAAAAATCTTTTGTAGCAAAAGCGTTCTTAAATCACTTTTTCTATTTTGCTTACTACATTATTCATCACTTTTTCAAGCTAATAAACACTTCAAATCTACTTTCAGACTATTTTTCGAAGTTTCATTGTGAGCCCAGTTGGGCGCCAATTGCATTCTTGGTTTTTAAAATAACGTCGTTACTCTGTGTTTTATTACTATTCTTCTTTTACGTTGTGAAATGGGAAAGATTTCTTATGTCAAAGAAAAACAAAACTTTGCAAACTTCTATAATATACCGAGTAAACAGGACAAGTGGCATACCTTGGTCATTGCCAAACACTTAAGATCTAGCACACACATAACCACCACAATATGAACTAATAAAAAAACTAAGATGTCACTCACAACTCATAATCATAAACCGAGTAATAAAATTAAAATAAATTACGGAGAGATGACCAGTTGTTGGCTGAATGCCAGAAGATGTTAAATATGTTGATAAAATGATTTATGGCTTGTTTAGAATTTAAAGTTATTGTCGTTTAGTTAGTGTCGCGGTGTGCCAGGTAAAATGAGTCATTAAGGAAATGTTAATGTGTTTCGATTGGCAACACTGCCAACATTTCTGGTTCCTGTAGCCTGATCTTTACAGCAGTCCTGGATGGAACTCTTTGATCAGTTTTGCTGTCAAATCTTATGTCAACTTTCAATTAGGTATCATCTTAGGCTTTATGATTTGACCGCTGTGCACCGGTTAAAATAAAAAATATTTCTAAGTGGAAATAAAAGTGCTGTCGAAGTTTCGTATTATTTATTAAGTTTTAAAAGTACAAGATTTTTGGCGATGCCAGTTGCTCAAAATAGCAAAAAGTTGCTTTTTTTACTGAGTTTTATTAATTTATTCCAGTCTTCGAAGTATAACCACAAATTAACAAATATCCCATAAGTTTAGTCCTCCTACAAGGTGGACCGATGACCTGATGAAGCTTGCGGGAATCCGCGTCATTGTGGCGACACTTGGGGGAGGCCTACGTCCAACACTGGACGTCTGTTGGCTGAAAATGATGATAGTAAACCACCAAACGATGGTAACACAAAAAATACTCTTATACCACAAACATGCTCCACAAATTAGACATACTTTAAACATTATTTTTCATACATTATGATAAACTACTGCGAAAACGAAATTTATGGCTGAAATAAACGCAAGATATTTGCGTGGGCCGAATACAAGTTATTTTTAGAGTCGCTTTACAAACCAGACTGTGCGTCGCTATATGAAAAATAAAATACAATACTTGAAACCTTATTGTTGTGCGTTTACAAGTAAAGGTTAAACTCCTATGAGTAGGTAGTGGCAACAAACACAAGGATAAAGAAAATATTTTTTTTTTTTTTTTATTTAAAATATACAGAAGATTTCGTTAGACTAGCTCCTATAACTCAACAGTATCAACTTCTTGACTTAGCAGATTCCATTTCGATTGTTTCCATGATAACTCATCTTGTGGGTCCTTGTTTTCGTTATAAGACATAAGCTCAGCTTCTTCAAGAAGGGATCTTATTCTATATATATAATTCACCGGCGTGGATTACGGCCTATTCCCTCTTTTAGAGAGGAGACCTAAGTTCTAGCAGTGGGAACATTAAAAAGGCTGATGATGATGATGATGATGAATTTACCAGAATTATGATATATTAATTTACTGTGTAGAATTAATAAGATCCCTTCTTGAAGAACCTGAACTTATATGTCTTATGGTCATAACAGGCACAAGACGAGTTTCCACAGAAACAATCGAAATTATCTATCACTTGCGTGTCCTAACAAAATGAATAAAGCCGAGAATAATTCTCCCACGTCACATGATGATACTAATAACGTCACTGGCAGATTATGTATACCCAATTCGAGGGAAGTATGTGAGCAGATGCTAAGTTAAGATCCAACAGAGTTCAGAGATAATCTCGGTTACTAGTTTTATTGCTGGATTAGCCACGTAGCAAGAATATAAAATCCTATAGGTTACACGCTTTTGGGTGAGCACCCTATGGACGTAAAAAAAAGCAAGATACCTGTGACATATATTCATATAGCACAGGTATCTTGAAGGAAAATTCGGAAATGCTTAGAATTCTCTAACCACTTCCGAATTCTCCATAAAAAAACAATTTAAAAGCAACTACCTAAGGACCTATCGCTTCCTAAAGCCACCGGAGCATATTTAAAAAAATAACTAAAGGAATTTTAATTTTATTATTTATAAAGAACACCTGTAATAACCTATGTTCACAAAATGAATAAATGAATTTGAAAAGATTTATAGGGCTACAAGTCCAATGCTGGCTTAATCTAACTCTGACTCTACAAACTTGCACTTTTGGCATTAAACCTTGTTTACTAAGCGGGTATTCTATTTATGAACCATTCTCCTTCTGCTCTTCTCTTATAACTAATGTCTTGTTTAAATAATAACCCACCAGCACAATGGTAGTGATGCTGACTGCCAAATTCGCATAAGCATAATCAGCGTTATAATGTTCTCACAGCTGGGACTCAGGCCTCTTCTCTAGGATGCCTGAGTCCTAACCTGTCCCAGTGCGGATGGATGTTACATATTTTTGAAATTTTGGTTCTAAGACAAGTTCCTTACAATGTTTTCTTTCACCAACTGCCAAATTACGCCAAGTTAATAACACTTCTTTTAAAAACACCCATTTTGTCTTCTT
Source organism: Mythimna lalbum (assembly GCA_949319445.1). Lineage (NCBI taxonomy): Eukaryota > Metazoa > Arthropoda > Insecta > Lepidoptera > Noctuidae > Mythimna > Mythimna lalbum. Next base: position 4,120,388 of record OX439370.1, on the reverse strand, counting down.
AAATTTTTTAATTCTTGCTTCATTCATCTCAACAACATTCTCCATTCCTGTTTACTTCGGCACTGATTCGTATTCCGCTGAACGGAATATTTAGGTACCTATAGCATTATTGTAAACATAGTGTTTCACTTACACGCCTCGGATTGTAAACATTCATATTTTCGCGCACACATTCTCTTGGCAGCCGGAAATAGGGCGTAGAGTAACGTAGTGGTGGTTAATATAACGTATAGCGTCAAAATATAACACGCTATTTGTTCATAGCGCATAGCGTTTGTTAAATCGACTCTGCTATCGCGCTATAATATAACGTCTTGTTCAACAAAACGCCAACGGGATAGCAACAGCACGATAGCGCCCCGTCCGTAGCGCGTCGGGTGAACTCTGACTGCAGTCGGCTCGCGTCGTGCGTGATTGTTGCGCCCTTTTAGCACGTTGCCGAATAAAATGATAACGTCTCCGCGTTCAGACCTCTGTCGTGTTTTGTTATAACGTGTTATAATTATAGCGTATAAAATAGCGCGCTATAAAAATGTATTCAATAGTCTATAGCGCGTCTATAGTTTATAGCGGAATTAAACATCACTAAGCGTAACTATGGCCCCCAAGGTTCCATGGTTTACGGGAAATATGGCACAACAACACATCAGTTATTGTAAATGACGGTGGTTTCCATCCTGACTTGTTTTTCCGCGTTTCCTCTTGTATACGAATCTAGGTTTATGATTATTACTTGTTTTTCGTTCTTATCGCGTCCTTGGGTTCGTTAAATGTAATTACTATATTTCTGCCAGCATTTATTCTTGGTTCGTGAACTTGGAATAAAGAGAGAAAATATATTATAATAAATTGGACAGGCACAAATTTTTATTATGTAATTATTCAATTCATTTGAAAGGTGTATTAAGATTCAAACATTATGTTTTATTTAGTTTACACCAATGCGATAGATGATGTTGTAGCTATACTACACACACATGTGGATTGGACGTGTTCTCTCTTAAAAAAATCTTAACACCGTGATATAACTTTATCTTATTTATTTTTTAAATAAAATAAAATTATATCGCGGTGTTAAGAAGTGTCTAGTTCTAAACTCGGTGTTTTATTTGATGCAAATTATACATGTCTTGAGGCTGTTGCTTTAGTTTATATTTTTTCAACGATTCAATATCTTATTCACCTACAAATACTTCTGCGGTACGCTAAAATCAAATAAGATTTTGTACCTCATAAACCCTTTCATTCACACTTAATAAGTCTACTAAAGTAAAACGTAATCCATCAATAATTATCAATATCTCGAACTTTTAATTTTACACAGGAAGTACCCACTGAAATCATATCAACAAAGCCTACATTCACAGATAGTGTTCATACACATTCGTTCATGTCACACTAGTTTCGATTTTCGTCAATAGATGGCGTTGTTAGTTTTGTGTCGAATCCTGAATGGCGGTGTTAAGATTCTCCGCCGTTTAGCTAGGTCAAAAATGTTGTATTTTTTTGTTGTGAGCAGCAAGCACTGTTGATGTTATATTATACGTGCTTAATATAAAGTCCAGTGTTTAATTTAACACCCTCTCCAAGTCGACCTTCGTACAGATAGATATTAATCAACCCAGTATTTACGACGCACTATAAAACCATAAAAAAGCAAGAAGTACGAAGCTAAAGTGATAATTTATCTTCAAGAAAATGTTGAAACTCATAAAACAGTGAATAATTTATATGTGTATGTGAAAATTGTGTAACATTATGTCTATGTGGTTGACTCTGGTGAAGAGCTCGCATTGGGGACTTGGGTGTAATCCTCGGCCTGTTTTTGTAAGTATTTCTGGGCATCTTGCTTCTTCTCGTAATATTTTTAGGGTTTTGTTTTATAATCACACTAGCACACACTTTGCACGAAGCCATGGTCCGGAGCGAGGAGGAATGGCAGGCGGTCGCCTCCTTCTGCGAAGCAGTAATGCTAGCAAAGGAGGAGGCCGACCATATCAGGCAACGGCGCCCTCGCCGCTGCCGCCGGCCACCGTAGACGAGTGCTCGCGGACGGTGAGCCATGGGTAGCTCGCTGTCCAACCGTCCGGTATCCGTCGGGACTGAGCCCAAGACGTCGACGGCGCGCACTGTTCCCGCGCGCCTCAAGGAGTTGTCAGCAACAGGAGGGGCCCAGCTAGGTCGAAGCCTACTGGGGCCAGGGTTATCCGAAAGGAAACTCGAGCCCCAGTATGAAGAGGCTAGAAGGAACGGGGTGGGTTTTTGTCAATAAGAGTCTGACATTATCTCCCGCTCCACCGTAAAAAAAAAACACTTTGCACGCGACTTCTTTCGTGAGAATGTTTTCTATACTAATATTATAAAGAGGTAAAATTTGTAAGTTTGTAAGTTTGTAAGTTTGTAAGTTTGTAAGTTTGTAAGTTTGTATGTAGGGGGTAATCTCTGGAACTAATAATCCAATTCTAAAATTTTTTTTACTGGCAGAAAGCTACATTATTCCTGAGTGCTATAGGCTATAAATTGTTTCTATAGCATGTATATTAACCGAGCTATCACAACTTTTGTCTAGCAAGTCGGAAAAAAATACCTCATAAAATAGAATTATTTGCGTGCGCTGCCTAAACAGTTGCTTAAAATTAAAAACAATGTATGGCTACCTGGTTCGTCTTAATTATTTCTACAAAAAAGTCCGCGGTACCATATCCCTATCTTTTATATTTCATCTTTTATACTTCTTTTATTGCATTAAAAATATATTTTTTCGGCATACTTACGTTTGGTTGATTATTTGAGCAACAAAATATTAATTCTTATGACGATAAATTATTTCAGTATCACAAGAACATTATACAGATAAGATTTGCCATTTACAGCATAGCAATTGGTCATACAGTTTCGAAGATAATATAAAATTACTAAAACGCAAAATGCCCCTAGCGTAACTTTCATTGTGCAGACGTTTTACCTATTTTTTTTTTATGGTGGGCAAAAATCATCTTATGACAACCCCCGCCCTTGGGTGGAGCGAGATATAGTGTCAGACTCTTACTGACTAAAAACCCACCCCGTTCCTTCCAGCCTTGAAACCAGGGCACGAGTTCCCTTTCGGATAACCCTGGACCCGGTAGGCTTCGACCCAGCTGGGCCTCTGCTGTTGCTGACAACTTCTTGAGGCGCGCGGGAACAGTGCGCGCCGTTGACGTCTTGGGCTCGGTCCATTACCGGACGATCGGACAGCAAGCTACCCATGGCTCGCCGTCCGCGAGCCCGCGTCTACGGTGGCCGGAAATCGGGATCGGAATCCCGGCGGCGGCGGCGGGGGCGCCGTTGCCTGATGCGGTCTGCCTCCGCCTTTGCTAGCATTACTGCTTCGCAGAAGGAGGCGACCGCCTGCCATTCCTCCTCGCTAAGGACCATGGCCTCAACCAGAGCCCGCCGCGAAAGGTGTCCGCCGCCGATCGCCCCCACGAGGGCACGGCGATGCTCTGCCCAGGCAGGGCACACCTCGACTGTGTGCTCCACCGTGTCCTCCGGGCGTTCCGCACAGTGGCGACACTCGGGCGTCTCTTCCGCTTTAATTCGGTGCAGGAACCTCCCGAACTTGCCATGTTTTCTGAATCGCGGTGTTAAGACTTTCTGTGGATTGATGACCCTCTCGAATTATTATGCCCACGTTGTCGTTAGTTGGAGTTCTTCTGTCAGTTGCTTATTGGTTTCGGTTGTTTCGTTCGTATGGTTGTTGTTGTTGATAGATACCTCATAATCGAAAATATCGTAATTTCGTTGTACGTTTTTGTATGTTCGTAGTTTCGTACTTCGTTCTATCGTAATAATCGATACGAGTTATTCGATATTACGATTGTTTTGTTTTGTAAAGGCGGACGGTGTTCGAGTCGCTCTCCTTTTGTTCATAATTGTTTTCAAGTCTGTGCGTAGTTTGTTGAGAGCATGTCTAAAAGGAAATCTCAACTGTCCCGGCAGACATCACAGACAAGAGCCGCTCGAGTACGCCGTACGGAAGAATCTGCCCCTGAAAATGAGCAGCGGCTCTCGAGAAATAGAGAATATATTTCGCAAGCACGCGCTAGAGAATCTAGCTCCGAGCGCTCACAGCGCCTCGCTAGCCAAAATGTGAGGACATCGCGGGCCCGTGCTCGAGGAACTAGCGCTGAACGTGCGCACCGTCTATCTGAGTTAAGGCAGCATGTCTCTGAGACAAGGGATAGGGAGACTAGCGCTGAGCGCTCGCAGCGGCTTGGTAGGCAAAATGTCATAACATCGCAGGCCCGTGCTCGGGAATCTAGCGCTGAACGTGCGCAGCGTCTATCTCATTTAAGGCAGCATGTCTCTGAGACAAGGGATAGGGAGACTAGCGCTGAGCGCTCGCAGCGGCTCGCTAGGCAAAATGCCATAACATCACAGGCCCGTGCTCAGGAATCTAGCGCTGAACGTGCGCATCGTCTAATCGAGTGTAATCTTATTTTAAAACAAGAAATTTTCCGCGGACGAAGTCGCGGGCAGAAGCTAGTCATATTATAAAATTTAAAACCTCTTAAACCATATTTTGAGGGTAGTTTTAAAAACACTAATAATGACAACCTATAAGTGGGAACTACATATGGGTCTACATACTGACCGACGCACACGTGGACCACACTTGATTTGTACGTAGTCGCGTCGCGTGGCGTGGATCTAATGTAGCTCTACAAGTCTAGTTGCCATAGATAAAAGATCACGTACGTAGTCGTAATGTAGTCCATCTTTACTATTTACTACTTGTGGTATCTTTTAACTATATTGTCCCTTGAAACGCGATTTTGGATACTATCGAAATTCCCTCTTTTCACCCCCCTAAAGATTGAATGTCTAAAAACTCCTTGAGCTCGTCATAAAAGGAAGTCTTGTGCAAAATGTCACATTTCTACCTATTCCTTCTAGTCTCAGTACTCTTGGTTGTACGTTGATATGTCGGTCAGTTTCTCCTTTTATTTATAACCAGCTACCCGCCCCGGCTTTGCACGGTTTCTTTTTTAGAAATAAATACAAAAACTTAACAAATTATATACTAAAACCTTCCTCGAGAATCACGCTATCGAGTGGTGAAAATCGGTGCAGTAGTTTTTGAGTTTATCGCGAACAGACAGACAGACGCGGCGGGGGACTTCTTTTTATAATTATGTATTGATATACAGATTATTAAGGCGAAAGTTTGTGAGTGTGTGTATGTTTGTTGCTCCTGAATCCACTGATTCAGTAAACCAGATCTATTAATATCCATATTACTGAAAACAATAGTATTTTTGTATGAGCAGTAAAAAATTCATCTCTTAATCACATGCTAAAACTATCCAGCAAATTGCTAGGCTCATGTTCAATGGCGTCGTAAAGAAATCGAGAGTCGATAAATCCATTGATCGTTGTATTAGTCGAGTTTATTTTTGGGATGTTAGATTTTGAAGGTCTACGGAAAGTTTTTCGAGGTAAACGAATGCCGTGATATATGAACCGATATTTTTTTTCTTAGGGGATAATCTGATAAAAGAGAGGTATGACATCTTTTTTAATCCGTAACTTGTCTTCCGAGTCTACGCATTACTAAAAAAGCTACTAGTATACATGTGGATAGATGGAAGATGAGGAAGGCCAAAGAAAAAATTGATGGATTGTGTGAAGAGTGATATGAAAGAAAAGGGAGTTAGCGATTACAGGATAGAATTGAAGAAAAAACGTGTTGCGTCGACCCCAAATAACACGGGACAATGGCAGGAAGATGATGATGAACTTGTCTTCTAAGTCTTTGTTATACGTATCTATTTTTGACTGGTCTTCATGCTCAGGACATGACTAGCGAGTCAGTTAGATTTTTCAATTCTTATGCTGCGCATTTGGAACCGAATTCACCCGATAGTTGATTTGGGGCAGTTGTATAGGTATGTTCCAATCGCGCGGAGAACTATTAGTGATGGCAGGATTTCAAATCGTAATTCCTACGAAGATAGATGTCTCTACAACTCAACCTAATTAACTACAATAATAAATTACAACTCAACAAAATTATGACAATCCAATTTAATAATATTCTAGTTTTAGGACATTTATGTTATCAATCTGTTGGACACAATTTATATTGTTATGAATAAAGATACTACTACTAAACCCCTTGAAACACTAACTACAATGTTAGTATTGTAAACTTATGTGTTCATAAATGATCTTATCTTATTATGAATAAAATTCTAAAACACAAATAGTGTTTAAGAATTTTTCATAATAGTACGAGTATTTTGCTGACCAAGCGAGGCGTCCTGACCTTTTTCAGAGACCTGTGCAAACAGAAATATATGCCCAAAATACTTTCTAACAAATGGTTCGTTATTAACTTTTTGTATCTCTTTGTCCATAGCTCCAAGTGAGGAATTCGCGCACCGAATCTACAGAGGACGACAAGCGTAGTGACGACAGCCGACCGCTCAGCCATGCCTCCGACTTTAGCAGGGACAATATTTGTAAGTATCTGTAGAACTAAATCCTGATTTGTTAACATTTTAAAATTCTTTGAACGTCTATCTGATACAGATACTCAAGCAGTGGTATAACTAAATGACCTTGGGGCAAAAATACAATGGGTTCTCTTCTTTACGTGGGAAATCATCAAATCAAATCTTTTCCTCTGTGTGGAGCGAAAGAGTGTATCAGACTTTTACTGACTAAAACGAGTTGCCATTAGTGTTGAATTGTATATTTTGAAAGTGGGAGAATTCTCGCTAGTTCAATAAGATTTGTTAATTAGGTTTGGGGCCCCCACGTCCTTGGAGGCACCGAGGCACTTCTCAGTTTCTGACATCTTTCTCTAAGAATCTCTGATCAGTATTCTCTGACCTGTCTGTGATAAACAATACAAAAGCCATTTTATAAATGTGAGCTTTCAAGAAGACCAGTCTCGACGACCTGAGTTTGTCAGCGGTCAGCATTTTTCAAAACCTTTTACTTAAGGCTTTCACTGTCCTAAGACAATATTATACATTACATGTAATGCATGGACAGTGAAAGTGTTAATACATAGGCTCTTAATAGTTCCAGTATGTCAAACCATTCTTGTAGACACCTCTATAACTAAGCCATTTAGTATCAGGATATTTAACCAATCTATCTTGTTTCCAGTGTCACTCAGCAACGCGCCCCGTCGCAGCCGGCGCGGAGTGGCGCCCTACAGCGAGTCACAGCGCCCTCTCACGCGCTACCTGCCCTCAGACAGGGACGACTTCGATCTGCGACGACACGTCGAGTCCGCTGGTCAGTACCTACTTATAAATGATATTTATTTTGCGATTAGGTTTTTAAAAACACTTTTACTCATCATTTTAAACTAGATAAAGCTAGTGTTTCTTAGCTGACTGCCCTGTGAAGAAACTCCGAAACAAACTCAGGGGTCAAAGTCTCTTTTAAAGGCCATATTCGTATAGCAAACATGTAATAGTCAAATCATATGAGAACCATGCAGATTGAAGTCTGAAATGGTCTTTTGAAGTAAGAATCCCACAAATGACTAACAACTAACAGTGTAATTCTGCAACGTGTTCCATCACAGCCAGCTCAGTGTGGCTTTCTACAGCTAGTAGCAGCACCCTCTTACACGGTACTTGCCCTCAGAAAAGGACGATCTAATTCATTAAACCCCAAGCTAACGAAGGCGTTCGCTCTCTCATCGTCTTTCTATTGTATCTCTAACTACGGTATTCTAAAGGTTAAACCTTAGGCGTCACGTCGAATACTTACTCATCATTAACACTGCTGAACACTAATAGTAGATTATGCACCGAGGGGCTAAAGTTGTGTCTTATGTCACGGGCGTCATATTGAATCTCGAGCGCAATGAAGGATTCGGGATTTAACTCACGAGCAAAGCGAGGGAGTTAATACAAGAATCCTGAATGCAGCGAGGGATTCAAGCTAGCCCAAGGCAAAGACACCTTTAGCCCAGAGGAGGATACTCTACTTTTTACACCTACTGTGAGAAAATAATAGTCACATTATTGACCAGCGGGTCATAATGAAACTCCAGTACAACATTATTGACCGGCTGTGCCTCCCGGCCCATAGATACAATATATTTCTATGCCCCGGCCACTAATGACTCACTTTAGGTTAAGATTGCTTGACATATAATTTGACATTTTCGAGCAGGTGGTGTAAAAAGATATTCATTCATTAAAAGAATAACTGCACAGTTTCTTAAATGTTCTTCTCCATAATCTAGGAGCTTAACTTCTGATATTTCATGTGCAAATAGCGATATACATAAGAGTCGAATCAACGAGAAAATAATAATATGACTTCTTTCAACAAAGCTCAAATCTGTTGTATGCACAATATTAACAAGATGTACGTTGTCGCAGGTCACCAGATCGAGGTCTGTCCGTACGTGACGGTGACGCCGACCTCGTGTCGCGGCTACCTGCACAAGCTCGGCGCCAAGTTCCACACATGGTCCAAACGGTAAGCAAATCTAATTAGTTACCTAAATAAGGCCAGACGCACACATTCGGTTTCCGGATTAGGTTTCCCGATCAGGAATTCAGATTCGGAAACATAAAAGCTCTTCTTTCATACAAAATGTTCAGAAAACACGTTCTTACTTTTTCCGAACGGAAAAAAACCTGATATCCGTTTCGAAATTTTCTCCGTGCGTCTCTCACGGAATCCTGAATCTGAATTCCTGATCGGAAAACCTAATCCGGAAACTGAATGTGTGCGTCCGGCCCAATATGGTGAAAACTACGAGCCGGAGCGTAGCCATTATGCTGGCTAGATGGACGCTAAACTCATATTTTTTTTTTTATATATATATAATTATTAAGTCCACTTCTGTTTTGTGTGTAAAGTGTATACCTAAATATTTTAATGAAAGAAATTTCGCTAGTAAATTGATAAAATATACATACTTTAATTGCACACTAAAATTGTAGCATAGAAGTTTTAGCGTGAGAGGTGAGAGTCGGAAGGGCGGGTGTACCTCAGCGAAATAAATTATAGTAATTACCGTTAAAATGTACCTAATATGTACTATTCAGTACCTAGCTGTAAAATATCTGTACCTCCTTCAGAATGAAATAATTTCAAAATTAAGGTACACCCGCCATATTGACGTCAAGATGGCGGGTGTTCTGTAATATTTTATTACTTAACCCTTCAGATACCGTCAATTAGAGACACAATAGTAAGACAATAGATGCGCGGCCACCGGGTGTCGCTTGGGGATTCGTGAATTAATTCATGAATCCCCAAGCGACCACCGGTGGCCGCGCATCTATTGTCTTACTATTGTGTCTCTAATTGACGGTATCTGAAGGGTTAACCATTACTCATAAAATATAATTACACTAAAAAAATGTACCTAAAAAGTACCTCAAGGAGAAAAGACCTCACACTTGATACTCGTAACATGCATTTCTTCACCATTCGGAGTTGATCTTAATATATTTAAAAGATTGTTTATAATTATTATTATTACTCATTAGTTTCAATCTCAAAAATTCAACGACATAAAATATGAGACTGGCCTGTTGGTCTAGTGGTTAGTAGCCCTGATTACTAAGCCGGAGGTCGTGGGTTCGATTCCCACCCAGGACAAATGTTTATGTGATGAGCATGATCATTTGTTCTGTGTCTAGATGTAATTTATCTGTAATAACTATCTGTAACTAGTACCCATAACACAAGCTCTGCTTAGCTTGGGACTAGACGGCGTTGTGTGATAGTTGTGGAATATTATTATTTTTATAAACTAATATACCTTACTATGTATGTTGCAGGTGGTTCGTTTTCGACAGAGAAACGAAAACGTTCGTCTACTACTGGGACAAGAGTGAGAAGAAGCCCAGGGGAGGGGCCTACTTCCAAGTGAGTATATTACATCAGGGCAGAAGCCTACTGAGGCCGTGGGTTGACTTTCGAAAGGGAACCCCGGGGTACTAGTGTGGTTTTTAGTCAGTAAAAGTCTGGGACCTTAAAAAAACTGCTGAGAATCAACTCTCTTCTGTAAGAGGGAAAATTATCGTAATCTGACACGAGGGTCCAGTGCGCCCTAGTGGTTGCCTTAAGTCTTCGATCTTCTGGGTTCTGTACATCAAAAAAAAAAAACGGAACCCTTATAGGATCACTTTGTTGTCCGTCCGTCCGTCTGTCTATCTGTCTGTCAAGACTCTTTATCTCGAGAACGCGTGGAGGTATTCCGAGACTCCATTCGGGAATTGTAGTTTGCACGGAACCCTCAGTGCGCGAGTCCGACTCAAACTTGTCCAGTTTTTTTGGTTCTAGAACATCCATCCATCGTTGCTCATGAAAACATCAACTATATCAGACGACCATGGTTCCTTATGTCCTTTAATGACTGTATATAAGAACTTGCTCAGCTAATCCAATAAACTCATCTCCCCAGGTAATAGAAGAAGTGTACCTAGACCACGGGAACACGTCAAAATCCCCGAATCCCGTGACGACCTTCATAGTGAAGACACGACAACGACGGTACTACCTCATGGCTCCCTCGGGCGAGGCAGCCAGGATATGGATCGACGTCATCTTCACTGGGGCGCAAGGGTACACCGAGTATTTAGAATGAACGAAATGAGGGTAGTTGAGCGAAAATATTAGGCACGATGACAGATGTCAAAATGACAGCTGTCATAGATTACATAAAGTTTATGTTTTCTGATAGCTATAACCTGATTGTATTTAAGTCAAGAGTGAAAATTAGACCACATTATCGCTTTCCATAAGGTGACATAGTGGTCAAGCGCAAACCAATCAATTATTTAAAGAAAGTCTAGTTTATCGACATGGCTTGTCGACTTTTTTGTGTCATGGGTTTATGACTAAATATAATTTAGGTTTTGTGTCGTCAAATTGTTTGTCTTTGGCAAATAGTCTGGGTTTTATGTTGTTAACTGGTATGATGGCTTAATTTGTCTTGACCAAAATATAATCTATGGTTTAACTTGTCAAATAGACTGATGGCGTAATTTTGTACAGCGCGATGTGTTTTTACACCCTGGCAAAGGTGGTTTTAATCTGCCTTTGTATGTAATTTGTGACAGAAGTTGGCCAAATGACTTAAACTTTGCCATGGCCAAATAAAATTCGGGTTCTGTCTTGGCATGATATATCAGTTACCTTCAATAAAAGCGTAAAAATATTTTTTTATTTATTATTTTTATGTTCATTGGTATTGAATATAGCAGTTATTTCGACCAATTTCGAGTGGAAATCTATTATTTTATTTACGCTTTATTGAAGGTAAACTGGTTTTATTTCTTTAAAGTAAAACACAGGAAAAAAAAAGTAAGTAAAATGATTTTAAACGTACAGCCAGCGGATTTGAAAAATGTAAAATACTTACATTTTGCTCATACAATATACCACATTAAACTGCCAAAAAAAGGCTTGATAAATAAGTTCATCACTGTATAAATACCATTTTTAATATAGCCCGTCCATTTTCACATTTACCCTAACGTCACAAATAATAGTACTTATCGAAATAGCTAGCTAAAGTAGAAACTCAATCAGTACCATAGATTTTAAGTACATTTTATAATAAAACTGTCAATTAAAAGGTAGATAGAAAATATTGTGATGATTACTGTCGGTGGTCAATGTGAAGATTGACCATTGCATGTGAAGTATATTGCCTATAATCAATTAATGTATGAAACTCGATTAATGACTAAATAAAAAAATCATATTATAATAACATCTAATGCTGACAATAAAAATTTACGGTTCTTAACTTTTATTGGGTACTAAACGTACCTAAAATAAGGCAAAATGAATCGTAATGCAACTGTACAGGCCACTATATTGCATAACCTGGCATATTTTATTATTATACATAAGAGTTTTATCATAAAAACCATTTTATTATACCTACACGACGCAGTATTTTATATAAACATATATTTTGGTAACTATTTTAATATAAATGGAATGTAATGTCTCGATTTTAGCAATATAACTATCAAAACTGCCCGGTTATAGTAAGAAACGTGGACTATTTAAACGAATTGCCAGATGATTTACTACTTTAACCGGGGAATGTTGATAATACCTGATAATAATAAAAGTGCCAATTTCACATTTGTCGTAAGAAACACGGCAGCTATTTTTTTACAATAATTATACAAAATCGGATGAAATCGGTGCCTTGTATAAGACTGAACACTATACAAAAAATATATATAAATCGAAATTGTCATAATTATGGACTATTTTAGTATTATAGATGCTTGCATGGTTATAATATTAATTTTAATGAAATATGAGTGTGATTTTGAATTTTTATTTTATTCCAAAATTATGTTATTTAAGTATGCGTTTTTTAAACTGTAAAATAAGTGATTTTGTATGTATTTATTATGTAAAATTATAGTGCAACAACAATTAAGCATGATTATTTCAAATTTTGATTTGTGAGGGTAGTCTTTGTCGATTTAAAATGGCTGACTGTCTTATTTGCGACACCAAGTTACTTTAAATAGCTATAATGCATTTTCAGCCGATAGTCGACTTATCAAGACTTTACTAGAGGGCAGCACTGTGGCTTGAGACCGCAAATAATATAATTGTACTTATAACATCACATACGAAGACTACACGCATTTTATAAACATATATATATCTCATACAGACCACATAAAATCGCTGAAGATTTTTCTTTTTTGTGGGCAAGCCCCACAAGAATTGTAAAAGGATAAGAAATGCTCGCGAAATATACTTTTATAAAAATATCGGGTGTGAAGAATGCCATAATGATTGCCAGAAACAATATCATCTCGGAGATTTTTGTTAATCGGTATTTCTGCCCCCAATACTGGGTAATTTAGAGTTATTTGCACGCTTGTAAGCAAATATGTTACCGTTTAGTGTGTAGAAATGTAATAAATGAGTTCTAAGCGGACCACGGGCTTATTTTGCATGCCTACCGCTTTTTAAACATGGCCAGATCAATCTAAATCAATTTATTTTTAATAAATAATTACCTTGCAACACTATATTTTTTTGATCTGGCTATACAAGCTTTTATATGGCAACTATAATAGCTGAAAAAAAACTACCGAAATTATACAAAATTACCGTTTTATGTCGTAATTATTAAGTACAAAATTGTGATTACTTATCGAATCGTATTACCAGTGTAAAAAATCGTTTTATAGATTTGCAACATTGTAATTTTCTTGCGTAGTTTAAAAGGGCTGATACCAATTTTACTTTAGATTTAAGATAAAGAAATCACATTGTATTATTAACCTAATGAATTAAAGTTCATTTTATTGTAAACTTGATTTTTATTTACTTCATAAAACTTAATTAACACAAACACCATGGATAACTACATTTTAGTAAACCCACACAGAGGCGCAGACTTGTGGACGATGAACAATGGGGTACTCACCGTCTGGGCACAAAATAGCGGACAAAGTATCCCTTGAGGAACACCATAGGATACGAGAAACTCGCCATTTAAGTATCAATTTTAATAAATACATTGCTTACGAATTTTTAAGTTAATCTTTGAAAATTTCTAGAGGCATTTGCACATTTAGTAGATGTAAAACGTAAACGGTAGAAAACCGACAGCCTAGCAACTCGGCGGCGATGCTCAAGGCTTTGGAGCTTCGACTCTACAAGTGCATCATTGCCGATGATTCTCTTGGCTCGTCTCTCAAACGACTCCAGCGTATCAAGCTGGTATTTAGCAGATCCATTCCAAAGATAAGAACAGTATTCCATACACGATCGAACTTGGGCTTGCTATAGATCTAACTGCAACGCGCCAGCTAATATTGATTACACTGATAACTAAACTTAATTCATGAATCCCCAAGCGACACCCGGTGGCCGCGCATCTATTGTCTTACTATTGTGTCTCTAATTGACGGTATCTGAAGGGTTAAAGTGTAGCGTCGCATCGGCCCTAGGGCGCCTCAGCGGATATCGTCATGGGGGCGCTCAAATAAATCTGCTCCAGTGGACAGTAGATAGGCCTAAAGAAATGGTCCTAGAATGGGCCGCATTAGCAGCTGCTTCGTCCTTTGGATAATAAGGCGTAATGTTATGTTATTGCCACTCGAAAATTGAAGTCATCTTGAGTGTAAGTTTTTAAATTGGTCACACTAATTTGACAATCAGCAAACGTCAACCGGTCAACGTCACTTTGACAATTGACATTTGTGTTTGACTCACAATCGTTGATTCGCGCTTCAAGAATTTAATTTTATTGCCAAGAACACGAGTTGAGGAACTGAAATTACATTAGTACTTCTTCGGAATAAGTGAAGTTTACACGTGTACCTATATTGGAGTAATTGCATTTATCTTTTCATCTTTAATCAATTTAGTTTTGTTATTTCAACTGAAGTGCTTCGAAAGAAGATAGGAAAATGGAAATTTTGAAGAAAATTCAACAATTCTTCAGCTATTGGTACGTTCGGTACCTATTGGTGACTGAACTGTACATGGTCGACACCTGGGAGAAGATTGTAGTGCGTATCCTTTTCAAAAACAATTTTTTAATGTGTGTTTTATCATTTCGATTGAATAACCGGAATACTTTTGAAAATAAGGAAAACCGCTGTATTTTAATGCTCTTTAAAATGTCCTGTTACCTGAGAGTTTACATACGGTAATGAGTTCATTAATTCATTGGATTTATAGTTTAACCCTTCAGATACCGTCAATTAGAGACACAATAGTAAGACAATAGATGCGCGGCCACCGGTGGTCGCTTGGGGATTCATGAATTAAGAAATGAGATGAAAACTACTAAATGTTAAAAAAAGATCATTCTCGTCATGGTATATCAATGGTCCGAGACGGCGGCCTTGCCTATTAAGACAGTTAGCGAGGCTACTTAATAAGTATTTCATGCTTGTTCCTAATGGATAAAATTGTGATTTTACTCTATATTCCTTTATTTTAAAACATGGTACTTTTGGTCAAACATGGAAACAGAAATGTAAATGTACATTTAAATAAACATTATTTTTTGGTTTTTCCTATACCTCACATGGCCATCCTAGTATAATATAGCATTGTAAAGTACTCTACAATACTCAGAGATATTATAGCTTTCAATCAATCAAAGAAGTTTCTAAATCAGATCAGTGAGTCTTCTAGAGATTCATTTCACCCACTGCTTGCCACATGCGGCTCCTGTTTTGTGCATTTCTGTAACACCCTCGTCCAGGTTTTAACTATGATGGCAACTATATTGTCTATCTGCCCATCTTGCTGCCATTCAACCAACCAGGTCTTTGTTTTGTTATTTTTCGGTGGGCAAAAATCATCCAATGACAACCCCCGCTCTTGGGTGGAGTGGGAGATAGTGTCAGACTCTTACTGACTAAAAACCCACCCCGTTCCTTCTAGCCTTCATACCGGAGCTCGAGTTCCTTTCGAATAACCCTGGCCCCAGTAGGCTTCGACCCAGCTGGGCCCCTGCTGTTGCTGACAACTCCTTGAAAACAACAATCTATTTTACTTTTTCATAAAAGTAAACAGTTTATAAAACTTCCAAAATTTTATGAAAAATGTGTAAATCTTTAACCTTTTTTGTGCCCCTATCAGAAAAGACATTAATTTAGCTCAGACACACAATGAAGAAACAAATTGCATAGAAACTAAAAATTTAATCAAATAAAAAAAGAAACAATAACATTGTGTGTCTCACGGCTGCACCGAATAGCTTGAGTTCAGCATAAAGGTGGATCTACACTGTGCAAATGTGTGACTGGGCGCGTCGATCTCCATACCTTTTTTATGGAAACTAGACTTGTAGAGCTACACTAGATCCACATCACGCGACATTGTTCTACATACAAATCAGGTGTGTTACACATGTGCATCAGTCTACTGTGGTACTAGCATCATGCCAGACAGCCATTTAACAGCTGCCTGATGCTGATTTTCGATTGAACTGCTTAATGTGAATGAAACTGTTTTTTTTCTTGCCATTCTGGTGCAAATTCGCCGCTAAAGGCCATCCTCCATCAACAGGGGTGATGCAAAACGAAAGTAGACTGAAACATCCCAAAAATATATTGCAAAACTAGCTGACCTAGCAAACTCTGTACCGCCTAACAGTCAATGAATGTAGTATATCTTTGGATATAGTCAACTGATTGCAATGAAACAAATCCTTAAAAACAATATTTTCTTTTTGTACGACTACCATATTGTCTCTTCACCTCCCTAGGTTGTACTGGTAGAGAATGCCTAAGGCATTAAGTCTGCCTATGTACTTTGTGTTGCATGAAGATTAAATAAATAAATAAATCCTAAGACATAATATATCAAGTTACACACAATTTTAATGTATAAAAGTTATCTA
This sequence comes from Mythimna lalbum, assembly GCA_949319445.1. Lineage (NCBI taxonomy): Eukaryota > Metazoa > Arthropoda > Insecta > Lepidoptera > Noctuidae > Mythimna > Mythimna lalbum. Next base: position 4,104,001 of record OX439370.1, on the reverse strand, counting down.
CATTAATTTAGTACATTTTATGTGATGTACGCACAACTAAAAACTTCTACAGATTTATTATATGTATAGATTCAGTTTGGAAGTGGGTCCACATTTTGTCAGACACCCAAAAGGTAAAGAATGTACCACAAACACAGCAGTAAGGAGGTCACTCTCCCCACATTACTTTCACTTTCTACTGACCGCCTTTAGAACTAGTTTCCATGTTGTTTATATAATGCTTGTGATGTTATTATGTTTCTGTTTGATGTCACTATTGTATAACAATTTAATGTATAGATCATATTGGAAAGGATGCTCTTTTATAAAAAAAAAACAAGCTTGTGTTATGATGTTGGTAGAATTTAGTAGACCTACTTATAACCTGTTCTGTTACAGTGGGTCTTTTATTTATAGATATCTATGTATTGTATAATAAATCTGTAGAAGTTTTTAGCTTGCGCAATCTGGTAAAATGTACGAAATAGATGTAGATTACTTTTATAAATTAAAATTGTGTGTAACTTGATATATTCTTGATCGATTGACTATGCTGATAGTTAATACTACATTCATTGACTGTTTGGCGATACGAAGTTCGCTGGGTCAGCTAGTCTGTAATAAAACTGACTCCTAATGACATAAATGAACTCATTTTCATCACAGTAGAATATTGATAGTCTGATAGTCAGTTGCATCAAGTTAGACAGGAAGCCGACCCTAAGCTAGTTGGGAAAAAACTAGGGAGAAAGTGATGACTCATTTTTATCATTTCCCTTAGACTTAGACTTAAATTAAAAAAAAAGGCCTTAAAAAATTATGTAGGTATGTTATTGATTTCATGAATAAAAGATACAGTCATAAACAGATTGACTCATTACTGTTATCAATATTGCTCTTGATAATGTATCTAGCACGGATATCGACTAGGCTAGAATTAAATACTTACGGTAATATATATTTAGACCGAAATAATAAGTATATTTTGTTTTTTTTTTTTAATATTTATTTATAAGTACTAAATGTTTATTTATTAACCCTTCAGATACCGTCAATTAGAGACACAATAGTAAGACAATAGATGGGCGGCCACAGGTGGTCGCTTGGGGATTCATGAATTAATAAGATAACAAATAAGACAGCTTCCCCATGTCCTTAATGAATTTGAATTTTAACCGTATTCCTGTAGGTATATTTTTGTAGCACACTTAAAAAAGAATTGTCAGAATCAGGACTACAGAAAACAAATAAAAATCTTAAAATAGTCTTTTCGTGGTAGAATTTTGTCCATCAACATAGTCTGTCCATAGTTTAACTACTTAGCATATTTATTTCACAAAAACTGGTTATTACATTAATTATATAGTATTATGTAAAGTTACAAAATTGCTTATCTTTTGACAGAAGCTTTATTGAATGAATTAATAGGGCCTTATTTATCATTCTTAGCAATCTAATGATAGAAAATCTTCAATTGTTGTCGGCTTAACTTGTCTGAAGTACTTTCCAAGGTTTTTACTTCATGCAATCTTTTGATATTTTCCTGTATTTTGTCATGCATTTATTCCTTAGGTTATCCTCATATATTGATCTAATTGACTGCACGGTTGGCGCAGTGTTTGAACGATTAGGTACTGCGCTGCGCGTCGCAGATTCCATTCCCAGACGGAACAAATATTTGTATAGCCTGCAGATAATTGTTCCGGGTCTGGGCACAAAATAGATAGGTACAGAAGACAATCTCATGTATATACTTCACTTTTCATACCTACGCTCGATGGACGCACACTAATGAGCGTTTGAGCCGGAACTGTTCGACGAGCGAGCCGAGGCGCTCCCGAGATATCGTGTCCGTGAGCGGTGTCTATGTGTGCGTTGTGAGAGCGCGCTTTGTATGTGGATTGACTTCTGTACCTATGTGTGTTGTGGTCTGGGTGTCTTGTGTATGTGGGTTTACATGTTTGAGAAGTTCCTACAATACAGGAGTAGTTCGCTGTCCAGATCGAGCGCCAATTGTCGACGGTGCGTAGTGTTCCACACGTGCCTCGAAGATATGTCACCAAAACCGTAGGGGCCCAGCAGGGTCGAAGCCTACTGGGGCCATGGGTCCGCTTCCGAAAAAGAAACCCCCTAGGGTCCTAGAAAGCAAGGCAAAGAAGGAAGATAGGAGCGGGTTTTAGTCAATAAAAGTCTGACTCACCCTGCAGCGGGAGAAGCCATTCTATGATTTCCCTCCTAAAGAAAATCCTCGATGGTAGTAGGTAATTCCTAGTGTAGAGCAGTATTTTTACAAGCTTTTATTTAGTTTCACCTGTCCCGATGTTTGTCTGTCATCAAAACTTGCAAATTAAATTTGACCCACTTCCCGGTTACCGATTGAGCTGAAATTGATGAAACCGGAAGGTGGCTATAGAATCTTGGTAGTTAAACGACACAACCCCGTCGAGTTCGGGCTCGTATGATTCGTCTTGACGTGAATTAATTATATAGGTATACCGAGCTATAAAAGTTTGCTATGAAATATTTTCATTAATAGCTGGTTTTTAAACTCATCATCATCATCTTCCTGCCCTTATCCCGTTTTATTTGGGGTCAGCGCAACACCTTTTTTTTCTTTCATTCTCACGCTATCGCTAACTCCCTTTTCCATTCATATCACTTCTTACACATCTTTTCTTTGGCCTCCCTCTCGCTCTCCATCCATCCACATGTAAATTCATAACTCTTTAGGCAACATGCGTTTCATCTCTCCTCTTTACATGACCATACCAAGACAAACGATACTTGTTTTTAAACTGATTCCAACAAAAACTTCGATAAAATCCTTAGCACCATCACAGATATCCTCTTCGGCGTGATCTTCACCATGTTCTGGTACTTCAACTACTCCATCATCGTGAGCGGCATCTCCCAGCTACGCAGCTCCACGACGCACGACATCGAACAAATTTTATGAGCGACCATCAACTACAGTTACGAACTCAAATTATTGTTAAATTTTTATATTGATATGATGCTATAGGTACTTGTATTGACACTAGTTGATACTTTTCTACTAAGGATGCCTTCGAAACTGACGTTGATTCAATTTAGTCACGTCTTCAAAACGCTAGCGTAGCGTTCACGTTTGAAATACGCTTCTAACAACACTCGCAAACCCTCCAATCTATTTTGTTGTATAATACCAATGTTAATAAGGATCGGAAGGTGTAGTTGATATTTTCTACTAAGGATGCCTTCGAAACTGACGTTGATTCAATTTAGTCATGACTTCGAAACGCTAGCGTAGCGTTCACGCTTGAAATACGCTTCTAACACTCGCAAACCTTCCAATGTTTTTTTGTATGATACCAATGTTAATAAGGATCTAAATTGGAAGGTGTAGTCAATTATGTACACTAACTAAAGCTAATGAAGGCTATTTACACTTAAGTCGTGTTGTAAACCTTGTATTTGATCTAAACAGTTACGAGAATGTATCAGAAATGGATGTAATCTTAGAAGACTGTCTAAAAAGTCAACCGACTTGGGTAATTATTAGGATTTAATGAAATCTGATGTAGTCAACACTGGTTCAATAATCAAGGTTGATTAAAAGATCTTGATCATTGTTTACTAACAGATCTTTATAAAAAGTACCGAATATAAGTATTTTTAATGCATACTAATATTATAAATGAGAGTGTGTCTGTTTGTCCGTCTTTCACGGCAAAACAGAATGACGAATTGACGTGATTTTTTAAGTGGAAATAGTTGAAGAGATGAAGAGTGACATAGGCTACTTTTTGTCTCTTTCTAACCCTCCACTTCCCAGGGGAACCGTGGTACCCCGAATTTAACGTGAGCGAAGCCGCGGGCAAAAGCTAGTGATTAAATATTATACGAAATTCCCAAGTCTGTTGGCTTTTTAGACAGAATATACTTGTACAAAGAGTCGTACCTTTCCGAAGTGAAAGTTATCGTGAGATTGCAGAATGCAGATGTCGTACATGACTTGGGTCATCCAAACACAAATTCACGATACTGTGCTAAAAGTATGAGTGTCGTTGCACTTAGCGTTAAGTTTCGCTGAGGGTAACTTGTTTTAGACAAGGACGATTTACTAAATAAAACAACTGTGTATATTGCATTTTTATCATCTATGCTCTGTTCAAAATAACGTTAGACAATATGAAAACGTTTTATTTCTGTCCGTTCAACCGATTTGGACTTTCATTGCGTTGGTGGCATGACAAATGGCGGCTACAGTTAGTTGGTATTGTAACCACTTTATTTGCTCTTAAGAGGGTCCTTCTCCACTCGATTATCGTAAACATCGAAAATGGTTTAAAAGCTGGTTGAATGCAATCCAACACGATGTTTGACGAAAAGGCAACGCAAAAAAAGAGAGATAACGCCTGGAAACTCTGTTAGTATTCGGTAATTAAAAATATCTAATGAAAAATGTGTAATAACGTCATAATCAGTTATGAGCGGTTGTATGAAAAACAGTGAAAATGTGAGTCATGATGCACCACCTTAATGCCATCCTTATGCCTACGAAATAGAAGTTAAAATCGGTTGAACAGACAGTAACAAAGGTTTCTTTTAATGTCTAATCTTAACGTGAATAGGGTATATGCACGTGGTCTTTAGGATTTACCCAATATAAGGTACAAGTAAACTTCCTTCCTTGTGATGTAAACTAAGGAATTATAAGAAAAGGTATTTGTAAAGAAATTTTTATCATTATTAAATGCACTGTAATTCTAATTTCTATAAATTGTATCTATTTTGTAATAATCAAAGTTTCTAAAGACATCCATTTTATGAATAGAAGTGGGCACAAATTACTTTTATGTAGGTAAGGCATTTTCATTCCACGTTATATTAATTGTTACCAAATAAATGTGTTTATTTATTAAAATAAGAATTTTTATTTTACATAATTATCATAATATTACAACAGCTAATAAAAAACTACTTGGTTATGCTAGTTAGACACTAATAAATTTTAATTAGATATTAACTTTTCCTAGTCATGTAGTTTTGAAAATTTTTAGACTGTTTTTTTTAGAGAAAATTAAAATTACCCATAAATTAAAAATTATATGTTACTAAATAAAAAATTACCCATAAGAAGTATCATATTGTCGATCGCATTTTCAGTACCCCTAGCCAAGGTGATAATCTGCAGTCGGGGTCGTGCCCAACTCGAGAATATCGACGCAAGAGAAATGGTTGTAACTTGGCTATGGTGTCCGTTACCAAAAACTTTGAAGTGTGAATCCACCAAACCAAACCTCAGCACGAGCACTTGGTGGATTAGGTATGCTCCCTCTTAGGGAGGAGGCCCAAGGCCCAGCAGTGGAGACATTGGTTTTGCTATATGTAGTAAATAAAACAACGCAATTCCTTTGCAGATTTATTGGATCAAACTTTGAGATAGCTTACACAGTAACCATTGGTGTTACGGAAGTATTCCGGCACTTTCTGTGACATTTTTTGTAAATGCGCAAGTCCGTTGCTAAACATACCCTTTGATATCTCAGTCGTCACCACTCCAGGGTCAGAAACCCACGACTCCACCTCTTCATTCATACAAAACTCGACTTTAAACAGAATTTTCGTCACAGACGTTGACTGCAACTCAACTTTATCACCCAAAATCGTATCCACGTTATTTCTTAGCACTTGCAACTCTTTGTCCATCACCCAGATAAGTATAAATTGTTTTTTTGTTGTGGAAATCGTGCATTCAAGAACTATTTTACACATAACTGTATATTGGAAGCCAAGGTTGAATTCTCTAGTCATATACTCTATGGTGTAAATAAAATCATCTGTGTGTATGTCTTGTACAGTTTTGTTAGCGAACACCATGGATTCGGTCCCGTTCTGCTGCAGCCTCACTTCAGAGTTGTACAGTTTCACGGTGTCTTTATCTTTCAATCCCAGCCACGCTAGGCACCTGTTACAGTGATACACTTCTCTCTTAGAGTTGAATTTGTTAGTCTTATCCGATAAATTGCTATTGTTGACGACGAAAAAGGTCAGTCTATATAGAAAGTCACTATTGTTTGGCTTTATGACGCCGTCTGAGGGTTGTGGGGCGTCTCCGTGCCCGTGGCTATGTCCGTGGCCGTGGCAAAACCATTCCGACATGTCCAAGTTAGCGGTGGGTAGCTCTAGGATCCTGTCGAACTTCACATTGCTACCGGAGACCACATTGGAGCAATTCGCGCACGTTATCTTTAACTCTTCTCCGGCTTCCACGTTTAATTTTAAAACATTTCCTTTGGTAGAACTATCTAAACTATTTGTAGGTAGCAACTCTTTATAAAAATTGCCACCATTCTTAGGTTCTGTCAGTATTCTGAATGATATTGTACTCTTATCTATTTTCAGACATGACATGGAATTTGGTATGACTTGACAGAACTGGCGGAGTGGGATCACGCAGCTGACCTCGCTCTCATCTTCCGAATAGCAGTCTGAGAGACTCTCAATTGAAGAGAGGCTGTCTCTTCTCTTCGACTTATCATAATCATCTTTATAATAATTTAAGATGATACAATTGGTTTGTATGTTTATTTTCAAGTTACAATTCTTGGTAAAATCGACTCCGGTTGTTATGAACACGTTGCAGCTCCTCAATCTGGAGCGGAGCTCAATGAAAATGTCTTTGATCAACATTTTTGTGAATTACGCTTACAAAATAGAAAATAATTACTTATCAATTAGTTCAATATTCTCGATATTGGGTTTAATTCTCTGTACATGTCCGTTGGTCTCATAGATGTTGAAAATGTTGTCCATTTCGCGAATGGTAAATGGTAATGTGGCTTTCTTGTAGTAGTCACCGATCATTTCGATATTATCGATGACAGTGTCGAGGAGGTGCGACTTCTCCGCATAGATGCCGGGGGCCTCGTGGCGCAGGTACGTGAAGTGCACGTGCAGGTGATAGAACGAGGGCTGGTAATGAAGGTAGACACGCAGCTGCGATGCCGGCACCTTGTATTTCTCGTATATCTTTTTCTGTAACAGAGAAACGGACAATAGCATTGTTTTTGCTTTACTGTTAAGCTTTTGAGCGCAACGGTGTTGTATAGAAGACAAAAGTTTTAGTGCCCTCCACGCCAAGTCTTTATCAGAAGACAATATCTAATTTAACATATTAATAAAATTGCATAAAAAGAAAATATTATGTGTACATTTACTATTGCGTAAAACCCTAAACCTTACATTTTTATTTCAATAGAGACCAAGTCAGGGTCAGGGTCGCGGCATTACGATGGATGCGTGACGCACAGGACCGGTCGTTGTGGCGACGCTTGGGGGAGGCCTATGTCTAGCAGTGGACGTGTTTCGGCTGATATGATGATGATGATGAGAGACGAATGTTTATTTAAAAAACAGCTAAATTATATTAGACTTAGTTATAATACATATTAATGGCTTGGAGGTCACTTCACATTCGGCAAAGGTCAGCACTTAGAAGGTAAAGGACCTCTACTGCTTTGCGTGGCAAAAAAAAAACATCTTAATACCTAGTAAGTAATTGCTATGAATTATTTATATACGTCGTATTAGTTATATACGTTTGTGCGCCGCTGTCGTGGACACAATGTCACCGACATCGATGTACAAACGAATACCATGGAATCATTATATGATTCTGGGTCCCCAGTGAGAGGCCAGTGTGGGAATTTTGGTGGGACATTTTCTAATTTAGAAAAATCTGTACTTATGTTAATTTAAACTATAGAATAGAAGAATAAATCGTTATTGTAACATGTTTGTTTGTATGTTACGGTTTATCTCAAAAACTACTGGATCGATTTTCAAAATTCTTTCACCAGTAGAAAGCTATTTCATCACTAAGTAACACTGCCGCGCTAGCGATAAGACCAGTAAGTATGTTTTTCGTGTTGTCGCGCAAAGTGTTTGTTTTTCCGGACTTCTTTTTTTAAGTTATATTGTGATAGTTGAAACGTGTAGCCCAAATAAAGTGCTTTTATATTCTTCACTCAATAAAATTGTATATATGTTAGATTAGTTTTAAATGACGAGATAAAAGGATTTCCTTTTATTCCAAAAATGTTACTTAACCCTTCAGATACCGTCAATTAGAGACACAATAGTAAGACAATAGATGCGCGGCCACCGGTGCACAGTGTTTCCGAGGGCGGACAAAAACGAAATTTTTAAAGTTGAAGGTAGATGAAAAACCATTACCGTATTTAAAAATAGAATATGTATCTGATAAGAATCCTAAAAATGTTGGGTTATTTTCTAATAAAAATTCCGAGAGATCACTTGTCAAAGTACGCTGTGGACAACTACGATTTCAAGCTGTGAAAACTCAGCGTAATTCAAACAAATACTGTTTTGATATTTATTGTTATTAGCATAATTAACATTATGGATTCTCAAGTTCAAGGTATTGACTTTTAGATGCAATATTGATTTACTTGAAATATAAACATAATATATGTATATTGACAGTTTGAATTAACGATTAAAAATACGACTAAATTAAAAATTCACAAGTGTATTAGTAAGTGTTTTCCGCAACTTTCCATAATAATTTATTAACCCAAATAATCTTTGAACTTTATATTATCATATTGAAATAACAAATCTTGCTACTACTTGCTACTCCAGTTGTTATTATTAATTGTTTCTTGTAGGACGCACGATTGAATTTTCTCGTCGCGATCTTGCGGATTTGTTATTTCAAGATCCTGTCAAGAATTGGAGTCGAAAGGGTTTAAATTTGCAAGAGATTAATAGTTTTGAAGACTAACTACCCTCCGAACAAGCAAAATGCAACTCGAAGTAAAGCGTCAGAATTTTTTTATAAAATTAAAGTGAAATACTTCGATGCCGGTCGTAGGAAAGATTTATTTTATAAAACACATTCAGTTTGGCTTGACCAAAAGGAGACATTTGAGACCTATGGAGTACTTCTCGGACCAGGTCGTCCAACGTCTTCTTTTGACGCATACAATTAATACAGAAGATGTATCTACAGGAGGAGACAGTAGTGAATTGAGTGATTGATAGGTTTCAATAGCAACTATTTAGTAAAGTTTTTAAACTACCATGGTCATTTACTGAAAAATATAGAAGGGAGTTCTTCCCGTTTGATAAAAAAACTATCCGATTTGTGTTGTTTTTTAATAACTTTTTTAATAATTCCACTAATATTACTTACTAGCTTTTGCCCGCAGCTTCACCCGCGTATATAATCCCAGGATAAAAAGTATTCTATTTGTTATTCTGGGATATGGTCTACTCGTGTACCAAGTTTCATCGAGATCCGTTCAGTAGTTTTTGCGTGAAAGAGTAACAAACATCCTTACATCCATCCATACATACAAACTTTCGCATTTATAATATTAGTAGGATGTACATATCTCAAAGATTGTGTGTATGTTCGAGTACAACTATTATTTTTATTATTAGAGGATATTTCTATCACATAAAACTTAATAGTTTAGAATCTGACACAGTTTTAATTTTTTTTATCCAGTTCAAATCGAGCAAAGCCGCGGGACACAGCTAGTACATGGTAATTTATGGTTAATCTGTTAAATATATATGTTTTCTATACAATATTGACGATAGGTAGTAAATTCACATCATAAATAATTTTGTCCGTGTCTTACTATGGCGCGGAAACACTGTGCGGTGGTCGCTTGGGGATTCATGAATTAATAGCAGTACGGCACGGCAGAACATAGGTCTATATTTTCTATATGTGACGCACGCGAGCCAAGTCGGTGGCAGAAGCTAGTTTATTATAAATCCATCATCCTTACCTTTCCCTCGTCTCGAATCCTCTTCAAGAGCGGCAGAGTGCTCTCATCCAGGTCCCTCAAAGACTTGATGCCCCTTCTCCTCACGATCGCCAGCAGGTACAGCGTCTCCTTAGTAACGCCGTCCCATTTCAGGTCTGGTAGTAAGACGAAGCCGTCTCGCTCGCACTTATTGTCGTAGATCACTCTGTCTTGCTCGCTCTTGCCTTCTAGTATATTGTATACCCACTGGAACAAAAATAGCAATATATTTATAAAAAAATAAAAAACAGCAAGTGCGAGTCGAATTCGTGCACGAAGGGTATCGTAGCATCCGTAGTTTAAATCAATCCAAAATAATCAAGTTTGATGATATGAGAGCCCCCATTAACCCTTCAGATACCGTCAATTAGAGACACAATAGTAAGACAATAGATGCGCGGCCACCGGTGGTCGCTTGGGGATTCATGAATTAAATATTTATTTTATTTTGTTTTTTTAGCAAATATTTGTTATAGCGCGTCAACACAAATACATCGTCTGTGAAAATTTCAATTAGTTATTAATTCAAGACGGTATCTGAAGGGTTAACCCTTCAGATAACCCGTCAATTAGAGACACAATAGTAAGACAATAGATGCGCGGCCACCGGTGGTCGCTTGGGGATTCATGAATTAACTATCACGTTTCATGAGATACAGCCTGGTGACAGACGGACGGACAGCAGTCTTACTAATAGGGTCCCATTTTACCCTTTGGGTTTTGAACCCTAAAAATGGAAAAATGCAAACAGTAACTGAAGGATACAGGTAGGTTTTATTTAGCATTTGGAGGGTATGCGGAACAGAGTATAAAGTCCCACATACCTCCTTTGAAAAGGGAGGATCCTCCGATCAGACAGGGTGTTATAGTCTGGTGGGCGACTGCCCGATAGTTGATGTCGGGCTGTCGTATATGTTCAAATCGCGCGGAGAACTTTGATTGCGCGATACAGGATTTCGTATTTTCTTCGTAGTTCTTATGTGGCGTCATAGATGTCGCTACAAGCAAAAAGAAATGACACGCCTTTACGTTCCACCATAGCGCGAAAAGTCATTTTATGATTTTCCAAGTGAAAAAATAGCAAGGGCTTACCTATATGTACACAGATGATAATGCTATTGGAATTTACAAAACAGTTTTAAACCCGAGCGCAAGTCGAAGTTATCGAAGAAAGTTACGAAATAACACTGAACCTGAACTCTATTATTATGTTATCTATTATTTACGAAGCGAGGATGAAAGTGAGCATTATTCATTATCGTGATCAATGAGAACAAAGGTCGTGGGTTCATGACACTCGTCATAAGTGCATAGATTTAAGATTACCTCAAGCACGTGCCAAGAAGTAGATAGGGATATTTATGTAGAGCCAAATGTTTTTTTTTTTTTTATTGTTATACTAGCGACCCGCCCCGGCTTCGCTCGGGTAACAGTATTTCTCCACTATTTAATGGATGTTATGATTGAATTTATTATACATATAAACCTTCCTCTTGAATTACTCTATCTATTAAAAAAAAACACATCAAAATCCGTTGCGTAGTTTTAAAGATTTAAGCGCACATAGGGATATAGGGACAGAAAAAGCGACTTTGTTTTATACCATGTAGTGATAGTGATTATTTACGAAGCGAGGATGAAAGTGAGCATTATTCATTATCGTGATCAATGACAACAAAGGTCGTGGGTTCATGACACTCGTCATAAGTGCATTGATTTAAGATTACCTCAAGCACGTGCCAATAAGTAGATAGGGAGTATTTATGTAGAGCCAAATGTTTTTTATTTAATTGTTACATAGGGTTATTCATAAAACACTAACAACCTTACTAGACTGTATTACTGACATCATAAATAATTTCTGTTCTGTCTTTTTACAAAACAATTCATTTACCAAAAACAAACATTTAAGCTTAATTTTTTTATCTAACACATTTCCACTCTGTATTTTACTATACCTACCTACCTCTGTATGACGCGACGCAAGCGCATCAAGCACCCCCGCCGCCTGATCCCCGCTCCCCTACGTTTTGTACTATCGCTTGCTTCGCAGACTTGGTAACAATTAGAACTTTCAATTAAAATGAACTTAGATATTAATATAATAAGATATTTAAAAGTATATGACGTCGCACACAGGCGGATTTTTTAAAATTCCTGGCCAAAACCCCAATGTACGAAGTCGGTCATAATAGTCACATGACGTAATTTTTTGAATCTTAATGATTCCTTGCATCCAATGACAGCTCGCATAATATTTTAAACGAACGTTTTCATGACTACCCACTATTGCAAAGTATAGACTTCTAAACAAAAACTGAATGTTGCTTAAAATTGAGTTTATTGAAAAAATATATTGTCGTATTTCGAACGTGTTAAGTGTAACTTTTATCATGGATTGTGAAGCTGGAGGTATGTATCTAAGTATTCAAATTTAATTCACTATTGTTTTTAGTTTGTTTGTTTACAAAAATAATTAAAGTAATTTGCAATATAAATTTTACGTAATGATTGCTTTTGGTATGCTCTAAAGTTGCAAATTCATTAGAATCAGACTATCTTGTAAAGATTATAATAAAGATATACATCTTAGCTGGCTATCGGTGTTAATTTTAGTTGCTAATATGTGCTACTCTGCTTTTCGTTGGACAATTAGCAATGTGAAGTAAGAAACACGAAAAATGTTTTATTTTATTTTTCTTCATTAACCCTTCAGATACCGTCAATTAGAGACACAATAGTAAGACAATAGATGCGCGGCCACCGGGTGTCGCTTGGGGATTCATGAATTATTTTTAGGTTCATCTTCTCAGAATGTCGTCATATGTCGTCAACAATTAGTTGAATATTATAGGAACTGCAATTTGAAAGATATGGATGATTTAACAGATGGAGCAAAACAACTATTATCTAAGTTCATATTCGAATATAAGCAGAAGTGTGCTTCTGCTTAAATAAACAATGCCTATTTTAATAAAAAAGAATTTATTTGGCTTAATAATGGTATCTGTTTTGTTGTTAAGAAACATGTTTCAAAGCAAGTTGGTGGAAGACCTTCTAAAAATTTTTCTGAGCGCAGTGATCGATCAAAACGCAGAAAAACTGAAGACTTACGTACAGAAAGATCTAGTAGTGCACGTAAGTCTTCAGTTTTTCTAAAATCTGTTAATTTATCTATCTATCTATCAACACCTAAAAAAACTTTTACTTTATATACAAGATTTTTAAATTTTTCATTATTATCTTTCAAATTGCAGTTCCTATAATATTCAACTAATTGTTGACGACATATGACGACATTCTGAGAAGATGAACCTAAAAATAAAGAAGAAATAAAATAAAACATTTTTCGTGTTTCTTACTTCACATTGCTAATTGTCCAACGAAAAGCAGAGTAGCACATATTAGCAACTAAAATTAACACCGATAGCCAGCTAAGATGTATATCTTTATTATAATCTTTACAAGATAGTCTGATTCTAATGAATTTGCAACTTTAGAGCATACCAAAAGCAATCATTACGTAAAATTTATATTGCAAATTACTATAATTATTTTTGTAAACTAACAAACTAAAAACAATAGTGAATTTAATTTGAATACTTAGATACATACCTCCAGCTTCACAATCCATGGTAAAAGTTACACTTAACACGTTCGAAATACGACAATATATTTTTTCAATAAACTCAATTTTAAGCAACATTCAGTTTTTGTTTAGAAGTCTATACTTTGCAATAGTGGGTAGTCATGAAAACGTTCGTTTAAAATACTATGCGAGCTGTCATTGGATGCAAGGAATCATTAAGATTCAAAAAATTACGTCACGTGACTATTATGACCGACTTCGTTCGACATTGGGGTTTTGGCCAGGAATTTTAAAAAATCCGCCTGTGTGCGTCGCTCAGTAAAATGTAATACCGCATCCGCTCGACGGCAACACCTATACCTAGCTATTTATATATATAATAAATTAAATAAAATTATTGATTTCAACCCACTAACTAAAAAGAAAGCGAAGATGAAAATAAGCACCTGGCTTAATTCATGAATCCCCAAGCGACCACCGGTGGCCGCGCATCTATTGTCTTACTATTGTGTCTCTAATTGACGGTATCTGAAGGGTTAAAACACTTGATTATTCACAAACAGAAAATATATTAAAAAAACAATAATCATAATAAATAAATTATAAGGTAGATAAATATATCAGATGTATAATCTAAAAGCACAACCACCAAACACAGTCACACAGAAAAACACGCAGGTTTCATATCACAACATCACACATACACGCCATTACACATACACACCATCACACTTACACATACATACACAAACATTTACACAATCTTATCACATGATAGCAAGTTAGCACTGATTGTTTAACTTCATTTTAGTTTTAATTTTGTTGCATACATTTTAAACTTTACACAAACGAGTGAAGACACTGACTCCTGTAACACAGGTGCCACCTAGCTCAGGAGCCAGGGTTTCAATTGATGTATCACCTATTTATGTCAATAAAACATTATTATTATTATTATTATTATTTCAGCGGGTTTGCGAACGTGATGGCTTGACCTATTCATAAATAGACAGGTCGAAGTTTTTAATGAAGATTTTTTTGAAAAATGTAAAATATATTAAAAAGTGGTTTAATTGATTCTGCTCGTTATTCTGATCAAACTAATTTCAGGTTTTGCGAATTAAACGTTACACGTTGTATTAATTATAAAAAAAAAAAAAAAAAAACTGTAGCCAACAGAGAAAAAGGATTGAATACGACTGCTTTAGCACACACTTCACATCCCTATACTTATAAACAATTTTAAAAAACTACACTAAAAAAATAACTGAAATAGGTTCAGCAGCCAAACCCTGAACATACGACTTTCAAGATGTGCGTTGAATACCTAACCGGTACAAATTCGAAGCCGGGGTTGGTACAAAACGCGCGCACGGTCCTCTCAGTTATAGTATACTGAATTTAAAGACAGACAAGATCTGGGAATAGATTAGTCTCACAAAACAATGGCCCAATGTATCAACCCATTTATTGTTTGTTATTACTTTCGATTCACTTGTGTTTTTTTAGTTTTGATAAAAAAACAAATAGGTTTGTATTGTGGAGGTACGAAAGTCGTGTGGGGAAAACGCTCTTATTATTTTTCAGTTTAAATAGCCCTTTCTTGAGGAGGGAAATTATCAAATGACTTCTCTTGTTCTAATATGCAGCGAGAGGGCGTGTCAGACTTTTTCAGACTAAAACACACCTGTCTCCTTCGGTTTTTGGCGATTAAAGAGTTCTTTTTTTTCGGTGAGAAAATCGTCTAATAATATCCCCTGCTCTTGGGCGGAGCGGGAGATAGTGTCAGACTTTTACTGACTAAAAACCCACTCCAGTTCCTTTGTTGCATTTTGTACTGGGGCTGTGCTACCTTTCGGAGCTAACCCTGGCCCCAGTAAGCTTCGACCCAACTGGGCCCCTGGCCCCTGCCGTTGCTGACAACATCTTGAGGCGCGCGGGAACAGTGAGCGCCGTCGACGACTTGGGCTCGGTCCGGACAGTTACCGGACGGTCGGACAGCGAGCTACCCATACCCATTGCTCACCGTCCGCAAGCCCCTACGGTGGCTGGAAATCGGGATCGGAATCCCGGCGAAGGCTGGGGCGCTATGAGCGCCGTTGCCTGATACTGTCGGCTTCCTCCTTTATATACATATATATTATGATATTTACCTGTAAATTAAACTGCTCCTTCGTAATATGAGGTAGCGTGAGCTTCTCATACAGCTGCGGCGTCTCCAACACGATGTGACTCTCCTGCTGGCTGAACTTGGCGATGTGCTTCTCAGTAGCTGGGTAGATGATCGACGTCTTCACGCCTGGAACGAGGGACAAACCACCAATTAATTCATGAAAGGTGAGAACATAGAGGATAGAAGGGGGTTAGGACGTGGTCGCTCACAATGGGCCTCATCAGAAGGCTTACGCACCCAAAGGGCAATGGAAAGGGCTATGCTCGGAGTTTCTTTGCGTGATCGAATCAGAAATGAAGATATCCGCAGGAGAACTAAAGTTGCCGACATAGCACGAAGAATCACCGGTCACATTGCTCGCACAACAGATGGCCGTTGGGGCCGAAAAGTTCTGGAGTGGCCACCGCTTACCGGAAGACGTAGCGTTAGAAGGCCTCCTACAAGGTAACCGTTGACCTGGTGAAGGTTGCGAGACGCCCAGGACCGTTTATTGTGGCGACACTTGGGGGAGGCCTATGTCCAACAGGTCTATAAGGTTTTTTTATACATAGCATGGGTATGATGGATCAGCAGGTCGAAAATATGCATCTTTAAGCTGTCACCCGCACTATCCTATAGCAATTGTTGTCATCGTTCCAGTCCAAAGACGTCCACTGTTGGACATAGAGAGGTCTGAAGTGCCGCCACAACGCTCGGTGTACTGTGCGGCTCGCATCCATCGGATTCCGACCCTCACCAGGTCATCGGTCCATCTTGTGGGAGGCCTTCCAATGCAGCAATGTTTTTCTGTAATTTCTGCCCACCCCATTGGGAGAAGGTGGAAGAAACACTCCTCAGTCGTAACCTAAGGAATTTGAACCCTGAACCACCCGCGTCGGATTAATCTGACGAGTATTTTCACGTCCTATTCGCTAGGGTCGTGTGTTAGCGACTGGGTACTCCATCTTGTTTAGCTCTTCAATCCCCATTGGTGACAAAAGAGCTGACGAAATGGAGTATTTCGTCCTGGCGGAAACGCGAGTGTTCGTCGGATATATCCGACGTAGGCAATTAAAAGGTAAAATAAAAGACTTGTTTTATTGAAAACATTTATTGCATTAAATACATTATCACTCTTAATTTTTTACTATAGTCTATTGATATAATTTGTTTTTCTTTATCAGCCACTAGCGGGCCCGTCCCGGCTTCGCACGGGCAATAAATATAGCCTCAGGGTGAATGTAGCTTGCCAATGGTGAAAGAATTTTTGAAATCGGCGCAGTAGTTTTTGAGTTTATTTATTACAAACATACACACAAAAATACAAATTTTCCCTCTTTATAATATTAGTGTAGATTTTTTTGTGTCTTTTTATTAAACTTTACATAAATTATGCAAGTAGACCTAGTTGGTGCGGAAACTATTGCGAAATATTGAAAACAAAGATACAAGTTTTGAGATGTTTAAGAAGGCTGATGAACATAGGCCTCCCCCAAGTGTCACTACAAAATAAAAATCATTTTTTTTTAAGTAATAATATCACACAACGCCATCTAGTCCCAAACTAAGCAGAACTTGAGCTATGAGTACTAGACAACTGATAAAAATACTTATATATTTCTAAATACATATTACAAATAAATTACATCCAGACACAGAACAAATAATCATGCTCATCACGCAAACATTTATCTTGGGTGGGTATCGAACCCAACACCTCTGGCATAGCAGTCAGGGCCACTAACTACTAGCCCAACAGGCCAGTCAAATCAATTTGTCCTGTGCGTCTCACACACAGAACAGATGAAAGAGGTTAGAATGGCCTTGTGGGCGGGGCAGGCGTGCCACAAAGTAAGGCAATGCTCATAGTTCAACTACCAATAGCAAACTTGCGATCTAAGTGTGCGTGGTCTGTTAGTTGTGTAATGCGCGTTCGTATTGGTTTATTGCCTGTAGTGGAGTTAAAAGGTGGGAGACAAGCGGCGACACTCGTAGTACAAATCGGAACGTATTTCCTTTCTAACCTCTTTCATCTTTTCTGTGGTCTTCCATCTAGCAAAAACTAACCAGAAGGACATCCTGAACTGTTGAAGAGTTCTTCATTGAACTGACCAAGTGGTTCAGTCAGAGCAACCGATGTTTGATCCCTGTCTAGTTTAAAATTTATCGGCTGTACCAAATCTTTTTCTGTGGGCTCATCTTGTGATTCTGTAACAAAATTATCTATGAAGGTTATTTGGGACTGGACGGAGGCAGCCTGCGTCTGGTGAGGACCATCACCGGACACTGAACAAACACTTCTTGGACTTTGTGCAGACGAGGCATGGAGTCACAGGAAGCTGTCGTGCATGTGCTCCTCGCAGTGACGGATTAAGACTGCTTGATGCCCTAAGCAATTCACGCCCGTGGTACGTATGTATAGGGGGCCCAGGTCAACTAGAATCGGTCTTTAAAACTATACCGCCTAAAAACATTAGTTTTTTGTAAAATAAGATGAGATGATGTACCGTTTCTTAGAAGTGGAGTAGGTGTGACAACAATAAAAATCAAAGCACAAATATTTATTGAAATGCGCTTTGCGGCTTTTCCGGGCATTGAATTCACGCAAGATAGTATTAACGTCTAACGTTTTTAACATATCGGACTCGGATGTATAATATCGATTTGCCCTAAGGACGGATATTTTTGTGCTTCTTCTGGTGCCCATTCAGACATGATGCCCTAGGCAATTGCTTAATTTGATTAACGGTTAATCCGTCACTGGCACCTCAAGTCCACAGCTGTCAGCGAAATAAGAACACGAACCTTGGGAGCACAAATTTCACTCAGACGCCCTGAGCAAACTAAAAAGTCTCATCTACTTCTGGAGTGGCATAATGTTTCACTAAGGAATAATGTGGAAACCAGACCACAATAGATAGATAGATATCTATGAATGCAAATCATGCAATGCAATGCCAATGCGAGCCTAGGCAAATTCAGGCATTTCTAGACATTGCCTTGCGTCACCATGCCTTGTGTCTAATTAAGGTTGACTGGGAGAGAATGCCTTGTTGCATTAAGTCCGCCTATGTACCACTACTGTACATGAAGTTTAAATAAATAAATAAATAAATAAATAATTAGTGGTCAGCAAGTTTGAAGGAAATCAATGCAAATTAACAACATAGACGAGTTTTGAGGAGATGCCCACATAGTGGGAGAACGCGCGCAAGCGTCTTTGATTTGTGCAGAAAAACCGACACTGTTCCGAAGTGAGGCAAGTGATCGATGTGGTCATTTTCTAGCTAAAAGCTGGTGTATTGTGCATGGTAGCATTATCACTACATTGTATAAAACAATGTCGCTTTTTCTGTCCCTATATCCCTATGTACGCTTAAATCTTTAAAACTACGCAACGGATTTTGATGCGGTTTTTTTTATTAGATAGTGATTCAAGAGGAAGGTTTATATGTATAATAAAATCCGTTAAATAGTGGAGAAATACTGTTACCCGAGCGAAGCCGGGGCGGGTCGCTAGTTAAAACTAACCAGAGGTATATCCTGATGTGTTGAGAAGTTCTTTAGTGAACTGGCCAAGTGGTTCAGTGAGAGCAACTGATGATTGATTCTTGTCTAATACAAAATTTATTGGCTGTGACAAATCTTCTTCTGTGGTCTGATCTTGGGGTTCTGTAACAAAATTGTTATGTAAAAGCTAAGAGCTTGAGTGTGGTCACATTCTCACTAGATGGCGTTGTACTAAAAAAAAATTGCGTTGGTTTTTCACGACGAGCGTTTTCGTGTCCTATTCGCCGGGGTCGTGTGTTAGCGACTGGGTATTCAATCTTGTTTAGCTCTTCAATTCCCATAGACGGCAGAAGAGCTGACAAAATTGAGTATTTGGTTGTGGATGTGGGACCTTGGCGGAATAAACGCGAGAATCCTTGTCGGATATATCCAACCCACGCGGTTAAAATATTAAAAAAAAAAGTATATAAAATAATATTTACCTAAGCGTAAAGTTGGAACTGCATTTCCTGTTAATCGATGACTCGGCAAACAGTAAGTTTTAAGAAAATGCTTATTACATAATCTTACACTATGATATATGTATCCATTTCCCCTCTTCTGTACTGATTCTGGAAGAACGCTTTTCCAAGTTTTAAACTTTTCGAAGACCTCCCATGACTCACTGTAGGGCAGGGACGTGCGAGCAATACAAGCAAAAAAGCCCGGCTTGCGGTAAAATTTCATGACACCTAACATCTAAGTCATTGAACTTAATAAAATAATTATTTAAAATAAAATCTAAACTTTAAACTTCGCGCGTAATTGAAAATTCATTCATTAGTTACGATACGCTAATACAAGTTCTATGCAACTTACCCAGCGTTCCAAATCGAGATAAAAGTGAATCGCGAATCCGACTAAATTAAATAGTCACAACATATAAGGACAATTGAATAATAATTGTGACGTTGCGCGTTGGTCGGGTTCGCGGTATGGTCACTTTTGTCCGCAATCCGAAACGCACGGGTGATGGAACGTAACAACGTTGCCATCTCCGATCTCGCTCTAACGCATAAGGCATTTACCGGGCTTGCTTTTCCATTTCACTTTTCCCTATAAAAACACTAAAAATTTGAGTTTGTGTGAGTAAATATTATAATGTGTGAAAACACTCGTCGAACAGTTTTAAGGTCAAAAATGCCAGGCTTCGGAAATTTTATCAATGAAATTTTTACGCATGTTGCAAAAGCGAGGCGCCCTCTATGACGCGCGTACTATAATCAGTTCAAATTTGCTTTGAGCGGTTATCGGATTATGTTTTGATTGATTTTTTTAGTTTTCTGTCATTTAAAGTGTTATAATTAGTTATTGCTGTAACTTACTTGGTTTTGAAGTGATTAAAGTTAAAGTATCTTTGAAATGAATTCGGAAACACATGCAATTGTTCCTTGTGAAGTTGTGACGGATTAAAATGTGTGGAAAAAATACTTAGCCAGGTAAAACCTTTGAGTTTTAAAGATAAATATGATCTCGTAACTTCACCTAAACCTACCCCTGATTTGAATATTTCTCAGAAAACTAAATCACATAGTAGGCAATTTCATCGCTCAGTTTACAGTGGATTGTAGGTTGCTCGCATTTAAATAAATAATTATTCTGTTAGTGTTGCATATTTTTCTCAAATGATAAGAATACTTGGAATACTTCAGGTTATAATGACTTAAATAATTTCGCTGGTGCCATGAAAATACATCAGAATTCTCAAAAGCTCTTGAATTCAGTTATTTCGTTCTGCAGTTTTGGTAAAACGCGAATAGAAACTTCTATTTCTCGACAGTTAAGTGACGAAATTTCTAAGTACATTATGCATGTAGAACACAATCGCGCTGTTTTTCAAAGTTTAGTTGATGTTGTGTGTTTCTTAGCGCTACAGGAACTTCCTTTTCGAGGTCACGAATTCACGATGAGTCTAAAACCTCATTAAAGGTAATTTCTCTTTTTCGACAGTTAAGTGTTATATGTGTGATAAAGAACGAAAAGCTAATAAATGCTGTTTAAATTGTGAGTATTTGCCAATAATATTACATATCGTAAACAATTATTTTTAATGGTGAATTTTTATTAAAAACTACGTACGGATTAGTACATTCTTTTGTGCTCCATCTAGTGGATTTTTCTGAAATCAACTAGAATGTTTTGAGCGAGTTGCCAAAAATATCAATAGATGGCTCTTTTTCTCTTTTTTTTAAGTACCAATATTGTGTATGTATTTACTTAACCCTTCAGATACCGTCAATTAGAGACACAATAGTAAGACAATAGATGCGCGGCCACCGGTGGTCGCTTGGGGATTCATGAATTAATTTCTAACAGTAAAAAAAATCAAATGTACCTATTAAAATCAGCATTACAGTAAGAAATTTTGTTTTTTCGGGATATTAGGTGTGGGTAGGTAGATGAGTCAAGATTCCTTGGCTTGCCCCCTCTAAAGGCACCTTGCACGCCACTGCTGTAGGGATTTGGAAATGTGTGTAATGGGCCTAAAAATATAAGAAGTTATGTTCTAAATGATAATCTAGTTCTCATTATTTTTAGTATGGTAAGCCAGGCATTTGTGTCCCAGTTGGTTATATGTCAACACTTGCAAAACTAAGCCATAGCACACTCAGCACGCACGCAAGTGGGGCATGTTACCAACTGGGACATGTATACTTGGTTTACGTAATCAAATCAATCAATCAAAATCAAATCAATCAAAAACGTTTATTTCAAATAGACCAATTACAGGCACTTTTGAATTGTCAAAATGTCGGTCAGTCAAGCAAACAAGTGAAGCTAAATTGCACGTTCCAAAGAGTAGATCTCTATGGAGAAGAACGTGCAAGAAACTCCATGGACACTCTTTTAAATCATGTGTTACATATAGTGTTTGGTTACATATTTCTTGTTGCTTCTATTATGTGAGCACAATGTAGATAAAATTAAAAAAATATTAAAAGATAAAAACTGAATTAAGCCACTGGCAGCTAAGAGATGACCAGTCTCATCTGACGGCACCCGTTCACGAGCATGACGCGTGCATCAGCCCCACTCAGCTCAACCACTTTGAAGGGAACCGAATGACCCAATAACACGCGCCACCGACAGCGAGACATTTGAGTGAGCATGTCAAACTCTCAACTGCCATGCTCGCAATGTCAAAAAAATAAAATAATAAAAAGTTGTAACCTAACAAAAATGCTCCATGGTACTTCACATTCACAAATTTGGAAAAAAAGTGCTTCTACATTATACAATGCTATTATTTTTAGATATAACATGTAAAGAATCCTAAGTCCTATTGAAATAAACTAATCAAATAAAAATAAAATACTGAAAACAACAATACGAAAAGGGCAGCAGCAGCTACTAATTGATAAAGCTTTAATGTATATGTAAGCCAGATATTAATAATACTTGAACTTACCATCACCATCTTTGCAGCGAAAATAGCAATGTCTAATTGCTCGCCTTGGCATTTTGTAACTGGAATTATTCTTGTATCTTAATCTGAATACAGAAGTCTGGTTATATTGTTAAATCGGTAAAGCGGTAATCAGTGTTGAATTCAATGCATCAATAAATAATATGATTGAAAATACACAGGCAATCAGTAAAAAATACACACACAAAATAATCACAATAAACCATTCACATTAAGTATAGTGGTTCTTGAACCCAAAGGGCAACTGGAGGACATAGGTGTATTTTAGGCAGTAAAAGTCTGACAAACCTTCTCATTCCACCCTAGAGCGGGAGATATAATTTTATGATTTCCCACTTGTCAGTGAGAATAATGCTAGAACTACATTAGACCAATGCACACATCGCTGTCCCCATCGAATAATATTGTAATCAACTATTGCGATAGAAGTGCTTTTATGAGGAATTATTGTTCTAGAGGTGTGATTACACCCTGTGAATTTTTCTCACATGATTCATGCTATTACTTTTTGAGTTAGACATTTTGTAATGACTACTATTCGCCTCTAAATAAAACCATTTTTGTATGACGAATATCATCACAATAGATTAATACTGACTCCTCACTAATTTCCCATTCCCAGTAAACTGTAATTACAAATTTATTCAACGATATGCTATGTAAACCTGTTAAGAAGTTATAATCAAAAATTGGTTTTTTATTTTTCCTGTAAAATTTGATGTTTTGAGTTATGATATTATTCGCTGGGGACGGCGACATTATTATCATTATAACATGACACACACGCGCAAGAGTGACACGTAGATAAAAAAAGAGAAAAAGACAGATGATTTTATCTCAAACTGTACCTGAACACCTGTCAAAATTGGCAGCTAAGTAGGGTTTGAGTCATTATAAACTTAAAAAACTCAATTCAAAAACTGCCTTATATTTAGAATACATAAAAATGAATCGCAAAATGTGTTGGTAAGCGCATAACTCAACAACGCTTGGACCAATTTGGCCAATTCTTTTTTTGTTGGGTTTGTTATTGCGAGGAAAAGGTTCTTATGGAAAAAAAAAATTTGGGTAGTGTGGGGTAGAGTAGGATAGGGTAGGGTAGGGTAGGGTAGGGTAGGGTAGAGTAGTGTAGAGTAGGGTAGAGTAGAGTAGGATAGAGTAGAGTAGGATAGAGTAGGATAGAGTAGGGTAGAGTTGGGTATAGGGAAGAGCGGGAGCTAAGCCACGCGGGCAAAAGCTAGTTTAGAATAAAAAACACTTGCCCATGTTTGTGCAAGTTTCTTTTTGTTATTTTAAACCAAAATTAAACAAAATGTAATGTGTTTTTAGACTGAACTCAAAAAGTAATTTGTTCGTTCATTATCTTCAAAGGTGATTAAACTGGCATAATTTACTCAAACAAAGAAGTTAATTTTCTACATATGTATTAAACAAAATAAAATTTCTTACCTATAAATAATCTTAGGTAACGCAAAAAGTTAATTATTTGGCCGGAAATAACAGTAAAAACTAACTTATTTGTTAAAAGAAAATTTATAATACGTATAATTAAGCTTATCGTACCTTATCTGATCCGTATGTCAGCTAAACGAAGACGTTTTGACCAATTAACGCCCAGAAACATCAATTTACTAATTACCACGAAAAAATTGAACATATGGCACGAAAATCGTGACGTAAGGAGTTTTGTAACCACAAAAATTATACACACTTTTTAAACATTACATTAGTAGAACGTATTGTAAAGAAAATTAAATGAAAGAGTCACGGAGTCCCAAAAATACACACGAATGATATTATGACTAATAAATGGTGAAACAATAGAGACCTTGAAGTTTCGAAAGTCACTCACCGTTCAGAGAAGGTCGGGGATAGCACTCGTAATTCCCGTAAATATCGTTCTGGAAGAAAGTCTTCAGTTCCGTATCTACGGAAAAGTAGCCTTCGTTGTCCAAAACTTCTTCCGTGAAAGCATTTTTCTCTAAAACAATCAAAGCCACGCCACTTTTGTCTTTGAATTTTCCCTGTACACAGACTGTTTTCCTAACAGTATTATTATTTAAAATCTTCTCCAACTCAAAGTCTTTCAGTTCTAACTGATTATCGTTCACACCATTGTCGTTTTCATGATCAATTTTAATTTTTTTAGTACTAGGTTCCGAATCTAACTTTTGGTTATTACTGTCGGACATCTTGTAATAGAGTTGCCAGTTGCAAATAATTAATAAACCGCACCTAAGCTGCCAAGTAAAAAAAAGTCTTCTCGAAATTCTTCAGTTTATACTTATACTTTGAGTCCTATTCTAATATTTCAGGGACATCCTGGGGCAACATAGCATCGTGATATTAGATACCGGGAGTCACAAAACTTCTCTGTACGTGAGGAATGTGCTATAAATCCATGGCGAGTGCCCGTGCCCACTATGAATGCCAAAAATATTTCCATTGGTAACAAAAAAACTTATCGGTCTATTCACAGATCAATATATTATTCTTTTGTTTAGATCCATTATTGATCACTAGTATAGAACTTTTAAAAGTTAAAATTATCTAATCTATGTTAGCATACTAATTCACCATCACGCCGCTTGCTCGAATGGCTTGATCAAGTCAATCAATCAAACGAACTGAGGAGAGGTGAAGGACTTTCCATTTGACGACGGCTTTGGTGTGAAGAGGCCTTTATAAGAACTTTGTATGGGCCTCGCTCTAGGGTGTCGGGGAGGACAGCAAAGTACAGACTGGATCAAAAATAGGAACCCGAGAATTTAAATTGCGCCATGATGTAGAATTTATGTTGCTTTAGGTTTTTAGTTCGTAAGTGGCGGCATAGATGCCGCTATGAGCGCAAGTGGAGCAGTTTTTTAACATAACCCATCTTCCGAACAGTACTGAAAATGAAAGGTTTTAATACCCAGTTCGAGCTATTTTTACTGCTGAGCAGAGATGTAGCTACTGCTAGCAATAGTATAATTGATTTGGGGCCTCCAGGTAACGGGCCCCGACTTGTGAAAGCGTAAAATCGTAAAATATTGTACTAACGAAGACAGAAGTCCATGGAGAATTCCAAACCAAAATCGTTTGTACTGGGTTTCATCGCGTTAATAATATGTCTTGGATGACATAGATGGCGCTAGTATAGTAGTTGGATTGAAAAACATACATCTCTCGTTAAAGAATATTATCTTGCTTTTTGCTAGTTACAATATTACTTAATTTTAACACAAATTCTCCT
The DNA here is from genome assembly GCA_949319445.1 of Mythimna lalbum. Lineage (NCBI taxonomy): Eukaryota > Metazoa > Arthropoda > Insecta > Lepidoptera > Noctuidae > Mythimna > Mythimna lalbum. Next base: position 4,078,243 of record OX439370.1, on the reverse strand, counting down.
ACGACATTACAAACCTTATAAAGCAAAGCACGTAGTAACTAGGATTTGAACTCGGTACCGGTAGCATAAAATTTACCGATATCATAAGCCACTGGACCATTGCGTCATTACGCAATTAGTTGAAATTATCCTACTCTTTATTATATTGAAGTTGTTTAGAGACTTTAACCCGTATCATAAATCTCAAAAGAATTGAGGGTAGTTTAATATTGGCTGTATAAAAATTAAATCTTTTTGTTCAATCATAACGTTCTTTACTATCTTTGAGTGAGTTCGGTTACGATTGCGTTTAACAAGTTTTTAATATTTATTTTTATCATGAGTTCCCGTTCAAATATTGATATGGCTTCGAGGGCCCAAATAATAACATTGCATAATCAAGGCTTAAATTATTCTTAAATTTCGAGAGAAACTGGCTTAAACGTAAGTAATGTTTTAAAATCACTGTCCGTTATTTATTTTATTATCCCTGGTTATCGATACACGAAATATCGAATATATATATATATATATTTATATTTTCCTTACAGGTAAAGACTGTCACTTTATGGATAAAGCGGTTTCAAGAAGACGGTTCGTTGGAACACCGTAGTAGAAGACCTGGTAGACACCGTAGTAGAGGCAGAAGACGCCATATTGACTCAGACCAGCGTCAACTTATGGTGCAAGGTTATGAGGACACCAACAAGATATTACGCAGAGTTGTTTGATACATCTTTGCGGACGGTGTATCGTACTCTTCACAGTGAAGGTCTGCATTATCGTCGACATGCTATTAAACCATTGCTTACCGAAGCTAATAAAAGAGCACGATTGGAGTTCGCAATGAAATACAGAAATTTCGACTGGAGCAACGTCGTCTTCAGTGAAGAAAAGCTTTCAAGTCTAGCCAGCACGGGCGAGTTATGTTGTGGCGTAGGAATAATACGCGTTATGATAGTGATCACGTTGTGCCTAACTGTGAATCCGGTCGTGTAACAGTGAACATGTGGGGATGGATGAGCGCTGCAGGACCAGGAGAATTTACTGTAATACCCAGTCGTGCAAACAGTGTAAACTACATAGATGTGCTGAATGACGTCATGTTACCCACCGTGCGGAACGTTTTTCCTCTAGAAGACGTGCCAGTGATAACGTTCGTGCAGGACAATTGTCCTATACACCGTTCCATAATTGTGCAAGAGTGATTTAGCCAGCAATCGGACATACGGATTATTCCTTGGCCTGCGAGATCGCCAGATTTAAACCCTATTGAAAATTTATGGGGCGTTATGGTTCAAAGGTGGGACAATAGGAATGAAAGGACTAAGGAGGCACTGAGTACTCACTGCATGCAGGTATGGGATTCTATACGGGGTCAAAATTTATGTGAAAAATGTATAAACTCCATGGGTTCGCGCTTGCAAGTTGTCAGCGATCAAAATGGCGGACACACGAGTTATTAAAAAAAGAACATAAAGTGTTGACTATTGGATTGAGTATTAACAAAGACCGGGGTAGCTATAATTTATTTGATAAATTACAGTATTCAAACTTAGCGTTAGTGGGATACATTTTTTTACTACTTTATAACAACAAAATGTTATTACACTAATGATTTTAATTTCTTATAAAATATAAGAAATTAAAATAAAAACAATATAAATATAGATTCCTTTCCAATATAATAAATTATTTATTTATTAATATAAACAACTCGGTCCCAAAATGACAGCTATAACCCGGTCTTACAATTGTTATTTTGATTTGAGGTTAAGCTTCAATTTCTTCCTCGTTTTGGAACGAATACTTAAGCTATGAACCTTAGTCATAATATAATGCACAAATCAATCATTATAGTCAATACCACTAACCATAATTATATAAAACGTAATATTTTTTATAATTTATGAGTAAGTAAAATATTAACAGAACTAAAGTTGCATTATAGTGAAAAGTATTATAACATTATGTAAATAAAACTAAATAGTAGAAGAATAGCACAACATTGTTTTGATTTAGAATACTTATAATTTCTATTAAACAGTTTTGCTTTGTTAATGTCTTCCATTTTGTGATGTAGTTATTCAGTTATAAATTTTACTTGTATTTCTCATAAAGAGTGAATTAAATAATTGTCGATTGGGTGTAAAGCTGTTAGGTTAGGTAATACATAGTATAAGAAAGAAAGAAAGAAACAAATTGTATTTTTCTTTGAGAATTAAAGGTCTGAAACTATAATATCACTACAATAGTTTTATTTCTTATCCTTTCAAGAATTAAACTTCGTAAATCTTAATCTGTAAGAAAAATATGTCTAGATTTTCTTACATATTTTTTTTTACTAATAATACCTACTAATACTTACCACCAATTATGAAAGTAATTTTTATATATATAAAATTTGTATACAGGGTTATTTGTAAAACACTAACAACCTTGCAGGACTGTATTACTAACATCATAAACAACAACTTTTGTTCTATGACCTTTTTCAAAACATAATAAATTTAACCGAATAGAACAAGGAAATATTTAAACCCTTAAATATTTCCTTGTTCTATTCGGCAGGCGTGCTTGACGCGACGCTAGCGCATCAAACACCCCTGCCAACCAAACCTCCTCCCCTCCGCTATTGTATTATCGCTTGCTTCGCATAAAATTCGTAATATTTAGAACATTATTTAATTATTTTTATTTTTGTATGAAAATCTGATAAATGAGAGGTGGCCAGTGTTTTATAAATATCCCTGTATAATAGTCAATGTTTACTTGTATAATATGCCTTTATTCATTTATACATCTTATACCTCATATTTTTATACTATTTATATAAAAAATAAAATAAAAAATGTTTAAAATTATAAAAAATAGAATATAAATTATATTACACTTAAAAAAAGTCGACAGAAAACTGGGATTCGAACCGGTGCCCAGTGGAACGAGCCGTGTTATTCTGCCATGCATATCCACCTGAGCTACCGATCTATCTACTACAGAATGCGAAAATGAGAGCTACTTTGTGAATGTAAGGATTCTTTATTATTTATGATCTACGCCATCTGTAGTCAAATTAACTAAGATACCAATTGACTTATTTGGTTTGGTTTAGATGGCGCTGTATTAAGTACTCGGAAAGAAGAAAATAAAATAATTTATGTTTATTTGAATACAAATATATTATTATTTCTAAGTAATTATTTTAGGTATTATAAAGCCTATTATGTGCCTCTGCATAATAAGGTTTTTAAGTTTTGCAGTGTTAATTTCATTTTTGAACAGCGCCATCTAGTCGTCTCATGAAAAGTAATGCTAAACCTCACAGCCAACAATCGACCTTAAGATACCCATGGACTATTGACTATGATAGTACACAAACTCAAATTCTAATTAAATCAAACGGCTTTTCCACAATCGGTTAACTCTTCAATCGTGATAATTAGAGACACAATAGAAAGACAATGGGTGCGCGAACGATCCGGCGTTCGGTTAGGGTTTAATGAATTAAAAAAGGATCTCTATTTTTTTACAACGGGTATATAAGGCCTCTTTTGGGAAGAGCTACGCCACTACTTCTGTGGATCTCAGTTCGATTACCACGTCAGTTTTTTTTTTTTATGAGGATATGTTCCTTAGCCCAGCCATAGGTTTTTTTTTCGGTGGGAAAAATCATCCAATGACAAAACCAGCCCTTGGGTGGAGCGGGAGATAGTGTCAAACTCTTACTGACTAAAAACCCACCCCGTTCCTTCTAGCCTTCATACCGGGGCTCGAGTTTCCTTTCGGATAACCCTGGCCCCAGTAGACTTCGACCCAGCTGGGCCCTTCCTGTTGCTGACAACTCCTTGAGGCGCGCGGGAACAGTGCGCACCGTCGAAGTTTTGGGCTAAGTCCGGACAGTTACCGGACGGTCGGACAGCGAGATGTCCATGGCTCGCTGTCCGCGAGCCCACGTAGCCCAGCCATAGGTCGCCTTTTTCGCCGCAAGTCAATTAATGTAGTATACCTATCTGTCGATATAATCAGCCGATTGAGATGTAACAAGGCCTAAGTAATATATCAAATTACACACAATTTTTATGTATAAAACTTATCTACATCTATTTCATACATTTTACGTGAAGCGCACACAACTAAAAACTTCTACAGATTCTATCTATACTAATATTAAATAGAGGCAAAGTTTGTTTTTGTTCTTTTTTGGTAATCTCTGGAAGTACTGGTCCGATTGCTAAACTTTTATCAACAATAGAAAGCTGCATTATTACTGAAAGACGGGCGAAGTCCCGGGAAAAGCTAGTTATATGTATAGAGATTAGATTGAATGAAATAACTGACTAACCGTCCCCGCACACGAGCTTCAAAAAACCGCCGCTTCAAGCTTTTTGCTGAACTGGACCTGTTTGGCGCCACCGTGTGGCACACATTGTTAGTTGTCTCTTTCTTTTTATATAATAACTAGCTTTCCGCCCGCGGCTTCGCCCGCGTGGACTACAGTTTATATCGCGCGGGCAGAGACCCGTGCTCAGCAGTGGAATTATAGGTAGCCTATGTGTTATTCCAGTGTCTCTTCTACCTACCTACTAAATTTGATCTAAATCCGTTCAGTAGTTTTTGCGTGAAAGCGTAACAGACAGACAGACAGTTACTTTCGCATTTATAATATTATAGTAGGGATTAGTGTTGTTACTACATTGTGTGTATCTACGAGTGTGTATGCCAAATATAATAGTTTTCTTTCTTTTCCGGCCACAAGCTATCGCGCGCTTCAGTTGTTTTTTGCGGCGGTTTCTAGCTTTTTTTTTGTGGGCACTGCCAGCTTTTTTTCTGTGGCGGCGTTTTTTTGAGGCCCGTGTGGACAGTAACGTATTAACATGAATACTGTAGTCTGCAGTCGTAACTGGCGGACAAAGCAGCGGTCGTTCAATAGAGTGGTGATGAATTGATCGCTTATCGTCCTGTCGCTCGGCCGGACACCGCGCCGGACAATAGCACAACAAATAGCTCCTATTCAATATACCGACCACGCTATAGGGTGTTAGAAAACGTAGCTTTGTTAAAAGATATAGTACTTTTTGATACAAGTGGTGAAAGTTTGTCATTGCGACCGAAGCAGAATTTGCTCGAGCCGCAGGTGAGGGTGTTATGGAGCCGAGTGCCGCAGTGACACATTTCTACGTGTATCAGACGATGTTTTTCAATACACTTTCGAAGTCGACTTGTGGACTGTGGGAAAAACACCACAAAATAAAAATTTCGTAACTCATTGCAATGTTCGTAACGGTGCGTACAGACTATATAACTTGTGTTATATAACACGTCCACATTAAGTAACCTTGTTATTCAAAATTGCAACATAAAACAATACTGTACACATTAGAATAACAATGCAATATAACAATGTTATATAACCATTGTCGTTTGTCGTTCTTCAGTGCTATCCATATATAACATTGTTGTACATATCAATAACATGTTATTATAACATGTTTTATAACATTCAGTGTCCACATTATCTGAAACATGTTATATAGCAATGTTGTATAACATGTTATGTTATATAGTCTGTATACGCACCGTTACCGAATTCCTCCTTTTATGCAATTTTTTTAGGTGTAAGTATTTGTTAGGTCCGAGAACACATCGTAGGCTTTTTTTTATCCCCCATTCTGTCTTTAATATACACTATCTCCACTATGATTATAGAGAGGTAGTATGTTTTTTTTTTTGATTGTAGGAGGTAATCTCTGAAAGTACAGGTCCGAATTATTGCACCGATAGAAAGCCGCTTTATTCCAGAGTGTCAAAGGTTATATTTTTTGTATGCGGGATTGCGGGCAAAGCTGCGGGCAAAAGCTAGTAATTCATATTGTAGAATAACGTTTGCAGGGTCAGCTAGTAACCTACTGGGGCCAGGGTTATCTGAAGGAGCTCGAGCCCCGGTATAAAGGCTAGAAGGAACGGGGTGAGTTTTTTAGTCAGTAAGAGTCTGACAGTATCTCCCACTCCGCCTAAGGGCGGGGGATGTCATTTGGATGATTATTTACCCACCAAAAAAAAACCTTATGAGAGGCCTTCTATCGCTTCGGTGTCTTCAAGTGCGCGGTCGCCGCTCCAGAACTTTTGGCCTCATCGACCATCTGTTCTGAGAGCAATAATAATAATAATGGTTGGTATCACGTTCCAGTATAGTAACCAAAAGGGCCTCTGCGAGTTGGTTTCGGCCCCTTGTACGCCTCTCAAAGGCCCAGGACCTCAGGGTCCTGAGATTAATAAAAATATAAAAATAATAATAATAATTCTTTATTATCAGGCAACTAAGGCCCATAGATAAATACACAAATAATCTTACAAAATAATAAACTAATACATAAAAAGATACTATAACTAATTATTATTAAACTATTGCACACGAAGTGACGGCGTCGTGTTCCGCTGCGAGGTCGGTATCCTTCCACGAAATCGTCGATACACGACACCCTTCGGCCAAAACTACCCACTACCCACTAACACCTATTTAATAAAGTTAATAGGAACTGTCAAGTTTTGAAACACGCTGTAGATTGTGGAAGATGGTTACATGTTCATAAGACGTGACCCTACACACGACGGAGGCCAAAGGTCGGAGCAACGCTGGTAAACCTACCTACTTACTTTACACCAACCATTTTATGCTAATATTAAAGTACATAATTATATATTTTTTTTTAGGTGGCAAAATCATCAAATGATATTCACCGCTCTTGGGCGGAGCGGGAGATAGTGTCAGACGTGTACTGACTAAAAACCCGCTCCAGTTCCTTCGTTGCCTTTCGTACCGTGGCCGAGTCTTCCTTTCAAATCTTTGGCCCCAGTCGGTTTCGACTCTGCTGAGCTCCTACGGTTAGCTGACAACTTTTTGAAGGAGCGCGGACGGCGAGGCACAGGCACAATACGGCCGTCGACGCTTACTGGATAGTCGAACGGTGAGCTACCTATCTACTAGGGTTGTAACGGAGCTTCGCTTTCGCTTTCGTTACTGCGGAAGTTCCGCAAGAAATCGTATATTCGCATCCGCATCCACATCCGCAAAATTTATGCGGAGTTAACGGAGTTATAACGGTGTTTTATTTACGTCATAAATTCATTTATCATCGAACAATACCAAGCGAGCAGCGACGCTCGACGACGACTCAGCCGTCCAGTCACGTGGTGCGTTTGAAATGGTCAAGAATAATCAAGATCAGAAGACTGCGTTTACTATAATCTTTCTGGTAATCAAAAAACTTCCAAATACTTTTACAAAGATTGTCTTTAAGAAATCGCTTCAAGCGATACAATCATACAAATAAGTGTCCCGCACACGGGCCCGATGTTACTTTATCTGTAATCAAATCTTGCAAAATAGATTTTGCATGCATGTGTAAATCAAAAATGACCATGCAAAATTATTATGATATGGAGCTGATCTGATGAAGGTACCGGAAGGTGGCTGTTGGAGCTTGGTAGTTAAACGACACAAACCTATCGAATTTGAGTTCGTGTGATTCGTCTTGACGACTATTAATTATATTATGTAGGTATTATACCATTTACCTTCTTTTACTCCGTGTACAATGAGGTGCGGCCGGCGCTGGACCCCGCTGCGGCGGAGCGAGCGGCGGGCGCGAGCGCAGGCGCGGCGCGCGTGCACGTCGGCCAGCTCGGCCGGCGCGACCTGCGCCGCGTTCCGCCGCCTCAAGCCCAAGCGTTCGGCGGGACCAGACGGGATACCCCCTTATATTGTAAAGGATTGTAGCGCTGTGTTTGAAGATCCCTTACTGCATATTTTAAATTTGTATTTAAGAGTGGGTCATTACCCCAACCAGTGGAAAATCACTAGAGTAGTTCCGGTCCCAAAGGGAGGTTCGGGATCTGATGTTAGCGGATACCGACCGGTGGCGGTGCTGTCGGCGTTTGCTAAGGTATTTGAATCGGTGTTGCACAATTGTATTTCAGGTCAAGTTGCTTCTAGCCTGACCGATGCTCAACACGGTTTCCGGACTGGTCGAAGTACGGGGAGTAACTTGTTGTCATTTATGACGTACCTGGCACCAGTTGTGGACGCGGGTGGGCAAGTGGACACTGCGTACTTTGACTTCCGGAAGGCGTTCGACACTGTCGACAATGATGTGCTATTGGCTAAGTTTGCAGCATTGGGATTCACACCACATCTTCTTAAATTCTTTGCAAACTACCTTAGCGACCGCCGACAGTACGTTGAATATGGAGAATATGTTTCCGAGCCTTATTTCACGTTTTCAGGCGTGAGTCAGGGTACGAATATAGGACCCTTAGGATTCATACTGGTGGTCAATGATCTCCCTGAAGTCGTGTAGGATGCGAGGTGTTTGTTATTTGCGGACGACCTCAAGTTGCATTTGTCGGTGGAAGATGCTTCGGACTGTGAAAGGCTTCAGCGCGATATCGATAGGGTAGCGCAATGGAGTGTGGACAATAAGTTAGGCTTCAATGTCTCCAAGTGCTGTATTATGAGCTACACTCGCGCGCGGGAACCTCTAGAGTATCAATATGAGATGGAAGCCGCGGTCATGCCACGAGTCATGCATGTGCGGGATCTGGGGGTGGAGATGGTTCCGGAATTGATGTTTCGTAAGCACATTGTAGAAATATGCGGCAAGTCCTTCCGTAATCTTGGGTTTATCCTAAGGCAGTGCAAGGACTTTAAGAATACAGCCCGTAATAAAACTCTTATATAATGCGCTAGTCCGAAGCCATCTAGAAACGAATGCTGTTGTTTGGAACCCCCATGAGACTAAATATAGTCTCATGGTGGAAAGAATACAAAATAAATTTACTGGGTTTTTGTATTGGCGGCAGTATGGCGTCTATCCCTTTTTCCCGCTCATGTACCCAAGTCTTTTTGTGATCGGGATGGTTGGTTACAGTAGGCTGGCGGTACGTAGGGACGTGGCTTTGTGTAGTTTCGTGTTCCGGGTGCTGCGCGGCTGGCTGCACCACCCCGAGCTGCTGGCGGAGCTGGGGCTGCGCGCGCCTCCCGGCTGCGGGGGTGCGCGCCGTCCCACGCCCACGCTGCTGGAACATTCTTCGAGGACAAACTTGAACAAGTTTGCCCCATTGTCACGAGCCATAAGGATGCTGAACATTATTGCTAATGACGTGGATCTATTTCACTGCAGCCTCCCGCGGTTCACGGAAGCAGCACAAAGGTGCATTGAAAGTATAACCTGCGCAACAAGTTAATTAATATGTGTATGTTTGTTATGTTTCTTTAAATGTTTATTGTATATGTGTATAACTGGTGATAGCATCGCATTGGCGTTGGCTGTAATGATGTTATCTACTTAATTTTAAATAAATGTTATAAAAGCATGCTATGAAAAAAACATTTTCATTAAAAACTTGTTTATCATAGTTCCTTGATGAGACTGATATTTTTTTTACATTGCTACATATCGAGATATTTTATGATTTTAGATATATTACAGATATTTATGTCAATATCTTGTAAAGTTTAGTTATATAGCTGTAGAAAAAAACAAATATTAAAAAGTAAAAAATTAAAAATCAAAAAATACAGATTAGATACCTACTAAGTATTAATGTTTATAAATACAATCAATGGCTGCAATAGTTTACAATAACAGCCAAAACTCACAGGCAATATTAATAATATCCATATCATATCAATTTATTTTCCCTTCAACTTTCCCAATACTTTTTTAAATTGGGTTCATTCATCGCTAGGCACAGGCAACGCGCCATACAGCCAATTCACAACCTCGTTTCATTGCCTCAAGGGGCACCTAATATCGTAAATAAGGCAACTCGTTAGTGGCCAGTAACATTATAACTTGCCTAATTGTGTTTACAGTTAAATAAATAAAATTAAATCAAGATTTTATGATTGGTCATACTTTGTTAAGGGGCGGAAATGGAATAGGTTACTATTTCTTGTGAAATATCATTGCTTTTTTATAATATTTGTTGATTTCAACAAATCCGTTGAAAAATTCACAAACCCCCACAGTCAAACCATTGCAACGGTTTTGGAATAATACAAACAAATAAATAATTATTATTATTTTAAATAATTATTTTCATTTATTTTCGCTAAAGTTCAGTCGAATTTTAACAAAATAATTTAAAATAGGAAGTACAGTGCGTTTCACTTAAGACGTTCCTTTGCCGTAATGTTGGCAATACGGAAAAACAGTGTTGCAATATTTTTAGCAATTAAATTACTTAATATTAGGGAGATTAACTTATATTTCGTTACTTTTAACAATTGCGTTTTTTTTTGTTTTTCTTTTTACTAGTTTTTGAATAAAGTATAGGGCGCTGGGCTCTATTCCGATTGTCTTGCAATTCTTTCAAATACCGAAAACGCCATGCCACAATATCGTACCTTTCTATAACAACGTCCTTTTAGACCTGCTTTTTTTAAATAAAGTCCCATTCCCCTCATAATTCTCCAAAAAGTGCTGCAACTACCGTTAAAATCGATTTCGTTTCGCATTTCGGGGAACAATTTTGGTAGAGTAGGCAACTCTTTCCTTTTTCCCTTCTTTTTTATGTAGACAGACAGGGGAGCCAACATTACGCCAAAGGAACGTCTTAAGTGAAACGCACTGTAAAACAACATTCGGAAGTTGGTAGGGTGACAGTAACAATTATTATCATGTATGAAAAACGACGCAATATTTTTGGTACCAAATAAATAAAATTCCAAATTAAAAACTTTGATACGATTAAGCCCAAATATGACATAAATAATCAACGATTTCCCTTAATTGGTTTTTACGACTTCCAAATGTAGATACGAAATAAATAAATATATTTTTTAATGTCTTTGTTAGATCAAAACCTTTTAATATCATCGAAATATGTAAATGTAATGAAATTAAAGTCACTTGTATCAACACCCACAGTGCAATATTATAATAAAGAAATCATAAAAATATATTATAGTGATGCTTTAATAAAATATTAATGAATTTTAATCATAAAATTTTAGTTGGCGTGTAGTTTGATAGAGTTCAATAACTTGGACAATTTACGCAGATGTTTACTTAACAATTTACTTTCATTGGTTGTAGAGGGACAGTTTAACTAAAGGGAACTGTATTTATAGCTTCATTTGTGAACAGGCGTTGTAAATACGAAATAAAAATTGTTTATGAATAAGTTGCAATCGCTTTAATTTATATCCTCATTTACTTTACTTGAAAATTCTTTAATATGGCACGAGTCTCTATGGTAGTACAAGGAGGGTAAAAAGCGTACTACTCAAATATTCCGTTACCTAGGTTAGAGATACTCAGATACTAGTATTTTTGCTGTTCTTAAAAACCATCTAGCCCAAAATGATTAAAGTGTCTTTTTTCTCAAAGTGACCATATAGGGTTAGTTTTCAAGTTGGCATGGATGGTCGAATCCAAACATATGCAAATACAATACTGTGATATCGGAATAAATCATGTGCAAAATAACTCCTCCACGAGTAACACAAAATATGTCCTTAACTTAAATTTTTTGATGAGGTAAATTATCAAATAACTGAAGGAGTGTCAGACTTTTACTGACTAAAACCTACCTGTGTTTCTGCAGTTGCCCTTTGCATTCCAGGGCCACGGGTTAATATTTCGAATAATCCCTCAGCTCTACATACTCCTCCTTAATCCCTGATTAAGCGACTACTTATCAATAATGAGCTGCTCCACAAAAACCAGCATTACAATCTAAAATTCGAATTCATTATCGGCAGCATATCGATTGCATTCTACGCATGTTTTTTTTTTTGTTCGATGAATCGAGTTAATTAAGTCATTCGAGAGAGTAGCGTTTGCCTCTTGTTATTTTAGAGTTCCGTACACATGGGTAAAAACGGGACCCTTTGGCTAAGACATCGCTGTCCGTCTATCTGTCACCAGGCTATATCTCTTGAACCGTGATAGCTACACAGTTTAAATTTTCACAGATGATGTATTTCTGTTGCCACTACAACAATAAATACTAAAAATAAGAATTCGATGGATGCGAGACGCACAGGATTGGTTATTATGGCGACATTTGGTGGAGCCATATGTCCAATAGTGGTCTTCTTTTGGCTGAAATGGTGAGAATGATGTCTTAAAACAGAATAAAATAAATGTTTAGAATTTATATTTGATTTCCATAGGTATTACAGACAGACAGAGATGTTGTTTTTTGCTCGATGTTAATATTGTGGTAAGGAACCCTTCAAGTGCGAGTCCGACTCTCCCTTGGCAAGTTTTTTTAATTATTATTAATCTGAATGTGTTACCACCAGATTACGTTTTATTATGATGTTTTAGTAGCTTCATTTGAGTTTTGAGGAAATGTAGGTGTTGGAATTGTAGCAGTTACGTAATTGTGGAGTGTGGGCAGGTTTTAGATTATTACGAGTTTATTTAGTTTTATTGGGCATTTGGCTTTTTCCCGTGACTTCGGTCCCAGGCTTGGCCCACAGGCATTGAGCATTTGTCGGTATATTTCGGCTAGATAATAGTTTTATTTTAATCAGTGTAATCATTTTTGTAGATACCTTAATCGCATCCGTAAGTTACTCACAAAGTTTTGAAGAACTCTTTAAAAAACTAAATATAACACATGGTTAGGTTTAAGTTTAAAAGTTTTTGTAGTTAATATTTAAGTTTGCTTACTTAGTTAACAACAACAACAATACGATAAGCTAATATTTACTAACTTTTAAAAACATACAAACAATATTTGCCTCTTTAAAATACATATTACATACCTAAATACTTAATTTGGATATACGCCATCATGACTTGACAGCATGGTAGGTACAATGGTTGAGCGATTGACTGCTGCGCTGCGTGTCTCGGGTTTGATTCCCGAACGGAACAAATGTTAGTTTAGGACAGCTTACAGAGTCTGACATGTAAGGCGAACATTACACGGTAGGTTTTGCAAACAGTTTTGTCACAATCAAAACCTTGATTGACGAATAACCTACCATCTAATTCTAATGCGTTGCATGACAGTTTTTAGTACTTATTGACAAAAACCATCATTCAGGGTTGATGGAATTGATTGACGCTTGCAAACATGTAAACTTGAAAAATGTAAACTTAGGCAAACATTACACGGTCATCATGTAATGTTTGCCTAAGTTTACATTTTTGTGAATGCACCCACGGCAGAAGTTGCTAGAATTCTTAGTGTGCGACAACATATGTTCCCAAACGGGAGTAGAACACCGGGTTACACACAACTGGGCTAAATCAATTAAAGTCGAAAGATTTATTATCCTTAAAACCTACATTTTTCAGGACTTAAATGAATTTAACCTTGAGTCGTTGTTGTTGTAAACTATTGGCAGTTACCGACATCCTTCATCTTGTAAATGATACTAAAGCTTGATAGCATCTGTGCTCAAGCGATCACAACTGCAAATGTTGTTGACAAACTCAAGATACGTTTTCATACAACCGCTCTTACTTTATGATGTTATTACACTTCTCTATCTCTAGATATTTTAGAAACGCAGATATCACAAAACAGATATCTTGTGGATATTATGTCTAAGGTACTAAATACCACTAAAAATCTGCTATTTTGCGTCAACTTTGGTCCTTCGTAAGTATTATATATTATATATGTATAAATTTAAAAAGTCAAGAAAATACATTTATAGAAACTGGCACATTTCATAAAGATTCGAAATGACAAATTTTTTATTCAAAAACTTTTGAAGTGTTCCTTTTTTTTAATTTTTCGGGCGCCATGATAACTCTTTTGAACCAATTGCAGCTCTAGCAGGCATCGGCTCTGAATGGCCCCGTCAGTCTTGCTGACATATTTGAGGTGCGCGTGGAACACAACACGCTGTCACAGTATAAATTGTGACGCTGTCGACTCGGTCTTTATCCTTACCAGCCAGCGAGCATTGGGTAGCACACTGATCGTGAACGTGCTGCGACTCCTTATTTTTAAGTGGGAAGTAATAATAATAGTAATAAAAGCGTTTATTTTTCTCCACCACTTATTGCAATAATAACAATTCACAAAAACAGTACATTGTTACAGTAACTAAATCATTCAATGACATCTCCCGTCCTTTCGTGTCGGTCTTTTATTGACTAAAACCCACTCCCAATTCCTTCGTTGCCTTTCATTCTACAGCCAGATTTTCCTTTCAGAAGCGAACCCATGGCCCTAGTAGGTTTCGAGCCTGCTGGGTCACTCATTAGACATCTCCCTGAGGCGCGCATGGAACTATAAGCGCCCATCGACGACTTGGACTCGATCCTGACGGTTACCGGACGTTCGGACACCCAGCTACCCATGATATATGGCTCGTTAATTTGTTTTTTTTTTTTATAATTTCAAGAAACTAAACATAACTTATGAAATATGGGTACTAGTATCAGGGGGCATTTCACCCTTCTGCCTTCTCTCTATTGACAATACAGGCGTGATAATAGAATATGATACACATTACAACAATTGCCTTGTCTTAGTTCAGAGTACATCTCTCATGCATTACGACTAAATTAAAGGTGATACATTAATTGACTGGATACTTCGAAGGATGGAGACACACAGAGCCCGTTTTAATAGAATGCGGTAAGATGTTTATACGAGAGATGAAGTCATAGCGTTTTAGCCAATCTAATGTTCTTTTTTATCTACTATTATTATATTTTTATTACTCACCACTATTGTTCATTTAAATTTTACGTACGCTAGTGGTATGGAGGTGGACTTAACGTAACAAGGCATTCTCTACGACATAGTAAAAACAGGTCATCATCATCATCGTCATCATTTCAGCCAGTAGATGTCCACTGTTGGACATAGTCCTCCCCCACCGGTTATTATTTGTCTTAACTATTTATAGAATTATGTAATACATTTAACTAAGTAAGAGCATACACATTACAGAATATAACAGAAAATAATGGTGGTCACGACGACAGATAAAGTATGAATAAACTTCAAAACCAAAATAATAAATAAAAAGATTTATTTTCTCCCCCATTGTGTCCCATGCGCAGCTAATAATCGTGAACCGGGCGCTGAGCGCATGCGCCAGCAATGACAGTTCCACTTCGGTTTCCCGCCAAGACGCGCGCGTTCGGATACACGACGATCAACTAATTGGATCGTACACGATGTACGATTTTCGTTTTTAATTTCAATTGAATTTTTGTTAGTGCCTTTGTGTTTTTGTGTTAAAGTAAATTGAATAATTTTCGGTCTTTGAAAATATAAATTTCAATTGGTAATTAATAGATTTATTTAAACATCTATTACAAATATATCAGTTTTGAAAAGAAACAAAGAAAAGGTCGGTTTTAAAATGTAAAAGTTTATAAAAAAAAAGGCCTAATTAAGCCGAGAGCGCTACAATATAGGCGGTAGACCGTAAATCCTATATTTCCAGCGACCGAAACACTGACAATACAAAAATAAAAACAAAAATGCTAACTTTAGTCACTGTACATCCGTCCTCTTTGGAACAATTTAATTTTGTTCTATAATTGAATTTGGTGCGCTCTTTTTCTTAAAAAGTCACTTTATGGCTAGTGTTTCTTTTCAATGATTAATAAAATAACAGTTACAACAAAAATAAATGAGAAAAAAAATCGACTTTTGACGATTACTGTCCTTTTTCTGTATTTATTATATTCTGAATATGAATAACCGTAATAAAAGCTTAGTGTTATCATTTTAAAAGTCTTCACTACATAGTATAAAACAAAGTCGCATTTTCTGTCCCTATATCCTTATGTACGCTTAAATCTTTAAAACTACGCAACAGATTTTGATGTGGTTTTTTTAATAGATAGAGTGATTCGAGAGGAAGGTTTATATGTATAATAACATCCATTAAATAGTGGAGAAATACTGTTACCCGAGCGAAGCCGGGGCGGGTCACTAGTATATTCATAAAAATAGAAACAATAATCCCCGGTTAGGTATCTAATTTAAATATTTTGTATTTCTAGAACAAGAAAAAATATAAAATGAAGTTTTTTATTTATATAGTGTTGTTCTTATTTACAAAAGACTCAGTGAAAAGTGAGAAACCATTCAAAAGTATACCAGTGACAGTGAAAACTTATGAAAATGACACAGTTCTTTTACCGTGCTATATTGATGAAAACGGTAAGTGTTCTGTCTAACCTTTCTTGGTATATGGGCGCAACGTTATATTCTGTGTATGTGTATATGTGTATGTGGTAAGTTAAAAAATGTATCAAAGCATTCTGCCTATTTCCATACTTATACATTTTTTTACTGAAGAATTTTTTAAGGATATAAACTTAGTGCTTGACTGCAATCCCACCTCATGGTAAGCAGTGATGCAATTACCGTTCTAGTTTATTTAGAGATTATTTACTCTAGCTTTAAAGACACCTAATTTATATTCAGACTAGAAGATCGCTGCGGGGAGAATTATCTATCTATGATCATAATATAAAAATAAAACTGACCCTCTCACCCATTTTGTGTATAGTGAGAGTGTGAGAAGTGTTAGACTTTTACTTACTTTAAACTCAACTTTGTTCCTTCAGTTGTCTCTTGTGAAAATCATGCGGTAACTTTTATCGACCCGGGCTTCGTCTATACCGGACGGTGAGTTATCTATTACTTGCCGTCCGCAAGCCTGCGCCTACAGTGGTCGCAAATTGCCCGGCGACTCGCAATGGACATAATGCCAGAGACATTAAAAAAGTTATGACTATAAAGAATCAAAAGGAAATTACTTTCCTACTGAATTAAAACTAATAATCCTGTCTTTCAATGGACAGCTGAGCTTAGTCAGCATAGCTGTATAGGGTGAAAGTACCAACTTTCAGGTGTGATCTACCCCATTAGTGTTTTGATCAAGTACCTACTATCCATTATGTATCGCATCTGTATTTATTATGTGACTTTTTAATTCATTAATTCATGAAGTGACCACCGGTGGCCGCGCATCTATTGTCTTACTATTGTGTCTCTAATTGACGGTATCTGAAGGGTTAAACCCCTAGCGAACGCCGGCGCAGCCGTTCGCGCTGTCATTGTCTTTCTATTGTGTCTATATTTAACAAGACTCCAAAGGGTACCCCTTAGAACTCTACCTATTACTAAACCTTTAGGCCTGTCCGTCTGACTCTAGAGAATTAACCTCCATGGTCCGACGATCTGTCAGTGATCCGACTGTCTGTCATAAACCGCAATAGGAAGACGGTTGAAATTTTCAAAGAGTGTATATTTCTGTTGCAGCTATAATAAAAAACTTACAAAACCCTTCGCACGTCAGTCAAACTCACAAATACCCGGCATTTTTCTTAGAAAATATTTTAAATTAAATTATCAAATGATGATTACCAAAACAGAAGTACATACACTTCCTAAAATAATGTACTGCAATGCCTAATTAACTTATCTAAACACCACGAAACGTAAACATTCGTCATCTAAGCAACTAAATACTTGTTTTTTTTTTTAATAGACTGACACATGCCACTAACCGGTACTTTCACCCTACACCCTTTGACGTCTCATTAGCATCAAAAAGGCGGGAATTTTTAAAATAAATTATCGTTTAATTTTGAACCATATTTCGGCTGCTTAAAGATTAATTCAGATTGAAAGTTGAAAGGAAATGTTTATTTTGATTCGTGATGAGGAATTAAGTGTGTTTTATCAAAGAATAGGATCTATATCGTCCATTTAATTGTGTAAGGGATTCGTATAAATGCTTTTAATTATTGTTATTGATGTCTGGAGTTCTGGAGCCGTCAAATTAATATAGATAATAAAGAAAAGATATATGATATCTGTAAATTTGATTTTAACGAATAGACACCTGTCACTTATGTACCATTAAAGACACTTCAGCCTGACCATCGCTAAGTTCATTTTTTATTGCACTTGAAACGAAAATTTCAAAGGGTTTAGTTTGGCACCGCGCGGCAGGATTCAAGCGAATTTTTAAAATTTTGTTTCTACATTGTGTATCTATGTGTGCCAAATAATATATTTTTCCTCTTCTTCTAAGTAATTATAGTTTAGTAAAACATATTAATTAATGTAAAATAAAAACAAAATACAGATTACCTCTTTATATTATTAGTGCAGATGATACGAGTATATAATATCAACAATTACATAACGCTCAAAATTGGTGCCCAATTTTGCAGTCCTCATACCATACTCCAATTTTCAAGAACCATAAAAATACCGCGGAAATGTCTATGATTACATACTAATTTGAACCATAGATAATTTAATACTAGATGATCTTATTATTGTTATAAGTACCAACTTCTATTTGTTAGGCTAGTTACAGACAAGTATCTAACTCTAATTTTAATAGTTTTATCATTGATCTTTGTATTAAAATAATATATTTAGAGATAAAAATAAAAACCTTTGTTGAACACATAATGTAGTGTTACTGAATACATTTTTGTAATGAAATTAGATGTTACAAAAAAAGTATACACGAACTAGCTTCTGCCGGCGGTTTCGCCTGTATCATCATTATCATTTCAGCCGATATACGTCCACTGTTCGACATAGGGCTCCCCTAAGTGTCACCACAATGAACGATTCTGTGCGTCTCACATCCATCGGTTTCCCGCAACCTCCATCAGGTTATTGGTCCACTTTGTAGGAGGCCTTCCAACGCTGCGTCTTCTGGTACGCGGTTGCCTCTCCTGAACCTGTCGCCTGTATGAAAATTAAAAATTATCCCAAGGGAACATACTTCCAGGATATAAAGTAGGTATCCTATGTGCTACTTTAGAACATGGCCTACCTGTGTGCCAAATTTCATTCAAATCCGTACAGCCATTTAAGCGTGAAGAAGTAACAATCATATACATACAAACACACGTCCAAGCTTTCGCCCTTAAAATATTTTGATTGATTTTTAAAGTCTTTATTTTAATAATATTTTGTAAATTGCTTACAATAAGATCTTATTCTAATTGTTTACAACCTTAAATGTAACTAGTTTATAGGTTAACTTACTTTTAAAAACATTTTTTCTTTATTTAATTTTTTTTTCTCCTTACTTAAAAAAAAAAAGCGAAAGTGAGTTTGTTTGTTTGTTACGTCTTCACGCCTAAACGGCGAAACGGCCGATTTTGATGAAACTTGATACACAAATGGATCATGTCCTGGAATAGGACATAGGATACTTTTTATCCCGGAAGTAAGTTCCCTTGGGATACATTTCTGCTATCACGCAGGCGAAGCCGCTGGGAGCAGCTAGGCACAAAGATGTCTTAGCATCTAAGGCTCTACAATACTACGCGTTATTTAGCACACGATATTCAGACTCGTCTTATTTTTCATGATTATAAATTCATTAAACCCCAAACGAACGCCAGCGTTCGCGCACCCATTGTCTTTCTATTGTGTCTCTAATTATCACGATTGAAGAGTTAAGACAGTCTGACCCTTATTACACTGCGCGACACAACGTTACTGGCATCGACTTTGACTGTCTGAATATCGAATGGTTTAATAAGCCCTTTATCACTGACTTATTTACACAAAAATAGTAATATGACCATAAATCTTACCTCTTTATAATATTCTTTTTCTCTCATCCAAACAATCAAACATTAGGCAGTGTGCTCCCATCCTTATAACAGATCGCTCTACATTTCATTATAACAAATTGCTGCCATAGATTACCGCATAAGCCTTATTACACACTATTGTAATAATGATTTATAATTCTGTAATACAAACAAACACGCCATGACTTCAATTTTAATAATCAAAAAAAAAAAAAAAAAAAGCTGTTAGTAGTTTATTTTGTGATTTTAAATTGATAGTTTTTTGTTTATTTAAAAACAAATGAATGACTATTGGTGTAGTGACTACAAGTACTGCTGCCGAAAGTAGAGTTCTTAGGTTCAATTCCACGGTCGATCAAAATCTGCGGGATTGTTTGATAGAGTTACCGGTGGCGTTTAGTTCTGCCCCCGTTCGTATTAAAAGACGCATCTAATTTTTTTTCCAGATTTGAGTTAAATACATTGCCGGAATCAGGAAAAAAGGCGCATCTGCGTGTATTTTTTATATTTTGATAGTTAAAAAGACGTATCTAACAAAGAGTAAAAACATCCGTTTAAACGGATGTTCTATCCCGCATGTTTAAACATGCGGGCTCGCGGACGGCGAGCCATGGGTAGCTCGCTGTCCGACCGTCCGGTAAGTGTCCGGACCGAGCCCAAGACGTCGACGGCGCGCACTGTTCCCGCGCGCCTCAAGGAGTTGTCAGCAACAGGAGGGGCCCAGCTGGGTCGAGGCCTACTGGGGCCAGGGTTATCCGAAAGGAAACTCGAGCCCTGGTATGATGAGGCTAGAAGGAACGGTACAATTCACTTGTATTGAAAACACAACAGTTTTTTACCGCCACAAAAGTTTACTACTTTTACAGTTATTTTCTTCACAAGTGTATTGAAAAACGTCGTATGATACACGTGAGTAATTAATGATTACCATTCTCGGCTCTCTTAAGACCCTCGCCATGGCTCGGGTCTAAATACCGCCTCAACGGTAATCACTAACATTACACACTTATATCATATGTACTATTTTTTTGTGACGTAGCTAGGTAACTACAAATTTATTATTTTCAGATAACCTGTGCTGTGCTATAAGACCTTGCTTTGTGCCAAATATCAGGATTCTGGGTCAACGGGCAGTTTCCTATGAACTTCGATTTTTGAGAGTGTCAAAATATACGTTTTTTTGCGACATCTTTTTTTGCAATTCGGAAAAATCTTCGAGACTATTCGGGAATTGTAGTTCGCACGGAACCCTCAGCGCGAGGCCGACTCGCTCTTGCCTAGTTTTTTTTTTTTAATTTGCGTTTTATTGTTTCTTGTAGGACACATCAAACTTATGGTAAGCCCCGATGACAAAACACATCAAAAGTCCTCTCACATCACAAGTCCATCTCCCCTCTAGAAAACATCGCATTAGTCACCTCTCAGCTTCCTTCCCTGCATCATCTTATTGACACAGCCCATTAAGGAACAGTTCCCTCACTAGCACACGGCCCATTTGTTATTTCGGCGAGGTTCCTGTTTTGTAACTACTTCTAAATTGACACAGAGGTGACAATATTGTGATATCAAAGAGATCGCGTGAAAAAAATGCTGTTATTGGCTTTTTTTTTTACTTTATCCAATGACTTCTCCCGCGTGTCAGACTTATACTGACTCAAAGCTAATCCTATGTTCCTTCGTTGCCTTGCATTCTAGGACCTCGGGTTTTCTATGCAAAAGCGAACCCATGGCCCCAATAACCTTCGACCCTCCTGGGTCGCTGGGTCCCTACGGTTTGCTGATATCTCCATGAGGCGCGCGTAGAACACTACGCGCAGTCGACGACTTGAGTTCGGTCCGGACGGTTATCGAACGATCAGACGGCGAACCACTCATTGCACGCCGTCCGCAAGCCAGCGCCTGGTTATTAAGTTACGGGCTGGATAGAAAAAAGATTCCAATTTTAGAGATGGAGAACTCTAACTAAAGTCGCAACCAACCTACTAAATCACATACCAGACAACCCATGACCACGACCAATCCACCAAGAGTGCACCTTCGATAAGAAGAGGAATTATGAAGTTAGTGAAATTCCCTAAGCGCAATGAGACTCGTCAATTTCGTCTCTGGGTGACGAATTCAAAGCACAATGCATGATGAGTAGATGACGCATATAAACCTACTGCAAATTGTAAAAAAATTGGCGACCCACTATGACGTCAGCCTTCTTGCTGAGAATATACTTAACTTATATTATACCTAACTATATAACATATCATCAGAAAAGGAAGTTAGTGATAGCATGACAGGTGACAGGATAGAATGGAAGAAAAAAACGTGTTGCGCCGACCCCAAATAACACGGGACGGGGGCAGGAAGATGATGATGAGATCTGCTACCGGGAGACGAACTGCAGTGACCAATCTGGAAATCTCTGAACCGACTGCAGACTCAGATTGGCCGCTGCAGAGATAATCACAAACATTTGTCCTGGTTGGGAATTGAACCTACGACCTCCGGCATAACAGTCAGGCCACTAACTACAAAAACAACAGACCGGTCGAATAATTGTGGGTTCGATTACCACCCAGGACAAATGTTTATGTGATGAATATGATCATTTGTTCTGTGTCTGAGTGTAATTAGCACGTTGTGCACTAGCTTCTGACGTTTTATAAGTGCCCATGTAGGCCTATCTATACTTATAATAAATCTGTAGAGAGGTCAATTCTGTACATGAAATATATTTCCAAAATAACTATCAGGGGGTGATTAGTGATCGATACTGATGCTAAAAATGCAAACAGTAAAATTTTTGTCTGTCTGTCTGTCTGTCTGTCTGTCTGTCTGTCTGTCTGTCTGTCTGTCTGTCTGTCTGTCTGTCTGTATGTTCTTTATAGAAACAAAAACTACGCGATGGATTTTAACGAAACTTGGTACAATCATTCCTCATACTTCTGGGCAGGTTATAGTATACTTTTCATCACGCTACGATCAATGGGAGCAGAGCAGTGAAGGGAAATGTTGGGGAAACGAGAGAAATTACTCCATTTTTTAAGCTTCTTCGTTTGAAGCCTTAATGGTTAAAGCTACACAAAAATCATAAAGACATTATATGTCTATCTTTTATGGTTGACTCACAATAACACATGTAACTCCCGATAGCTTAGCAGTTCGGAGCTTTCTGTTTATTTTTGTCTATGACACCATATCTAAGGTGTGTGCACACTGTCACGCGCGTAAGTGGAAGGGAGAGATCTGGAACGTCTCGAATCGTCTCGCGCATCACGTTGTTTTCCAGGCTCTTAGTCTCCGTTGTCGCTGGCATAAGCAACAGGATCCGCGTACGAAGTCGCTGGCAGAAGCTAGTGTGAAATAAAATATTTTGACTTTTGACTTTGACTTTGAATTTATCTATAATATGTGTATATGTATTTAGAAATATACGTTTATCAGTTTTCTAGTACTCGTAGCACAAGCTCTGCTTAGTTATATAGTTATGGCGTGGTGGGATAGTTGTGGAATATTCTATTAATATTATATTTAGTAAAGAGAGCCATAGCAAGCCCTTGCAAGCAATTTTATCCTATATAGCCTATCTATAGAAGCAACAAAATAAATATACGAGTACAAAATGAAAAGAGCCCTTGAATTCGCACCCTACAAGCTTTAAAACTCCACAAACATTTGTGGCATTCTTTTTATTTCTAAACAATTCCTTTCGGTACCATTACTATGAAAACCGGTATTCCAAACATTGGGACAGTCGGATTTTCTATATAATAAGCCCCCATGGTTGTCGATAAATCAAATGCTCACAAAAGCAATATATTTTTGTGTTCAACACGTACTGAGTAGGTAGATTAGATCGGGGCGTTCAGTTATGAAATAAGTAGGGACTAAAATGGATGCGGTATATTAGGTTTTATGACAAACTAGCTTTTGTCCGCCCGCGTTTATTAATATACTTTACTCTTTCTCCCCCTTCACCCTTTTTTTTTTAAATTAGCCTATGTCCGTCTCCTGGGTCCCACCTATCTCTGTACCAAAATTCATCAAAATTGGTGATGCCATTTAGGCGTGAAGACGTACCTAACTAACAAACAAATAAACAAACAAACTCACTTTCGCTTTTATAATATTAAGTAAGGATATCCTTGTATACAAAAAAGAATATAATAATATGTTCAAACGGATAGAAAAATAACACTTTTCCACTTTGATTGACCAGATTTGCCACTCAACGTGGCAGTGCTGATTCCCACCAGAACTGCCACGTTGAGTGGAAATGCTAATTCTGTATGCAAAAGACGGGTCAGCCCTCTCATGTCACATGTCTTCGAATATATATTATATAGTCAAACACTAGTTCATATCAAATAAAAAAAAAAAAGATAAATGAGGAAGGTTTTTTTATATTATTTGCCGAGCAAATCCAGGGCGCATTACTAGAAATAAGTAAATGAATTATTAAGAAAAGCGTCAAATGCTTATATGATGGCAATTGCAATGAACTGTGAAAGAATGTTGAGAACAATTTGTAGCACTGGGTCAAGGAAGCTGATTCTTACGAAATATTAATTGATGGTATTAATGATAACGGAGTTTTTAATAAGGATTCTTCCCACTCGATTCTGTCTGTCATGGTCTTAATCGTCTTAAGATTTTTAATGACATAACACAGTACAAACTTCTTTAATTATTTTTTTTGGGGTAATATATACTTAATCTATACTAATATTATAAAGAGGTAAAGTTTGTTTTTTCCTGTTTGTAGGAGGTAATCTCTGGAAGTACTGGTCCGATTGCGAAAATTTACCATACACCGATAGAAAACTGCTTTACTACTGAGTAACATATAATATATTATGTACGCGGGCGAAGCTGCGGGTAAAAGCTAGTCGACATTAAAAAGGCTGATGATGAAGATGATGATGAGTTTTTGACTGCAAAATTAGTGTTTTTTATTGAAAAAACCTTTATTATTATCGACTGGTCTGTTGGTCTAGTAACGTGGTCGATGGTCGGTGGGTCTGATTGCTATGTCGGCGGTCGTGGGTTCGATAGGACCCAGGACAAATGTTTGTGTGATGAGCATGGTCATTGGTTGTGTCTGGGTGTCGTGTAATTATAAATAGATATGTATTTATTTAGAAATATATAAGTATGTTTATCAGTTGTCTAGAACTCATAACACAACCACTGCTTAGCTTGGGAGCAGACGGCGTTGTGTGATAGTTGTGAAATATTATTATTATCCGACCATCCGGTTAAGATCTAGTCTTCATTGATCTGCCATTTTCTACTTGCCATTTTCCAACTTACATATATCAATAAAGATGGAGTTTTTTACATGCTCTAAGCAGTTCCCCCCTTTTTGGCAAATCTTTAAAATACCAGCTTAACATGTACCAAATGCCTCCTCCATAATGTTCATGTTACGCTATGTCTTGTTAGCGGCAGACGGCATGCAGGAAGCAGCATAGATCCTCATCTTTGTGGCCCAATTGTGTCTCTATTGATCAGACCCCTCGAAGAATGAGCCATTGTGAGCTTTCTTTGGACGTCTCGGCTACCAATCTTCCAATGTAATCGTCTGATGAAACGAAATTGGCATTTGTCTTGAACATTATAGAATGATTTTAGAATCGTGGTCGTTTTTTTTGTGTGAAAATTGACTGGCCTGTTTGTCTAGTGGTTAGTGGCCCTGACTGCTATGCCGGAGGTCGTGGGCTCGATTCCCAGCCTGGACAAATGTTTATACAACGTGTAACGTTAAATGCGCAAAACCTCAGACATCCCAAATGGTTTTTAATTCGATTGACATAGTTATGTGAGAAAAAAAAAATTAAAGGTTTTATGAGCAGATTTAGTTTGTTTAAAATTCATATCTGCATTGAAATAAGACCTTTTATTATCTCGTGTATGAGAAAATTTGATAGGATTACAACTATTTGTGTTTGTTTACCTATTTCAGCGGGTTTGCTCACGTGATGGCTTGACCTATTCATAAACAGACAGGTCGAAGTTTTTAATGAAGATTTTTTTGAAAAATGTAACCTATATTAAAAAGTGGTTTAATTGATTCTGCTCGTTATTCCGAACAAACTAATTTCAGGTTTTGCGCATTTAACGTTACTTACACCTTGTATAATGAGCATGAGTCGGTGCACTCACACAGGTGTGAGGGATACATTCTGAAAAGCAGGAGCCAAGGTGATCGGGCTCCTTTTGGCGGTGAACAGAAACATTTCTTTGAACAGTCAGGTATCTTTTTGTAATATCAACAACGTCTTTACAGAAGGCAAGCTCCGCGTCCGCTGGTTCAAAGACAAGAAGCTCCTGGGCGACAGTCACACGCCGCATGAGATCCTGCCTCCTCGCGTGAGGATGCACGCCAACTACAGCCTGCAAGTGGACGCGCTACAGGCTCAGGATACTGCGGACTACACCTGTGAGGTAAGAGATGTCCTTGAAGTAACCCCGTTATTTGTGGCGACTTTATATTTTACTAGCTTTTCTCCACTGCTTCGCCCGCGTATATAAAATAAGCTTGTTATATATCCTGGTTGCCTGCACAAATACATGGTCACCAGGCCATACAAGCAACTGACGGGTGGTTTTCCCCCTCCCACACCCAGCTGAGCGCTGGCACCCGATGCCCGCTATGACCTGTCGTGACCTAGAAAGAAAGAAAGAAAAAGAGTTTATTTGCGTCCAACATGTCATCATGTCATGTCAAGTCATGTCCTATGTTAAATATTTTTGGGGAAAAAATTGTCATGGTGTATCATGATTCTGAACAAACGGTATTAAGGTTTCACATATACGTACTAAATAACCATGGGTTTTGCGACCATAGCCTATGCGAAAGTGAACCCCGAAGCCGTGAAACGAAGGCAAAGCAATCCACCACGCGGGCCCAGTACGGGTCGGTGGATGCCACTTGTCTTCGAATTTTAGGATCTAGGACAAGCCAGTTTCCTCACGATGTTTTCCTTCACTTTTTTGAGAGTAGTGGTGATGCAATAAATTACACAAAGTAATGCGCCTGGTTGGATTTAAACCCGTGACCTACAACTCGTAAGTCGGGGTCGTTACCACTCAGTTACCACTGCTGGCGATGTCATTTGATGATTTGCCCCCTTAAAAAAATAACATATACTAAAAATAATGGTATATAGTGTAATAGTTATTTGTTATACCAGAGAGCAAAGTTGCTTTTTAACCGCGTGCTCAATTTGAATGACCGAGCAAGCGAAGGGTTCTAAAATTTGAATCCTCAGCGTTAGCGAGAGAATCTAAAGAGCACGAGGTGAAATATCTTTGCACTCGAGTGCAACACGTAACTTTTTATCCCACCTCAGCGAGGAAATGACTAAGTGCAAAAACAGAAAAGTACACCAAGGAGGTTCCGACTCTGAGTTTTAACAAATTCAACTTCAACTCTTAATTAACCCTTCAGATACCGTCAATTAGAGACACAATAGTAAGACAATAGATGCGCGGCCACCGGTGGTCGCTTGGGGATTCATGAATTAATGGCCTTTGTGGAAGAGACACCACAATTTTGCCAATAACACGTGCGAACTGTTATTATACCATCAAACGTTGGAGAGTATTTAGCGTGAATTAACAGTAAAAAAAAATATCATTCTATAAATTTTAACAAATTAAAAAAGTTGTATGATAAATTTGGCACCATTGAGGTAGAAGTAAATAGGGTTAATGATGTTTTGATGTGAATTAAAAACATCATTAAACCTATTTACTTAGTGAAATTGACTTATTTTTCCAGTGAATA
Organism: Mythimna lalbum; assembly: GCA_949319445.1. Lineage (NCBI taxonomy): Eukaryota > Metazoa > Arthropoda > Insecta > Lepidoptera > Noctuidae > Mythimna > Mythimna lalbum. The sequence continues at coordinate 4,050,901 of OX439370.1, read as the reverse complement.
AAAACGGCTTTTGCTCTCTGATATCGAAGAGCAAAAATACTCTTTCCGAGATGGGGAGATGAAAAGTGTTTTATCATTTACAACACATACAACAAACTCTAGCAAACAATTCAACTGTAAAGCAACGCAAAGGTTTAATTGCGTACAGAACAATAAAAAGTATTTCATTGAGGATAGCAATTACTTTAAACTGATGAAAAGACGACCGCCCTTCGATCTTAACTATTTTTAATTTGTTGCTAGTGATGTCAATTGTTTATTGATGGATGTATCGATGAAGGGGCGAATTTTATCGACTTTTCTTTCGACCGCAGTTTGATAAAGGGATTCTTTGAGAAGTGTATTTATTTTTCCCTACCTTAATGGTATTGAAATGACATACAAAAACTATAAATTAAACAGTTAACCTAATAAAAACTAATTTACAAAATAAAATTAAAAGCCCTAAAGAAGTAAAAAAGCAAATCTAAAATACGGCGTCGAAAAACTTTTCCGCATCGCTGTAGACTGTAAGTAAGTATAGTTTGGTTTAATAGTTTTATGCTGATTCTCAAACCGCGATGAAAGCGATCAGAGATCCATGCGTAGCCCAAAAGGAAACCCCGAGGTCCTGGAACGCAAAGAATAGAATAGAATAGAATAGAATAAACTTTATTGTACACCAAAAAGTAACACAGCTTATACATAAAATTAAATTTATAGGTACAATGGCAAAGAAGCAAAGAAGGAACTTAAGAGTGGGTTTTAATCAGTAAAAATCGGACATTCCTTCTCCGCGCTAGAGTCAGAAGTCATTTGATTTTTTTTTTATTAGCCTATACTGTCCCACTGCTGGGCAAAAGCCCCTCCCAACTTCTTCCAGGCATTATTTTTCCGAGCCACCTCGAACCAGTCCCCGCGGTAGGAATCCAGGTCGTCTCGCCACCTCTTCCTTGGTCGACCTTGGCGGCGTCGTCCATCTTCGGGTACCCACTTTGTGGAAAATTTGATGATTACCCACCTAAAAAAAAAAGGATCAGCGATGCTTCAACAAATCCTTGATAAATTCATGATCATACAAGAACAGGATCAATTTGCCTGCTGCGGTCTTCCCATCCAATTACAATTAAGATTTCTTCAAGGCTAAACTAATAGAATAAACTAGTGCGCCTCCCCATCAATGATTGTATCACTGCTTACCATCAGGTGGGATCGCAGTCAAGCACTGATTTATATGGCTTAACCGGCCACTGCAAATTAAACAGTCACCAATTTCACATGAAACTGAGTGACACTGATGTTTGCCGGTACTGTAATCAGGAGAGGGAGACGCCTAAGCACCTTTTGTGTGAACGCGGGCCCCTTATCCACAAACGGAGTGTTCATCTGGGCCGACACATTATTCGCCCGGAGGAGATTAAAACTCTTAAAGCTAGGAGTATTCTAGACTTCCTGGAAGCCTCCGGGCTAAAAGAGTTACTCTAACAAGGTGGCGAGTCACAATAGATCTTTTAGGACGCAGTGACTACATCCCCTACACTACGGGAGATACATCTTCAAAATAATAATATAGAGATATGGCTTCACATGGCTTAGTAGCTCTGGCCTCTGCTACTTAGATTTTGTCACTGAAACTGATTTATAAAAATAAGTAGTCTAACTTCCTGCAGTAAGCCGAAGTGTTGGAAATTGAATATAATCCTGAAGCCAGTCAAATTCCTAATCGCTTTACGTGACCCCATTTTTATTATAATATCTTCAGCCACAATTTAAAAAACATCGATATAATCGTCCCCGCACTAGTATCATTATGGGTTTCAGTGTTAGCTCTGAGCGGACCAATTATGCAATCAATCAATTAGTGCTAACTCTTTTGTTACCGACAGTTACCGAACCTCGTGTTTTGTAACTGGCTCGTACAATCAACGAAGTTTAAAACTGACCCTTTGCGCCTTAAGATGTTAGCAAAACCGTAGGGGCCCTTCAGGGTCGAACGAAGCCTACTGGGGCCATGGGTTCGCTTCTGAAAGGAAATCCTGGGGTCCTGGAATGAAGGCAAAGAAGGAACATAGGAGAGGGTTTCAGTCAGTAAAGGTCGGGCACATCTTACTTCTTTTTCTTTCGCTTCGCCCTAAAGCGATAACACCTAAAGAAAACCTTTCTGTTAAAAACCCGTAGGGATAAGAGCTATCCCTACCCTACCGCGTTTAGGCGCGCATTTGACTGTTTTCCGCACTAGTGCAGAAAAGTACGCAAGCTCACCCCGCTATAATTTACTACATTCATTGTGTCTGGCTGAGCACTAACCGACCCCCAAGAGTCACGCGTCAACCCCCGTTTATTCGAGTCTTCGTAGTGTATTCAACATCCTTGTTTGAGATACTTCGAATCAACGCAGCACTCGGCTCCATAACACCTTTTCCTGCGGCTCGGGAGAATTTCTCTTCGGTCGTGATTACAATCTTTCTCCACTTTTATCAAAATATACTATGTGATAAAGCAGCAATTTTTGTATTTTGAATTTGGAATAAATGAAGGTAAATACAATTTTTAAACGACTTCAAAAAAGGAGGAGGTTCTCAACTCGCGCGCATGTCTTCGTCGCTTTGCCAACCGATTTGAAAAATTATTTTTTGTTGGAAAGGGTGTACTTCCCAAATGATCCCATAGTCACCAAGTAGGGATCTGATGATTGAATCTTGGTGAAATCGAGGGAGCTCTTCACATTCAATTCAATTTTTTAGTGAAGTCGGTTTTTTTTTTGCTTTCAATATTGTCGACTGTACCTAACTGTGGAGCGTCCTTGAAGAAACGCGATGTTATCATGATGGTATTATATTGGTTCAAGAACACTAGTGTATGATTCATATTGTCTATTCTTAGACGACATAAATCTAGATTGGCACACAAGCATTAATGGCCATTTCTTCACATAGGCTTTTCATTTTCAGAAAAAAGACTAGGTATTTTTCGATCCATCTATACTTATAATAAATCTGTAGAGAGGTCAATTCTGTACATGAAATATATTTCCAAAATAACTATCAGGGGGTGATTAGTGATCGATACTGATGCTAAAAATGCAAACAGTAAAATTTTTGTCTGTCTGTCTGTCTGTATGTTCTTTATAGAAACAAAAACTGCTCGATGGATTTTAACGAAACTTGGTACAATCATTCTTCATACTCCTGGGCAGGTTATAGTATACTTTTCATCACGCTACAATCAATAAGAGCAGAACAGTGAAGGGAAATGTTGGGGAAACGGGAGAAATTACTCCATTTTTTAAGCTTCCGTCGCGTTTGCAGCCTTAATGGTTAAAGCTACACAGAAAACATGTATAACGGAAATGTTCTCCTCAAAATTATATAAAAAATGTCCTACGACAGCATACGTCTATCTTTTATGGTTAACTCGCAATAACACGTGTAACTCCCGATAGCTTAGCAGTTCTGAGCTTTCTGTTTATTTTTGTCTACTCTTACGTTTATAACACTGAATGTCGCTGGCATAAGCAACAGGATCCGCGTACGAAGTCGCTGGCAGAAGCTAGTTTCTCATATAATAAGGGTTATTTGTAAAACACTGTCAACCTCTCAGGACTATATATTATTATCTATCTATCTATATATATATAAATGACCCCCGTTTTCCGTTGTCACGACTTGGCATGAAAACGGCTTGACCGATTTGGCTGATTTTTTTTTTGTTGTGATTGTTATTGTGAGGAGAAGGTTCTTATGGAAAAAAAAAATAGGGTAGTGTAGGGTAGAGTAGGGTAGAGTAGGGTAGAGTAGGGTAGAGTAGGGTAGAGTAGGGTAGAGTAGGGTAGAGTAGGGTAGAGTAGGGTAGAGTAGGGTAGAGTAGGGTAGAGTAGGGTAGAGTAGGGTAGAGTAGGGTAGAGTAGGGTAGAGTAGGGTAGAGTAGGGTAGAGTAGGGTAGAGTAGGGTAGAGTAGGGTAGAGTAGGGTAGAGTAGGGTAGAGTAGGGTAGAGTAGGGTAGAGTAGGGTAGAGTAGGGTAGAGTAGGGTAGAGTAGGGTAGATTAGGGTAGAGTAGGGTAGAGTAGGGTAGAGTAGGGTAGAGTAGGGTAGAGTAGGGTAGAGTAGGGTAGAGTAGGGTAGAGTAGGGTAGAGTAGGGTAGAGTAGGGTAGAGTAGGGTAGAGTAGGGTAGAGTAGGGTAGAGTAGGGTAGAGTAGGGTAGAGTAGGGTAGAGTAGGGTAGAGTAGGGTAGAGTAGGGTAGAGTAGGGTAGAGTAGGGTAGAGTAGGGTAGAGTAGGGTAGAGTAGGGTAGAGTAGGGTAGAGTAGGGAAGAGTACGGTAGAGTAGAGAAGAGCGGGAGCGAAGCCGCGCGGGCAAAAGCTAGTAACATCATAAACAACAATTTTAGTTCTATGAAATTTAAAAATGTATCATATTTTAGTTCATCAGTTTCATGAAAAAAAGAAAAAAAAATTGATCGTTCTAAATATTATGAAGTCTATGTGAAGCATCATCGTTGAAGGGAGAGAGGCATCGTCATGATTGCGCGACGGATAAGATAGGTTCCACCAGAATTGGCAAAAAGAAGCCCGGGCGCGCGAAAGATGGAAGGAGTGGAGGGCCTTTGCCCAAGAGTGGGACTGAAGGCTAACAAAAAAAAAGAGCTGCAAGCGATAGTACAATAAAGGAGGGAAGCGGGGATCGGGCAGCGGGGGTGCTTCATGCGCTTTAATTCATTTCGACAAATCTCACAGCTCATAATTGGATGACATCCAATTTGAGAGAGATAGTCCATGTCCATCAGTAGCTGATGTTGCTGAGATTTGTTGCTTACACAGCGATGAGGAAAGGCAGGCGGTCGCCTTCTTCTACTGCACTTGTGGACGGCCAGCTACCTATTGCTCGCCGTTCACAAGCCCACGCTTATGGCTGGCCATGTAACCTAATTCTGTGGTATACATTTTCTGACCCACATAATCTCAAATCAAGTAACAGTTTTAATAACAGAAAACGGTAACAGAATGAGTGTTCCGTTACCCCGTCTTATGCAGAAGGAAGTCGGTAGTTAGCTCAATAGGCGGTATTTGTAAACGAAAGGGTAATTAACTGACCACCCTGCAAGCTAATTAATGAGTGACAGTCTGTATGTGTATCTAGATAGGTTGGAGGAATGTTGATTAGGAATAATTAATGGTATTTATTTACCTTGTAGCGACATCTATGACGCAACTTAGGAACTATGAATTCGAAATCTTGCATAGCGGTATCAAGTAATATCAGGGGATCAGGGGGTCTACTCGCTTTCTCCGAAACGAAACTTTTGTAAACAAACGATATACATTTGACGTTAAAATTGCAAACAATCCTCTGTCATAATTATATTTTTTTCCAAACATAACTAATAAGAGTAGTTTTAGAGATTCGGTACCTCAAACAATTTTCCGTGAACCGTGGTAGGAAACACGCGAAATTTCAATCGAAAATTCGTTTTTCGGAGAAAGCGAGTAGACCCCCAGGTTATATCGTGCGGATTGATTGATTCCATTTTAATACCAACAAAAAATACCACTGGTATTTGTTTGGACTCATTTTTTAAATTTATTTTGATTATATTTGACTGAGCTGACTGTACCAGTTTCAAGTTGTTGGTTCGGAATGGAAAATAAATGTGATTTCAAAAATGTGCCATGGTATTAATTTTTGGTATTAGAACGGAATAGATCTACGGATTTCATCACGCATACGGGATTGCCGCATATGCAGTCAAATTTCAAAATGCAAAAAAACGCAAACCGCATGCGTATTCCACGCATATGAAATGTATTAGCAGGGTTTACGTGTGCAGCGGGTCTAAAAAGGCCGCTTTAGCAGAATCGTACTAAGAATCATAAGCTGATGATCTGGTTGCAATTTGACAGACATTTCCTTTAGATGAATTGCTCAATGTGGCCTTTTTAGGTCCGTGGGGGGGCAATCCCACATGCATGATCAAAACCGCACGATATTCAAAACACCAGGCAGTTGCCTGGATCAGACATAACACCCTTATGATCGGAGGATCCACCCTCTTCAAAGGAGGTTTGCAGGACTTTGACTTGACTTTTACTTTGACATTGACTTTGAGTTTCAGACTTTCTAAAACCAATTTGATTTTCAATGAAAGACCGAACTTAATACAGGAATGGTCACCAGCCATCTTTTATTTTTAAAAAGTGAAAGAAATCGTGAGGATAACTGGCATGTCCTAGAACCAAAAATTTGAAGAGACGTGACATTCACCAACCCGCATGGAACCCGCGTGGTGAATTACGGCCCGTTCCCTCTCCTAGAGAGAAAGCCTGATTCCCCAGCAATAGGAACATTATAAGGCTGAATATTTTTTGTTTATTATTATTTACCTGTCCATTGTTTTTGTTCACAGATTATCAGGCCGGAGCCATGGGGTCCGATCAGGCAGACACATTCCATAGAAGTGTTGTGTAAGTTCTCTTACATAGTAAAACCATTTTTGTTCTGATGCTGTTTCAGCTCAGCTCTGGGCTCTATCAGCCACAAAATTAAAAAAAAACAATGGTCGAAGATACAGGTTTTCTTTTTGCGTTGATAAACCATTTTTCAATACACTTACTCGAAATCTCGCTCTTATGCCTGCAATTTACGGTTTTTCGCACTCGTGCGGAAAATTGCTCGAACTCGCCCCTGCCACAACTTATTGTATGTATCGTATTAGGCTGAGCGCTAAGCGTCCCCCACGAATCGCGCGTCTACTTCCGTTTATTTATATGTTCCTAAGTGTGTTGAAAAACGTCGTTTGATATACGTGGAAGCATTCGGTTCCAGAGCACACTCACACCCTCTCGCTCCGCCCAAAGGCTGATGGAAAGACCTGAAAGGATGTCTAAAAAAAAGATCTTCTCAGGCACTTCTTGACGATTAATTTGTTCATTGGTCGGATTGCAGATTCACCAACAGTCAGAACGGTGCCAGACGATGGTTTCCTGGAGGTTCGCAAGGGAGAGTACGTGGACATTGGGTGTGAGACCACCGGCACGCCGGCTCCTATTGTGGACTGGAGGAAAAATGTAAGTTATTATACAATAATATATTATAAAAACATATCTATATGTCGCTACACAGTGGAAATCCTTTCAGAGACTATTTTGTAAGCGATGACTGGGTAACGAGCGATAACCAAACTATTCCAGATCACGCAACTGATTTATTATGATGCAAGTTTTAGGTTTAAAGTCACCCAAAGGGCAATGGAAAGGGCTTTGCCCGGGGTTTCCTTGCGTGATCGAATCAAAAATGAAGACATCCGCTGAAGAACTAAAGTTGCCGACATAGCACAAAGAATTGCCAAACTTAAGTGGCAATGGGCAAGGCACATTGCTCGCAGAACAGATGGCCGTTGGGGCCGAAAGGTTCTGGAGTGGCGACCGCATACCTGAAGACGCAGCGTTGGAAGGCCTCCAACAAGGTGGACTGATGACCTGGTGAAGGTTGCGGGAAATCAATAGATGCGAGACGTTCGTTGTGGCGACGCTTGGGGGAGGCCTATGTCCAACAGAGGACGTGTATCGGCTGAAATGATGATGATGAAGCTTTAAGTATTAATTTCCTAACGAGCCGTGAGACAGTCCCCAGAATAGATGTTGTTCGCACGACAGCCCTCGAATTTAAAATCTTAGCTGGAGAAAATTCATCATCCTCTCATGTAATCCGGGAGAGGTCCACTGCTGTATATAGGTCTCCGCCGAGAGCCGCCACAACAGTCTCGGACAGAGCCGTTCGTTGTGGAGAAAATCACCAGAAACTCTTTTCTTCCAGGGAGAGGCCATGGCGTTGCTAGAACATCGCTCCCGCATCAGGTTCAGGGCGGAGCATAGGTTGTTGGCGGGAGTTTACGAGTGCATCGCCAACAACGGAGTTGGGGAGCCCGCCAGAGGGGCTATCACTGTCGTGATACAAGGTACGATATCATGCTTAGCGCACTGTGGAATGGTAGTTTTATAATATTCCCACTGCTGGGACTCAGGCTTCCTCTCTAAGAGAGGGAATGGGCTGTACCACCACGCGGCCCCAGACCGGGTTGGAGGATGTCACGTCATGTCTTCAAATTGTTGCATGGTTCTAGGACATGCCTGTTTCCTCACGGTGTTTTCCTTCACCGTTCTGAGAGCAGTGGTGATGACATAAATTACATAAAGTAATCCGCCTGGTTGGATTTGAACCCGCGACCGACTCGTAAGTTGAGGCCTTCATCACTGGGCACGCCACGATTATGGCGGTAAGTCCCCTCTTTGAGGCATGCCTGGAAAGACCTCACGGCGTCCTTACCTTCCGCATGACGCAGGTCCTCACCGGACATGGCAAGTTCGGGAGGTTCCTGCATCGGATTCCAGCGGAAGAGACGCCCGGGTGTCGCCACTGTGCGCGACGCCCGGAGGACACGGTGGAGCACACCGACGAGGTGTGCACCAACAACAACAACCCCAAGAGCGGGTTTTGTCATAAGATGATTTTCCCCGTCGACAAAAAAAAACTCTCTTGGGTGGAGCGGGAGATAGTGTCAGACTCTTACTGACTAAAAACCCACCCCGTTCCTTCTAGTCTCTTCATACCGGGGCTCGAGCTCCCTTTCGGATAACCCTGGCCCCAGTAGGCTTCGACACAGCTGGGTCCTGTTGCTGACTTTGAAAATAGCATCATCTCCCCAATCTTTTCCCATCCAGTCTAACCGCATGCGGTTGAATTCCTGTATACACATGGACCGACTGTCTGTCAGACCTCTACAACCCAGTTACTGTAGGTTTTGAAGTCCCTCCTCCTCCTCCTTGCTTCGTATTCCTCAATGCTGAGGGTCGTGACCTCCCTGCTTCATCACTTTAACCCTTATGATCTTTTTCCATCTGTTTCTGTCTATGGCGATGTGAAGGGCATTGTACAGGTTTTGAAGTAGAAGGCTAATAAAAACTTGATGATCTCTCTTCCCAGATGCCCCCGTGGTAACGTCAGCGCGCACGTACGTGCACACCGCGGTGGGGCTGCGCGCTGCGCTGGCGGCCACGCTGGAGTTCGCGGTGCCGCCCGCCAGGACCGCCTGGTATAGGGACGGGAGGCCGGTCAAGACTGATGATAGGTAAGCAATAACTGTGATACTGACTAATGATACCATGGCCAAGATTGGGCAGGGCACATTGCTTGCAGAACAGATGGTCGATGGGGACGAAAGATTTTGGAGCGGAAGACGGAAAGGACGGAAAAGACGGAAACGGAAGACGCAGCGTTGGAAGGCGCCTCACAAGGTGGACCTATGACCTGGTGAGGGTCGCGGGAATCTGATGAATGTGAGACGCTTGGAGGAGGCCTATGTCCAACAGTGGACGTCTTTCGGCTGAAATGATGATGATGAAAAACAACCGTATAATTGCTACTTTAATTCATTTACCAGATCCCCTTTTATCGATATGAGTTTTAAGTTGTGAAAAATATGCTACGAATTGCACATTGCACACCCTTTAACATTAACATGGCTAAGACCAGTGGCGTAGCTAGATGATCAAAAGCTCTGGTGCCCGTTTTTTTACTTGTGAAATCATCAAACAACTTCTTCTACTCAGGGTGGAGTGGGAAGGAGCGGCAGACTTTACTGACTAAAACGAGATGTCATAATTGTTAGTGTTGCAACCTTTTAGATTATGAAGGTGGAATATTTTTTTTCTAGTTCAATAAGAGGTTTGATAAACAGTTTTGCCCCCCTCCCTCCCCGTCAAGCTTAGGGGACCGGCCTAGCGCTTACGCCAGTAGCTGATACAACGGTATCTACGGCGCTGTGCTCTAAGAACTATTTGACAGTTGTATTTTTCTTCCGTCCAGGGTAGTGCAAATGGTACAAGACAATGTGCACCAGCTCATCTTCAGAACCGTTCGGAAGCCAGACCTGGGGAATTACACGTTCAGAGCGGAGAACAAACTAGGCATGGCGGATCTGATGTTTAAGCTTACTGGTGAGTTTCCAGATAGTAGCATTAAAGCTAGAACTACATTAGACCGACGCACACGTGTAACAAGCCTAATTTGTACGTAGACCGACGTCGCGTGGCGTGGATCTAGTGTAGCTCTACAAGTCTAGTTTCCATATAAAATGTATGGAGACTGACGCGCCCAGATCGGCGTGTGTGGCACACGTGTGCGCAGTGTAGTTCTACCTTAATTGATGTCAGCAAACCGTAGGGGCCCAACAGGGTCGTATAGAGACCTACAATTACCTAAAATTCTGGTAAAAATATAGAAAAAAATTTAGCAGGGGCGTCCGAGTGGTAACGGCCCCGACTTACGAGTTGTAGGTTGCGGATTCAAACCCAGTTAAGCGCATAAGTTTATGTAAATCACCATATCGACGAAATCACCACTGCTCTCAAAGCGGTGAAGTAAAATATTGAGGGGAAACCGGCATGTCCTAGAACTAAAAATTCACATGTGACATCCACCAACACGCACTGGGCCCGCGTGGTGAATTACGGCCCATTCCTTCTCCTAGAGAGTCCCAGCAGTGGGAACATTAAAAAGGCTAATTATGTTACGCTACGATAAAGAAAAAAATCCTAAGATAGCGATTTGTTAACGACCACTTTCGTGAAAAATAAAACATGTGCAGCTAATCTTTATTTTTATATTTCCAGCGGTTCCTAATGCGGCATCATTCAAGGTGGAGGCGTCTCTGAACAAGCCGACAGCTACCAGCTTCACGCTGATTTGGGAAGTGGATTCTTATTCCACTATTATAGGTAAGAAAACAGAATCATGAGGAAAAAAATAGCACCCAAGTGCTATTTTTTTGTGGTAGGTTATCGTCAAATTAATTCTTCCAATCTAGGGTTCTACGAGAGGTAGTGTCAGACTTTTACTGACTAAAATTCCACCTTTGTTCCGTTCCGTTTCCATTTGCAATGACATTTTCGAACAATCCCGCAGCCGAGCAGTCACAGGGCGATCCCCGCCACCAGGTGCGGGCTTACACAACCAATTTTGTTAGCAGTGAGTAACTCGCCGTCCGCCCATCCGGTAAGGACCGTGCTCGAGTCCTCGACGGAGCGTTGTGTTCCACGCGCGCCTCAAAGAGATGACAGCAAAACCATAGGGGCCCAGCAGAGCCCTATAGGGCCACGGAAAATTTCTGAAATGGAACTGGTCTCAGAACGCAATGTATAAATGAATTTAAGGACACAAGAGAAGGTGTGGTTTTGGTCAGTAAAAGTCTGACACGCCCTCTCGCTTTATCCTAGAGCAGGAGAAGACATTGGATGATTTCCTAGCACAAAAACAAAGCCTCCTCCATGCCAGAGGTGTGAGACTTCAAAACAAAAATGGGTCAAATCTTGAAACACTGATTGATTTAAAGTTTCGCAAACACCTATGATTTACTTAAATAACAATGCATTATTAGCTAGTACAAGCTTGTTTTTTTAGGTCTTATTTTATTTAGGTTTATACCTAGATTACAGAATATTTATATACTATTATTCTATAATCTAACACCTTCCTTTTTAGAGTACAATTTGTGGCTACGTCCTTACTACGGTCGCCTGGTGACTCCAGAGCCAGACGCCTTCACAACGGAGCCTCCAGCCAACCAGTGGAGCAAGATCGTGGTGCCGGGAGACTCTAGTGATGGTAACTGTGCTAAAACTACCAGCTAAAGAAGGTTCCAGATAATAGTAGAATAAAGTACATTGACCTTTCCTAATATCTTTGCATAGGCTCTCGATAAATAAAAATGAATTGCTTTTCTTTACTAGATCATGTAAAGGATCACGATACATGTCGATTCAATATAGCTTTAAATCTTTATCTGGGGGCACGGCAGTGCCCCCGCCAAAGACGAGCCAAGCGAAGCCCAAGGGCACTACCTACCTTTTCTCGAAGTGTTTCGTCGTTTTTTTGAACCCTCATAAAGTTGGTTTCCGATGTACCAGATAGTTCATATTCTCAGGATATGATGTCAATAATAGACTTATTAAACATACAAAGTCCCAATTGAATAGCAATTATAATTTAGATTTTATTGATATCTAAAATACACCGATTTCGTCACTGACACACTGATGTGAAAGTGCTAGAAAGCTGAAATTTGGTATGTAATCTAAGTTTAGTATACAACCAACAAAAAAATTCATAAGCTTATAACTTTCACCCCCTATCCCCTAAAATGTGGTGGAAATTTGTATGAGACTTCAAAATCGGTAATTCCTGAAGTGCTAGAAAGCCGAAATAAAGAAGAAAAAAATAAAGACTGCCAAGCAACTTACAAAAAGAATTGAAATCCTACTAAAACATTTCATGTAAAATGTTGCCAAGACGACCACATAAGGTTTGCCCTCTGAATAAGATATCAGATCTCATGTAGAGCTAAGCTTCTGAATCTACACGGCCTAAGTCTACCGACCCTAACTTCACAAATCCTACGTATCAGTAAAAATTTATGGCTTAGCTGTTTCGTTACTTACTTCAGAAACTAAATATTCGAAAACGGCTTGTCGTGCTCCACGACGGGCTTAACGGGATGTCACGACTTAGAATTTTTGGTTCTCGGACATGCAGGTTTCCTCACGATATTTTCCTTCACCGTTTTGATAGTAGTGCTGATGAAATAAATTACGTAAAGTAATGCGCCTGGCTGGGTTTGAATTTGCGACCTGCAACTCGTAAGTCGGGGCCGTTACCACTCGGCCACCAACGCTTTTCTTGGACAGTAGGCCTTAGCAACATGTGACACTGTTTACTGCGTCTCGATTGCTGGATCTTAGGCCAAAGTGATACGACTTCACTGTTAGTGGTATTACATTACTTATCACCCGTTATCTTTGCAGGACCCATCCACAGTGCAATTTATACAGTCAGAGGATTAACACCGTCCACCGTTTATGAAGCTATAGTCACATCGAGGAACAGGTAGATATATTCTTTTAATTACTAAATTGTAGCGACATCTGTGTCGCCTTGTGGAAACTATAGTCCAATATCATGCATCGCGCTATCAGAGTTCTCCGCATGATTAGAACATACACAGCAGTTCGAAATCCATTTTAGGGTAGTTGCCCGAACTAGACACAACACCCGTCTGCAGAGCGAGAGGGAATGTTTGACCTTTACTGGCTAAAACTGCGAACACGAACTGCAGGGGCCAATCTGGAAATCTCTGAACCGACTGCGGACTCAGGTTGGCCGCTGCAAAGATAATCTGGCAAAATGGGGTTTCCTTGACCCATTGCTAATACAGTGCCAGTGTGGAGCTTCTTCACAGGATATGTGTCATCTCCTTTCCTTGCACAACTACCTGCTCCCTAAACGATCTGAACGAGGCCAACGACAGAGTTGTCCAGGTGGCAAAGTATTGGTCGGACAAAATCTGAGTCAAATCGACACGAAAAGAAGAAGAAGACTGGCTAAAACCTGTGTTTCTTCAGTTGCCCTGCTGTGGCCAGATCTTCAGATCCATGACAGACAAAGGCATAACGTGCGCAATTCCCCTTTGGGTGCGAGGGGCCGCTTCACCCACGCCTAGTTACGCCACTGACGACAGATACCTAAAGGACCAGTACTATTCCAGATCTAAACGGGATTATCACCAGTGACGGATTAAGACTGCTTGATGCCCTAAGCAATCCACGCCTTTGGGCCCCTCTATCCGTATGTCAACTAGAATAGATCTTTAAACCTTTACCGCATAAAAACATTAGTTTTTTTTTGTAAAATAAGATGATGAGATGTAACATACCTTAGAAGTGGAGTAGGTGCGACCACAATAAAAACCAAAGCACAAATTATTTATTTATTGATATGCGCCTTGCAGCTTTTACGGGCATTGAATTCACGTAAGATAGTATTAACGTCTAACGTTTTTAACATATCGGACTCTAGATATAATATCAATTTGCCCTAAGGATGGAGGATTTTTTGTTCTTCTTCTGGTGCCCCCCCCCCCCCCGACACAGACGTGATGCCTATTGATAGATGCTTAATTTGATTAAGGGTTAATCCGTCACTGATTATTACACTGCCACGCATCACGCTGCACGTTGCGTGTCAACGCACCTACGCGCGTACTTGCGGGAATGCAGATTGCATCATCGTGCGGGTTTTTACGCATTCACGCGCGTAGTTGCGTTTTGTAGATTCACGAAGGCTCTGACTCATTTTATACAAAATCACTCACGGCACTACTCGTCCCAGCCCGCCATACCTCTGGCGCATGTTTCTGCGCATGTAGGCGCGTGATCTGCATGAACATGGTTGTTCTAATCACTATCAGAGATACTTACAAGCAACTTTAAAACACGCATTCACGCGCTACGCTGCGTGGTGCGTGGCAAGTGATAACCGCCTAAAGGACCAGTACTATTTCAAATCTTAACGGATTTATAATATTTCCTTTTAGATTCGGCTGGAGCAAACCATCGTCGATTCTACACTTTGCTACGGAGTCACTGGAGCCAGGAGGTATTATTTATTTCAAGTATTTTTTTAATTTAATTAGTAATAAGGAAAAGTACCTACTCGTAGGACCTATGAGTAGTAAGTATAGGCTGATAACTTCATTACAAAATAGATCGGGCAACACAGCCGCTAAATTGAAGTGGGACTGGGTGGGCTACATCATCATCATCGGCCTTTTTAATGTTCCCACTGTTGGGACTCAGGGCTCCTCTCTTGGAGAGGGAATGGGCCGTAATTCACCACGCGGGCCCAGTGCGGGTTTTTGAATGTCACATGTCTTCGAATTTTTGGTTCTTGGACATGCCGGTTTTCTCACGATGTTTTCCTTCACCATTTTGAGAGCAGTGGTGATGAAATAAACTACACAAAGTAACGCGCCTAGCAGCACTGCTCTAACTACATCATACTACAGGAAAACTGGGCGAAAATAGCCACCCTAACAAGAGAAACCGGCGAAGTGGTATGCCCAAAAAGAGATATCGAGACGAATTGGATTCCTAGGTACCTAAAGAACTGTACTCGGATAGCCCAAGATAAAAAAAACAGTAGGTAAGTAGTAATAAGGGAGGGAGTATCCCACAAAGTGGACGATAGTGGTGATGGGGTCGCGGGAATCCGATAGCCGCGAGATGCACGGAACCGGTTGTTATGGCGACGCCTGGGGGAGGCCTATTTCCAAGAAATGTAGCACCCACACATAATGTTAAAACTGCACTGTTCATACATGTGCCACGTTCGCCGATCTGGGCCCGTAGGTCTCTTAAACTAGACTCGTAGAGCTACACTGGATCCACGCCACGCGACGTCGTTCTACGTATAAATCAGGCGTGGTTCACGTGTGCGTCGGTCTAATGTAGCTCTAGTTTTAGAGCTCATAGGTACACATGAATGAACTACACGTTGCCAACGGCAGAGGTAACTGCAGCCGTGTGTATGAGTTCTTAGACAGACAGATCGCAATCTCATAATTTCCCTCCATTTTCCAGCGGGAAGAACGAGGCCCTCAACAGCAGACTACTCGGACATAACTCCGATCCTCGTAGAAATTGAATCGGAACCATACAACATATCCCAAGCGCAGATTTTTGAACGACTCAACGAACTGTCAAGCGGGACGCGGGAAACGTTATCGATGACGGCCATCTTGCTTTCGTGTAGTATTGCGTTTAGTTTTAGTTAATTTTTCTCGATAAAGTTTAAGTTTCTAGCCGACTAAGGACTGATTTTTCAATAGAAAGAAAATAACTAAAGCCTTAAGAATAATTTTGATAGTTTACAATATTTTTCATACAATAATTTTCATTTCAATCATTACATTTCCTAAGATTAATTATTTTATTAATTGCTGTAACATAGAAACTCCTTTGTTATAATTATTTATTTTAATTATGTTAATTTAATAGGTAGGAATAATTTAAATAACTTTGAAAGTACTGTAAATGTTAAAATATTGAAGAGATTATTTGATTTACTTTTAAATTATTACATAAAAAGAGTTCGTGTTGTTTCAAGGAACTTTTTAACTTTCTCATTCTAACAAAGGTTCCTTTACTCAAATGTAAATAAATTAGATTTAAGAAAAATTTTATAATAAATATTTTTTTATTATAAAAGGTATTTTATTTCTAATCGCGCGGACAGCCGCGCCTCGCGCCTGTTTTGATCACACCATCGACACGACTACATGCACACCGTTAAAGTTGAAGTAGCAACACTGTACAATGCGTTCCAAATGACAATAGGATCGACGGCCATGTTGTGACGTCACGATTTACTGTCAAATCGAGAAAGAAATTTTTAAACTTCTAATTAATTTACGAAAAATTTAATTTATTTACGATCTTTGAACGAAAATAGTTTATTTAGAATCCAGTTCTTCAATTTTACTCATCTCGGAGTTGTTCAATTTTGACAAAATTTATTTGATTTGACGTTACGACGTCACGTCAAAACATCGCAATCTATCCTATTCTCATTTGGAACGCATAGTGCAGGTGTACAGCTTTATGCTGAGCGTTGGGCCGTTTTGCGCGGATGAGACGCATATCTTCCCTATTGACTGATGTTATGTTATGCGTCTTATTTCGCGTAAATAAAATGTTCTTGTTTTCTTTCTTTCTTCTGTATACATTCGGTTTCTGCTACGAGGACCCGAGCACACGATACACACGCGACGGCTCCGGTTTTTCGCAGCATTGGCCTTTAGTAATAGGGTTTCGTACTCCTTCCCGTCAGCACCTAAAGGGCCACCACCCAAGTCGTCGACGGCGCGCACTGTTCCCGCGCGCCTCAAGGAGTTTTGATTGTTTGAGTGGTGTGTGTGTGGGTACTCACTGGGTAGGGGTGGCGAGTAAATAAAAGTCCTTGTTGTTTCTCCACGTATAATTTCCTCACACACAGCACAACAACACAGTTTATTAGAAAGCGCAATCTAATTAATAACAAGCCAAGAACAAGCTGGTATATTAAACGCTAAATAGTCTTTGCAATCACACGACAAGTTAGCGCGGGTAGATACTGTTCACAGATAATTAATCAACGCGAGTGCACGTAACTCTAGCTGGCAGCGTAGATCGTGACTGGTGAGAAACTAAATGTAACTTGTATACTATTACTTGGTGGTAGAAGAAAATAAGTCGCAAGCGCGTCATCAACAGTGCGCGTGTCCATTTCCAATGCGTCACGTCAATGTGTAAGTTTTGTTTAGTGTTAGTCACGGTGTTAGTGAATATGTGTGTTGTGAACTTGGAAATATTTATATAAATATATATGAATATATTGTTACGTACGTAGGTAATTAAATGCCGTTTAATTAACAGAGAACTTTATTCACCACAAACAATAAGTAATTTGTCCAGTCAACAATAATCCAAATCACAGTTAGCACTTGAGTTCCGTTATACTATCGCCTCGGTCGTTAAATAAAATCACTTTGCACACTTAGGTAGATCGCTCTTGATCGCAGTCGAAATCAGAACTGACTCACTTCCGTTCGGGGGCTCGTATTTATACGCGGAGCAAAGAAAATTCTAGATACTGACGTCTCAGGATAAATCCAGAACAATAGAGTCGCGTCGCGAGGCCATAAATCAATTTTATTACTTTGTCCTTCGCGAGTCACTCACGCGAATTTCGACTCTATTGTTAATGGCGGAAAGTACCATTTCCCTTATCCACCTACAGATACCTACAGATTACATACCTACTAAATAGTAGGTACAAGGAGTACTTATGAAGAAGGTTCCAGATCTTGCCAGGCTAGGTAGGTACTTTGATTCTAGAGCTTTCGAACAGCAATGCGTTTTAATTATTCGTTGCCATTCTTTATATTTTCAGAGATATGACGTGTTGAAATTTAACGGCGTAACAGTATAGACATAATATATTTAGGTGAGTATATATATTTATTGTGTACGTGTATAGTGTGTACTGTGTAAATATATGTGGCTCCAGTAGGCTTTGGCCCAGCTGGGTCTAAGCCTACTGGGGCCAGGGTTAATTTCGAAAGAGTAGCTCGAGCCCGGTATGAAGAATAGAAGGAATGGGAGTGGGTTTTTAGTCTGTAAGAGTCTAACACTATCTCCCGCCCCACTCAAGAGCGGGGGTTGTCATTGGCTAAAAGGTATAGAAATAACACAACGCATTTTATGTACGATTAGGTATTTATTTCATATTTTTCAATACATTTATCTCATTTTTAAACAACCATATCAGGCCGTGCTTACGCACAAGCCTTCTTTTACACATAACTTTGGTTTTTAATCAAATTTGATACCAATACGCTTAGAGACACTAAACACAGATACTTTTCTTTAATTATTCTTAAAATTTACTACAGTAAATGTTTAAAGTCTCGTCATACAACTAATTAGTGATTGATTTGTATCAAACTCATTTGATGTATTATTTACGTTAAAAAACAGTTAAAATACATTATTTTTTATTATAATTAAACATTGAATACATTTACTTATTTTGATACAATTTATTAAATTTCTTCGCTTTTTATTTAGTACGGAGTAACAAATTTTTACGAAAAAGGTTGAGGCTTTTGCTGTATAGAGGTCTAACACTGAATTTACCAGTATTTTATTAAATTCTGCCTTTATTTATTAAAAGATTATTTTTTTCGATCCTGACGTATTCGCGGACACGATCAAGGGATCGCAAACGCAAATCCAAATATAAAATCTTTTGTAATTTTCATAAGTGAGCCCTCTTATCTTACAAAAACTTTCAAGATTTTATATTTTATTATTATTCAAATAATATTGCATTTAAAAAGTGTTTTTGAATTTGTTTTTGAGTGTGACACCTCGTAAACAGATAACCAGAACCATTTTCGCGAATATTTTCTTATTTATAAATATACAAAAACATCTTGGTCATTTTATTTTTTCGAATTCAACAAATTAAAAATATAATGTGAATGATTTTTGAAAAAATACTGATCCATAGACTAGTCAACATTAGCTTTGTACGGTGAAAAATGTGTTTGTGTGATTTTTATAAAACTTTTTTTTTTACTTAAAACTATATTGTAAACATACATAATTATTTTGAAACATTGATATTATATTTAATTTCAACCAGATTAATGTCAACTATATTTTAACACTAATAATAAATATATGACATTTTGTTTCAATGACATTACGAATATTAAAATTTACAATACACATTAATTTTTAGGTAATAATAATAATAGAAAAAATTACAACTATGAAAAAAAAAATGCTGCTGTCTAGGTAACAATACTACCCGTATTTTCAAATAAATCTAATTAAAAAAGAATGCATAATCTATAGTACAAATATTTTAATAAAAATCTAGCCTAAATTTAAATAATTTAATAAGATTAATGTAAAGTTTTAAAATTAAATTTTAAATACGAAATATTTTGAAATTGAACTGAGTGTAACTTTTTTTTTTATTTAAACTTAGGCTAGATAAGTAAAGAAGCTTTAAAATGTTAAATATATAACAATGAATGGGATATGTTAACATTTTGTATATCATATACTTTGTTATGATTACACCAATGAATAGAAATAGCATATATTCTCGACACCAACTTATCGCGACAACAAATCTAACATTTTTTAAATAACAATTTTAAAACCAATGCTAAGTCATGGAAGACCAGAAATTGTAAAAAAAAACAGATAATTTTAAAAACATACAGTATTATGGCACGATATAACATTTTACATAACAGTGCTGGGCATTTAAAAAAAATTAAAAAGCTAAATGTGGCCCAACACTATGATTTACATCAAAGACCATGACGAATTGATTATCTCAACTCGATGCGATACTTCGCTAAAACACCGAATAAGTCTTACAGTGGCAACACCATACACAGCAACACTATAACTTTGACACCGGGTATAAAAAAGCGAAAGAAAAAACGTTGCCACCTCAAAAAATGTTTCATGTGTCAACCACATCGACATTGTCACTTCACTGTTTCGTTCAGTGTTGCTATCATGCAAAAATGTCTTGCAACACTGGCTTTCTTAACCTCACTCCTTGCCTTATAAAAAAAAAGAATTAATACTATGAAAGGTATTAGCGTCGTGTTGTCAGATCTAAAAATACGTATATCTATTGGAAAGAAATTCACTTATATTTGATTATATGCTTGGCTTCTTTTGTGCATGTATATTAATAACACTAAATGCTTATAATGAAAGCTAGTGGCCAAAATGGCTCTTTCTATCAAAATACCTCGGCATTTCGTGCAATTTCATGAAGATTTCTTTTCTCTAACTTCAAATTGCACTCGACGGGTTTACACTTTTTCAATAAACATTTTTTTTACGATTTTTATCGAACGCATTAGCGTTTTTCCGATAACGGTATACTTCGAACGGTTCGATGTGTTTTGAACATATTTGTGTTCATTGATCTGTTGCATTTATCTCATGATAGTTTCTCCCTTTCTTTGCAAGTTAAAAAACTTGTCCTCTTCCATGCTACTGGCAGATTTTTCTTGGTGTGTCATGTTTGTGGATTTTTTGAGAAATAATCTTTTTCTTTTTGTAAATACCATTATTTCAACTCTGAACTTTTGGAAAATTTTGTCCGTTTATATTTCAAGTTCAATTAATTTTAAATCCACATGACATTACACCAATCTATCTCCCCGATCTTCAACTCTTCTTAGAGTCCATCTATCAGTGGTGAAATCTGAACTTTTAGTCCATTTTGTGAAGTGGCGAGCTGACGTGTCCACTTTAATATGCCCTGAGATCTTTCATGCCTTCAGCCTGCAATCTCGCCTTGGATTTTTTTCTCATTTGGAGGGTAGTTTGTTCTTTTCTTCATATGCACTTGTGGGTAGTTTAAGATTTGCAGTTGTTAACATAATTATGCACTTTTTAACAAAATTTTCTTTGCTTATATTGCTATTTGTCAAGACTTTTTAAGATAATTTTTGTGTTCATTTTGACAAATAGTTATGTCTCATTTGTATCATATTAACTTCAATCTGATTAGCATATGTTTTATAAGTTTATTTTACTTTGTTGTGAGTCCTTGCATTTCTTCTCAGATACAGTGTATGATTGAGTATCTTACCATCAGTTCAAAATACCAAAGTTGACATAACCAATATATTTCAAAAGTGCATTTCTCATTTAAGTGACCTACACCACAAGTACTTCACACTGATATTAATGCCTCCTCTTGTAATTTTTTCAACGACGTTTCCTCAAAATTGCTTATATACCCTTCCAAAGACTCCTGATGTATATTCTTGGATTGAGTCGGCGCTTCGTGTTGTACAGGCTATCGGGCTGGGCCCGGGCGGGGCCCGGTGGGGCCGGCGGGGCCTGGCGGGGCCGGGCGGGGCGGCACTGTGCGGGTGCGAGCTTGTGCATGCTGTCGGTGGAGCGTAGTCTAGGGCAGCAGCACAGGAGCGTCACCCGCCGCCTGCTCAGCGGTCGCACGCCCTCCCAACTGCACGTGACACGCACTAAGGGGCCGGGAAGGGCGTGCGGGCGCGGCAGGTAGCGGCGCCTCCACATGGTGCGGAGCGGGCGGCGCTTGGGCGGCGCTAGGCGGGCGCGGGCGCGTGCATGCCGCCGGCCGAGCGCGCCAGGCGCGCCAGGCGGTGCACGCAGCGCAGCACTGGGTAGCACCACAGGCACGGCACCAGCAGGCTCAGCAGCGACACGCCCATCCAACTGTAACAGATATATACCATTGTACTTGATGGGCTAAACATATTAGCTCGTTAAATTATCAGCAGGTAGAGTCAACACATGTGCTTCCGTGAAAGGCAGGCACGAAACTATCAATTCCCATCACCCGTGCACCCAAGATAAATATACAAACCATATAAACAATACATCCATTAAAAGGATCCTTTTCCACTTGTTGTATGTATTATCGTAAACATCGAAAATGGTTTAAAAGCTTGTTACTTCATTTAATGCAATCCAACGTGATGTTTGACGAAAAAGCAACGCAAAAAAAAGAGATAACGCCTGAAAACTCGGTTGGTATTCGGTAATTCCGAAATTTACTCGAAAATTTCACAAAACTTGCTCCAGGAAATAGCTGTTTTTTTTAAACCCTTAAAGTTTTTGGAAAAACTGGTCCTCATTTAGAATCTTAATAAAATTTGCAAGGTTTTTATAGTTTTACTTTTTTGACTTTTTTAATTTTTAGGCAAATTATGAAATGTCAAAGTTCATACAAAATAGGAGATTTTCAGAGGTTTTTACTGGATTAGTTTTACACAAATTTAGAAATTGGTTTCTATAGAAACCTAGATAATATCCACAAGATACTGTGTTTATTTCGTTCTATCGCCACTTCTATGGCTACTCGTTGTTGACCAATTGCTGGTTGAAGCCTTTAAAAGAGACTTAGATGTACACAGTTATGCTGACGATGTGGTGGCTTGTGTTATCGGCCCCTGTCACAGCACGGTATCATCTATACTGCAAAGATCTCTGAACGTTATAAACACATGGTGCACAGAGAACAATTTATCGGTTAACCCGAGTAAAACAACAATAGTCCCCTTTACTAGGAAGCGAAAGTTGGACAAACTTGTAACGCCCACTGTAAAGGGGACTCGCATACCATTCTCCAATGAGGTCAAGTACCTGGGCGTAACTATCGACCAGAGACTGACCTGGAACACTCACATTAATAATGTGATTCAAAAGGCTAAAATAGCTTTAGGAATATGCTGTCGCTTAGCAGGGACGAAATGGGGCCTAAACCCTAAAATCGCCCTGTGGTTGTACACCGCTATAGTCAGGCCGATAATAACGTATGCCTGCGTAGTATGGTGGAGGAAAACATCCCAAGTGACAGTCATTAACAAACTTAATGGTTTGCAGAGACTTGCATGCATTATATCAACAGGGGCCATGTCTACAACCCCAGGAGCTGCTCTAAATGCCCTGCTTAACCTTCCGCCACTTCATCTATTAATTGCGAAGGAGGCGAAAGCGGGCATGTATAGAATAAACAGCACTGGCAAAGTAAACTGGCGCTCTCAAGCACTGAGATCGCTACACGAATCAGTGCTTGAACACGATCAGCTAGCTATGACAACAGACGTCATGCTTCCACAGTGTAGCTTCACAAGAAATTACACAGTGGAACTGCCGAGCAGAGAGGATTGGGCAAGCAACCTCATTACTTGAAAGGCTGGAAGCCTGATCTGGTTTACAGACGGATCCAAAATGGGTGAGAATGTAGGATGTGGAATATTTGGCATTAGCCCGAAATTCAGCAAAAGCTTGAATCTGGGTAAATATGCCACCATATTCCAAGCGGAGGTATACGCCATTATAGAATGTGCGGAAGCCAACCGTCAACGAAACTACATAAATCAATTAATTCTGATTTACTCAGATAGCCAGGCAGCTCTTAACGCCTTGAACTCGAATACAATAAATTCGAAACTGGTAAAAGACTGCGTTAACAAACTAAATGACCTGGGGCAAAGGAATAAAGTTATTCTGAGATGGGTACCGGGTCATTCTGGAATTACTGGCAATGAAAAAGCCGACGAACTTGCAAGGACTGGGGCTCAGGGTCATCAGATAGGACCAGAACCTTTCTGTGGTATCTCAAAGAACCAGGCCATGCAGACCCTTAAGGGCAACCTATTTGGCGATTCAAAAAAGCACTGGTTGTTACAACCAGGACTGCTACACGCCAAATCTCTAATAGAAGGCTACTCACAAAAACGAACTGCCGAGCTTCTTGAGCTTAGCAGGACGAACATTTGTGCGATAGCCCGCGCCTTAACCGGGCACTGCAAATTAAACAGGCACCAATTTCACATGAAACTGAGTGACACTGATGTTTGCAGGTACTGTAATCAGGAGAGGGAGACGCCTAAGCACCTGTTGTGTGAATGTGGGCCCCTTATCCACAAACGGAGTATCCATCTGGGTCGACACATTATTCGCCCGGAGGAGATTAAAACTCTCAAAGCTAGGAGTATTCTAGACTTCCTGGAAGCCTCCCGGCTAAAAGAGTTACTCTAACAAGGTGGCGAGTCACAATAGATCTTTTAGGTCGCAGTGACTACATCTCCTACACTATGGGAGATGCATAGCCCCTTTTCTTCAAAAATAATAATAATACTGTGTTTCCAAAATATCTAATGAAAAATGTGTAATAACGTCATAATCAGTTATGAGCGGTTTATGAAAAACAGTGAAAATGTGAGTCAGCTCTCCACAAACTTTAAGGACTTGCTTAGTAAACGAAACTGAACAACCTTCCAAAAGACTTGTTTTCAAGAAACGAAAAAAAAAAGTCTCGTATGTATTTCTTTTTTTTCTTTTCAGTAAATATAACAAATCAGCATAGTTTGATCTCCTTGTTCATCATCAAAACAAAATACGCCCTGACGAATCTATTGGCTGTATGTTTATTATACTATTGCTATCCGTTGTAGCTGTTGGTTCTCCTAATAAATAAATAAATACGATTTTGCTACTTTGTCATTTAACTGCTCATAACTAAAGTCACTGGCTTAGATATTTCTAAGTCACATTTTTGTTCAGCAGATAACCAATTACCAGAGAATTCTGTCAAATTAACAACCTTCTATAGCTCTAACCTTTAAGGATTTAAGACTAAATCAACTTTATAATCAAGAGATGAGCGATGATTTTGCAACAAGACGTTCGCTTATGACACCAAGACACGACATCCCCCGCGTTGGTACCATCTCTTATAGTATCTCCCACTTTGGATACACCTGCCGTACTTGGCATCACCCACTCAGGATCTACCCATAGCAAATGGCATCACCCGCCTTAGATACAACTTCGTAACTTGGCATCACTCACCCGCCTTGGATATAGTTAGCAAAGCAGCATCAGTATGCAACATTTGCTTCGTATTTAGAATAAAATTACGACACGTCACGACAGCTCGAACAGTCTCCTGAGGGCGTGGATCTGTCTCTGATACAGAGTTGGATGCAGCTTCATGTTAGTGGCTCTCCACGTATAGTTTGACATTGTAATTTTGATGACAATTATGTGATTTATTATGTACCTGTGTTATTTGCTTGTATTTTCAATTTTATTTTACTGTTATGACATCTCTTATTATTTAATTTAATTATTGTGTAATGTCTTATTTGATTTTAATGTTTAGTACATAGGCGGCCTTAATGCCTTAGGCATTCTCTGTCAGTCAACCTAGAGTGGTGCAGAGACATTACGGTAGGCGCATAAAATGTTGTATGCAATCTATGGACTATGTGTCTGAAATAAATGTCTGCACGTACCGCTTGGCGCAGGCGTGGTCGGGCGCGGCGCAGGCGCACGGGTGCAGCGCGAAGTCGCCCTCCGCGTCCGCCATGCAGTGGTACAGCATGCACTGCCGACACAACACACTCTTAGCGCTGCTGGCCACGCCTACTAAACCTATCAACGAACCTGGTACGCGACTTAAAAACAAAACCACGTGATATATAAAGTTGCCAGATGTCCGGGATTATCCCGGAATTCTACGTCCTGTCCCCTGTCCAGTAATCTATTGTCTCGAATTCCAAAAAATTTATTAATTAACAAAAATATAACAATAAATGACACGGCTAGGCCGCAGGCAGCTTTATAAAGTGTAATCAGAGAACCACAAGGACTGGTTTGTTTGTTTTTTTATATTACTCCAACTGGCTACAAGCTCTCTGTGATGTCAATCAAATATGACAGGAGATATGAGTCAACCACAGGTTCAGTTGAAAACCAGCGTCAGGCACTAGTTGTCTGGCAATCATGCTGAACTGGACCTATTTTGGTGCAGCCATGAGGCACATAACCACTTTATTTTTTATTTCTTGTATTTGTATTTAGGCCTTATGATGTACCAAATAAATTATTTTCTTTCTTTCTAGTCAAACAGAACATACCTGAGCACACTTGATACAGGAAACGCAGTCGATGCACGATTTGAAGCAGTCGGGCGCGAACTCGCACGCACCAGCACGGTTAGCGCTCTCCAGGTACCACTCGTGACAATGTCTGGAAATGCAATGAGAACTGCTCATTATGTGGCAAATGGCGTTCGACCTATTTAAGGACTGAGACAGGGATGGTATAGTAGATTTAAACTTTTAGTTGGAAGGCCTGCTACAAGGTGGAGAGTATACCTGGAATCGCTTTTTTTGGAGGGTAAAAATCATCCAAATCCAAATCCATATCCCCCGCCCTTGGGTGGAGCGGGAGATAGTATCAGACTCTTGCTGGCTAAAACACCTAACCCGTTCCTTCTTGCCTTTCGTAAGGAGACCGAGCTTCCCTTTCGGACAACCCTGTCCCCAGTAGGCTTGGACCCAGCTGGGCGCCTTCCGCTGCTGACAACTCCTTGAGGCGCGCGGGAACAGTGCGCGCCAAGCACAGAACCGGTCATTATGACGACACTGGGGGGAGGGGGAGTCCAACAGTGGACGTCTTTCGACTGAAATGATGATGATGATGATGATGATATCTTAGTAATTACACGCACCTGCACTTGATCCTCGCCTGGAAGGTCTCGGCTGGCTTCTTGTCCGGCAACGGCGGAGGCCCAGTGCTGTACCCGCCCTTTTTTATCGACCCTGGAACAGGACGCCATGGAATATGTTAAGAAAGAAAGAAAAAACGTCGCCGGTCGTCGTCGTTAATTATTTTGTTCTTAATTTTAAAACTAGCTAGTGTCGGTGACTTCGTCTATGTTATACTCGTAGAACAGCATTTATTATTTTCGCAAAAAAATTTTTTTTGATGCAGGTCCTTAATTTATTTTCTAAAATGAAAGTAACTAAGTTATTTTTTAAAACATCAGCTATCTATCAGTGAAGGTCCCGTCAAAATAGGTCTAGCCGTGTCAGAGATTAGTGGGCACAAAAAAAAAATGCTTTTTTAATATACACCCTCCTATATTCATTCTTTGCCTTGCATTCTAGCACCTTAAGAGTTTCCTTTCGGACAAATGGCCCCTGTAGACTTAGGTTCTGCTGGGGCCCTATGGACAAACAGGCACATCAACTAATTTATATGTCTAGATAGATATGAAATCTTACCAGAATCTCGTTTGAGCAACGGTGGCTTGGTGTTGGGGGAAGACTTCTCTGAGCTGATGACTCCTCCCGCGCCCACCTGAGGGTACGTGTACTCGTGCACCTGGAACATTTGTTTATCACAACTTTTACACAACGCCAACTAGTTCAAACTAAGCAAACCTTGTAGTATGAGTACTAGACAATTGTTTTCTTACTTCACTATACAACATGTAACGTTAAATGCGCAAAACCTCAGACACCCCAAATGATTTTTAATTCAAATAACCTAATTATGTGAGAGAATAAAACATAAATAAAAAGAATTAAAGGTTTTATGTGCAGGTTAAGTTTGTTTAAAATTCGTACCTGCATAAATTTGATTGGACTAAAACTATTTGTTTACCTATGTCAGCGGGTTTGCGCACGTGATGGCTTGAAATAGATAAGTCGACGTTTTTAATGTTTTTTTTGAAAAATGTAACCTATATTAAAAAAGTGATTTAATTGATTCTGCTCGTTATTCTGATCAAACTAATTTCAGGTTTTGCGCATTTAACGTTACACGTTGTATATTTCTAAATACATGTACCCAAGTCATTAGTCTCTACGTTTGAGTATCCCCTACAACTTACAGCAGACAGATGAACGTAGGGACATCGATCAGGATCGGAGTCGTCTACATGCAGCTTGTCATCGTACATTACATTCTCATATTGCTTCAACGGATCTGGAATTAAAAAAATACTCATGAGTTATTTCTATCGTCTTAGGCTGCCCAGCTTAAGTGGGACTGGGTTGGACATGTTTGTCGCATGCCGATCGAGCGGTGAGTCAGGAAAACGCAAATTTGATGCCCTGACATCGCACGTCGGGGTCGCAGCAGACCAAGAAGGAGATGGCGGGACGACTTGGATGTCTTTCTTGGGAATTGGAAAGAAGTGGCTCAAAACCGGGAACATTGGAAGGAGTGGATAAAGGCCTTTGCCCAGCAGTGGGACAATATGGGCTAGATATAATATAATAATAATTTCTATCGTATGCATATACTAGCTTCTTGCTAGTGGATTTGTCCACGTAAAAAAAGTTTTCTCCATTCAAACTTCGGACCTCCTTTTATCCCCTTGGGGATTTTTTATGGTGGGCAAAAATCATCCAAAGACAACCTCTGCTCTTGAGCGGAACGGGAAATAGTGTCAGACTCTTACTAGCTACTACTTCTAGCCTTCATACCGGGGCTCGAGCTTCCTTTCGGATAACCCTGGCCCCAGTAGGCTTCGACCCAGCTGGGCCTCTGCTGCTGCTGACAGCTCCTTGAGGGGCGCGGGAACAGTGCGCGCCGTCGACGTCTTGGGATCGATCCGGCCACCCAGCAGTTGTTACGTCTTACGTCTTGGTAATCAATTTGATAATCAGGTATGAATATCCGTTCCAGATATTATGTTATGATGTGACTCTGATGGTAGTGTGATGTAGTACGTGTGTACCTGATAGCGGATGCCTGGGCAGCGTGATAGCGGACAGTATGGGCGTCTGCGTGATGTCGTCAGCGGGGCGGCAACGGGCGCGGCTTGCGGTCGAGTTCTCTGAGCTGGAGCGAGACTCTGATGGCAGGTTTAGACACTGTGGAAGGAAACAGAAATACAAAGTTACCATCAGATAATCATCGATGTATCATCATCGATATATTTGACTGGCCTGTTGGTCTAGTGGTTAGTGGCCCAGACTGCTATGCCGGAGGTCGTGGGTTCGATTCCCACCCAGGACAAATGTTTATGTGATGAGCATGATTATTTGTTCTGTGTCTGGGTGTAACAATATGTATGTATTAAGAAATATATAAGTATGTTTAGTACCCATAACACAAGCTCTGCTTAGCTTGGGACTGGACGGCGTTGTGTGATAGTTGTAGATTATTATTATTATCATTGTTGTCACTGCGGAGGCCGGGGGTAGTTTAACAAACGTACCTCGAAGATATTCTGCTCTTCATCGTCTTCTTTTGGCGCTGGGTTGTGTTTTTTGTACGCGTGAAGTGATGGCCACGCCCCGCCCAAACCTGTGTACATTACAACGTTTGTATTTTATGGAGTCTATTGGATTGGCTCGTGTTAGGTGCGGTAAGCAATATCCCATTCTGTACCCTTCTTCGCTTCCCTTCTAAATTAAAATTTAGGTAAATTACTACTAAATATTTTTATAACACTATTTTGACATTTAAATCTGGTGAAAAAATATAGTTTTCGATTCAAGATTATAACTACAAATTGTCGAATTAATTTGGAAATATTTTTTTCAACTTCTAGAAGTATCTAAAATACTAAGGAATATTTGTTGCGACTTTTTTTTATTATTTTTCTTTCTTCTAGAACTAATCAAATAGTTTCAAAATGCTATTTTGTAATTTTAATCTGATGAAAAAAATTTCGCCTTTGGTTGAACATTTCTTCAAACTTGTAGTCGGAAGAAATTTAGGCATATTTTTAAGACATTTCTATGTCGAAAACTCCCACTCAATTTCTAGCAAAGAGGCTAAAGTTAAAACCATAAGCAGAAAAACGATATTATGCAATTTAGCTCCAAAACCGGCCCATCTAAATTCTATATTACTAGTTAAATACGTAACTCAAGCTCAAGTAATACTCGTATTCAACAAACCCTTCCTGTCTACCCCAAAAGAAGCATGGCGTGATAATACACTCAAAACTCACCATGTAGGAATCCAGTATACGGTAGAGGAGGCAAAAGAAAGCACATTAGATAAATTAGTTCATTATTAATATATAGTACATACAGCGGATTTATATATAGCAGATACATAACGCATACAGTTTCTAAGCTTACGCAGTGTCTTATGTAAGCGCATCAACGTGCAGGCGAAAGCAAAGCGATGCGGCGCGAATGGAACTTTTACTTCTACGCCGCATTGCTTCATCTTCGCTTATACATATAACTAAGTAGCATTTGGTAATCCTTCAACGAATGTTCACTAAAACCGTAAAAACATACAACATCAAACTTGTTTTTTTAGAAGCATTTCCACTTTTTATTATTTACACCCCTAGCCTAGTTACAACCGTTTCGCTTGCGTCGAACGCTTCGAGTTGACCTTGCCGCCAATTCTTTTGTTCTGACCACGTGAAAGCGTTGAGACGACGTCGTTCCCGTACATTTGAAGCTTTCTACTAGCGTTATCTATTGCAGTTTAGCAACTTGGCTAGGGGTACTGGTCTTGCAATGAACCTTGAGTGACGATACTATTTATTACTTTGTTAACATTTAACACAATAGGGCGTGGTCCATGAAATTAAATTGTGAAATTGAGAATTTGTTTTTTTTTATTATTTATTAATAACAATACAGTTTAAGTTTGCCATCGTGGTGAAAGGATTTGCCAATCCACCTAAGTCGATTGCCCAGGGTGTGCCTGGACACGAGTTGCCATGGTCAACCTGGAAAACCCTAAACAGACTCCGCACCCAGGTTGGGCGCAGCAAAGACAATCTCCACAGGTGGGGGTTCTCGGATGGTTCCGATCTTCAGTGTCTGTGCGGCGTCACTCCGCAGACGATGTCTCACCTTCCGTCCTGCACCACGTGCCCGGTCACCTGCTTACGTAAGGACCTAATGACAGCATCAGCGGACGGCATTGCAGTGGCCGATTTCTGGACTGGGCAAGGAATATGACTGATTTTGCCATCGATACGCTAAGAAGAAGAAGAATAACAATACAAAGATGCACATACTGGAGTTTGACGTCGCTGCCATGCCCCACTTTTCCTCAAACCAAGACATATTTAGAATGCCAATTGCTGCTTTATTTGATATTATTTTTAGAAAAAGCTTTCTTTTTAGTGTTATTTGTTGTTTAGTATAAAATATTATACAAAAATAAGTTTTACAGGAAAATACACTAGTAGTTTTGAAGAAGCACGTGGAACCACGCCCTAAGTTATACGTTAAATAAGTTAAGTTTAATTTTATAGAGTTTATGAATTAATACACACATTTCGTTTAAGCATATATAAATATTACTTTCAGCACAGCCAAAGCCATATAAAGCGGTAGCATCATTCTTCAGTAACATTTTCTTAGAATTATGTTAAAATTTAATTTAGCGACATAAATAGTTGGTGTCTTGTGTATGTAAGTTTATATGTTTGTGAACGCACCCACGATACAGGAGCTATTTCTCATCATCATTATCATTTCAGCCGATAGACGTCCACTGTTGGACCTTTCCCAAGTGTCGCCATAATGAACGATCCTGTGCGTACCGCATCCATAGAATTCCCGCAACCTTCACCAGGCCATCAGTCCACCTTGTCTACCGGTACGCGGTCGCTACTCCAGAACCTTTCGGCTCCAACAGTCATCTGTTCTGCGAGCAATGTGCTTTGCCCATTGCCACTTAAGTTTGGCGATTCTTCGTGCTATGTCGGCAACCTTGGTTCTCCTGCGGATATCTTCTTTTCTGATTCGATCACGCAAGGAAACAACGCGCTATTGAAACGAGCTTGGTCCTTACCGGACGGCGAGCTACCTATTGCTCTCCGTCCACAAGTCCTCGCGTACGGTAACCGGAAATCGTCGTCCCTCATGATACATGCATTTTGGATCCATGAACAGTGAAAATTGTCCATGGATATAGACTGTGAGATTATTAGATTTCGTAGGTGTATTGATTATGTTAAGTTGTTAGCATAAGTTTATTGTCACATCTTAACAAAATTTGTAAAAATGTGAAGCAAGAACTACTGCCGACAAACTGAGTTTTAGAGTTAGGAAGAATTTTAGTAAGTCAATTTTTAATACCTAACCACGCCTCTAATTCTGAAGAACGATCCTCCAAAGTCCTCGCTTACCGTCTAGCAGCTCCTCGATAGCAGTCCTCACGCCCTTATCGAAAGCCCTGGCATCAGCAGCGGTCTGGAAGGTCAGCCCGAAGCGCTTCTCATCCGTCACCCAGTGGTGGAACGTCGGCATCACCTTGTTGTACTGGAAGTCTTTCTTTATCGTGCATTCTAGGACTACCTGGAATTTGTGAAAGAAAGATGATTCAGTTAGGTTACAAACAGTGTTGAAGACTGAAATCAATTATCGGGTAGTTGCCTGGACTAGACATTATATCCTGTCTGGTCGAAGGGTCCTCCCTTTTTCAACGGAGACTTTACATTCTATTCCGCATCTCTAAGAAAGGTATTTTTATGGGTGTGGGTTTTTTTTTACGATGGGCAAAAATCATGTTATGACAACCCCCGCTCTCGGGTGGAGCGGGAGATAGTGTCAGAATCTTACTGACTAAAAACCCACCCCGTTCCTTCTAGCCTCTTCAAACTGGGGCTCGAGTTTCCTTTCGGATAACCCTGGGCCTAGTAGGCTGTCGTGTCGTGTGTAGGTATGGGTTTCTTTTTCAGAAAATGCTCGCGACCCTACCAAGTATCAGGCCTACTGAGCCTCTACGGTTTGAGGAACGTATCGAAGAAGACCACGCGCCGTCGAAGACTTAAGCTCAGTCCTGTCGATTACCGTACGGCGAGCTGACTGAAACCCACCTGTGATCCCACAGTTGCCATTTGCGTTCCAAGGCTAATGGTAACTATCGAACAATTCCTGCAGAATGCTTGTTTAGCTGAGGGGTTTACTAACCATATTATCGCTGATTCGTTTCCCGTGTATGAAGTATTCGTGTGTCGGTGCGGTTGCTGACGAAGATGTTGTGGTGTCGCCATTGCTCTCACCCCCAGCTGGAACAACAAATTACCTTACACATTAAAACTTTGGACCTCTTGGAATTAGAATTGTTATCTTAAACTTAGGGAATTAGCATGCAAGAATATGACACAATCTAATATACGGGGCGCCGGTGTGGGCGCCGTCGCTACCAAAGCGACCGGCGACCATACTCAACACCTGCCAGAGGGTCATGGCAATACGAATGGTGCGGGGTTATCGCACGATCTCCCGCGAAGCGGCGAGCCTTCTGGCTGGCCTACCACCGTGGCTCGTGGATCGGCGGCGGAGACCTCTCGCGCTGGGCCCTGGTCGAGGCCATGGTCCGGAGCGAGGAGGAATGGCAGGCGGTCGCCTCCTTCTGCGAAGCAGTGATGCTTGTAAAGGAGGAGGCCGACCGCATCAGGCTACGGCGCCCTCGCCGCCATCGCCGGGATTCCGATCCCGATTTCCAGCCACCGTAGACGCGGGCTCGCGGACTGCGAGCCATGGGTAGCTCGCTGTCCGATCGTCCGGTAATGGACCGAGTCCAAGACGTCGACGGCGCGCACTGTTCCCGCGCGCCTCAAGAATTTTGACATACGATGATTTTCCACATCGCAAAGAATAAAAATAAAAGACAATCTAATATGTTTTTGTAGGTGGGAATATCATCTAATTGTTGGAATATGACAAAAACAAATCCATCCTGCTTCAACACTATGGTCTTTCTCTTTCTAACCAATAAATATTATATTTAATGGATTGAGTCCCCGGTGACCACTTGACTGAAATCCCTAGTATGGTTATAGTTACTGTATTCCACTAGCCTTGCTTAGGAGCACACGTCTCACGTAATATTACTGAAACACACCTTCCAATATAAAGAAAAGGATAATAAATAGTTATTATTGAAATCCTTAAAACGATGTTTCTCTTTGGTGTCCTAATACAGTACGCGTCAAATAACTTTGCCGCTCTGAAGTTAGGCTTTCCTTACAACGGCGCAGGTACTATCGAGTGGTATAGGTGCGAGCGGAACACAAGCTGATATCGGACGTATACGAGCGACTGAGATAGAAACGTAACACTGAGGTTCGCGCATGCGCAGTGCTGTCTTTTTCGTAAAATTGACTAATGCGCAGTGAATGTAGCCAACTTCAGAGCAGCAAAGTTATTTGACGCGTACTGTAACCACAACACTAATGAGATCTCGCTCTTGGGCGAAGCGAGAGAAAAAAATATGCTATCTAATTGCCTCCTAAATTTTTTTACAGTTTCAAAACTGCACTTAACATAATAGCAATCAATGCTCACCATCACGACCAATTTGAAACCGAGCACTAGCTTCTGACGTTGTTCTATGTCATCTATGTAAGCCTATCACTACACAGTATAAAACAAAGTCGCTTTTTCTATCCCTATATCACTATGTACGCTTAAATCTTTAAAACTACGCAACGGATTTTGATGCGGTTTTTTTTAATAGATAGAGTGATTCAAGAGGAAGGTTTATATCGAGCCTTTTTAGGAAGAACATCGCAAGCGACAGTGAACGTTCTTGCAGTACTAGTAGATTTTCTCCTCAATAATTAAAAAGTATTAGTTTATGATAAATAAAATAAAAAATATAACTTCATATTACTACCGATCTAATAGAATTGTTGCTACTACATATTTTCGTAAATACTTTATAATTATGGAAGAGAAAACCTACTAGTACTGCAAAAACGCTCACTGTCGCTTACGATGTTCTTTCTTCCTAAAAAGGCTCGATATGTATAATATTGCAACCGAGCGAAGCCGGGGCGGGTCGCTAGTGTGAAATAAAAATATTAAAATTTTGATAAAAATTCTAAATACTTTTGTCTACATCTATAAAAATTAATAAAACATTATTTTTTCTGCTTCAAGAGTCTACTCACGGGTACCTCAACTATAATTCTCCCTACAAGCCTCTATGAATGACAAATTTTATGACTACCAACAAAGTAGTGAACATAAAACCAAGCCAATCTAAGGCAAGTGATTACAATGCTCAGTAGATTAACACAATGGGTTCTATAAAGAGGCCCATTCATTAAAATGATTCATTAGTTGTTTTGAACCGTGTATAAGGAATGTATGTCGATCTAGCGGGGCCACTCGAGTTAACCGAAAAAACTAGTGGCATTGCTTTGTTTCTTCAATGTATTTCATGAATTTAGCAGTGGTGCTCGAGGTACAACGGCCCCGATTTACAAGTTGTAGGTCGCGGGTTCAAAACTAAGCAGGCGCATTACTTTATGTAGATTATTTATTTCATCATCAGTTCTCTGAAAACGGTGAGGGAAAACATCGTGAGGAAACCGACATGTCCTAGAAGCAAAAAAATCGAAGACATGTGAGTCACACTAGCGCTCCATAATGGATTCCTGCGTAGAGCTTCCGGCAGGAGGCGTCTGGACGCCCCAAGTTGGGCAGGGAGCCGCTTGAGAGCAGCTCCAGTCCGGTTCAGTTTGGAAGTCAGACGTCGGAAATGCTCCACAAAATTCCAATAGCTTTCGATGACGAGTCCCAGGTACCAGCCACCAGCGAGCCCGCCGTCCCAGAGGACCACCCAGCCGCCAGTGCCCTCGTCGCGGCACATGACATGTGCTCGTACCCGCACCACATGATGATGGTGACTCACCTGAGCATCTATGGGGGCGACCTCGCTTCCCGACCATGACATCAGCGAGCCCGCCGCCCCCGAGTGCCACCCAGCCGCCAGTGCCCTCGTCGCGGCACATGACCTGTGCTCGCACCCGCACCAAATAGGCACTGTGGACAAGGAAATTAGGGTTAAAATAGCCTGTAAGAAAATACCTATTGTGTTTCACATTGCACGGTTCCAATAGGTCGTGTCCTATAAAGAAGAACCAACCAAAAACTGCATTTAAGAAAACTTGGATCGAGATAAAAAATGATCTGGTTTTTTTTTAGGTCGGAAATCACCAACCACCCCATGAACGAAACGGTTTCGCTTTTAGAAATTCTCTGTGGACAGTGATGTGAAATATTTTTTTTAATAATAGGGGGCACGGCAGTGCCAAGACCAGTAAAATAAGTGGCACGGCCGTAACATTCTTTTCTTGAAACAGTTCAGGCCATTTTCGGTCCCCTATAACTTCGTTGTATAAAACTATAAGCCTGAATCCCAGAAGTCAATCTAGGTCATCAAGGTCCCTTAAGTACGGACTGAATAAATTAACCGATTTGGTATTAGATGGATAGCACAACTTTTTACGGTAGAAGAACTGAGTTGAGAGCCTTGTTTTTTTTACTAGTTATGTTTTTGATGGCATTATTATTTATTGCACTATCTCACCTGATGGTAAGCGATGTTGTGGTAGACGATAGAGCACACATGCCTAGAAGTAGCCTATTCACTCTTGACTTAAATACCCCCTTTTTTTGTCGACGGGGAAAATCGTCATTGACAAAACCCGCCCTTGGGTGGAGCGGCAGATAGTGTCAGACTCTTACTGAATAAAAACCCCGCGCCGTTCTTTCTAGCCTTCAGACCGAACCGCGACCCCGGTAAGCTTCGACCCAGATGGGCCCCTCCTGTTGCTGACAACTCCTTGAGGCGCGCGGAAACAGTGCGCGCCGTCGATGTCTTAGGCTCGGTCCGGACAGTTACCGGACGATCGGACAGCGAGCTACCCATGGCTCGCTGTCCACGAGCCCGCGTCTACGGTGGCTGGAAATCGGGGCTGGAACCCCGGCGGCGGCGAGGGCGCCAGAAGCGGTCGGCCTCCTCCTTTGCTAGCATTACTGCTTCGCAGGAGGCGACCGCCTGCCACTCCTCCTCGCTCCGGACCATGGCCTGAACCAAGGCCCGACGCGAGAGGTCTCCGCCGCCGATCGCCCCCACGAGGGCACGGCGGTGCTCCGCCCAAGCAGGGCA
This sequence comes from Mythimna lalbum, assembly GCA_949319445.1. Classification (NCBI taxonomy): domain Eukaryota; kingdom Metazoa; phylum Arthropoda; class Insecta; order Lepidoptera; family Noctuidae; genus Mythimna; species Mythimna lalbum. Next base: position 4,014,268 of record OX439370.1, on the reverse strand, counting down.
CACCTCGACTGTGTGCTCCACCGTGTCCTCCGGGCGAACTTAAAGACCCCTTGGTTGAACTATAAGGAAACACGGTAGTCTCCGGTATGGAATCCCACTTTTTAGCTGTACGCACAATGAATATTTTCCCAAAACGTTTTGTAGGTATGGGTGGGATGTCCACTATGGTTTATGATCTGTAAGTTCTATACCAGGAAAGCGATTTTTGTTATCATTTAACGTCATTTTGTGGTAATGGCAAAAATAAACAGCAGGAAAAGAGTGAGGATATGCTAAATTTCAATTGTTGAGCTAAAAATATCATTTGGTTATGGTTTTTGGGTCTCCGTAGCCAAAGGGTGTCATCAACGGGATCCTATTAAAGCCTCTGCGGTCCGTCCGTTTGCCTAACTCTTAATTAATGGCCTTTCCGTCTATCAGCGTGTCACATATACCGTAAGCCATAGAGCGCACTGGTGACTTTGTCAGCGTGATTTTTGTAAAAAATGAAAAACAAACAATGAATTGCTTTTGATCATGTAAAGGATCACAATACATGTCGATTCAAGACAGCTTTATGTCTTTATTTCCTTTTTTATTTAGTTTCACCTGTTCCGATGTTTGTCTGTCATCAAATCTTGCAAATTAAATTTTACTCACTTCCTGGTTACCGATTGAGCTGAAATTTTGCATGCATGTGTAAATCAGATGACAATGCAAAATTATTAGATGGACATGGAGCTGATCTGATGGAACCAGAAGGTGGCTATAGGAACTTGGTAGTTAAACGACACAACCCCATCGAGTTTGGGCTCGTATGATTCGTCTTGACGTGTATTAATTATATAGATACTATAAAAAGTAGGAGTTATAAAAGTCTGCTAAGAAAAAAATATTTTCATTAAGAATGTCTACAAATATAGGAGTGTCAATGACCGTTATTCCACGTATACCTGGCACCAACCTTAAATTGCGTTAGTTGCTTTTGCAAGCGCTATACTAAGATACCAACGCGCTACAGCATCACCACAAAAAGTCGCCCCATGGACGAGGGGTTTATGGCGCGGTCGATCACCGAATGTGGCCACCGTATTCCGTTCCAGTTGTCAATCCTGATTCAGTGTCTGTATTCAGCCGAGCTGCGTACACTTGTGTTGAAAGCATCATGAATGAGGAGTAGTGCGTTTCAACAAATTCACAATCAGCCATCTTCACTCACCAAACATGGTATGCGAATACGGGCTGCAACCGAATCGGTTAAAACGACCTAATGTAAATGAGCCATTAGAGATAGTACAGAAACCATGGTTTCAAATAAACAAATATGACGTTGAACTGATAACAACAGATTCGTAAGCTCTCAAGTCGTCACGACGAGTAACGAGTCGTTAACAAGTATAACTGTGTGCATGAGTCAACTAACGACTAAAGGAAATAAGCTATTATGAGGCCAGTAGGCGCGGGCTTGGTCAATTGCAGTGTAATGAACAGCCAGACATTGATGCATCCGCGTTGCATTTAGCGAATTTATTCCGTTCTAATATCTAGCAAAACTTCATAGGGGGGGTGGGGGGTTGGGGTTGCCATAATCGCCACGCTTTCATTTTTTTCATTTTTCATTTATTTAACTCATTAACACTTTTCGTTGTTATATACATAATTTCCTCGCCAAACTTTACAGTTTGATGGCGAGATACGCTTGGCAGGCGGGTTTGCGATCGCAGTGTGGTAGTTGAAATCCACAGAGAATGCTGCTGCCCATTCTCTGGTATGTCCCTTAGTCGCCTCTTACGACACCCAAGCGAAGAGATGGGATGAGTCTTTACGTCCGAACACCATACGAAACGATATCCGCAGGAGAACCAAGGTTACCGACATAGCTCAAAGAATCGCCAAACTTGTTATGTTTGTTGCAAAAGATGCAATGGGCAGGGCACATTGCACGCAGAACAGATGGTCGATAGGGACGAAAGGTTCTGGAGTGGCGATACGTACCGAAAGACGCAGCGTTGGAAGGCCTCCAACAAGGTGGACTTATGACCTGGTCAGGGTCGCAAGAATCCGATGGATACGTGACGTACAGCAGTCGTTGTGACGACGCTTGGGGGAGGCTTATGTCCAGCAATGGACGTCTTTCGGCTGATATGATGATGATGATGAGCAAAAACCAATACCACTTATATCAGTAACAGTAGGAGCCCAGCTGGGTCGAAGCCTACTGGGGCCAGGGTCTAGTTCCGAGAGGAAAGCCCCGGTATGAAGGGCAAGAAGGAACGGGGTGGGTTTTTTAGTCAGTAAGCGTCAGACACTATCTCCCGTTCCGCCCAAGAGCTTCAGATGTCATTAGGATGATTTAAACCCCGCGAAAAAATAGATACCACTTATATTTTTTTTGAAATTATAGGTATTTATTTTCCATTCCGACAACTAAAAACTCCAAAGTCTTGAGCATCGACGCCGTGTTGCTAGCCTGTCCGTTTTCTATAGTTTGCATTTCGGGGAGTTTGCACTGAATAAACAAAAAAAAAACTGAAAATTTACACCGATAGCGCGCTTTTTACTTATAAATTATCAAAATGTCGGTTAAAAAAAAATTGAAGCAAAATTCTCTATGGAGAAGAACGTGCAAGAAACTCCATGGCCATTTTTTTAAAACATTTCAATGCAACATTTAACTCCATATTTAATAAAAGAGGAATAGAGTTGACGTATTGATCCGGCAGGGTTTAACGTGCTCTCTGAAGCACGCAAGCCACCGAGGGGTCCAGGACCCCCCTGGTAGCACAGTTACACCTCACTGCATTCATAAGGTAGGGTGGCTATACTGTGTATAGAGGTTGATTTTTTCTGGGCTGTGGCTAAGCTGCGTGGTTTTGTTTTACTGTGTCATCAGGTTATTTTTTAGAGTTCCGTGCTTCAGTCGGAAAAACGGTACCCTTATAGGATCACTAACAAGACTTTTTTTTCAGGTAAGCGTGCAGCCCTGCGTTCAAAAATAACTAGAGTCGAGTAGAATTGCAACCCCGGGTCGTTCTTTTAGAACTCGAGTAGCTACCCTAGAGTTAACCCAACTAACTCTAACTCTGAGCGGGGCAGGTTGGAGTAAGCGGCCAATGCTTGACATTGACAGTTGAATTCACGTTCGCGTTCAAAAATGCCAGGGTAGACTAATTACCTTTTTTTCCGGTGGGCAAAAATCATCCAATGACAACCCCCACTCTTGGGCGGAGCGGGAGATAGTGTCAAGCTCTTACTGACTAAAAACCCACCCCGTTCCTTCTAGCCTTCATACCGGGCCTCGAGTTCCTTTCGGATAACCCTGGCCCCAGTAGGCTTCGACCCAGCTGGGCCCCTCCTGTTGCTGACAACTTGTTGAGTTTCAAATAAGTCTGCTTCCTATTAATTTACAATATATTATTTATCTAATCTGTAATTATGCTTGGTAAGGAAATCCCTGCCCTTCAAAAGAGCAAGAAGACAGTTTAGGATATCTCATCATCACAATAATCGCCATGACAGTTCGGAACTCATGTCTTTGGAAAAACTGGCTAGAGATGCGAACCGATACCACAAAATAGATAGGTACAGAAGGCAATCTCATGTATGTACTTTTTATACCTACGCTCAGTGGACGCACACTAATGAGCGTTTGAGCCGGAACGACAAGTGGGCCGAGGCTCTCCAAGATATCGTGTCCGTGACGGTTTCTATGTGTGCGTTGCTCGAGCGCGCTTTGTATGTAGATTGACTTCTCCTACCTATATATTTTGTGCCGATAGTCCGATACTGACCAATCGATTAGAGGCGGAAATAACTTGTCTAGACTGTATTTTAGAAATGCAGAAATGCACTTTGATATTCATTGACTCCGAAACGTGGTCGCTTACAATATGCCTCATAAGAAGGCTTAAAGCACAAAATATATAGGTACATAAGTCAATCTACATACAAAGCGCACTCGAGCTACGCACACATAGACACCGCTCACGGACTCGATATCTTGGTAGCGCGTCTCGGCCCACTCGTCGAACAGTTCCGGCTCAAACGCTCATTAAGAATAAGAATAAGTAGTAGTAGTAGTAGTGTGTGTAGTAGTGTGCGTCCACCGAGCGTAGGTATCAAAGTGAAGTACATACATGAGATTGTCTTCTGTACCTATCTATTTTGTGCTTAAAGTCACTCAAAGAGCAATGATAAGAGCTATGCTCGGAGTTTCCTTGCGTGGTCACATCAGAAATGAAGCTATCCGCAGGAGAACCAAGGTTACAGATATATCCCAAAGAATCGCTAAACTTAAGTGGCAGTGGGCAGGGCACATTGCTCGCAGAACAGATGGTCGATGGGGACGAAAGGTTTTGGAGTGGCGACCACGTACCGGAAGACGCAGCTTTGGAAGGCCTTCCACAAGGTGGACCGATGACCTGGTGAGGATCGCGAGAGTCAGATGGATGTAGGACGCACAGGACCGGTCATTACAACGACGCTTGGGGAAGGCCTATGTCCAACAGAGGACGGCTTTCGGCTGAAATGATGATGATGATTCATTGACTATTTGCAAGTTTGATGTTCTTTGTTAGAAAAGATTTTGTATGCAAGATGTTGTTTAGGTGGAAAATTGTCTAGTAACTTTCCCGCTCTAGGGTGGAGCGAGAGCGTGTCAGACTTTTAACTACTATGACTAAAAACCCACTCCTGTTCCTTCGTTGCCTTTCATAACTGGGCAGAGTCTTCCTTTCAGAAGCAGACCCTTGGCCCCAGTAGGCTTTGACCCTATTAGGCCCCTACAGTTTGCTGACATCAATTAAGGTAGAACTACACTGCCCACGCGTGTGCCACACACGCCGATCTGGGCGTACTCCATACATTTTATATGGAAACTAGACTTGTGTAGCTACACTAGATCAACTCCACGCGACGTCGTTCTACGTTCAAATCAGGCGCGGTCTATATGTGCGTCGATCTATTGTAGTTCTAGCTTCAAGGTAGAACTACACTGCGCACACGTGTGTTACGTACGCCGATCAGAGGGCGTCAGTCTCCATACATTTTATATGGAAACTAGACTTGTAGAGCTACACTAGATCCACGCCACGCGATGTCGTTCTACGTACAAATCAGGCGTGGTCCACGTGTGCGTCGGTCTAATATAGTGCTAGTTTTATTGTAATGTCCTGGGCACCGAAAATCTTGTGATGGGAGTCGGCAGTGATAAGAATACCTACCCATACGTAAATTCGAAAACATGTGACATCCACCAACTCGCACTGGGCCCGTGTGGTGATCCTACCGTTTATTCCCTCTCTTAGAGAGGAGGCCTGAATCCCAACAATGGGAACATTATATTGTCGACTATGCTACGTAAATTTCGTTATAATTGAAATTGAAAATATTTATTTCAGACACAGTAATGACAGAAGTCCATATTATTTTAGTATTTAAAATTATTATTATTTTGGACGTGCATTAGCGACCACTGCCTCAGGATTTTGCTGACCACTCTATCCAAAACCACGCCCAGAAGCGTGTTGGTCAAAGAGATTTAAAGAGTAGTATATGTTTCATGTCTTTGGTGTTGGTTTTCTCTTTACCCGAGACCATAAGGATGCTGTTCTTTTACGAAGCCTGGGAGCCATCCGTGCTGTGGGCGACGAACATGCCGGAGGCACTGCACCGCCATGGAAGCCCAACAAACCCCTGGACGCGTGTCGCGTTGTTATACTGGACGCAAGAGTAGGCTTTTCCGCTTTTGTAGTGTAATTGCTCCGCAGATTGTCATTAGTGTATAATTTAATGCTAGAACTAGCATTCGACAGTTTTTGCCTACGCTCATGAGAAAAACAAGCCGTGATAGGTATTATTATATGCCTGGTAAATATACTGACACCGAAAAGCGATAGGAAGGAAAATTTCAAAAATATCTGTCAAGGAAAAACACAAATAACTATTAACACAGGAAAAGTGTTTTTTTAATGACATAAACATTTAATATGTTGGATCCTGTTTGCATATAAAGTTATAAATTTTAATGATTTTTGTCTACTATGATTTTAATTTTTATTTTAATGGTACCTACCATTCTACATCAAATAAGTCTATTATGTGTACTTACATGAATGTTTAATTTTTAGATATTAGTTACATAATTTTATAAATAGGCATTATTTTCAAATTCAAATTCAAAATCATTTATTTCAAATAGACCAAATGTAGGCACTTTTGAATAGTATAATGTCGGTCAGTCCAAGAAAAGTGAAGCTAAATTTCACGTTCCAAAGCATAGATCTCTATGAAGAAGAATGTGCAAGAAACTCCATGGACACTCTTTTAAATCACATTATGTGTTACATATAATGTTTGGTTACATTATTTCTTGTTGTTTCTATTATGTGAGCACAATGTAGATAATAAAATAAAAATTTAAAAAATAGATCCACTGGCAGCTCAGAGATGACCAGTTTCAACTGACGGCACCCGTTCACGAGCATGACAAGTGCATCAGCCCCACTCAGCTCAACCATTTTCAAAGGAACTGAATGACCCAATACACGTGCCACCAACAGCAAGACATTTGAGTGAGCATGACAAACTTTTAACTGCCATGCTCGTAATGTCAAAAATAAAAAGAATAAAAAGTCGTAACCTAATAAAAATGCTCCATGGTACTTCACATTCACAAATTGGAAAAAAAAAGTGCTTCTACATTAAACACTGGTTTCCAAAAACAAAAGTAATAAATAATCACAAGTTTAAAATATGTTTTCAAATAAAAAAAATAAAAATTATAGTTTCCAAACTAATCAATTACACCCTCCCTGGTGGTAGTGGAGCTGGACCAGCATTGAGCCAAGCATTTTTATCTTGAATATAATCCTCCAACTTATAATATATATTTCAATTTTATAAAATTCTTTTAATTATCATTATGATTAGACATTATGACTTAATTCGTTTTATTTTAATTTTTTAGCTTAACCCTTCAGATACCGTCAATTAGAGACACAATAGTAAGACAATAGATGCGTGGCCACCGGTGGTCGCTTGGGGATTCATGAATTAACTTTGAACTTTTCTTATAATTATTGTATTTCTTTTTTTAATAAAAATATTCAAATAAAATACATTACCAATTTTTTAACTGAGTTGAAGAGTGTTATGCAATGATTTATTAAATAAAAAAACCAATAGGCTCTTAATAAACTAGTGCACCTCACCATCAACGATTGCATCACTACATACCATCAGGTGGGATTGCAGTCAAGCACTAGTTCATAAAAGATAAAAAAAATCTTTTGTTTTGATGGGAAATTGTTGTGTCAATTTACTGACTAGAACCAACCCACTCCTAGTTCCTCAGTTGCCTTTAATTCCAGGACCAGGTTTTCCTTTCAGGAGCGAACCCATGGAACCCCAGTAAGCTTTAGCCCTGCTGGGCCCCAACAGTTTCCTAACATTGCATGTTGACATGATATAGCTATTTTATTGGATGTTGTCAGAGCTATTAACCCTTCAGATCCCGTCAATTAGAGACACAATAGTAAAACAATAGATGCACGGCCACCGGTGGTCGCTTGGGGATTCATGAATTAAAATATGAGTGGCAATGCTGCCAGTCTTTTGAACATGTTACCAGAAGACAGTGGTAAGGAGGAGTTTTTATTTATTTATCAAAACTTTAACTATTATTATGAAACACAGTATGTGCCATTGCCTCAGTGCCATCCATCTCAGAGAAATCTGCATGGTTATCATGTGATTTGACCATTAATTATTTACTGTATAGACTTTAAAAGAGACTGACCCCTGAGTTTGTTTCGGTGTTTCTTCTCAGAGTAGTCAGATAGGAAACACCGGCCTCATCTAGTTTAAACTGATGAAGAAAAAATTGAAGTATTTTACATTCTAAAAGTGCATATAGGCCTATGTAAAATAAATAATTTTGAATTTGAGATTTATAGAGGATTATAGTTTATACTATAAAAAATAAACTAAGTACTTATTTTAAAATGGTGGAAATACATAATTAATCATGAAATGCTTTAATTATATTTATATTTGCCCACTGACAGTCAAGAATCTATCTCCTCTACTCTTTAGACTGCATTACATGAAAACATGTGGGAGGAGATAGCCCTGTTAGCCATGTTTTTTTCTGTGTATACTATGTATGTGGTATAAAATATTACACAGTATTTTTTTTTTTTTGGTTAAGTCTAATTATTTGAATTAGATAGATTAGGTAGTTAATTAAAGCAAATATTATGTAAAATAATTTGGAATGATTAAGATACACCTAATTTTTTTCTTTTATTTTGATGAATATTTCTAACATTATCAATGACAATGTAAACCTATGAAATTACTTGTTTAAATAAAAGACAAAAATATTAAACACATTACCTGTAATTTCAAGTAATTATATAAGTAATTTATTTTTAAAGAAAGTGTACCAAATGGATATGATCAGAAACAAAAAATGTTAATTAATTATATTGTAATTATGATTGCTCATCATAATTTAGACATTTTATCATTTCATTGCAAACAATATCATTTAATTTTATAAAATAACTCATCTGACACTGTAATGAAGCTTTTTTATGAGAGCATTGTCAATCTGATTAGTACTACAACTTAAAAACATAATCCAGCCAATAACAAGCTTTTATTCCCAAAGAACATTTAATAAGCTAATTACAAATTAGCATATCAATCAGGCAGATGTTGCTAACATCGTGTCAACCATAAAAAACCTCATTGTTTAATAGTTTTTTTGACATTACATACTCGCGATTCCCATACAACCAGTTTTTATTTGCGCGAAAAATACGCGAGCGATTCATATCTACGACCAAATAGGTAAAACGATTCATTGAGCAATACAGTATAGCTTGAATTGAAGTAGCTTCAAATGACCCCGAAAGGAGTTACCTACTTTAATTGTGAATGAACGGAGCACTCATTGATTATATCTAGCTACACAGGACAGGGTTGACTTAAGGGCGGCGGTCGAGACTAACTTCTATGCATTTAAACATACAGTTTAGCTCATTAAACTCATTCATAGAGCTAATACGCTCTCTTGAGGAGCTGTAGAACTTTAGAAAACACCATAAATCACATCACACATTCCATGAGCTATGGAAAATGGCCGGGGTAAAGCCCTACCTAGCCCGAACAGGGCGAAGCACAAATCACAAAAACTGAGTTACAGATACACCACTTACTTTTCAGATGCCTCGGTCATGATTCGACACGTCGAATATCCTAATTTCTACTCGCCACTTCACAGATTTCACCATTTTTATGACATAAATACATCAGATTCACTTACGAACCGTTCTTATTTCGGCCCTTTGTTGGGCCTCAGTGCGCTTGCGTCAATAAAACAGTCCGGGCGGGTTATTCAATGAACGCGGCGTGTTCGCGCGACAGGTGGCGTGTCAATCGCGCACAACTTTGCTATCTAGCTTCGCGATTGGTTCAACGGATGCTCTGTCGCTTTCCCACCAATGGCGTGCCTTGACACTGTCTGTCCGCCAGTAACACCCCCTTCTGAGCGAATAAAATAAAATGGCGGGCTTTTTAAAATATTAGGCTGCCGGCAGTAATTTTTTAACACCGTAGCTCTTGGCTGCTGGGACTTGGTAAAGCACAATTATTTTATGAAAATAACACTAAAACACGCCATAAAATATCTAATTTCACTGTATTTTGAGCAAAAATCGCGATATTTGCAGCTCACAAGCGAAGAGCGGAAGTAGGTCACGCCGGCCTCGAGGGTTCGACTGTTACTGAATGAAGCAAGGCTCGCAATGGGCCCATCCCCGTTCATGCAACGACCCATTGAAAAATAAATAGGTCAAATCATTGCAACGTGCCCTACATGCAGGTTGCCTGCACCATTCATAGGCGGCGCTTGCATACGGGCTCCCAGTTCTATTTATAGCTGCTCTATATTTGGGCAGGTCATTCGCAGCAAACGTAAATGCAGCCTCCGTAAAGTAGGTTACCTGATTTTCTTTGTTAATAGCCGGTGCAGTGACGTAGTTTGCGTTTGTCATGACGTCAGCAGCGATTTTTGATTGGCCTGGCTAATATTTTTCTAGATATTTAATTATAAATTAGTTTTTGGTTTATGGGAGTATTGTTATGAATTATATTTGTAAAACAAAGACAGTAAAGTAGATAGTGTGTTAATAATGAAATTGAGTTATTTTGGAACAAAGAAATTATTTTTTATTAAAATAATCTTATTATTTAACAAAAAAAAAATTAAAATGTTTAGTCTTATCGTAAGACGTGAAACTTAATGCAAATCAGGTGCTTAATTAGATGTAATTAAAATATTTTTAATTATATTTTCTCAAGGCGCTTACTATTGCTCACAATCATCTCAAAAATACTTAAACTCTTTTAATTAAATTAAACATTATTGGTTTTATTTTGGAGCCAATCTCTTGAATAATATTTACGTAGGCAAATAATACATTTTATGCCGTGTTAAAAGTTATGTAGGTAAAAAAATAAATTCGTATTTCATTTTAATTGACCTAAATTCAGAAAACCGGGAGTGGGGCAGGCTTGAATGACGTATTCCGCTGCTGCCAACAAGTCGAGTCGACGATTGAGCCGACTTGTCGAATTTATCAATGGTGTTGGTGGCATCGAGTCTATCGTGTGAGGAGAACAAAGGAATACGTCATAGAAATAAATCGTTATAAATATCTGCAATGCTGGTTTTCGATGTTAATTAAAATTAAAAAATCTAGCAGCTGACATTTTAACTGGTAGTACCTAAAAAGTTTTTTAACGATTTGTCGTTTGTTGACGCCCTTATTTCAGCTCGCGCCCTGTATCTTGACCCAAAATCGTCATAGTTACGTATCATGTATGACGTGCGCTGAGGGATGCAGTTTTTTAGCTCGTAATAAGTAGGAAGGACAATCTAAACACGTTCGCGTTTTCGGTAAAGTATTATATTTACAGATCTGTGAGATGATTTCGCGGGAGAAAGATTTAAAAGAACCGCTCTTTCTTTTGTCTTTTCGTGTCTTTCACATGTTGTCTAGCGCGTCTGAGATGTTTTTGGGGGGATAGGCAGTACCAAATTTACTCAAAGGAATCGTAAACTCGTAATTTAGTTAAGATGTCATAGGTATGTAGGCTATTGAGAATTAAAAGCAGTGGTGGCTGTGGTGCCTGGTGGCCGAGTGGTAACGACACAACTTACGAGTTGTAGGGTTCAAATCCAGCAGGCGCATTACTTTGTGTAAGTAGGTACTGAATTTATTTGATTACCACTGCCCTCAAAACCCTAAAGGAATACGGAACCGTATCGTGAGGAAACCGGCATGTCGTAGAACCAAAAAATTCGTAGACATGAGACATACACCAACCCGCACTTGGCCCGCGTGTTGGATTACGGCCCATTCTCTTTACTAGAGTGGACGCCTGAGTCCCAGCAGTGGGAACATTATAAAGCTGATTATGGTTATATCCATAATCTTGGCTAACTTAGCAAAGACTTAAACATTTTATTTTATGTTGAGTTTACTCAATTCAGCCCCCCGTTCGATCTATAAAACTATGTTTTTGTAGACTGCAAAACCAGGTTGACCGCTGTAAAAATAATCTGGCTAAAATGGGATTTCCTCGAACCATCCTTAAGCCAATGGCAGTGTGGAGCGGCTGAACAGGACACGCGTCATCTGTTATTAAATGCTTCTCATCCTGTACAACCGCACTTTTTAGGATCTTTACGAGGCCATTAACAGAACCGTACCTACAAGTTGCCTAAGTCAGAAATAAATTAATAAGAATACATCGTTCGACACGAAAAGAAGAAAAAGAAGATCATGTTTCTGCTTCTGCTAATGGCTTCGTCCGCGGCATTATTGAAAATTATCCCAAGGTCACAAAATCCCGGGACCAGAAGAGTCCTATTTCAGAACATGGACTCTACCCGTGTACCAAGTTTCGTTCCAATCGATAGGACATCGACATTTCAGCCCTATGACCTATGAGCGGGACAGCTGTGCAATCCGTTGAACGATATACTCAACAGATAGATAGAGTGACTTTCACATTCATAATATTACTAGCTGCTGCTACCGGTTTCGCTCGCGCCTTTGGTGAGGGTGTGTACGAGGCTTTTTTGACTTCGATTCAAGCGACGCGATTGGCTTAGATAAGTGTGTGTTCACGTTTAGAAAACGCAGCGGTTAAGCCAGTACATACATAGTAGGTTGCAGAGGTGTAGCGTGGACTAATTTAGACGTAGGTGAAGGCACATCAGCAAGGCCATTTTCTTTCATAAATTCGAATACGAGGCAGCGACTGTCGCAACCATAGATATCCAGTCGCAACCCAGTTTTCGACCACATCGCCGTGAAATTGGGTGATAAGGTGCGTTGGGGTAAGATCGGCATTGGGGTAAGAACGTATAAATATAAATTATACCACTTATTTAGCTTTATTTTTAATGCCAGCCACATTGCTGGGCAAGATGGAACATAATGACGCGGCACACAATAGGACTAGCATTAAATAAAGACAAATAAGTGGTATTATTTATACGTTCTTGCCCCAATGCCAATCTTACCCTAACGTACTTTATTTTACCAAATGGTAAGTGACGATGTGTGGCTAAATGCTAATCTATCAATTATAACACTGGGGCCTGAGTCTGCTATTTTTATAAATTCGTCATTCCAACACGATCCCATTGTCATTTTGCTAAAAGTTCGTAATCTGCTAAATCATAATGATCGATCATTGATCGGTCAATGTTCTCGTAATAGAGTGGTGGTAGAATGAGCATATCGAGGTTATTAAAACCAATAACTGCACAATAACGTTCTAATGGTAGGTCACTGATCAAAACAACTGTCAAAAGTTTTGCAAATTACCGCATACGTCAGATATTAATTTGTCATTATGTACGAGATTACCATTTTAAGCCACTTCTTTCAATGAAATGTCAGTGGTTGTCCATTGGGAAGTTATTATGACGCCATTATATTAGTAGATTACCAAAACTTGTCAAAATCAACAATTATGAAGTCAATGATAGACCATTCTGACACTATTGTAATAGTAGACTTGAGGGCCTGGGCAAGTGCGAGTCGGACTCGCGCCCTGAGGGTTCCGTACAAACTTATACAGGTAGAGTTCATTTCCCGATTATAGTTTTAAAGTTTTTTTCCAAATCGCGGTTTTTTTTTGTGACGTAACAATACATTTTTAGTTTTAAGATTTACCTACACTTGTGTTATACCTAAGACCCTGCTTTATGGCAAATTTCAGGATTTTGGGTTAATGGGAAGTAGGTACCCTAGAATTTTGAGTTCCTTTCAGTGACAAGATATACTTTTTTTGCGACATAAACTGCCAGAAATATTAAAACAGAGAAATATTAACTAATAGGATTGTAGAAAATCTCTGCTCCTCGTCAGTGGATACTGTCCACTGAAGAGGACAGTATATAGGTGAAAACCGGGGCAACGGAGCAGGGAAGCGGAGCGGGGAATCGGAGAGTGCGGACGCTATAAGAAAACTATAGCTAAAACAGTCTGCAACTCGGCTCTGCAATACCTTCTCCCTCAGCTCCGCAGTCTCGCTCAGCTCTGGAGGACTGACACAGTCCGCAACTCCGCATCGCATTACTCCGTTGCTCCGCTCCGGTGGACAGGCTGCCTAACTGTATTCTTAAAATCTGGTTTCAAAATAAATCCTATACTGAGTATCCTTAATAAACTCCGTACCCTGCTTCGCTCGACTCCGTTCCGTCTTCTCAGCTCCACTTCACTTCAATTACAGTGTTGTACTTTTATATCTTTCTTTTATATTTTATATCTATATTAGCTGCTCCCAGCGGCTACGCCTGAGTGCTAGTAAAAAATTATCCCAAGGGAACATACTTCCGGGATAAAAAGTATCCTATGTCCTATTCCAGGGCATGGTCTATCCGTGTACCAAGTTTCATCAAAATCGGTTTTGCCATTTACGCGTGAAGACGTAACAAACAAACTTGAGTGCACGCGCGTGCACTCACTTGAAGCAGCGTTAGCTCTGACTCCCTTTTCTTTCATATCATTCTTCACACAATCCATTCATCTTTTCTATGGCCTCCCTCTCCCTCTCCATTCATCATCCATATGTATACTCATAACTCTTTTAGCAACATGCGTTTCGTCTCTCCTCTTCACATGTCCATACCAAGACAAACGATTCCCATTCAACTTTTCAGCCACTGGCGCCATCCATTGGCTGAAAAGTTGAATGGGAATCGTTCAAACTTCCTACTATACTCAGTCAAACACATTTCAACATATTGTTTGATGTATATTAATTAAATCATGAGTAATCACTATCATATCAGCCGAAAGACGTCCACTGTTGGACATAAGCTTCCCCCAAGCGTCTCCATAACGACCGGTCCTGTGCATCAAGCATCCATCGGATTCCTGCGACCCTGATTAGGTCATCGGTCCACTTTGTTGAAGGCCTTCCAATGCTGCATCTTCCGGTCCGTGATCGCCACTCCAGAACTCTCGTCCCCATCGACCATCTGTTCTGCGTGCAATGTGCCCTGCCCATTGCCACTTAAGTTTGGCGATTCTCCAAGCTATCTCGGTAGCCTTGGTTCTCCTGCGGATATCTTCATTTCTGATGTGATCATGCAAGGGAACTCCGAGCATAGCCCTTTCCATAGCCCATTGGGTGACTGAGTCTTCTTATAAGGCCCATAGCCCATATTAAATAAAGTGTGGAAAAAAATTAAAACCTTTATAAATTAAATAATTTATTGATTAATAAATACGTTTTTATTTAAAAGGTAACAATTGTATATATTTTAAAAATATTATCTTAAAATACAATAATGCACTTTTCACTTATAATAAGGAACAGTACTGCAGTGTACACTTTTGTTTGAGCAATTTATACGTCAAAGTATGTACCTACTAGGAATCAATTTGCGAATAACTGAAACAGGCATTGAACTTCACTCCAAGATATTCCGCCAAAAAAATCAAAATCTGTAAAAAATATCGTGACACAGTATTTCTTATTGAAGTCTTCAGAAACGGTTGGAACGATTTTTTCAATAAACTTGCTCATAAAGTGTATTTTATTGCACTGCACTTAGGTATATAATGTGGTTAAAACCTTTTTGTTCAACCTCTCCCCCGCCATAACTTTATTACATTTATCGTATCGGGCGCGCGTCGTCCACCTCGAGGAAAAGAAAAAAAAGAATGGGCGCGGATATGAAAACAGATGTTTACCGCCACAAAAGTTTACTAGTTTTACAGTTATTTTCTTCACAAGTGTATTGAAAAACGTCGTATGATACACGTGAGTAATTAATGATATTACCGTTCTCGGCTCTTAAGACCCTCGCCATGGCTCGGGTCTAAATACCGCCTCGACGGTAATCACTAACATTACACACTTATATCATAATGTGCTGTTATGAAATTTATTATGTACTAGCTGACCTGAACTTCGTACCGCCTATGGCCATAGTCAATGAATGTAGTACATCTTTCGATACAGTCAACTGATTGCGATGAAACAAAGCCTAGTATATGAAGTTACACACAATTTTATCTACATCTATTTCGTACATTTTACGTGATGGGCGCACAACTAAAATCTTTACAGATTTATTAAATGTATAGAACTGACTAGTCTAGTCCCACCCCGGACAAATGTTTATGTGATGAACACAATCATTTGTTCTGTGTCTGGGTGTAATTTATCTATAACTAGCTTTGCCCGCGCGGCTTCGCTCCCGCTCTTCCCTACTCCACCCTACTATAGCCAACTCTACCCTACTCTACCCTACTCTACCCTACTCTACCCTACTCTACCCTACACTACCCAATTTTTTTTTCCATAAGAACCTTCTCCTCACAATAACAATCACAACAAAAAAAAAATCAGCCAAATCGGTCAAGCCGTTTTCATGCCAAGTCGTGACAACGGAAAACGGGGGTCATCTATACTAATATTATAAAGAGGTAAAATTTGTAAGTTTGTAAGTTTGTAAGTTTGTAAGTTTGTAAGTTTGTAAGTTTGTAAGTTTGTATGTAGGGGGTAATCTCTGGAACTAATAATCCAATTCTAAAATTTTTTTTACTGGCAGAAAGCTACATTATTCCTGAGTGCTATAGGCTATAAATTGTTTCTATAGCATGTATATTAACCGAGCTGTCACAACTTTTGTCTAGCAAGTCGGAAAAAAATACCTCATAAAATAGAATTATTTGCGTGCGCTGCCTAAACAGTTGCTTAAAATTAAAAACAATGTATGGCTACCTGGTTCGTCTTAATTATTTCTACAAAAAAGTCCGCGGTACCATATCTCTATCTTTTATATTTCATCTTTTATACTTCTTTTATTGCATTAAAAATATTTTTTTTCGGCATACTTACGTTTGGTTGATTATTTGAGCAACAAAATATTAATTCTTATGTCAATAAATTATTTCAGTATCACAAGAACATTATACAGATAAGATTTGCCATTTACAGCATAGCAATTGGTCATACAGTTTCGAAGATAATATAAAATTACTAAAACGCAAAATGCCCCTAGCGTAACTTTCATTGTGCAGACGTTTTACCTATTTTTTTTTTATGGTGGGCAAAAATCATCTTATGACAACCCCCGCCCTTGGGTGGAGCGAGAGATAGTGTCAGACTCTTACTGACTAAAAACCCACCCCGTTCCTTCTAGCCTTCAAACCAGGGCACGAGTTCCCTTTCGGATAACCCTGGACCCGGTAGGCTTCGACCCAGCTGGGCCTCTGCTGTTGCTGACAACTTCTTGAGGCGCGCGGGAACAGTGCGCGCCGTTGACGTCTTGGGCTCGGTCCATTACCGGACGATCGGACAGCAAGCTA
Organism: Mythimna lalbum; assembly: GCA_949319445.1. Taxonomy (NCBI): domain Eukaryota; kingdom Metazoa; phylum Arthropoda; class Insecta; order Lepidoptera; family Noctuidae; genus Mythimna; species Mythimna lalbum. The sequence goes on along the minus strand of OX439370.1, from coordinate 3,997,379 downwards.
CCCATGGCTCGCCGTCCGCGAGCCCGCGTCTACGTTGCCTGATGCGGTCTGCCTCCGCCTTTGCTAGCATTACTGCTTCGCAGAAGGAGGCGACCGCCTGCCATTCCTCCTCGCTAAGGACCATGGCCTCAACCAGAGCCCGCCGCGAGAGGTGTCCGCCGCCGATCGCCCCCACGAGGGCACGGCGATGCTCTGCCCAGGCAGGGCACACCTCGACTGTGTGCTCCACCGTGTCCTCCGGGCGTTCCGCACAGTGGCGACACTCGGGCGTCTCTTCCGCTTTAATTCGGTGCAGGAACCTCCCGAACTTGCCATGTTTTCTGAATCGCGGTGTTAAGACTTTCTGTGGATTGATGACCCTCTCGAATTATTATGCCCACGTTGTCGTTAGTTGGAGTTCTTCTGTCAGTTGCTTATTGGTTTCTGTTGTTTCGTTCGTATGGTTGTTGTTGTTGATAGATACCTCATAATCGAAAATATCGTAATTTCGTTGTACGTTTTTGTATGTTCGTAGTTTCATACTTCGTTCTATCGTAATAATCGATACGAGTTATTCGATATTACGATTGTTTTGTTTTGTAAAGGCGGACGGTGTTCGAGTCGCTCTCCTTTTGTTCATAATTGTTTTCAAGTCTGTGCGTAGTTTGTTGAGAGCATGTCTAAAAGGAAATCTCAACTGTCCCGGCAGACATCACAGACAAGAGCCGCTCGAGTACGCCGTACGGAAGAATCTGCCCCTGAAAATGAGCAGCGCCTCTCGAGAAATAGAGAATATATTTCGCAAGCACGCGCTAGAGAATCTAGCTCCGAGCGCTCACAGCGCCTCGCTTGCCAAAATGTGAGGACATCGCGGGCCCGTGCTCGAGGAACTAGCGCTGAACGTGCGCACCGTCTATCTGAGTTAAGGCAGCATGTCTCTGAGACAAGGGATAGGGAGACTAGCGCTAAACGCTCGCGGCGGCTTGGTAGGCAAAATGTCATAACATCGCAGGCCCGTGCTCGGGAATCTAGCGCTGAACGTGCGCAGCGTCTATCTCATTTAAGGCAGCATGTCTCTGAGACAAGGGATAGGGAGACTAGCGCTGAGCGCTCGCAGCGGCTCGCTAGGCAAAATGCCATAACATCAAAGGCCCGTGCTCAGGAATCTAGCGCTGAACGTGCGCATCGTCTAATCGAGTGTAATCTTATTTTAAAACAAGAAATTTTCCGCGGACGAAGTCGCGGGCAGAAGCTAGTTTTTATATATATAGATATATGTGTATTTAGAAATATATAAGTATGTATATCAGTTGTCTAGTACTCATAACTCAAGCTCTGCTTAGCTGGGACTAGCGGCGTTGTGTGATAGTTGTGGAATATTATTATAGAAGATATTTGGTCTGGAAATAGGTCGTAGGCAATTTTTACCCCACCCAATTCTTTCTTTGATAGTTTTTATGTCAGAACAACGTTTGGCGGGTCAGCTTGTATGTCATAGTTTTATGTAAAGTTAGACGTTGTCGAACTCCGGAGCTGGGCTCTTCGTGGCTTGTGCGATAGCTGCCTTCGTCAGGTCCTCGCCTTGGTTGTTCACCGAGTTCAGTAGGCGCTGGGGAATTGGAAAAAATATATTAGAATCGTTTTTAGGGTTCCTATTACCAAGACTCCAGTGGTTGATGTTACAATATTTCTAGATATTATGTAAGAACAGTGTAGAGCAATACTATACACAAAAGCACAAGAACAAAACATACAGGAGGAGGTCGACCGCATCAGGCTACGGCGCCCTCGCCGCCATCGCCGGGATTCCGATCCCGATTTCCGGCCACCGTACACGCGGGCTCGCGGACGGCGAGCCCTGGGTAGCTCGCTGTCCGATCGTCCGGTAATGGACCGATTCCAAGACGTCGACGGCGCGCACTGTTCCCGCGCGCCTCAAGGAGTTGTCAGCAGCAGGAGGGGCCCAGCTGGGTCGAAGCCTACTGGGGACAGGGTTGTCCGAAAGGGAGCTCGTGCCCCGGTATGAGGGCTAGAAGGAACGGCGCGGGGTTTTTAGTCAGTAAGAGTCTGACACTGTCTCCCGCTCCACCCAAGAGCGGGTTTTGTCATAAGATAATTTTCCCCGTCGACTAAAAAAAAAAACAAAACATACTAAAAAGAGTAAATCTTAATAGGAAGTAATCTGAGAGTTCGTGGGGTATACAGTGTTCTCATATTCACATTACAAAACAAAAACGAGCCTATATAAAAAAAAAAGCAAGAAAAGTTGTCTTAGGCAAAATGTATCTACCAACCCGCACTGGGCCCGCGTGATGGATTACGGCCCATTCCCTCTCCTAGAGAGGAGGCCTGAGTCCCAGCAGTGGGAACATTATAAAGTCGACTATGCTATGTTATTATTACTCACAATATGTTCCAACCCCTCCTGGTTGGTTCTGCTCTGTGAGTAGACCAGGTTCACTTTAGCGGCCTGTACAGCGATGGGGCTCTTGGCTGCGATGTTCTCTGCTATTCCCAGCACTTTTACTAATGCACTGTAACATATCATTTAAATAATTATACACTATTTTTTTAAATTAGTACAATTATTTAACCCTTCAGATACCGTCAATTAGAGACACAATAGTAAGACAATGGATGCGCGGCCACCGGTGGTCGCTTGGGGATTCATGAATTAAAAGGCTTATTAGAAAAGGTCTTGTTAAATAAGGAAGAAAAGTAAGGAAAATATAACTATAGAAAATTTGCACAATTTAATCATGATTCTGATTGATAATTTTTTATCCAAAAACTATTAAAGTTAAAAAAAAAAACACGTTTTTACTGGAACAAGTTTTCTGAAATATCGAGTAAAAGGTGGAATTACCGAATGCATATGGATGGATGGAATGCATGTGAATAATACCGAATGCATTTGAATACATGTGGGTGGATGGAGGGGGAGAGGGAGGCCAAAGAAAAGATGGATGGATTGTGTGAGAAGTGATATGAAAGAAAAGGGAGTTAGTGATAGCGTGACGAGTGACAGGACAGAATGGAAGAAAAAACGTGTTGCGCCGACCCCAAATAAAACGGGATAAGGGCAGGAACATGATGATGGTGGAATTACCGAATGCCAACAGAATTTTCAGGCGTTATTTCTCTTTTTTCGCCAATTCATCAAACATTGGGTTGGATGAAACAACAAGCTTTTAAACCATGATCACGTTGACGATTGAATAAACTGGCAGAAGTTTTCAGTTGTGTGCGCAACACGTAAAATATACGAAATCGGTGTAGATAACATTTATACATTGAAATTAAGTGTAACTTGATATAATCTTTAGGCTTTGTTTCATCGCAATCGGTTGACTATATCGAAAGATTGCTACTAGAGACTGTTAGAAGAGACTGTTACTGTAAGAGTCTGACAGTATCTGCCGCTCCGACCAAGGGCGAGGGGGGGGGGGGGAATATCATTAAAAAAAAAAACTACCCATAATTACAACAGTTGTATCATCAACCACGTAATAAATCAGCGAATATGAATAAAATCTTCCAACTGCGCACAATCCTACACTGTACCTAACGTTTTCCTTAATGTTTTGTATCAATCAATTCGATTAATTAATTTATAAGTAATACATTTGTTAATTTAAATTACGACAAGTCAAGTTAATTGCACTGATATGAAACCTCAAAGTAAGATATAGAAACCACATGTTTTAATGTCAAAAACCTACCGGCATTTGTTTATTCAAAAGCTAGCTGACCCGGCGAACTTCGTACCATCTAAGCATACGGGACTCAAAAAAACATCATCATCATATCAGCCGAAAGACGTCCAGTATTGGACATAGTTCCCACCAAGGCGTCGACACAACGACCGGTTTAAAAAAAAACGCTAGAATCCGCCGCAAGAAACAGCTGAAGCGCGCGACAGCTTGTGGCCGCAGAAGCTTGAAAAACGGCTTTAAGCGTTTTTTTGTGTGCGTGGACACTAATTGACATCCCCCGCCCTTGGGCGGAGCGGGAGACAGTGTCAGACTCTTACTGACTAAAAAACTCACCCCGTTCCTTTTTGCCTTTCATACCGGAGCCGAGCTTCCCTTTCGGAGCTAAACCCTGCTCCCAGTAGATTAGGGATTAATTACATTTATTACGGCAACTAGCCTATTTTTACCCGCCAAAAAAATCAGTACCGGTTTTTCGGTCCCGGTATGTCGGCGGTACGGGTTACCCACATATCGGGACGGAAAAACCTATATGTTTGCACCCTAAGGGTCAAAGCACATAACCGTATTGCGGCGTCGCGTCGCTACGTAGAATTTTGCGGTGTGCACCGCGGCACAAATTCCAGCGTTAAGACGTCATACTAGGTGGCAATGATGCAGTTTGTTTCTAGGCCAGCAAATCTAAGAAGTGTCGTAAATTAATTAAATGATGATATACTCATTCTTCTTGGCTTGTCTCCCACCCTTTAACTCCACTACACGCAAAAAACCAATAGGAGCGCGCATTACGCAACTAACAGACCACGGACACTTAGATCGCAAGTTTGCTATTGGTAGTTGAACCCATTGCCCTACTTTGTGGCAAGCCTTTTTCTAACCCCTTTCATCTGTTTTGTGAGTTTTTCGATATTACAATATATTGATACATCGATCGACGAAAAATGCCGGACGCATAGGATCGTTCAATGTGGCACACTTGGGGGAGGCCTATGTTTAACAGTGGACGTCTATCGGGTGAAACGATGATAATGATGATACATCGATTTCAACGTATCGTCGATATCGGTAAATATCGGTATATTTAGGCATTGATATATCGATACCTATCGGTTTTCCGATATGTTCTTGTATTCCTACTTCATCATTTCAGCCGATAGACGTCCACTGTTGGACATAGGCCTCCCCCAAGTGTCGCCACAATGATCGATCCTATGCGTCTCGCATCCATCCGATTCCCGCAACCTTCACGAGGTCATCGGTCCACCTTGTAGGAGGCCTTCCAACGCTGCGTCTCCAGGTACGCAGTCGCCACTCCAGAACCTTTCGGCCCCAACGGCCATCTGTTCTGCGAGCAATGTGCCCTGCCCATTGCCAGCTGAGTTTGGCGATTGTTCGTGCTATGTCGGCTATTCCTACTTACGTCTCCTTGTCAGGGAACACTTGGCTGACCAGGCCGATTTCCTTCGCCTCCTTGGCATCGAAGTTCCTGCCGGTGAAGCAAAGCTCTCGGGCGATGGACACGTTGCCCACTATCTGTGAATATAATGTACAAATTCATATTCATTTATTTGAATTTTAAATGAAAACAACGAGAACCTCAAGCGGCGGAAATATAACAGCCTCGTCGGTAGTTATATTTTTGAGCCGTTTGGGGTTGAAACTCTTGGACCGTGGGCTCCATGTGTTCATATGCTTTTTAAAAATTTATCCAAACGCTTCGTTGACTCTTCGTGTGACTCAAGGGCTGGCTTCGACCTTGGTCAGAGATTAAGCATTGCCATACAACGTGGCAATGCCGCCAGCCTTTTGGGCACACTTCCAGTCGACAGCGACGCGGAGGAGTTTTATGACGTCATATCTAGCTAGGCCTTTAGTGTATACATTATTTTTAATTATTTAAGTTTAATTTTATAATTTAATTTGTTTAATTATTCATTATCATCATCATCAGCCTTTTTAATGTTCCCACTGCTGGGACTCAGGTCTCCTCTCAAGGAGAGGGAATGGGCCGTAATCCACCACGCGGGCCCAGTGCGAGTTGGTGGATGTAACATGTCTTCGAATTTTCTGGTTCTAGGACATGCCGGTTTCCTCATGATGTTTACTGTTACTGTTTTTTTTTGTATTTTACCGGTTTGAGGGCAGTACATCTAGCCAAGTTGCTAATCTGCAATAGTTAACGCTTGTAGAAAGCTTCAAATGTACGGGAATAACGTCGTCTTAACGCTCAGTCACGTGGTCAGAACAAAAGAATTGGCGGCAAGGTCAACTCGAAGCGTTCGACGCAAGCGAAACGGGTGTAACTTGGCTAGGGGGGGGGCTATAGTGATGAAATAAATTACATAAAATAATGCGCCTGGCTAGGTTTGAACCCGCGACCTACAACGCGTACGTCGGGGCCGTTACCACTCGGCAACCATTGCTCTAAATAATTATTATATTATTACCATTAGGCAGAAAACTAGTTCATATCAATATAAAAAAAATATGGGTCTTACCTTAGGCAATCTTTGCAGTGCGCCTACATCGGGAGCTAAACCAACTTGCACTTCACGCACTGAGAACCAACTGTCTTCTGTGCAGTATCTGGAACATTTTGTTTATTTTTTTTAGTCTCGGTTTATGGGAAGTGGGATTTTCATAAAATTAAATGATACTCTACCCAGGTCGCCAGAACCCGTCAGTTTAGACGAACATTTTGGTGAAAGGGCAACACGTCAATTAAAAAAAAAACCTTTTTTTATCATTTACTTAAAAACCGGGTTTGAGCGAATCGGACTCGCGCCCTACGGGTTCCGTACAAATTTACCTATGTAAAATAGTTCAGTTCCGGAATGGAGCGTCGGAATAATTTTCCGAATAGCAAAAAAAAAATTGTGACGTAACACAGTTTTCCTATATTTGTGCTACAAGACCTTATTTTATGTAAAATTTCAGGATTCTTGCTAAACGGGAAGTATCCTGTGAATTTTGACTCCTTTGAGAGTATCGAAATGTACGTTTTTTGCGACTCGATACCTCTTCGTGTTCCCGAGACAAAGGGTTTTGACGAGACAGACAGACGGACAACAAAGTGATGCTATAAGGGTTCGGTTTTTTCTCCCTTTTCTTTCATATCACTTCTCACACAATCCATCCATCTTTTCTTTGGCCTCCCTCTCCCCCTCCATTCATCCACATATATATAATATATGTAAAGATATAGCATGATAATATGTACCTTATGTCAGCAGCTGTGATCAAGTTGACTGCCGCACCAATACAAGCGTTGTGTGTCACCGATATTACTGGCTTCACGCATTCTTCTAGCGACGATATGGTGTCCTGTAACATAAAGCCATTGATACAGGGTTACTTTCTAAAACACTAACAACCTTGCAGGACTGTCTAACTAACATCATAAGCAACAACTTTTGTTTTATGACTTTTTACAATCACAATAATTCATTTATTTGTATCTCAGCTGTGATGCTAAAGCAATGATTTATTGTATGTAGTATTTGTATTATTATTATTTTTTGAAGAAAAGGGGCTATGCATCTCCCATAGTGTAGGAGATGTAGTCACTGCGACCTAAAAGATCTATTGTGACTCGCCACCTTGTTAGAGTAACTCTTTTAGCCGGGAGGCTTCCAGGAAGTCTAGAATACTCCTAGCTTTGAGAGTTTTAATCTCCTCCGGGCGAATAATGTGTCGACCCAGATGGATACTCCGTTTGTGGATAAGGGGCCCACATTCACACAACAGGTGCTTAGGCGTCTCCCTCTCCTGATTACAGTACCTGCAAACATCAGTGTCACTCAGTTTCATGTGAAAAAGGTGCCTGTTTAATTTGCAGTGGCCGGTTAAGGCGCGGGCTATCGCACAGATGTTCGTCCTGCTAAGCTCAAGAAGCTCGGCAGTTCGTTTTTGTGAGTAGCCTTCTATAAGAGATTTGGCGTGTAGCAGTCCTGGTTGTAACAACCAGTGCTTTTTTGAATCGCCAAATAGGTTGCCCTTAAGGGTCTGCATGGCCTGGTTCTTTGAGATACCACAGAAAGGTTCTGGTCCTATCTGATGACCCTGAGCCCCAGTCCTTGCAAGTTCGTCGGCTTTTTCATTGCCAGTAATTCCAGAATGACCCGGTACCCATCTCAGAATAACTTTATTCCTTTGCCCCAGGTCATTTAGTTTGTTAACGCAGTCTTTTACCAGTTTCGAATTTATTGTATTCGAGTTCAAGGCGTTAAGAGCTGCCTGGCTATCTGAGTAAATCAGAATTAATTGATTTATGTAGTTTCGTTGACGGTTGGCTTCCGCACATTCTATAATGGCGTATACCTCCGCTTGGAATATGGTGGCATATTTACCCAGATTCAAGCTTTTGCTGAATTTCGGGCTAATGCCAAATATTCCACATCCTACATTCTCACCCATTTTGGATCCGTCTGTAAACCAGATCAGGCTTCCAGCCTTGCAAGTAATGAGGTTGCTTGCCCAATCCTCTCTGCTCGGCAGTTCCACTGTGTAATTTCTTGTGAAGCTACACTGTGGAAGCATGACGTCTGTTGTCATAGCTAGCTGATCGTGTTCAAGCACTGATTCGTGTAGCGATCTCAGTGCTTGAGAGCGCCAGTTTACTTTGCCAGTGCTGTTTATTCTATACATGCCCGCTTTCGCCTCCTTCGCAATTAATAGATGAAGTGGCGGAAGGTTAAGCAGGGCATTTAGAGCAGCTCCTGGTGTTGTAGACATGGCCCCTGTTGATATAATGCATGCAAGTCTCTGCAAACCTAGTATTTGTAACTATATTTTCAATACACTTGCTCATAAAGTGACTCTTATTGGACTGCACTTAGGTATATAATGGCACTTGTTACCAAACTGTGACATTTTGATTACCATTACGCACTAGTGCTATAATGTGTTTAAAACCTTATTGTTCAACCTCTCCACCGCCATTATTTTATGACATTTATCGTATTAGGGTGGGCGCAGGTTGTGCCCCACGAGGAAAAGAAAAACAAAATGGGCGCGCATATGAAAACAGATTTTTACCGCCACAAAAGTTTACTAGTTCAACAGTTATTTTCTTCACAAGTGTATTGAAAAACGTCGTATGATACACGTGAGTAATTAATGATTACCGTTCTCGGCTCTCTTAAGACCCTCGCCATGGCTCGGGTCTAAATACCGCCTCGACGGTAATCACTAACATTACACACTTATATCATAATGTACTATTGTGTCACTAACATAGTCGTAGGTGTTATATTATAACTAACACTAAATAAGTTTCATTGTTACTCGTAATAAAGATTGGTGTGAAATTGTGTAACATATTATATTATAATGCATATATAGGTTAGGTTAGGTTCGGTTTATATATATATTTATAGTTATGTATTGTTTTTATATGGAGTTAATTTGTTAGCAGTACACCACAGACTACCCCTTGTATTATTTTAAGTTCTTGTCCATCCTAAGGTTGTCTGGAAGATATCGCTTTCAGCGATAAGACCGCCATTGTACCCATAAATTTAATTTTATGTATAAGCTGTGTTACTTTTTGGTGTACATCATTCACCATCATTTCAGCCAACAGACGTCCACTGTTGGACATAGGTCTCCCCTAAGTGTCGCCACAATGATCGATCCTGTGCGTCTCGCATCCATCGGTTTCCCGCAACCCTCACCATGTCATCGGTCTACCTTGTAGGAGGCCTTCCAACGCTGCGTCTTCCAGTACGAGGTCGCCACTCCAGAACCTTTCGGCCCCAACGGCCATCTGTTCTGCGAGCAATGTGCCCTGCCCATTGCCACTTAAGTTTGGCAATTTTTCGGGCTATGTCGGCAACCTTGGTTCTCCTGCGGATATCTTCATTTCTGATTCGATCCCGCAAGGAAACTCTGAGCATAGCCCTTTCCATTGCCCTCTGGGTGACTTTGAGCCTTCTGATGAGGCCCATTGTGAGCTTTTTGGTGTACAATAAAGTTTATTCTATTCTATTCTATTGCTATTATTATTTACCAAAAACAAAACTTCAAGATTTCGTTGTTCTATCTAACACACTGTATTTTGCTATACCTACGTCTGTATGACACGACGCAAGCGCTCCCCCTACTGTTGTACTATCGCTTGTATCGCATAGACTTCGTAATATTTAGGTCGTATAATTTAAATTTTTATATGAAAAGCTGATGAACTAAAATATGATAAATATACGTAAGTCATAGAGTTGTTGTTATCTTAGGTAGATTTGAAATAAGCGCTACCGTTGTGGTCTTGTATCTGTATTTTTTTTAATTGATGTAAACTAGTGCTTGACTGCGATCCCACCTGATGTTAAGCAGTGATGCAATCTCAGTGATGCACTAGTTTAGAGTACAGTACTGCACTGTAAGAGCTTATTCACTCTAGCCTTGAAGACACCCAAATTATAATCGGACGGAAAGACCCCAGCAGGAAAATTGTTCCAGTCCTTCGACGTACGTGGTATAAACGACGAGGCGAAACGCTTTGTCTGGACCGTAGAGGTTTCAACAACGTAATGGGTGGATACTCATCGTACGTCGGGTTATCCGTTGTAGAATAGAGATGGCGGAATCAAGTCATGTAATTCCTGCGCACTCTCCAAAAAGCATCCTGTATTTGTTCATTTCATTTTTAAGTGTTTGTGACATAGGCAACGCCGCGTGCACTCTCCACACACGTAAGTGTCGCGTGTTGCCGCCGTGTGACGTGTGTGCAACGAGCGCGCGGCGGAAGGGGTAACAACGCGACTCGAGCGCCGCGTGCACTCTCCACACACGTAAGTGTCGCGTGTTGCCGCCGTGTGACGTGTGTGCAACGAGCGCGCGGCGGAAGGGGTAACAACGCGACTCGAGCGCCGCGTGCACTCTCCACACACGTAAGTGTCGCGTGTTGCCGCCGTGTGACGTGTGTGCAACGAGCGCGCGGCGGAAGGGGTAACAACGCGACTCGAGCGCCGCGTGCACTCTCCACACACGTAAGTGTCGCGTGTTGCCGCCGTGTGACGTGTGTGCAGCGAGCGCGCGGCGGAAGGGGTAACAACGCGTCTCGAGCGCCGCGTGCACTCTCCACACACGTAAGTGTCGCGTGTTGCCGCCGTGTGACGTGTGTGCAGCGAGCGCGCGGCGGAAGGGGTAACAACGCGTCTCGAGCGCCGCGTGCACTCTCCACACACGTAAGTGTCGCGTGTTGCCGCCGTGTGACGTGTGTGCAACGAGCGCGCGGCGGAAGGGGTAACAACGCGACTCGAGCGCCGCGTGCACTCTCCACACACGTAAGTGTCGCGTGTTTGTTGGAAATGGGACTTTGTAAACGCAATAAAAAATAACTAGCTCCAAAAATGCTTCATTGCTGTCAAAAACTTGTCTTTGCAAATGTCACTTCTCTTCCATATTTGACTTTGGTGTATGCGCTGTATCTCCGATTGTTTTTCTAATAAATCTACGTTAATCGTGTAAATTAGTTTTCTTTATGACCATAATCCTTCAGGTTATGGGCCCAGGCACGGTCCTGTTTGTTATTTTTGCAATATTTCAAAAATTAATTCGCGATTTCGGCTTGAAGAAAAAAACTTAACCTCTCATCGAAGCATCACGTTGTGCGGCAACATGGCAACAGGTATCAACACGTCTTCTCTAGTCATGGACAAACTAAAAGGCATTGAAAATTATAACTCTTGGAAATTTATGATGAAAATGGTGCTGATCCATGAGGATTTATGGGACTTTGTGGAGAAGGAGCCGACGGATGCTGAACACGCCAAGAAGGTACAAAAGGCACTCGCCCGCATTGCATTATCTGTACAACCTGCTGCATTTTCACACGTCAGGTCTGCGAAAACTGCATATGAGGCCTGGACTAACCTTCAAAAGGCATATGAAGATAGAGGTTTGTGTCGGAGACTGGCATTACTGCGAGCTTTGTTTAGTACAAAATTAGAGAACCAAAGTATGGAGAGCTACATCAACAAAATCGTCGAAATATCGCACCAACTCAGCGATATTGGGTCACCACTCGAAGATGATTTCATAGCAGTCGTAATGCTAAGTGGACTGACTGAGGATTATGATCCCCTGATTATGGCGATTGAAAATTCCAACATCAAATTGTCCAGTGAGGTAGTACAGGGCAAGTTGTTACAGGAGAATCTACGTCGTGATGACAAGAATGAGAGTGGATCGGCCCTTGCAGCTGTGCGGAAACAACCCAAATGCTTTCGATGTAAGAAGACCGGTCACTTCATAAAGGACTGTCCAAAGAAGAGTGGTGGTTGGAAGAAGATAAATACCAACACGAGTAACATGAAAAAGGTGGACGAGTCCAAGGCCCTGCTTACAGCCTTGTCAGCGAACATTGAAGCAGATTCCTGGTATATTGACAGTGGCGCTACAAGTCATATGTGTTGTGATAGGTCTGTGATGTGCGATTATGTGAAAAATAAAAGTCTTGAAGTGAAAGTGGCTAATGGAGACAAGTTGTACACGGAAGGAATAGGAACTGTAAGAATAAAATTAGCAAATGGTGCAATAAAGACTGTTAGTAATGTTTACTATGTACCTAAGTTAAGCGGAAACTTGTTATCTGTGAGTTCTATGGTTAAAAAGGGTTTCAAGGTTGTATTCAGCTTTAGTGGGTGTCATGTTTATGACAATGGGGTAGAAGTGGTTAGTGCTACTCTTGATAAAGGCATGTATAAACTAAATATTGCCGAAACATTATCGGCTACTCCTAGGGCTGTTACAGTTACTCCTCAGGAAGCTAGGGAGAATCTGGTGGTGAATGCAACAGTTGAGTGTGGCAATTATCAGACGGAGACGGAGCCAATTCCAGCTGAAACATCGGAAAAGGTATGGCATCGACGCCTTGGCCACCTCAACCGAAGAAGTATGAAACTCCTCAGGCAAGGTATGGTTTCTGGTATTTCTTATAACGATTCTTGTTTTGAACCCTGCGTTTCATGTATACAAGGAAAGCAAAATAGATTACCATTCCCAAAAAAATCATACAACAGAGCAACTGAACCATTAGAACTTGTACACACAGATCTGTGCGGCCCAATGCCCTCTTCACTTAGTGGCTCAAAATATTTTTTACTTTTCATAGATGATTTTTCAAGAAAAACTTTTGTCTATTTTTTGAAGACTAAAAGTGAAGTTTTTGAGAAGTTTAAATCTTTTAAAGTCTTGGTTGAGAATCAGACAGGTAGAAAGATTAAAGTTCTCAGGAGTGATAACGGTGGCGAATATATTAATTCAAATTTCCAGATGTTTCTGAGGGACAACGGCATTCAGCACCAGACAACAGTACCTCACTCGCCGCAGCAGAATGGAGTGGCAGAACGAGCCAACCGAACAGTCATGGAAGCAGCAAGATGTATGCTGCAGGATGCAAATCTGGCTCAAAAATTCTGGGCAGAAGCTGTTAACACAGCTGTCTATATTCGAAACCATTGTCCCACAAAGGCAGTTATGGGATGTACTCCGGAAGAAAAATGGACTAACAGAAAGGTATCTATCAAACATTTCCGCATATTTGGCTGTGTTGCATATGCATTGAATCCAAATCGAAAGAAATTAGATTCGAAATGCAAAAGTTATATATTTGTTGGCTATTGTAACGATACTAAAGGGTATAGATTGATTGACCCTGAGTTTCCAACAAATTGCATTAAAGCCAGAAATGTTACTTTCTTGGAAAATACATTACTGAGTAAAGTGTCAAATGATGATAATGAAAAAACAGTAGAACAATTTTCACAAGTACAAAATTGTACTCATAATGAGAGTCGACATGTTCAAACTAATCTGTCTGAACCTCCTATACAATCAGAGTCATCTATTGTGAACACTGATTTATCTGATGACACAATTTTGGAAAACAATCAGAGATACAGCGTAATCACAGTAAATGATTCTGAGAGCTCAAGAGAGAGCTCGCCGGAGGCCAGCGACCCTGCCGATGAAACTTACGTTCCAGATTCATCTGAGGAAGACTATGATGATACAAGGGAGTCACTGTCGTCGAATATGGTGAGCATATCTAATGACGAGGATACACCACAGACTGTGCAAGAAGCCTTTGGAGGGAAAGATGCAGAACATTGGAAAGAAGCAATGACTAGTGAGTACGAATCATTTATTGAAAATAATTGTTGGACCTTGACTGATAGATTAGAATCACATAAACCAGTTAAATGTAAATGGGTTTTTAAAATTAAAAGGGGTTTGAATGGTGAACTGTTAAAATATCGAGCTCGTTTGGTTGCCAAAGGATGTACCCAAAAATATGGGATAGACTATGAGGAGACTTTTTCCCCAGTCGTTAGATATTCCACAATACGAACATTATTAGCTTTGGCAGCTGAATACAATATGGAGATTGAGCATCTTGATGTGAAAACGGCATTCCTCAATGGTGATTTGACAGAAACTGTCTTCATGGAACAGCCTGAGGGCTTTCAGATAAAAGGTCAAGAACATAAGGTCTACAAGTTGAACAAAGCCATCTATGGTTTGAAACAGGCTTCGAAAGCTTGGTATGAAAAAATCGACCATGTCATATGTAACAAATTAAATTTTGTTAGGTCATCATCAGAGCCTTGTGTTTACATAAAGTCTAATAACAATTCGATTATAATAATTGCTCTTTATGTAGACGATATCATTCTGTTTTCAAGGTGTAATTTGCAGGAAAAATCGAGTATGAAGAAGAAATTAATGAAAGAATTTCAAATTACAGATCTAGGGCCAGCTCAACTAATTCTTGGCATGAAACTGTGTAAGGATAATGATAAAATTACTCTTGATCAGAGTAGTTATATTCAAAGGGTCTTGCAAAAACACAAAATGGAGGACTGTAAGCCATCACCCACACCTATGGAATCGGGACTAAAACTACCAAGAGGTAATCAGAAGGATGATAATCTAGACTACCGAGGTCTAGTTGGTTGTCTGATGTACATTGCTGTCTGCACTAGACCGGACATCGCTCATGCAGTCAGCTATTTAAGCCAATTCAATGAGTCTTTTTCAGAAATCCATTGGAAGGCAGCAAAAAGGGTTCTGCGCTACTTAAAAGGTACGATAAATCATTGTCTAGTTTTTCAAAAAGGTGGCTTGGACGTCACGGCTTATGCGGATGCTGACTGGGCGAATGATGATGGAGATCGCAGGTCATACACTGGGTATGTATTCACCATTGGAAAATCCATAGTTTCCTGGGAAAGTCGTAAACAGAAAACAGTCGCATTATCTAGCACTGAAGCTGAATACATTTCCTTAACAGAAGCTTGTAAGGAAGGTTTGTTTATTCGTAAATTTTTAAAGGATATTATAAAAGAGAGCATTATCATAACTATTCATAATGATAATCAGTCAGCGTTAAAGTTGTGTCAAAACTCTCTTTATCATTCAAGAACTAAACATATTGATGTTAGACATCACTTTATCAGAAAATATGTAAGTGATAAAATTGTCATATTAAAATACTTATGTACAAGTGACATGCTCGCTGACATTCTAACTAAACCCTTATGTAAAATAAAACATAATTTATTTGTAAATCGGTTGTTGCTTGTAAAATGAGACTGTTTACATTGTTGTAATACCTATTTGTTTATAACTTTATATAAGTAGGGTTGTTTATTTTTCTATTGGTTTAAGGGCCAGTGTTGGAAATGGGACTTTGTAAACGCAATAAAAAATAACTAGCTCCAAAAATGCTTCATTGCTGTCAAAAACTTGTCTTTGCAAATGTCACTTCTCTTCCATATTTGACTTTGGTGTATGCGCTGTATCTCCGATTGTTTTTCTAATAAATCTACGTTAATCGTGTAAATTAGTTTTCTTTATGACCATAATCCTTCAGTGTTGCCGCCGTGTGACGTGTGTGCAGCGAGCGCGCGGCGGAAGGGGTAACAACGCGACTCGAGCGCCGCGTGCACTCTCCACACACGTAAGTGTCGCGTGTTGCCGCCGTGTGACGTGTGTGCAACGAGCGCGCGGCGGAAGGGGTAACAACGCGACTCGAGCGCCGCGTGCACTCTCCACACACGTAAGTGTCGCGTGTTGCCGCCGTGTGACGTGTGTGCAACGAGCGCGCGGCGGAAGGGGTAACAACGCGACTCGAGCGCCGCGTGCACTCTCCACACACGTAAGTGTCGCGTGTTGCCGCCGTGTGACGTGTGTGCAGCGAGCGCGCGGCGGAAGGGGTAACAACGCGTCTCGAGCGCCGCGTGCACTCTCCACACACGTAAGTGTCGCGTGTTGCCGCCGTGTGACGTGTGTGCAACGAGCGCGCGGCGGAAGGGGTAACAACGCGACTCGAGCGCCGCGTGCACTCTCCACACACGTAAGTGTCGCGTGTTGCCGCCGTGTGACGTGTGTGCAGCGAGCGCGCGGCGGAAGGGGTAACAACGCGACTCGAGCGCCGCGTGCACTCTCCACACTCGCCGGACGGCAGCAAAACACGACGCTCTCGCAGCGCGCTCGCGGCGCCCGCGTTACTCACACGCCCGAGGATCGCGCACACCTAATGTGGGGGAGGCCTTAATGCAACAAGGCATTCTCTACCCGTCAACCATTGCGTTAAAAAAAAACATACAAACAGCCGAACGTAGTACCTCCTCCTTTTTGGGAAGTCGGTAAAGAGACAACATGTGCAACAGTAGACATCTTTCAGTTGAAATGATGAACTATTTTCTTTGGTTACCTGTGCATATTTGATGAAGTTGTAATGGAAGCGAGCTTTCCTCGCCACGTCTTCCAGTTCGTCGGCCTCAGCTGCCATTTGCACTAGAGTTTGTAAATCGATTCCTACAACAGAAAACAATTATTCGTTGAGCGATTGACCGCTACTCTGCATAAGGAATACAAAGAAAGAGAAAAACATCATTGGTACACAAATAAGTATTCTTTGCAAACCATACTTTTCAATCAACCTTTGAGTAATCGAGGTTATTGACTTTCCTATTCTTATTTCGAATGCATAGTACAAAGTTTCATCCATATCAGTCAAGCCATTTGGGAGGAGATAGTCAGATAGGTGACAAATAAACACACCACTCAAGAATTAATATATGTAAAGATGATCATCTTCCTGCCCTTGTTCTGTTTTATTTGGGGTCGGCGCAACACGTTTTTTTCTTCCATTCTTTCCTGTCACTCGTCACGCTATCATAAACTCCCTTTTCTTTCATATCACTTCTCACACAATCTATCCATCTTTTCTTTGGCCTCCCTCTTCCCCTCCATCCATCCACATTATATATAACATATGTAAAGATATAGCATGATAATATGTACTGAGTACTCACCACCACAGAAATGCTTTCCTTGCCCTGAGAGCACAATAACTCTGCATTGAGGAATATTGCTGAGTGTTGAGAAGCACGTTTGTATTTCCCTGAAAAACATTTACAAAATAATGTTATTGCAACATTTAGTTTGAATTATTGGTAAATTACTATATTTGATGGCTTAGTACCTCGTATATGCTATTTTTGGTAATTTTATTTTTATAATACTTGAAAAGAAAAGCTTGTAGCTCACAAAATTTTGACTCAATATTTGTAGCGCCATCTACGTTGTTTAATGTATTCCTTGCTTGAGTCAGTTTGATGGGATACCCTCTTAACCCTTCAGATACCGTCAATTAGAGACACAATAGTAAGACAATAGATGCGCGGCCACCGGTGGTCGCTTGGGGATTCATGAATTAATGCACCATACGCAAAATACGCGCTTTAGTCGTGGAGTTGCGGAAAACAGCCCGTTTCACCTATTACCTACCCTCTTAATGGCACGTCTAAACTTGTGAAAAAAAATTAATAACAAGGGCAACAAGCTTTTGAAAATAAATTAATTGAAAAATATATGAATAAATCATGTAGAAGCACATTTAAATTACATGATAATAAAGGTCTAATCAGGTTATGTGTGCCTCTTAAAAAGTTACGTATTTCACAGATACGAGGTATCACTACGTAGTATAAAACAAAGTCGCTTTTTCTGTCCCTGTACGCTTAAATCTTTAAAACTACGCAACGGATTTTGATGCGGTTTTTTTTAAATAGATAGAGTGATTCAAGGGGAAGGTTTGTATGTATAATATTGCACCCCAGCGAAGCCAGGGTGGGTCGCTAGTTCACTATAAACCATCAATTTAGTTTTTTTTTTTATATTTTTATGTATTTATTTATCTCAGGACTCTAGGTTTTTAGACCTTAGTAACGTGTAAAAGGGGCCAGAAAATCTGCTGCGCCAATCCCTAGTTACATTAGACAAGGGAGGCAGGATGAAAGTGAGCATTTTCTACTTACTGCCACATAGTCCTAGTAAATGTGTTAGATTTCTTTGGCCTGTTCAACTCAACGTGGTACACATATTTCTTTGGTTCGGACACCAGTAGCGTCTCAAACTGGGGTAGTTCTGCTTTACCAAATGTGCGGATTTGGATATCTGGAATTTGAGAATAGTCAAGATTACTAACAGCATCGCATAAAGTGAAGGAATTCATTTTTATTATTTTGTTTTATATGGTATATCAATAAATAAATATGAAATGATAAATATGATCGAAATGAGTATATCAGAGAAAGGTTGAAGGTGGCGCCAGTGACTGAAAAGATGAAGGGGAATCGTTTGTCTTGGTATGGTCATGTAAAGAGGAGGGATGAAACACATGTTGCTAAAAACAGCATAAAGTGAAGGAATTTATTTTTATTATTTTGTTTTATATGGTAAAAGAAACTTTATTTGATTCAAATAATCAGGGTTCTACTATGTTTATGAATCTATTTTCTTTATTTTTTTTTTTTTCATAGATGTATCGTGCAATCAGTCCTTCCGACTATGAGCAGATGCGTAGAAAGAATAATTCAGGTGGAGCGATATTTCTCATTAGAAGTATCCTCCATACTAATATAATAGCTTAATTGCCGAGTTCTAATATTCTGTGTCTCTTTAATCTGTGCACACAGTCTGGTAATGTAAGCTGGACAGCTAGCTGGTTTGGATGTTTCTCCAGTCTAGTTTTGTATTTCACCGAACAAGCTCTTATTTCTTCTTTCACTGTTGGCATGTTGGTATGCTTGTGAAGTTCCGAGTTTCGTATGAACCAGGGTGCATCACTGACTTGTTTCAGGATATAGTTCTGAGTTCTTTGGATTTTGTTCTTGTTAGAGTCACAAGTTGCTCCCCACAACTGGATTCCATACGTCCAAACTGGCTTTATAGCACACTTGTATAATAAGAGTTTGTTGTCCAGCGACAGTTTGGAGTTCCTTCCCATTAGCCAGTACAGGCCTTTGTATTTGAGGTTTATCTCATTACGTTTTGCCTCGATGTGTTTTTGCCATGTCAAACGGCGGTCCAAGTGCATTCCTAGATACTTGACTGAATCGCTGTGAGGCAGTTGTCTCCCACCCAGGTACACTGAAGGACAGGTTTCTCTTCTCAGAGTGAATGTGACCTGAACAGACTTGTTGACATTCGCTTTGATTCTCCACTTGACAAACCATTGGTTTATGTCATTTAGGCACCTTTGAAGAACTGCCGATGCTTCTACTGCGTGTGAACTGGCCGCTAAAATTGCCGTGTCATCTGCATAGGTTGCAATGGTGACCCCAGGTGTTTGTGGTAGATCTGCAGTAAATATTGTGTACAGTACTGGACCCAGTACTGAGCCTTGTGGAACTCCGGCTAGAATGTCGTAGAAGCCTTATGTGCTATCAACCTCTTTCACTTGAAATATTCTGTTGGTGAGATAGGATTCCAGTATTCAATAAAAAGTGTGGGGTAGAAGTAATTTAATTTTACATAAAAGCCCTTTGTGCCATACACGATCGAAAGCCTGTTGCACGTCTAAGAACGCCGAGGAGCAATATTGTTTTCGTTCTAGGCTGTCACTAATGACCTTAATCACTCTATGAAATTGTTCAGTGGTGGCATGCTCTGGTCTAAAGCCAAATTGGTGGTCAGGAGTAACGGAGTTTTCCCTCATTGCATGGGAGAGTCTTCGCTTCTCCAGTATCATTTGTCTCTTAATCTATTTTCTTATGATTATGTTACATTCTTTGGTACTTAATTCCTTCATTTATGTGAGAAAAGGTTATGTGATAATAATAAATAATAACCGGCCTCATCTCATTACTGACTGAAAACTATATTGACGTGTAAAAGTGTTTTTTGAAAACCTATTTAAAAAAATAAAGATCATTTAACATTATCCATCTTCAAGTTCCACAAAAAATCAGAAAATGGTTGACCCAACTGATTGAAAAATTTTAAATTATAAAAATAAATTTTACCGGCTGAACAGGTTATGATAGAGTTTATCCATCATAACCTGCTCAGCCAGTTAGTAGTGAAGTAACCAAAATATTTACACATTTATGCTAACTTTCATATTATCATCACAACAGGAATAGAAAGAAAGAAAGAAAGAAAACCGTTTATTCGAACCTCACACATATTAAAAATATTAATTAAAAAATAGGTACAATAAACATAGAAGAATTTGTGCAAGGTCAGAAAGGCACCTAACTCAGCATATTGGAATTGGGAATGTAAGGACTTTGGGCTACGATGATTTAATCTCTAATCTTATCGATGTGCAAAGTCCGTGTTATGCCTTCTCATGTAATTTGAAGTAGTGAAATAATAAATACTGAATGAATGAATCTTATATGAACTGGTTTTCATCATAAAAAAAATCAGTTCAATACGAAATTTTAGTAAAATATATTAAATAATATTATGTTGCACGATACTTTCATAATTTAAAACCTTTATAGACCACTAATTACGAGTAAAAACACAAGAATTACAGCAGTGTCGTTAATAAGTAAAAACAGTAATTACTTACTTGCAATAACTTTCCTAGGTTGGTTAAAAGCAATTGTTTTGATTAAAGAAGTCATCATTATGTTATTAAATATTTTGTTTAATTTAAAAACACGTCAAAATTCACAAATAGCTGCATGCGAAATGAAAACAACAAAAAACAATCGGCCAAAGTCCAACATTGAAAAATCGAAAACAACTTTCCAACTATCTGTCAAAAGTGACACTGACGCTGTCCTGTCTTTTTGTTTTCGTTTCGTTTTTCCTGTTCCAATAACCGCGATACCGCGATAGTAACTCATCATTTTTAGTAGAGTTTTCCTTACAACTATAATTAAACGGGAAATTTTATTCCATAATAGTTTGTTATTTATTAATTTCATTGTTAATACACATAAGAAAAAGTACCTATGAATATTATTTAACGAGAAGCTAATAAATTAAACGTATCGTGGACGTAGCCTGATTTTCTTTTTTATATTTATTAACACATAATGCGCTAGTAATAATAAAAGTAAACACTTTACAAAAGCGAACATAACAAATCAATGTTAAATTACTTAATATGCAATGGTAATTAAGTTTATTTTATTCATATTTCCTTCAGCCGTGTACGCATGAACGAACGAAGTTGCGTTGCATGATAAGCAACCATTTGGTTCGGTGAGGGTATTTGGAGAGGGTGTTATGGTTCTGAGTGCTACAGGCAATTACAAATTTCCTCTGTCGTTTTAATTCATTAAACCTCAAGCGAACGCCGGCGTTCGCGCTGTCATTGTCTTACTATGGTCTTTCTAATTGACGGTATCTGAAAGAATCATGTGTATAAAACGCCGTTTTCTAATAGGTACAGTTACAAAGAAAGAAAATATGAAAAAAATCTCAAAAGGAGAACTTTACAAAGAGTTTATAAGAAAAATATTTTTAACTAAATGGGTTGAACAGTTTTTAAAATGTTGTACAAAATAATTTCTGAACTAAGTTTATAATTTAACCGTATATTTTTTTTAATGTTATTTTTTATGTTAATTTACGTAGGTACCTATTTTATTATTTATTATTCTGAATGTATCTTCTTTCAAATATAAAAAGAATTATTAAAATCGGTTCACGCAATCCAAAATTACCACCAAAAACCCAACATACAAACCCGTCTAGTCTGTATAAATTAGTAACCCAATCTCCCAAGAGATGGCGCTGTACGTTTTTAACTCTCTTATTATGACCAGATTTTATATACTCTAGTAGGATATCTGTATAAAATCTTTGATTGTGACGGACGGAAACTCGACACGCTCTAGGCCGGTTTTTTTTCCAATGTGCACATTTTTGTAAATTTTATTATTGTGGTAAAACTGCCAGACATTATGATAAAATTTAGGAAAAAAGTAGTAGTCCTCACATTACTTTTTTCCTAAATTTTATCATAATGTCTGGCAGTTTTGAGCACTTTTTGCGGCCTACCCAAATGTCCTTAATTTGATATTGTTCCTCAAGTCGTTGAGCTACACGAATAGTGACAAATGCTTGCACTGACTGGATAGGTCCACATAGAATTATGACTCTCAGACTTCAATCTGCTTGGTTCTCATATGATTACATGTTACATGATCATTACATGTTTGCTGTATGGATTTTAGAAGAAACTTTGACCGCTGAGTTTGTTTCGGTGTTTCTTCTCAGGGTTGGTAGCTAGGAAACACCGGCTTCATCTGGTTTAAATTTACAAAAAATAAATTACGTTTATAAGTGTTTTTAAAAACTTATTTGCGAAATAAATATAATTTATCATTTACACCCTATGTAGCTTCATCCCTGTAACAGTTCACTTTAGATCGACTAATGGATCGCGCAGTACTGCTGTCCATTAAACGTTAGCCCTTATTTTATAGTTCGGATTATTAATTTCCAAACAGGCACATCCTGCCAACAAGTACGAAATTTAAATAATTTTTGACAGTTACACAACATGGTGGCCTAACTTCAACGGAATTCCCGCCAATAAAATCCCTAAGGGCCTCTAACTATGTCGTAGATCGATCCCATACAATTTAACAGTAATTAGTAATTCGTTCACGCGCTCATGCGGGACAGCGAACCGAAAAGGGATGTGTGAGTCAAATATCTAATGGAATGAATGAGTCATTCCATTAGATATTTGCTTCGTGTAGCCAAAAATTGGTTAGATTTGGACGATACCGCGCACTTTGAATTTGAATTTGGAATTTTGAGTTGGGCTATGATTTTGGGTTCCCTTTTTTAACGCAGCTTTGGAGACATTAGGTATTAATCCGCAGCACCTTAATCAGTGTGTAAAATTATATCAAATAATTTATATTGTGTGTGAAAGAGTGAAATATCGAGATAGGTACCCCCTGGGCACGCCACGATTATGGCGGTAAGTCCCCTCTTTGAGGCATAGCTGGAAAGACCTCACGGCGTCCACTGTTCCCGCGCGCCTCAAGGAGTTGTCAGCAGCAAGAGGGGCTCCAGCTGGGTCGAAGCCTACTGGGGACAGGGTTGTCCGAAAGGGAGCTCGTGCCCCGGTATGAAGTCTAGAAGGAACGGGATGGGGTTTTTAGTCAGTAAGAGATAGGTACCCAGATAAATATTGATAAATTTAGAATTAGCTGTACCTAAATTTTTGGGATACACAGACACATATTTACTGAGACTAGTTAAAGGTTCCCACCACATCTCCACTTTTATTTGAAATGCTAATTACTGCGTTGTTTAACAGTCAAATTTGATGTTGTTTTCTGAAAATTATTTACTTACAGTGGTATTTATTGATTAATATAAAATATTGTACAACCATAAACACTGGAAAGTACTCTATTGTCTTTGAAAGCACAGTCACCCTACAAAATTTCCGATTCACTAAAACAACACCGTAACATGACATCAACCGTGCCGCGAGCCCACTTTCTTACAAAGTCTAGATTCTATTTAGGGTACCTAAGTCGACTTGCCTAATGAAATGCAATGAATAATAAATCGTTCGTAGTTTATAGACACTTTTTATTTATGTTCCGCTTATGACGGGAATGCGAATGGTGGCTGTTAGACTTTATCAGGCGCTTAAGACGTACCGCCCTGTGTAAAGTTAATAGCCCACGTACGCCACGGCCACATAGAGTACGTACGGGTAATGAGTTCGAGACATCGTGGTGAAAGGATTAGTCTCGCTATAGTCAGCTGGACTCTGCGTTAGGGCCAACTCACACCAAAAGAGCGTCGAAGCGCAGCGAAACGGAGCGCAGTTTCAGTGTCATATGAATTTTAACTTTATTTTCATTACTATAATACTTATTATCGCATGAGAAACTCGAACGAGTCCCGCGGATGGAATTCCAGCGGCGCCGCGGGCATCCACGCGACTCGTTGAGTCTCGTATGAGTTGACCCTTACCGAGTGCTAGCTGTTCAGGGTGCGCCAGGCGTTTAGAACCGCTGTACGATATTTTTAACGCCACTCGGGGAGGCTCCTTTCATGATACGGATAATTATTGGGTAAAATTAAATCTGATGTAGTCCACACTGGTCCAATAACCAAGGTTGTTTATAATTGTTTACTAATAAAAGAACATCACAACAACCTTTACTAAGCGCAAGTTATATCGTATTATGGAGTACTGCCCTCATCTTTGGGATGGGTCTGCCAAGTATCAGCTTGATGCTTTGCTGTCGATTGAGAAGCGAGCCAAGAGGATTATCGGTGATAATGCACTTGCCGAGTAAAAGCTCCAAAGCCTTGAGTATCAACGCTGTGTAGCAGGCCTGTCGGTTTTATATCGATTAGGTACATTTCAGGGGTTGTGCGTTGGAGTTGCATAATTTAATTCCACCAAGTCCGTTCCATCATCAGACTAGACCACTACACGTACGGCGTTGCGCCATCGGTACATTATGGATATCCCACCCATACGTACAAAGCGTGGGAGCACTTTCATTATGCGTACGGCTTAGGAGTGAAATTCCCTGCCGGAGTCTGTGTTCCCTGATAGCTACAACCTAGAGGTCTTTTTAGGTCAAGAGTGAATATGTTACTTCTAGGCAAGCGTGCTCCATCGTCCACCACATCATTGTTTACCATTAGGTGAGATAGTAGTCATCGCCGTGCCTTTGTGGAGGCGATCGACGGCGGAGACCTCTTGCGCCAGGCCTTAGTTCAGGCTATGGTCCGGAGCGAGGAGGAGTGGCAGGCCATCGCCTCCTTCTGCGAAGCAGTAATGCTAGCAAAGGAATAGGCCGACCGCATCAGGCAACGGCGCCCTCTCCGCCGCCGGGATTTTAATCCCGATTTCCGGCCACCGTAGATGCGGGCTTGCGGACGGCGAGCTATGGGTCCGGTAACTGTCCGGACCGAGCCCAAAACACAAAACAGCAGGGGCCAAACCGGGTCGAAGCCTACTGGGACCAGGGTTATCCGAAAGGGAGCTCGAGCCCCGATATGAGGGCTAGAAGGAACGGGGTGGGTTTTTAGTCAGTAAGAGTCTGACACTATCTCCCGCTCCGCCCAAGAGCGGGGGTTGTCATTGGATGATTTTTCCCACCATAAGAAAAAAGGTGAGATAGTGGTCAAAGAAAAAAAGGGTTATACACCCTATACAGCTCCAGACCTGTAACATTTTAGATTGGCTAATAAAATGGATCGTATTAAGATCACTGCTGTACTTAGCTTTGTAACTTCATGTGAACACAAATATCTATTACCTACATTCTAACTGCAGTGAAAGCTTGCTTGCTAATCTCTCAATCAAGTTCAGGATAGCCATTTTGATCGTCATTTCCGATCATTTTGCGGCTAACCACAGGGATAAGGAAATAATCAATATAATGCCAACTGGTCTAAGAAATACGATATTATGCTTGTAATAGATACCTACCTATCTATATTAATTTTATTTAACAAGTGCCAATGGGAACTTCCGTTGAAAAAATAGCTGTAGTATGACTGCTGATCATATTGACACCTATCTAGTATCAGTGGCGTAGCTAATCCTAATGGGGCCCCATATCAAATACTTTTGAAAGGATCATTCAGAAGGTACCTAACCTACCTACTGAAATAGGATGAGATTTTATTGTCATCTTATATGTTGTTCTAAAAGGCTAAAAACTCTACAGAGAATCATATAGTCATTATTCATTCACTCCTAGCTTTTTATCAACATGAGAATTTAAGATTGTGTGTAACATGTTACGAATTTAGGCATATGTCGGGGCCCCTGTAGCTCGGGGGCCCCGTATCATTGATACGGCTGATACGGCAGTAACTACGCCCCTGTCTAGTATCTACTTCTATGTATAAAAAAAAATGTGCGTATGTTTATGGTGTAGTAGCTATAGTAATAAAAATACATTTTATATGCTAAGTGGTCACGTAGCCGTTTAGTTCGACTATTCATTGTACCCAGGATTTTCTTGTTTACTTTGCAAACGGCTCTGTGTCTATCGCGAACCTGAACATGGTCTAACATGGTCGTGATTTTTGATTCATCCAACGCAATCCAACGTAATCTACACTAATATTATAAAGAGGAATAATTTGTATTTTTGTGTGTATGTTTGTAATGAATAAACTCAAAAAGTACTGTGCCGATTCCAAAAATTCTTTCACCATTGGAAAACTACATTTACCCTGAGTACCATAGGCTTTATTATCATAGGCATATATATTTATATCGTGGCAGCAACGCGGCACAAGCGGCACGCAACATCAACGACGTTTACGGAGCTAACACTACAAACCAACGCACCACCGGTTTGCTCGCTTCCGTTCTGGGAATTTCGACCTGAAAAATGGACCTCGCGGTCGTCCGAAGACTTTGGTCGACAATGACGAATTAAAGGCGATTGTGGAAGCTGATGATACACAATCTACGGTTGAATTAGCAGCAGCTTTCGACGTTACCGTCAAAACAATACTGGTCCATTTGCGTCAAATTGGCAAGGTAAAAAAAGCTTGACAAATGGGTACCCCACGAACTCAATGATCGCCAGCGCGAAGTACACGTGGAGACGTGCTTTGCACTGCTCAACAGACACTCAAATGAAGGAATTTTGAACCGCATCGTTACCTGCGATGAAAAATGGATTCTGTTTGAAAACCACAAGCGCTCAGCAAGTTGGTTGGATCCTGGTTCAGCACCTAAACAATGCCCTAAACGAAAACTTACCCCTAGAAAAGTGATGGTCACTGTTTGGTGGTCTAGCGCCGGTGTGATTCATCACAGCTTCTTACCAAACGGGGTGAGCATTACTGCAGATGTGTACTGTGAAGAACTGAACACAATGATGGAGAAGCTGGCACATCTCCAACCAGCATTGGTCAATCGCTCGTCTCCGCTGCTCCTGCATGACAACGCGCGACCTCATACTGCACAGCAGATGGTCTCCAAGTTGCAAGAACTGGGGTTGGAAGCTCTCCGTCATCCGCCCTACTCACCAGACCTTGCGCCTACAGACTACTACTTTTTCCAGAATTTGGATAACTTCTTGGCGGGAAAAAAATTCAATACTCGAGAGGCAGTACAAAATGCCTTTGACAAATTTGTTGCCTCCCGTCCAGCTGATTTCTTTAAGAAGGCCGTCAATAAACTGCCACTGCGTTGGCAAAGATGCATTGATTGCAAGGGTAATTACTTCGATTAATACAAATAAAAAATACATGAAAAAAAATCGTTTAAATTTTTTCATACAAAACGGCAATTTCATAGGTAAAGACCTAATATAACACTTTATGTGCTAGTAATAATAAAAGTAAACACTTTACAAAAGCCAACCACTTGGTTCGGCGAAGGTGTTTGGCGAGAGTTATGGCGCTGAGTGCTGGAGGCAGTTACAAATTTCCTCTGTCGTTTTAATTTATTAAACCCCAACCGAATGCCGGCGTTCGTGCTGTCATTGTCTTACTATTGTGTCTATAATTGATGGTATCTGAAAGGATCATGTGTATAAAATTACGTTTTCTAATAGGTAAAGTTACGAATATGAAAAAAATCTCAAAAGTAGAACTTTACAAACATTTCTAAGAAAATTATTTTTAACTAAATGGGTTGAACAGTTTTTAAAATGTTGTACAAAATAATTTCTGAACAAAGTTTATAATTTAACCATAATATTTCTTTAATGTTATTTGTTTTATGTTAATTTACGTACCTGTTTTATTATTTATTATTCTGAATGTATCTTCTTTCAAATATAAAAAGAATTATTAAAATCGGTTCACGCAATCCAAAAATACCACCAAAAACCCAACATTCTTAACCCGTCTCGTCTGTATAAATTAGTAACCCAAACTCCCAAGAGATGGTGCTGTACGTTTTTAACTCGCTTATTGTGACCAGATTTTATATACTCTAGTAGAATATATACAATCTTTGATTGTGACGGACAGAAACTACAACACCTTACACTGAGCGTGGCCCGACACGCTCTAGGCCGTTTTTTTTTGCTATGTGCACATTTTTGTAAATTTTATTAGTGTGGATGTGGGGACTACTACTTTTTCCTAAATTTTATCATAATGCCTGGCAGTTTTGAGCACTTTTTGCGGCCTACCCAAATGTCCTTACTTTGATATTGTTCCTCAAGTCGTTGAGCTTCTTTATAGTAGTTCTGAGTTGAGCTACACGAATAGTGACAAATGCTTGCACTGACTGGATAGGTCCACATAGAATTGTGACTCTCAGACTTCAATCTGCTTGGTTCTCATATGATTTGAGCATTACATGTTTGCTGTATGGATTTTAAAAGAAACTTTGACCGCTGAGTTTGTTTCGGTGTTTCTTCTCAGGGTTGGTAGCTAGGAAACACCGGCTTTATCTGGTTTAAATTTACAAAAAATAAATTACGTTTATAAGTGTTTTTAAAAACTTATTTGCGAAATAAATATAATTTATCATTTACACCCTATGTAGCTCCATCCCTGTAACAGTTCGCTTTAGATCGACTAATGGATCGCGCAGTACTGCTGTCCATTAAACGTTAGCCCTTATATAATAGTTCGGATTATTAATTTCCAAACAGGCACAACCTGTCAACAAGTACGAAATTTAAATATTTTTGACAGTTACACAACATGCCACATGGTGGCCTAACTTCAACGGAATTCCCGCCAATAAAATCCCTAAGGGCCTCTAACTATGTCGTAGATCGATCCCATACAATTTAACAGTAATTAGTAATTCGTTCACGCGTTCATGCGGGACAGCGAACCGAAAAAGGATGTGTGAGTCAAATATCTAATGGAATGACTCATGGCTTCGTGTAGCCAAAAATTGGTTAGATTTGGACGATCGATACCGCGCACTTTGAATTTGAATTTGGAATTTTGAGTTGTGGCTATGATTTTGGGTTCCCTTTTTTAACGCAGCTTTGGAGACATTAGGTATTAATCCGCAGCACCTAAATCAGTGTGTAAAATTATATTAAATAATTTATATTGTGTGTGAAAGAGTGAAATATCGAGATAGGTACCCCCTGGGCACGCCACGATTATGGCGGTAAGTCCCCTCTTTGAGGCATAGCTGGAAAGACCTCACGGCGTCCACTGTTCCCGCGCGCCTCAAGGAGTTGTCAGCAGCAAGTGGGGCTCCAGCTGGGTCGAAGCCTACTGGGGACAGGGTTGTCCGAAAGGGAGCTCGTGCCCCGGAATGAAGGCTAGAAGGAACGGGATGGGGTTTTTAGTCAGTAAGAGATAGGTACCCAGATAAATATTGATAAATTTAGAATTAGCTGTCCTAAATTTTTGGGATACACAGACACATATTTACTGAGACTAGTTAAAGGTTCCCACCACATCTCCACTTTTATTTGAAATGCTAATTACTGCGTTGTTTAACAGTCAAATTTGATGTTGTTTTCTGAAAATTATTTACTTACAGTGGTATTTATTGTTTAATATAAAATATTGTACAACCATAAACACTGGAAAGTACTCTATTGTCTTTGAAAGCACAGTCACCCTACAAAATTTCCGATTCACTCAAACAACACCGTAACATGACATCAACCGTGCCGCGAGCCCACTTTCTTACAAAGTCTAGATTCTATTTAGGGTACCTAAGTCGACTTGCCTAATGAAATGCAATGAATAATAAATTGTTCACAGTTTATAGACACTTTTTATTTATGTTCCGCTTATGACGAGAATGCGAATGGTGGCTGTTAGACTTTATCAGGCGCTTAAGACGTACCGCCCTGTGTAAAGTTAATAGCCCACGTACGCCACGGCCACATAGAGTACGTACGGGTAATGAGTTCGAGACATCGTGGTGAAAGGATTAGTCTCGCTATAGTCAGCTGGACTCTGCGTTAGGGTCAACTCACACCAAAAGAGCGTCGAAGCGCAGCGAAACGGAGCGCAGTTTCAGTGTCATATGAATTTTAACTTTATTTTCATTACTATAATACTTATTATCGCATGAGATACTCGAACGAGTCCCGCGGATGGAATTCCAGCGGCGCCGCGGGCATCCACGCGACTCGTTGAGTCTCGTATGAGTTGACCCTTACCGAGTGCTAGCTGTTCAGGGTGCGCCAGGCGTTTAGAACCGCTGTACGATATTTTTAACGCCACTCGGGGAGGCTCCTTTCATGATACGGATAATTATTGGGTAAAATTAAATCTGATGTAGTCCACACTGGTCCAATAACCAAGGTTGTTTATAATTGTTTACTAATAAAAGAACATCACAACAACCTTTACTAAGCGCAAGTTATATCGTATATGGACTACTGCCCTCATCTTTGGGATGGGTCTGCGAAGTATCAGCTTGATGCTTTGCTGTCGATTGAGAAGCGAGCCAAGAGGATCATCGGTGATAATGCACTTGTCGAGTAAAAGCTCCAAAGCCTTGAGTATCAACGCTGTGTAGCTGGCCTGTCGGTTTTATATCGATTAGGTACATTTCGGGGGTTGTGCGTTGGAATTGCATAATTTAATTCCACCGAGTCCGTTCCATCATCAGACTAGACCACTACACGTACGGCGTTGCGCCATCGGTACATTATGGATATCCCACACTGTCTCCCGTTTCACCCAAGAGCGGGTTTCGTCAAAGATGATTTTCCCCGTCGAGAAAAAAAAAAAAAAAAAAAAACCCATACGTACAAAGCGTGGGAGCACTTTCATTATGCGTACGGCTAAGGAGTGAAATTCCCTGCCGGAGTCTGTGTTTCCTGATAGCTACAACCTTCCTGATAGTTTCAACTTGGGTCTTTAAGCCAAGAGTGAATAGGTTACTTTTAGTCAAGCGTGCTCCATCGTCGGCCACATCATTGCTTACCATCAGGTGAGATAGTGGTCATCGCCGTGCCCTCGTGGAGGCGATCGACAGCGGAGACCTCTTGCGCCAGGCCTTAGTTCAGGCTATGGTATGGTATGGAGCGAGGAGGAGTGGCGGGCTGTCGCCTACTTTTGCGAAGCAGTAATGCTAGCAAAGGAGTAGGGCAACCGCATCAGGCAACGGCGCCCTTGCCACCGCCGAGATTTTAATCCCGATTTCCGGCCACCGGTAACTGTCCGGACCGAGCCCAAGACACGCAGCAGGGGCCAAGCCGGGTCGAAGCCTACTGGGACCAAGGGTTATCCGAAAGGGAGCTCGAGCCCCGGTAGAAAGAACGGTACGAACGGAACTGTAGAAGGAACGGGGTGGGTTTTTAGTTAGTAAGAGTCTGACACTATCTCCCGCTGCGCCCAACAGCGGGGTTCATCATTGGATGATTTTTCCCACCATAAGAAAAAAGGTAAGATAGTGGTCAAAGAAAAAAAGGGTTATACACCCTATACAGCTCCAGACCTGTAACATTTTAGATTGGCTAATAAAATGGATCGTATTAAGATCACTGCTGTACTTAGATAGCTTTGTAACTTCATGTGAACACAAATATCTATTACCTACATTCTAACTGCAGTGAAAGCTTGCTTGCTAATCTCTCAATCAAGTTCAGGATAGCCATTTTGATCGTCATTTCCGATCATTTTGCGGCTAACCACAGGGATAAGGAAATAATCAATATAATGCCAACTGGTCTAAGAAATACGATATTATGCTTGTAATAGATACCTACCTATCTATATTAATTTTATTTAACAAGTGCCAATGGGAACTTCCGTTGAAAAATAGCTGTAGTATGACTGCTGATCATATTGACACGTATCTAGTATCAGTGGCGTAGCTAGTCCTAATGGGGCCCCATATCAAATACTTTTGAAAGGATCATTCAGAAGGTAACCTACCTACTGAAATAGGATGAGTTTTTATTGTCATCTTATATGTTGTTCTAAAAGGCTAAAAACTCTCTACAGAGAATCATATAGTCATTATTCATTCACTCCTAGCTTTTTATCAATATGATAATTTAAGCTTGTGTGTAACATGTTACGAATTTAGGCATATGTCGGGGCCCCTGTAGCTCGGGGGCCCCGTATCATTGATACGGCTGTCTAGTATCTACTTCTATGTATAAAAAAAATGTGCGTATGTTTATGGTGTAGTAGCTATAGTAATAAAAATACATTTTATATGCTAAGTGGTCACGTAGCCGTTTAGTTCGACTATTCATTGTACCCAGGATTTTCTCGATTACATTGCAAACGACTCTATGTCTATCGCGAACCTGAACATGGTCTAACATGGTCGTGCTTTTTGATTTATCCAACGCAATCCAACGTAATCTACACTTATATTATAAAAAAGAAAAATTTGTATTTTTGTGTGTATATTTGTAATGAATAAACTCAAAAACTACTGTGCCGATTCCAAAAATTCTTTCACCATTGGAAAGCTACATTTACCCTGAGTAACATAGGCTTTATTTATTGCCCGTGCGAAGCCAAGACGGGCCACTAGTGTTAGATAAATAGGCAACGCGAAAATGGAGAGTTATCACCTGACCGCTCTGTTGGCATCCGGTTCGGTAATTCAGTTATTCACTCGAATTTCACAAAACTAGTTCCAGGAAATACGTGTTTTTTTTTTTAATTTTCGTCATTTCATTTCTGAATGACGATTAAATGTGTAGTTTATATTTTTTTTACTTTTTTAATTTATGACTATGCATATGAAAGGCCAAAGTTCACGCAAAATAGCAGATTTTCAGTCTTGTTATACCTATCTTGTTTGTTTTACTACCGATTTTGATATTGTTTCCACAGTTAGTAGGTATTCTATTTTTGTATACCTATAGTACAAACTGGTTATGGTACTTATAAATTTTTTCTTGCAATATCCTTTTTTTAGCTTCGTATTCCTTTTTCTGCTAAAACAGTTTGTCGTTGTTCTCTTTTTAAATTAGACTTAGGTACTTTATTTATTTATCAAAAAAGTACAAAGGCGGACTTAATGCCTTAGGTATTCTCTACCAGTCAACCTAGGGAGGTGAAGAGACAATTTGGTAGGCGCACAAAAAGAGAATTTTGTTTTGGAAACAAGAGTAAAAAGTACCTATATGTATATGTACTTGTGCTCGAAGTTCGAATGTTTGTGAATTTGACTGTCCAATCTGAGTTCTTTTCTATACCTGATCTAAATGTAATTTATGTATGTTAATTATCATTAGCCATTTATTTCGATAATGCTAATATATAAAGCATTTTATTTTAAGCATAAACCAAAAATTTTAGACTTGTTTAATTTGCACCAAACCTGTTTTTTTTTTTCATAATGTATTTCGTGAGCATTTACTTTTCAGCAACTTATTTTTTTAAATGCGATAGGACCTCTAAGCATACCTACAGACAAACATTAAAATATGTATTACAATAAGGATAATGTATGTAGGCTTAGTATATTTGAATACGGTTGATTTATTAGTATTACTATACAGTTTACTTATTCAGTATGTGTCACACCTTACCGGTACCAAACTTGGTATGTAGAAAGCCACCTATTAGTCATAGCTTGTGCACTAAAAATAGAAGTTGGATTTGTGTGTGGTCAAACGTATGATCCTTAAGGTGATGATTTTTATGAGGTGATGATCATTTTTATATTTAAAATTATACTTGTTATTGCCGCAAATCATTTTTGGTAAAGTTACAACATGTCACTGGCCTGCAAATTGCAAAAAACGTAAGAAAATTTGAATTTCGCGGGCTGGTTGGATCATTCACCTTAAACTTTGGGTACGCCATAATTATGGTGGTAAAACCCCTCTATGTAGTGGCAGGGCAAGAGCTAACGATGTGGGCAAGCTATATTTTGCGATCTGGTGGATGGATGACGCTAGAGGACGGATTTTTGTGTGTTTATTCATAAAAATGCAAACTTCTTCATTGTAATTATTTTACACTATTAAGTATAGGTACCTACTTCAACTAGCAGTAAAGTAAACAATTAAAGAAACAAAAAAAAAATATTATTTTAGCCTTACTGAAATCCCTAATAACTGTGTCGTCAGTGCCGGCGTTAGGGGACGGTGGGGCGATCTCCTGCCTTCCCTGGTGCAAACCCTCAAAACTGCTCTACGCTCTGTGCTTATGCATATTTTTTATTGAGTTTTTTTTTAGATGGATTTTTTGAGGGTACACTGCGCTTACGCTTACGATTGGTGCGATACTTCCACCTGGGCGCCACAATATTTCCGCCCGGGGTGTCAGTGGCCCTTGTGCCAGCACTGTGTGTCGTAATCCAGATTTGCCTCGATAGATAACTGCTAACGCTGAAAATCTTTCCTAACCCATTGTACTTCTGAAAAACTCTTTTCAGCTGAGGCTATAATTGCTGGTATTGGTAACAAATGCTAGATGAGTAATTATATCTATATTTGCGTTCGTGGCCCTTCGAGGCGTGAGGCCCCTTTGACCAACCACGCCAATCACGTCGCCCACGCCTTACGCCACCTCGGCCTCTATGAGGAGTGGCTTAATATCCAATGACTTCTCCCGGTCTAGGTGGCGTGGTGTGGGGCGTGTCAGACTTTTACAGACTAAAACAATCTCTGTCCATTCTAAGTTACCTGGAAGAAATCGGTTGGTGCGATAAGGCCACCATTGTGTGTTTTTTTTATTATATGGTTTCTTTTTGTAAATTATTGATGTGCAATAAAGTATATATAAATGAATAAAGCCATACCTGTGTCTTTTAGTTGCCCTTTGCCTGCATTAAAGGATCTTGGGTTTCCTTTTCAGAAAATATTCGCCGTCTTAGTGGGCATCGGCCCAGCTGGACCCCTACCTTCTACCTACTGGTTTGCTGATATCGCTTTGAGGAGTGAGGGGACTGGGGCTCGGTCCAGTTAATTACCGGACTGCCGGACGGCGAGCTACCGTCCACAAGCCCGCGTCTGCCAAGGCTGGTAGTCGGGGTCGGGGCCTAGGTGGTTGGGGCGTGAGGATGTTCGTACCCTTAAGCGTGCGGCCTCCTCCTTCGTTAGCATTGCTGCTTCATAGAAGAAGGCGACCGCCTGCCATTCCTCCTGGCTCCGGGCCCTGGTTTAGGCTATGGTCCGGCGAGGGATAGCTGCCACCGATTGCCTCATCGTTTGATTTTTTAGACAGGCTATACAATGTCAATATAAAAAATATATATATACTTCCAAGAGGAGGAAGGCTCCTCCTCCTCTTTGAAGTCGTTTAAAAACGAAATTTTGGACTTAAAGGCCTCAGTAGCCTGGTATTTAATACAAAAAAAAGGTTTTGTAAACATGCCAGCTGTCAAACAATTTCTTGACATTGACAGATTGACAGTTTGAGTTGTTTTGTTGTTGGTCGGAATTTTTTTCGAAACTGCGAAAGTTTTTAGTTGAGTTTTGATCAAAGTTTTGCTTAACTTCACTTCACTTCACAGTTTATTTTGTTATGAAAATCTGTAAACGTGTGTCTATTGTACTTCTTGACTTGTTTAATTGAATCTAGTTGTGAGGTTAGTAATTTAAACTTTCTAAGCACTGATTTCTGGTTTTGAGAGTGACTCCAAGATATCTTACTGAAACAAAGTTCAAACAGAGACAGAATACCCTTCAATGGTTTCTCCAGGATGGAAACTGATCTTAAACAAGCCCTAACTTTGAACTCTGTGAAGTTTGCCCAATTTATTTACAAAAAGTAGTTTTTAAAGAACAATAGAAATACACTTTTAAATCTACGGGATGTAATAAAATCTATTAATTTTAAAACCTTTAATTCATGAATCCCCAAGCGACACCCGGTGGCCGCGCATCTATTGTCTTACTATTGTGTCTCTAATTGACGGTATCTGAAGGGTTAATGATGCCAATAGGAGATGGCGGGACGACCTGGATGGCTTGCTTAAGAATTGGAATGAGAAGGCGAGGAACCGTGATCGTTGGAAGGAGTGGAGGGAGGCCTTTGCCCAGCAGTAGGACAGTATGGGCTAATTATAATAATAAATAATAAGTATAATAAAATAATATTCCACAACTATCACACAACGCAAACTAGTCCCAAGCTAAGCAGAGCTTGTGTTATGGGTACTAGACAACTGATAAACATACTTATATATTTCTAAATACATACATATTATAGATAAATTACACCCAGACACAGAACAAATGATCATGCTCATCACATAAACATTTGTCCTGGGTGGGAATCGAACCCACGACCTCCGGCATAGCAGTCAGGGCCACTAACCACTAGACCAACAGGCCAGTCAAATATATAAATTTTGTTAAGAAAATCTGTAAATAAGTGTACTAACTATAAATATTTTTTTCCTTTTTTAGCATGAGGACCAGTCAATGTAATCGCTAGAAAAATTGACACCTTCATGTAGGTAAAAAGAGAAAGGTAAATAAAGATATTATGAAGCTACAATAATTATTCATCAAAATGTACCCGAATAATAAAAGTAATCCTCAAAAAAATACATTATGCGTTAATTGCGGTATCAGATTCATCCGATTACGAAGAACGTGGGTATCTGAAGAAAGTGAGGAGTCACGACAGTTATTGACTGATTGGGTGTGCAAAAAGGTAATTGAGATTTTAAATATTAATCTAGCAATATCTATTAATATTATAAATCTGTAGAAGTTTTTAGCTGTAAAATTTATTTTCACACCACCTGCTCAAAAATGTCAAATTATATGTCAAGCAACCTTAACCTAAAGTGAGTCATTAGTGGCCGGGGCATAGAAATATATTATATCTATGGGCCGGGGGCACAGCCAGTCAATAATGTTGTACTGGATTTCATTATGACCCGCTGGTCAATAATGTGACTATTATTTTCTCACAGTTGGTGTAAAAAGTAGAGTATCCTCCTCTGGGCTAAAGGTGTCTTTGCCTTGGGCTAGCTTGAATCCCCCGCTGCATTCAGGATTCTTGTATTAATTCCCTCGCTTTGCTCGTGAGTTAAATCCCGAATCCTTCATTGCGCTCGAGATTCAATATGACGCCCGTGACATAAGACACAACTATAGCCCCTCGGTGCATAATCTACTATTATTTTTTCAAATCTATGAAATCGATGGAGATAAATTAAATACTTAAATATTTTGTGTAAATTGAGATTTTATATAATCTTCTATATTAATAATTTCGGACAAGGGGTACGGTAGACTTGATCGAAACCTTATATGAATAACAAAACATAAAACAAATTGATTTTGAGTCGACAACATATATCCGCAAAATTCGAATTATGGAGAATTTCATTCAAAGGCACTGAAAATCCTACGCCTCGCCACGTCAGTCGTTGACGTTTCGCGAAAATATTGTTTTTGACACTTTTTTTATGATACTCTTTGTTATGTGTTTTTTCTTTAAACCTGAGATTGGCCGATTACGATAACAACCATAGAAAAAAGAATACTAACCATAACCATAAAAAGTTCAAATGTCATTCATTTATAATTTTTTTATGTATTTTATTTTTATTACATACTAGCTTCTGCCCGCGCGGCTTCGCTCCCGCTCTTCCCTACTCCACCCTACTATACCCAACTCTACCCTACTCTACCCTACTGTACCCTACTGTACCCTAGTCTACCCTACTCTACCCTACTCTACCCTACTCTACCCTACTCTACCCTACGCTACCCTACTCTACCCTACTCTACCCTACTCTACCCTACTCTACCCTACTCTACCCTACTCTACCCTACTCAACCCTACTCTACCCTACTCTACCCTACTCTACCCTACTCTACCCTACTCTACCCTACTCTACCCTACTCTACCCTACTCTACCCTACTCTACCCTACTCTACCCTACTCTACCCTACTCTACCCTACTCTACCCTACTACTCTACCCTTACTACTCTACCCTACTCTACCCTACCCTACCCTACCCTACCCTACTCTACCCTACTCTACCCTACTCTACCCTACTCTACCCTACTCTACCCTACTCTACCCTACACTACCCTATTTTTTTTTCCATAAGAACCTTCTCCTCACAATTACAATCACAACAAAAAAAAAATCAGCCAAATCGGTCAAGCCGTTTTCATGCCAAGTCGTGACAACGGAAAACGGGGGTCATTTTTATATATATAGATGTACATTAAAAAAAAACTTAAATACTAAATAAACTATTTTTACTAAAACCTAACTATGTACATATATATGTATAATACAAAAAGACAAAACCACGCTCAGGCGTCAAAGTACTCCTCCACATCGTGGTCATCCTGAAAAGTGCCCAGAAGACTGGCAGCATTGCCACGTTGAATGGCAATGCTAATTCTTCGGGCAAAGAACGAGCCAGCCCTCTGGTAACGTAAAGTGTCGATCAGTCGGTGTGAAATATCCTTGCAAAGGAGACGCGAATAGAGAATGTCATTTAGTTTCGCATAGTGATTTATTCGTTTGGATTACACACGTCATGCCGAAAATCGTAAGTATTTCATAAACTGTTCCGTTGATCGTGTTTCTGTCTTCATTTATTATTATTTGTTTGATGATACCTATGTCATTTTGTTAACAGCCGGATCTCCTTGCATTTGGTAAACATTGTCACAGTTGTGGAAAGTGGATGCAGCGAAGGGCTCTTCGTAAAGATGGTGAGTAGTATAAATTTTGGTTATGTTTTCAAGTGAATTTTGTTCTGTTTTTTTCTTAACCCTTCAGATACCGTCAATTAGAGACACAATAGTAAGACAATAGATGCGCGGCCACCGGTGGTCGCTTGGGGATTCATGAATTAATGCAGGGGTCCCGCAGTGATCGGCAACACTGTTCTTACTACACTTAAACAACCTTGAACCTATGTAAACCCGGTACCTTTGGGTATGCAGACGTCAGCACTGTTGCTGAGAGATACGTGTCCAATACACGTGCTAGTATCTTTTCTTGGCTTCCCCCGCGTCTTTGATTACTAAGGCCCTACGAGCTCTCACATCCTAAACTGAACTGTTAATGAGATGGAGCGGGATCAACTTCTTCTTCTTCTTCTTCCTGCCCTGATCCCGTATTACTTGGGGTCGGCGCAATACGTGTTTTTCTTCCATTCTGTCCTGTCACCCGTCAAACTATTACTAACTCTCTTTTCATTCATATCACTCCTCACACAATCCATCCATCGGAGCGGGATCAATGTAACGCGAATTAATTCATGCCGGTGGCCGCGCATCTATTGTCTTACTATTGTGTCTCTAATTGACGGTATCTGAAGGGTTAAATAAAATAAGTATGTATAATTATTTACTTCCAGTGACATGCAATTTTTGTAATAGCAAAATATTTGTAAGAAACTGCAAGCAAATGCAAATGTGCAGTCGATGTGTGGAATGCGACAACATTATACACGGTAAGCGGCTCAATATTTTTTCTCTATAACCCGACAAATAATAATAAATGACCGCATGCATAGCCTGTGTTGAGTTGTCATTAGGGTTGCCATTTAGCGGATGCTGATGCGGATGCGGAGGCGAGACTCTAGCCTGCTAAATAGGCGTCGTCATTTAGGTGTGCGTGGCTCCGTCACGCAACTCAACTCGTGTTAAAATTCTTCTTAGAGGGACCGGCGGCTTCGAGCCGCACGAGATTGAGCAATAACAGGTCTGTGGTGCCCTTAGATGTCCTGGGCCGAACGCGCGCTACACTGAAGGAATCAGCATGTTCTCCCTGGCCTAGAGGCCCGGGCAACCCGCTGAAACTCCTTCGTGCTGGGGATTGGGGTTTGCAATTATCCCCCATAAACAAGGAATTCCTAGTAAGCGCGAGTCATAAGCTCGCGTTGATTACACTTTTCCCTTTTTCCCTGCCCTTTGTACACATTGTAATGTTTTATGGGTCGCAAGCGAACGTCTGAACGGATATATCTCAACCCGTAGAGACGCGCTGCATGAGGGCGTTTAACCGTAAGCACGACGAACGTCGCGAAACGGAGAAAGCCCCAATTTGGAACGTTCGTAACGAGACGAGTTCACGTGTTTAAAGTTTGTTAACATAATCGATGAAACACATATACGATTCCGCCCGGAATCTATAGAGCGCCTCACAAAATATCAATGAGCATAAACTCAATAAGACACGACGAACACTGCACGCTTCCGAGCGTCGGTATCGTCACGTCGTTACAATACAATTTCATACAACGCCCGTTTACATACGAACACGCATAAGATACGATCCGTCGGAGGTCCTTAAGGGCTCACCACAGAACCTCATGAGGTACCCGGTCGTAAGCTTTTTCGAGGTCAACGAATACCATTTGCAAGTTTTTATGCGCACCTCTGTATTTCTCGCATAGCTGGCGCAAAGCAAAAATAAAAAAACCGAATTGGTTCTGTAAAATTTCAGTCTCTTTTCTCAACCGCCTCTCAATAACTTTCTCCCAGGCTTTCATAGTATGTGACGTTAGCTTTATTCCTCTATAATTGTTGCACTCAAGCACATTTCCTTTGTTTTTATAGATGGGCAACAAAGAACTGTTGCACCAATCATCAGGTATGGCTTCTTCCTGCAACAACTTATTGAAGAATAAAGCTAACCACATCCATCCATCCACTCGCAATAACTTCCACACTTCAACGCGTATTCCATCTGGACCAATGGCTTTACCATTTTTCATTCCATTTGCTGCTGTTCTAACTTCATCCATACTAACCATTCTCACTAACCCTACATTTACTGGTTTACTCTCTAAAATCCCACTCCAATTATTGTCTTCATTCATCAGTCTTTCAAAATAGTCCTTCCACCTCTCTTTGATGTTTTCATCATCCGACAAGACCATTCCAGCTTCATCCTTACACATTTTATCTCATCTTCATCTTCTCTCTTGTTTTAGCTAGCCGATACAACTCTTTTTGGCCTGCTGGACTGTCCAGTGTGTTGTATAGTTTGTCCTTGGCTTTTGATTTTGCTAAAGCCACGGCTTTCTTTGTTTTTTTCTTCAAAACGTCATACTCTCTCTTTCTTTCCGTTTTCAAACTACTGTTTCCTCTTCTACTTACTGCCATTCTTTGAATTTTCTTTTCTTTCAACACATTCTGAATCTCTATCGACCACCACCATGTATCCCTATCTGTTGTGCCTTTTCCTCTCGTCTCTCCCAAAATGTCTCGCTGCATGCCTGATACACTGTGATCAATCCGATCACTTTCAGTGCTGACTTCTGTAGCACTCGATAAGCACACAGGATGAAGATATACGTTTATTGAAACAACTTGATATGATACTACAACCGTGTAATTAAGCTCATTTTTGCGTAACAAAATTTTACCCTATCTAATTGACGGAGAATCTTAACAGCGTGATTCAGATTTTGGCGCTCAACTAACAGCGCCATCTATCGGCACAAATATAAACAACTAGCTTTCCGCCCGCGGCTTCGCCCGCGTGGACTACATTTTATATCGCGCGGGCAGAGACCCGTGCTCAGCAGTGGAATTATAGGTAGCCTATGTGTTATTCCAGTGTCTCTTTTACCTACCTACCAAATTTGATCTAAATCCGTTCAGTAGTTTTTGCGTGAAAGCGTAACAGACAGACAGAGTTACTTTCGCATTTATAATATTAGTAGGGACTAGCTTTCCGCCCGCGGCTTCGCCCGCGTGGACTACAGTTTATATCGCGCCGGCAGAGACCCGTGCTCAGCAGTGTAATTATAGGTAGCCTGTGTTATTCCAGTGTCTCTTCTACCTACCTACCAAATTTGATCTAAATCCGTTCAGTAGTTTTTGCGTGAAAGCGTAACAGACAGACAGACAGACAGAGTTACTTTCGCATTTATAATATTAGTAGATATATTAGTAGGGATCTGCTTAAACACTCTGCCAACTCATTCCAGTTTTCATTTATACCACGATCATTCATCATACGATGTGCACAATAAATAAACACTTGATATTTAAACATATACCTAATGAAGTATCAACATCACAGCATGCTTGGCAGGAAATGGACCTGTATATTCACAACCCAGCCTCCTGAAATGCACTTGCGCTCTAGGATGGCCTGTATTGATCGCGGAAATGCAGGGGGTGGCGCAGACCCGCTTCGCGGCACTGCGGCATTCAGAAGGGGCCGTTCTCGGAGGAGAGACGTGACATCAACATCAGCAGAGACGAGAAGAGTAATAAAATGGACGAAGGTGAAACGGTGCAAGGTTAGTATCGCTCTCTACTATGACGTCAGTTTCATTTCTGTCAAAAAATAGTTAAGGACAATGGAGTAACTATTAGTGGCGTAGCTAGGCCCTCAGGGGCCCCGTATCAAATATATTTGAAAGTTTGTTTTTTTTTTTTGTACGAAATAGCTTCTACTAATCCCTACTAATATTATAAATGCGAAAGTAACTCTGTCTGTCTGTTACGCTTTCACGCAAAAACTACTGAACGGATTTAGATCAAAGAAGAATGACCACGCCAATATGGACCACGGTACAGAGTTGCGTCAATTCCAAAGTTGTTTTAGATGGTTTATAAATTAACCAAATAACCATCTACGATTGCCATTTTGGAATCAAAACCCGCATTTCCAAGATTTTTTAGAAAACGTAACTTAACCTCAAAATAGAAATATCCGTCGTGTATAGAGGTAAGTTTATAGGTCGTAGTTTGGAGAGCAGATTAATTAGCATATCTGATGGGATAGAGACTTAAATAAATCAGTACCTTGCCTTTATATTTTCTGT
This sequence comes from Mythimna lalbum, assembly GCA_949319445.1. Taxonomy (NCBI): domain Eukaryota; kingdom Metazoa; phylum Arthropoda; class Insecta; order Lepidoptera; family Noctuidae; genus Mythimna; species Mythimna lalbum. The sequence continues at coordinate 3,954,775 of OX439370.1, read as the reverse complement.
TAAAACAGTTACAAATACAAAAAAAGGAGAGCTGTAAAAAAAAACAATAGAATTCAAAGAGATCTTTAATTTGTTCCAGTGACATTGGTAGCACTTTAAACATATAGGTAGGTATATAATCAATCATAGTATATCTAACCCTTACAGTAAGTAGGTAGGTACCTATACATATAGAAACAGCGAATGACGTCATTCATCATTTTCATTAAAAAAATCATCTAAATAAGATGCTGGAGCAGTGATATCATTGTATCGAGCCCAACTCAAAAACCACACCACTGTCATTATGTGAGCACAGCAGCCAACAGTTCGCTTACCAACAAGGCAGTTGCAACAATAACCTACTATGGCTTGTAATGTATTTGCTACAGCATCATCTCTGCTTATTAATAAATACGTGTAATATGTACGACTGTTCACATGCCTGGATTTAATCCTACCTCTTAACAAATAATTATTTAGGCCTAAAATCAGAGGAATATCCTCATCAATTTCAGTATTCACTTCCACTGAATATATTCCAGACTGACGAACATGTTCCCCAAAATAAGATCTGGCCTGTTTTAATTGATATGTACCTAGAGCAAACCGCTTAAGGTCAGTAATTGTGAGTTGTGGGAATCTATCCAAATGAGGATGATTGCCATCAATTGTTTGGAAGCTAGCTCTCCTTCTGTTAAGATTTTCTTGCTCTACATATGTTGCCAGATGGTTTACTAGAAAAAGTCTACTTTTAGCTATTGTAACATATTCCAAAGCCTCCGGTGGGTCATCTATGGCAACATGAAACTTATTTAATAAGGCACAACAAATCCTAAAATCATCATTGAGGTGCATAGCAGCTCTATTATTGAATACATGACGGAATAGTCTATAGTCTCTTTTTATCCTACCATTGACTATTTCTACAACCCAGCAACACATGGTTACTAGACGAGACCGATTTGCCTGCTGGGTTGTTAATTGGTGTTCATTTTCTAAGAGAGACTCTGGCATGTGGGTGACAAAACCGTGTTCTTGGAGTTCATTTATAACATCTCGAAATCCTCTATCAAGAAGAAAAATATCACCTCTTCTAAAAAATGATCTTATACAAGATCCCTCATTATTTAAGTTTAAACTTGTGATTGTAGCATCATTAAGAGTGGCTTTGTATGGACCAAGACATTCCACAATGTGGCCATCGCAACACACAATCAAAAATGGTTTAACTAGGTTGTCTAGTTTTTGTAAACTGTAGGTTTGTTTCTGAAACAAATAATTTGAACTACTTTGCACAAAAACATAGGTAGCATCACATATAACTATTGCAGGTTTAACATCTGGTGGCAAATCAGGATTACTAAACAGTCCTTCTGGTATAATCTTATTTCGAGAAGCAACATCTTGTACAGTAAGATGATTAAATCCTAAGTGAAAGGGGACAAAATCACTCATTAAACAATTTCTTGCTTTTGACATCCACCGTTCTAAAGTGGTTCGAGGTTTATTAAAAAGAGTAGCCAACCTTTCATTGCTGTCACCAGTTCTTACCTTAACTAAATATATGCATAAGGCTATAGAAGCATTTGGTACCTGTTCTGCTAGATTTGGGATACTGTTAAGTAAATCATAAAACTGGTCAGCATTGAATCCAAGCCAATAATGACATAAATGTGGAGGCATCATCCTAATATTTGAAAAATCAAATCTGTTATTAGCTGCTCGCTGCATCATAGTCATAATATTATCAAATTGACTACCAGTAAAATCCCTCAACTGGGAGGTTAATTCATTCCAAGAACCGTGATCCAAGTGGTGACGACAAACACGTGCACCAGATGGTACATAGAATTTATAATGATACAATAATAAATCTTTTATAGCACATGGTACAAGTAGACGTTCATTTTCAAAACAATTAACGAATATGCAGTGGCCAGATGTGTTTGCAGCACGTCTATATAAAGATGATGTGATTTTTGGTGCCGCTAATTGAACTGTTACTGGCCTTGAAGATGGAAGAGGAGGTGGCTCAGGAATATTGAAATCATCACTTGACACAGCATGTGCTACAGTAGGACGATTTGAATCATGCTGCTGTTGCCTCTGTACTTCTCTTGTAGCTGATCTCCAACATGCAGCACATACACGTTCCATTCTGGAAACCTAAAAAAAATAAGGTGCTTAAATATTTTTTCTGTTACCCAAGTAGACAGATTCTGTATTAGACACTCCATATTCTCAATAAGATACTAATAAATATTTACCAAGTGCAGTGGAACCAGTCTCATTAAAATGTTTCTTTCTTGTCGATCATGTCGCACAGGGTATGTTCTTGGTGCTCGTAAAATAGAATTTCCACAAGGAAAGCAGATTCTTCTATGTCCAAGAGCAGGCAAAGGCATAGCACTTCCTTCGGACATTGTATTAACTCGATTTTGAAGCAGTCCAAAACACTCGGAACAAATTATACTTCCTGGAGACAGCTGCAATCAAAGAAATATAAATATAAAAAAGGTCATTAGAATATAGTATAATAGAATGAGCAAGGGAATGTCACAATCACCAACTTCAAGCCCAACTGAATGGGCCGCACAACATAATTATATATTGTGCTTACAGCACGGAGTGCTTCCAATTTCAGCATTGTGACATTGATTTTATGCTATAATTTGTCTAGATTTTAATATGTGATTTATAAAAAGCAAAAATTAAAATATAAAAACGAGAGAATGACTGGATAGGTTTAAACTGTCTGAGAAATCAAGAAATAGACTGATAGGCATGAAAACGTCAATAGAATGTGCTTACCTGAGTAGGAGTTATCCATGACTGTAACACATTGATCATCTGAGGAGTAGCTTGTTCCAAAGCATAGGTACCTGCGTTGATTTCTTAGGATTGCAAAAAAACAATTGATACACCGGTTTCGCCGGTCGATTGTTCTTGTTGTCGGTACCTCACGCGAAGTGGTCGACATTTTTAGTAGTCACTAAGTAGTACAGTACAGTACAACAAAATACGAATCACACACAAACTTCAAACAAAGTGAAAACTTCCCGGCGTAAAAACGTCCTGGCGTAAGATTCACAATTTCACATTAAAGTTAGCGATAGTGATTGAAAACAAGACATAAACAAATAGTTACAATGAATATCACAATTACTGTGGAGAGTAGGACTCGATCAACACAAAAAAAAACTGTAATATTTAAAATAATGGCAATGAACAAACGTAGCATGCACCACGCGCAATTGACATTGCACTTTTTGACAAGACAATGACAATTCAATTTGAGACACCAACACCAATGTTGCCACTTTAGATTTTAAATAAAAATTGATTACTCGAATAAATACACTCGACACATAATTATTTCGACTGATTTAGTTCTATAATCATTAATTTATTAAAAAGGTTCGATTTATATCAGACAGAAGCAAGATAATTAAACAAAATCTATGCAATCATTCATATGTATCGTTTGCCAACAAAGTGAAATTGCTTTAAAAAGTTTTGAAAGCAAAATAATACGACTACTGTGTGTGAAATACTAATTATTTCACACTACAGTAGTATCATCTCGCTTTATTATTTATAAAAACCCCGCGATTTACCTTTCCAATGACTTTACATTTATATTAATTTTTAATGTATACAAAAAAAATCGATTAGGAGTTGTCAATATATTTACTTATTTTGATTATGGCAACACTTTAACGTAAGAATAGCCGGCAATAGGTAATTCATTTTATCGAAACAATTTCAAAACTTATTAAGTTTATAAAATAAACCCCTATACAAAATTGGCATTCTAATTGCAGAATCACTTAAAAAATAAAGAAAATAATTGTAATATAATTTTTATCTTGATGCATGAGAAAAAGCAGTACCGTTGATGGTCATGATTCTTTGGTAGGTAGGTAGAAGAGACACTGGAATAACACATAGGCTACCTATAATTCCACTGCTGAGCACGGGTGTCTGCCCGCGCGATATAAACTGTAGTCCACGCGGGCGAAGCCGCGGGCGGAAAGCTAGTATAGAAATAGTGCCTTAAGAGGCCTTAAAATTGAAAATGAGCTCATTTTGTGGATCACTTAGTAAGACGTACTAAAATTGGTTGAGTTTTTATTGTCGTCTTGTATGTAGAAAATGCTAAAAAGAAAGGAGCGTGCTAAAAGCTATCTACAGAGTATCATATTATGAGTAGTCAATATTCATTCATTCCTGTCCATGAGAATTTAAGATTATGGACAACATGTTACAAATTTTGGGCTAAGTCGGGGCTCCTGTAGCTTGGGGGCCCCGTATAATTGATACGGCGGTAGCTACGCCCCTGGTAACTATGTCAACAATGGCCTAGCTACGCCAGTGGTTAGGGTAGGCTAACCAACTATACTGTTTTTCACTACATTATACAGAATACTGTTTTCAGCAGCTTAACACTGTACTCATTACTCATGTATGTAAGACTTAGTTTAGGAAACTATTTTTTTTATTAATTGCACTACGAGGTCAAAGTGACCACGTATTAAAATAGATACCCAACTGCATTCTGTTTTCTGCACTTTCAGCAATAGCAGTGGCCCACCGGGGTCGAAGCCTACTGGGGCCAGGGTTAATTCGAAAGATAACTCAAGCGCAATGAACAGAAGTGGGTTTTCAGTCAGTAAAAGTCTGACAGTATCTCCCGCTCCGCCCAAAAGCGGGGATGTCATTAGATAATTTTCCCGCCGCTAAAATAAAAAAACCCAATACCATCTTTGTATGACATGTAATTAAATTTCCAAAAAACGCATTACCAATCCGTATATTCACAAACAATTCCCCAAAGTATTCGGCAAAAATAAAGCAAATCCCTACTAATATTATAAATGCGAAAGTAACTCTGTCTGTCTGTTACGCTTTCACGCAAAAACTACTGAACGGATTTAGATCAAATTTGGTAGGTAGGTAGAAGAGACACTGGAATAACACATAGGCTACCTATAATTCCACTGCTGAGCACGGGTCTCTGCCCGCGCGATATAAACTGTAGTCCACGCGGGCGAAGCCGCGGGCGGAAAGCTAGTAATGAATATACCTCATTTTATTAACAATAAATTACATACACACACAGCTACGTATTTTCTCGACGGGGAAAATCATCTTTGACGAAACCCGCTCTTGGGTGGAGCGGGAGACAGTGTCAGACTCTTACTGACTAAAAACCCCGCGCCGTTCCTTCTAGCCTTCATACCGGGGCACGAGCTCCCTTTCGAACAACCCTGTCCCCAGTAGGCTTCGACCCAGCTGGGCCCCTCCTGCTGCTGACAACTCCTTGAGGCGCGCGGGAACAGTGCGCGCCGTCGACGTCTTAGACTCGGTCCATTACCGGACCATCGGACAGCGAGCTACCCATAGCTCGCCGTCCGCGAGCCCGCGTCTACGGTGGCCGGAAATCGGGATAGGAATCCCGGCGACGGCGGCGAGGGCGCCGTTGCCTGATGCGGTCGGCCTCCTCCTTTGCAAGCATTACTGCTTCGCAGAAGGAGGCGACCGCCTGCCATTCCTCCTCGCTCCGGACCATGGCCTCGACCAGGGCCCGGCGCGAGAGGTCTCCGCCGCCGATCGCCCCCACTCGGGCACGGCGATGCTCCGCCCAGGCAGGGCACACCTCGACGGTGTGCTCCACCGTGTCCTCCGGGCGTTGCGCACAGTGGCGACACCCGGGCATCTCTTCCGCCCAAAGAGAATAAAACCACTTGAGAGCTGATAGACCGATTTTGTCTAGGCATACGATTCACCGTTGCGGGTCGGGGGACGGGGGAAAATATAGCGGCTGTGATTGGCTGATCCAACAAACCCAGTAAAAATAGTGATGCACAAGTAAATTTTGCATCAATACTATCGATATCGATAAAATCGACGTCGATTAGTTCTGCTTTTTTTTTTTAAACATAGACGATTTTACTCACCATAAAATTGAAGAGGTACTCATTTTAGGGTTCCGTAGTCAACTAGGTACCCTTCCCACCAAATTCATAGGGGTTTATCTAAATTATTTTTTGATAATGTTAATATTTTCGGAAATAATCGCTTCAAAAGTAAAAAAAATGTGTCCCTCTCTAACTTTTTAACCATAAGTTTAGAAAATATGAAAAAAATCTCAAAAGTAGAAAAAAAAAGTCTTTATAAAGATTTTCTAGGAAAATTATTTTGAATTTGGACGGTTCCGTTCCGGGTGGAACAGTTTATGAAAAGTTGTTCATAATAATTTTTGAACTAAGTTTGTAATTCAGCCGTATATGCAAGCATTTTTTTTTTAACTTAATTTACATATTTTACTATCTTGAACGTGTCTTCTTTCAAATAAAAAAAATATTTATTATAATAGGTTCATGCAATCCAAAATTACCACCGAAAACCCAACATACATAACACGTCTAGTTTGTATAAATTTTATTCCTGAATTGATGGAGTCATGGTATGAGCTATTATATTATCGAATTGTTCGGTTGGTCTCTGGTGGTTTCTTAGTGTATTTGCTCTTGCTCGTTGTCTGTCGTTCATTGTTTTAACTCTTAATTGGAGACACTTATTGTGACGGACGGGAAACTACGGAACCCTGCACTGAGCGTGGCCCGACACGCTCTTGGCCGGTTTTTTTGCTTTTGTTTTATGCAATAAATGTTTTTTTATGGTACGAGTATACGAGTACCGAAATGATCATGTGTGCACAGATCTAATAACTAGACAGTATTACAAAAGGCGTTATATTGGCGTCTGATATAAGTGCAACTGCACATAAGTGTCATGAGCCTGAGTCACCCGTATTAGCAGTCAAGTAATTGTAGTCATTGGTTTAGTCAGTAAAAGTCTGGCTTGCATGGCATGTTCTTATGGTTTTGGTGGAGCCTTTCGCTCCATCCAGAGCGCGAGAAACTATTCTACGATTTCTTACTCTCGAATAAAAAACTGAGGCTTGTCAAATTCATGAATATTAATGTCCTCTACAAGTAACAACAAGAAATCCAAAATGTTAATATTAAAAGGTAGGTAACTTAATTTTTTATTCACCATTGGGAATCATCGATAAAATAATATTTATCAACTATATTTTGAAGTTGTCACATCACTTCATCACTCAGTAGAAAGTACTCATGGATAGAAAGGGATAGACTTATCTAATATTCTAATGAAAGTAAAAGACTTTTTCAAAAGACATCAACGCGGTATCACTTTTTTCGTAATCAACCAGTTTAGCTTGAGCTCTCTAATTACCAATAATGTCATCATCATCATCTTCCTGCCCTTATCCCGTTTTATTTGGGGTCGGCGCAACATGTTTTTTTCTTCCATTCTGTCCTGTCACTCGTCACGCTATCACTAACTCCTTTTTCATTCATATCACTTCTCACACAATCCAATCCAATTACCAATAATGTAAATAAATAAAAACATATTTTACTTAAGGATGAAAACTTATGCCATCTTTTTTATTAATAGATGTTCTAGATGATTTCCCGCACCATTTAATTGCACAGGAACTCATTTTTGCTTCGGTTTTAGGCAATAAACGTTTTTTAAGGTACTAAAATTAAGGAATGTGCACGGATCCAACAACTGGTCAGTACTAAGAAATGCACTGATATGGGCATCTAATATAAGTGCAAAATCATATATGTTTCGTGAGCTGGAGTCGCCCGTATGAGCGGTCAAGTGGTTGTATAGTCATTGCTTCCGCCTGAATCCGATGCAGGAACCTCCCGAACTTGCCATGTCCGGTGAGGACCTGCGTCATGCGGAAGGTAAGGACGCCGTGAGGTCTTTTCAGCCACGCCTCAAAGAGGGGACTTACCGCACACACAGCTACGTCAATCCATCACTTGTTTTTGTCAAACAGAGATAGCTATATTCCGCAAACGAATTTTGGATACGCGTCAACTTGCAGTTGCGAGTGACATTCTGGGCTATCTGGGTATCTCTAGTAGAATATATAAAATCTTTGGTATCTGGTCAGGGCTTGTCAAAATTCACCCGTGGCAAATTATTAGCGCATCTTTGTATGCTTTTTTTGAACAAAATAATGAAACAACATGAAATATTATTAAAGCACATAATATTTAACCATAGTATGAGCAGTAGCCAGTTTTTTTTTAAAGTAAATTTAGGTGTATTATGTTTAGTATATCAAGCGTTAAACATAGCTCTTTCGAGCCCAATATCATTTCGAGTTATGTTTGTGAGCTTCGTTAATGGCAATAATATAATGAACTAGCTTTTGCCCGCTGCTTCATCCGCGTACATAATCCCAGGATAAAAAGTATCCTATGTGTTATTCTGGGATATGGTCTACTCGTGTACCAAGTTTCATCGAGATCCGTTCAGTACTTTTTGCGTGAAAGAGTAACAAACATCCATACATCCATCCATACATCCATCCATACATCCATCCATACATCCATCCATACATCCATCCATACATCCATCCATAAACCCATCCATACATCCATCCATACATACATATAAACTTTCGCATTTATAATATTAATAGGATTAACAAATCTTCAAAATATATTTATGGCTAGTTCTAATTATGTTTCATTTTCTTATTTCATAAAATTCTCTACTTTTGTCTCTTAGTAAATGGTTTTTTTTTACAATAACTAAGCATCGTAGTTATATCATAATTAGATTATTTTGGTGCCAAAATTTTAATAAAGCAAATAATAAAAAAGTTAAAATAAAAATCACCATAATCATTTTATAAAATCTAATTTCATTTAGTTACTCATTGATCGCAAGAAGAGTATTCTTTAAGTTTATTTTAAGAATAAAAATACAGTTTTTTCACTAAATAATAGTAGATTATGCACCGAGGGGCTAAAGTTGTTTCTTATGTCACGGGCGTCATATTGAATCTCGAGCGCAATGAAGGATTCAGGATTTAACTCACGAGCAAAGCGAGGGAGTTAATACAAGAATCCTGAATGCAGCGAGGGATTCAAGCTAGCCCAAGGCAAAGACACCTTTAGCCCAGAGGAGGATACTCTACTTTTTACACCTACTGCGAGAAAATAATAGTCACATTATTGACCAGCGGGTCATAATGAAATCCATTATTGACCGGCTGTGCCCCCCGGCCACTAATGACTCACTTTAGGTTAATTTTGCTTGACATATAATTGCGTGTTCATTTAAATTATGTTACCATCCTAGGGTTAAGATGTCAACTGCGCGAACTGGAGTCGAAGCCTCTCGGGGATGAAGAGTTCATAGGCTGCAGCGCCACCGAGGTCGGGCACGCCACCCGTCGCTCGGACGATAGCTCGGACGGCAACCCACAGCAGAGCGCCGTGGGCGACGGTACACGCCCACACACACTCACAGACGCGGCCTCGTGGCAGCCCGGCGGCCTGGACGTGCGCGCGCTGGCCCGCACCGTGCTAGGCGCGCTGCCACCCTCGCCCACGCCGCTGCCCTTCAACGAAGTGCTGCGCCGCACGGCGCGCACCGACGCGGAGGTGTCGCATGTGCTGCTGTCCACGCTGTTCCTGGTCAGTCCACTTTCTGTCTCACTGCTACCGAGCGGCGCGGCCTGGACGTGCGCGCGCTGGGCCGCGCCGATCTGCGCGCGCAGCACGTTGGTACTGCAGTGTGCAGCCGCGACATGCCATCACGCTTGGAAGCAACTGCTCACGCATGCAGCACTGTGCCCAATCGCAGCCGCTAGTCGCAGTATCGCCTGCAGTTCCAATTGTAGCCCATCTCAGAATTTTGCCTTTAGCGAGATCTATGGTCAAACACGTCCTTATTACAGTGCCTTTCACTTAAGACGTTCCTTCGGCGTAATGTTGGCTCCCCTGTCTGACACAAAAAAGAAGAGAAAAAAGGTAAGAGTTACTCTACCAAAATTGTTCCCTGAAATGCGCTACGAAATCGATTTTAAGGGTAGTTGTAGCACTTTTTGGAGAATTATGAGAGGAATGGAATTTTATTTTAAAAAAGCAGGTCTTGAAGGACGTTGTTACAGAGAGGAACGGTATTGTGGCGTGGCGTTTTCGGTATTTGAAAGAATTGCAGGACAATCGAAATGGAGCCCAGCGCCCTATTTATACCTATATATTTATTCAGAAAAAGTTAAAAAAAAAAACAAAAAATCGCAATTGTTAAAAGTAACGAAATATAAGTTAATCTCCCTAATATTTAGTAATTTATTTGCTAAAAATATTGCAACACTGTTTTTCAGTATTGCCAACATTACGCCAAAAGAACTTCTTAAGTGAAACGCACTGTACGAGTATATGCATCTCCTACTTAACGTGTCTTACGACGTTGGTTCAATATAGTAGTTCAATAAACCACCAGCAGCTATAATTTATAATGTCGTTAATGGTGTCCTGACATGACCGCTCTGTGCTCGGAGTTTTTCGGCCAAGGTTGGATATGCAAGCCACATGAGGGCGCATAAAAGAGCAACAGATCTGAGCTCACAACCACTATGAGAGGCCAAAGAATGCGGTCGCTGTGGCCGAAATCGGCTAGATGGCCTCATTATACTAAATAGGCCCCGTAGGTGGCCACATTTTGCAATTTAACCGTCCCTGAAAGCAGGGCCGAGCCAACCCCAGCAAACGCCTGTGTGCGAAACCTATGGAGCGCCTCTTTTTTTATTGTCTTTTTTCGATATGGAAACAGTAAGTCAATTCTGATACTGTAAAACTAAACAAGAGATATAAGTATTGTCTTAGAAGATGTTACCGATGTAGCGATGTGTTCAACTATATAGAATTTGTTGTTGTGTAACAAAAACATTTTCAAAAATTGGTGCTGGCGTCTCATCCGGCGCCTCTTATGCCTTGGCGCTTGTGTGCGTCGCACACTTCGCACATATGGGCGGCTCGGCCCAGCCTGAATGTGCCGCCCGGGGCGGACCGTCCTCGCATCGCTAAGCCACTGCATAGTGTACTATTAATTGAATGGAATCAGAGTGTAAAATGATGCTTGTGGAGTGGAGCGCTACCTTTTGCCGGCGGTGACAGTGTCGTGCTTGCAGGCGAGCGCGGGCAACGTGCACATCGAGGCGGGCGCGCCGCTCACCGTCAACTCGTTCTCGGTGCGGCTGCTGCACAGTGAGCTGCCGGCCGGCGAGCCCGGCGATCCCTTCCTGCAATGAGCGCAGCGCAGCGCAACGGTGCGACCTCCTGCCATCTACATTGCACTATGTTCACTGTACATTTCCACGTCGTTCTTCAAGTAATACTTACAGCGTCATAGAAAGATTTTTACTTTTTCCATATAAACGTAACTTCTATATGACTTGAAATTGTCACGAACACATACAGAAACAGACACGATTTTTGCACCGTTTTTCTTGATATGGAATGGACCGCTTCATGAGCAAGTTCAACTTGAACTGGGCTGGTTCTTATTACCTATACAATTAGACATTATTAATTGTATAATATATTTTTGCAGATAATTTCAATTATTGCGAGTGTTGTGGCCTAGAAACAATTAGGCAGTTAAGAATAACCAAGGCTCGGACACTTTCAAAACTTTTTCCAAAAAATCAAACTGCTCCTGCTGCATCCCAAAATTTATTTGATGACTTTCAGGTCAGTTAATGGTGTAGGTCACTGAGTGAAGTACAATGAAAAATAATGCTTATTACCAGGTAGATTTGGGAGGATATACCTACATACATTCACTATCCTTATTATTATTATTTGAATACTAGCTTTTGCCCACGGCTTCACCCGCGTACATAATCCCAGGATAAAAAGTATCCTATGTGTTATTCTGGGATATGGTCTACTCGTGTACCAAGTTTCATCGAGATTCGTTCAGTAGTTTTTGCGTGAAAGAGTAACAAACATCCATACATCCATCCATATATCCATTCATACTTCCATCCATACATCCATCCGTACATACAAACTTTCGCATTTATAATATTAGTAGGATTTGTCTAATATATTTTCTCTTTTAAGGTCGATAACGAAGAGTTGACGCTAATCGAAGATTCACTGATGATGTTTCTTCGGACAACGAGAAAAAACAGCTGCTATCAGTCAGCGGTGATTTTATTTCTTTACAAGAAGAGGAGAAAGAAAACATATCAAATGGCGGGCAGACCCCCGAAGAAACGTACCTAAATATTCAAGCAGGTTTAGTACAGAACATCAGACCCCAGGACTAACTATGTATATTTAGGACTTTCAAATAACACCTTTCAAGTATCAGTGCATTCAGTTGGTTCTATGATTTATGAATGTGTTCAATGTATACAAAAAGGTGGCTGCAATTTTAGCTGAAGAGGTATTAAAAGCAGCCTCAGAAAATCGCCCCAATTATAAAAGTTATTCAATGAAATCTATCCTTACTCCCAAAAACGATGATTGTTTTCAATTGAACGACCAAGTTGTCGAGAAAATTTCCGGCCTGCTTAAAATTTATGAAAGTTCTGATTCTGTGGTTGAGGACGATCATAATGATGTTTTTCAATACACTTGCTCATAAAGTGACTATTATTGCACTGCACTTAGGGATTTAATGGCACTTGTTACCAAACTGTGACATTTTGATTACCATTACGCACTAGTGCTATAATGTAGTTAAAACCTTATTATTCAACCTCTCCACCGTCATTATTTTATGACATTTATCGTATCAGGATGGGCGCAGGTTGTGCCCCACGAGGAAAAAAATGGGCGCGGATATGAAAACAGATTTTTACCGCCACAAAAGTTTACTAGTTTTACAGTTATTTTATTCACAAGTGTATTGAAAAACGTCGTATGATACACGTGAGTAATTAGTGATTGCCGTTCTCGGCTCTCTTAAGACCCTCGCCATGGCTCGGGTCTAAATACCGCCTCAACGGTAATCACTAACATTACACACTTATATCATAATGTACTATTAAACTATCCTGTAGAATTTCTAAATTCTATAACGCCTGCAGGATTACCACCACACATTCTAAATTCTTCTCGTTAGCTTCACGTGTCATTGATGCCGAAATTATTTGTGGTAGCCATGTTTTCATTCCTCGAATTCGGCTCCAGCCATCTAACAGTCGACTGCCTTTTAAATTTAAAGCCAGGGACAAACTTTCGACAAAATCGGTATATTTTTACCTAATCCTGTGTTCACCCATGGACAGCTCTATGTTGCCTTCTCTCGAGTACGAAGATTCGATGATGTAAAAATTCAAATTATCAATACCACTGAACAAGGCTTGAAAGGTGATAAATATTTATCGAAAAATGTTGTATATAAAGAAATTTTATGATAATTAAAAATCTGTGATGTATGTATAATAGAGAATAAATAGAGAATATTTCTTTATACCTTTGCCAAATCAAATTCTCGGAGAAGTACTCATTGTAAAATTACAATATATATACTTCCTAATATTATTTTTGATTTACCCGATTTGAATAAAGAAGCACAATTCAATTTTTTATTTTTAAAATTAGTAAGTACTATATCTACCTGTCAAAGTAGAGAAAAAGACTGAGTGCTTGAAACAAAGAGGTTTACAGAGAGTGAACCTCAATAATATGTTTTGTTAATTTGTCTTGGTTTATTTTGAATGTTGATTTGAAATAAAAATAATTTGTGTAAAAACTTTTGCAGTTTTTATTTACTATATTATTAAACACAACGAACGAAGCTATACGAATCTATATTTAATATTCTTTGAGAACCGATGACTACAGAAATATCTACCTACATTTTGCACCTAGATGTGTATTATGAGTCAAATTTCACCCGAGCGAAGCCGGGTTTTCATCTAGTAAAAATAACGGCGAAGCCGTCGCCAGTCTCGGACACCATGGCCTGTCCTGCTGCAGGAGCGCAGGCCGCATAGCTCGACACGCTTGCATCAACGATATTATTCGTCGAGCTCTTGTCACCGCCGGCGTACCAGCTGTATTAGAACCAAATGGCTTGGTACGTGACGATGGAAAGAGACCAGATGGTATGACGTTGGTACCGTGGAAGGTGGGTAGGCCACTGGTGTGGGACGCAACCTGTGTCGACACCCTTGCGCCATCCCATACTCCATGTACGGCGGGCTGTGCTGGCGCTGCCGCTGCGGCTGCTGAAACCATTAAACGGCGCAAATACTGTAACCTTATTGGTAATTACAGTTTTTTGAGGTTGAAACGCTTGGGTCATGGGGTCCGAGTGCGCGTCTCCTTTTTAAGAAAATTTCTCGCCGACTGATCGACACCTTGCGTGACCAGAGGGCTGGCTCGTTCTTCGCTCAAAGAATTAGCATTGCCATCCAACGTGGTAATGCTGCCAGTCTTCTGGGCACATTCCCAGATGACAGCGATGTGGAGGAGTACTTCGACGCCTGAGTGTACTTTGTGTTTTTGTATTTTATTTATATATGTTATGTATTTATTTAGGTTTTAGTATAAGTAAGTATTTTAAGTTTTTTTATGTACATATGTAAATTTTACTACAGCAATAAATGATCAATATTTTCGAGTAAAATGTAATAATAATATTCCACAACGCCGTCTTTGTCTCAAGCTAAGCAGAGCTTGTGTTATGAGTACTAGACAACTGATAAACATACTTATATACACGCAAGTGAATTAAACTAGAACTAATCTAACCACAGAAAAGATGAAAGAGGTAAGAATGGCCTTGTGGGCGGGGCAGGCGTGCTTCAAAAGATCAGCTCATAATTGACACAACCAATAGCAAACTTACGATCTAAGTGTGCGTGGTCTGTTAGTTGCGTAATGCGCGTTCGTATTGGTTTATTGCCTGTAGCGGAGTTAAAGTGTGGGAGACAAGCGGCGACACTCGTTGTAGTACAAATCGGAAAGTATTTCCTTTCTAACCTCTTTCATCTTTTCTATGAATCTAACTAATAAAAACTAGTGACTAATACAAACCCTGTTATTTTATTACAGCTAGAAGATAATGACGTTATTTGCGGTTCATGTTGTTTCTTATTACATTCGGCACTTAAAAGTGAGAACAAATCTAGAAAATTTGGCTATAAAAATGTTTGCTTGTCATGTGGGATGTCATTTAACGGGAAGAGGTATAAAAGCTTGGACGGCAATCCTGAACACAAATTAGTCATCACTCAATGGATCCCATCACATCAGGTAAGACAACTACTGACTGACTGAAATTTCTTCTAGTTCTCGGCTCCTCCCTCGCCATGGCTCGGGTCTAAATACAGCCTCGACGGTAATCATTAATTACTAACGTGTAGGTATCTTACGACGTTTTTCAATACACTTGTGAAGAAAATAACGGGACGACGCGTGCTCATCCTGATACGATAAATGTGATAAAATTATGGCGGGGGAGAGTTTGAACAAAAAGGTTTTAACAACATTATAGCACTAGTGCGTAATGGTAATCAAAATGTCACAATTTAGTAACAAATGCCATTATATACCTAAGTGCAGTGCAATAAGAGCAAGTGTATTGAAAGGTTTTTATGGTTATACAGGGTTATTTGTAAAACATTAACAACCTCAGGACTATGTTACGAGTATTAACATCATAAACAACAACTTTTGTTCTATGACTTAAACAAAATACCAAAAACAAACAGGATTTCGTTGTTCTATCTAAAACATTGCTACTGTATTTTGTTATACTTACCACATACGTCTGTATGACCAGACGAGCGCATCGAGCACCCCCGCCGCCCGGACCCAAAAAAGTCATAGTAAAATACTTGTTCTATGTCTAAAATCTGTTAAAAATGTATCTTTTAAAAATTCATCATATTTCAGTTTGTCAGATTTTCATACAAAAAAAAAAAAATAGATTGATCGTTGTAAATGTTACAAAGTTTATGCGAAGACAAAAACACTGGTTATAAAGTTTTTTATTATTGATAGGCTCGCGTTTGACCACTATCTCAACTGATGGTAAGCGATGATGTGGCCGACGACGGAGCATGCTTGCCTAGAAGCAATCTATTCACTCTTGACTTATTCTTCTTATTCTTTTTCTTGATTTATTCCTGTTATAGCTATCAAGAGACACAGACTCAACACTCACAGTCACAACCAGTCTCACAGACAAGGTTAATTTGTCCCTGTGTAAGTGTTTAAAATTGTTTTAAAACTGAATAAATACAATTATTTTCAGGTAAAGCGACTAGAGGTTGTTTGTTTTAATTGCTTTACAAGAGCAAAACGTTTCCTTGAAAAAAGTAACAGTTCCAAAGTCCAAAGCAGACGTACCAAGGACAAAGTCGTAAAGACTGAAAGGCTAGGATACGATGAACTAGACATTCCGGCATCACCAGACCCGAAGTCCTCAGATGAGGAAGACATTCCGGAGAAGCACCCCCAACATCTTTCAATCACTTTAGACGGATACAAAAGAGCTCCAGATACTGCTAGCCGTTGTATCTTCAAGAACTGTGTACATTCAGATAGATCAATTATCCCCAAGTCTATCAAAGAACGTCTACTGGTTGATTACTCCTTCTACCTACCCCCAAATTCACGTCTCTGCAAACACCATACAACTAGCAGTCATGATGAATGGAGAAAGATGATTGATAGCGCTGCAATTACAGACTTCACCGCAGCGCATATAGAAAACTTATTTTCCATTGCCAAAAACGTTAAATGCACTTCTTATTGTAAAAGTTTTAGCGCTCAACTCAAGAAAGACGATTATCTTTGCCAGTATTTCCTAGGAATGTCTTATGATAAGTATGAGGTAATGCTGAAAGACATCCAGCCAATTGTGAAGCATAATAAAAAGGCTTTGGCTATGTACTTGATGAAGAAGCATACTGGTTTTAGTGCGGAAAAA
The DNA here is from genome assembly GCA_949319445.1 of Mythimna lalbum. Taxonomy (NCBI): domain Eukaryota; kingdom Metazoa; phylum Arthropoda; class Insecta; order Lepidoptera; family Noctuidae; genus Mythimna; species Mythimna lalbum. The sequence continues at coordinate 3,937,984 of OX439370.1, read as the reverse complement.
ATAGCGAATTTCTTTGGAACTCGTACAAGGTTTTTGGTGCCAATTATTAATAAGGTGCATGCGTATTTAGAGACTGTAATCGCGACTGATGATAGCTATGTGGCTGTACCGACGGTTGGTGAAAACAATAGTGAAGAAATTGTTTATTATAGGGTCTGAGTGGTGGCCCCGACTTACGAGTTGTAGGTCGCAGGTTCGAAACCAGCCAAGCGCATTACTTTGTGTAATTTATTTCATCACCACTGCTCTCAAAACGGTGAAGGAAAACATCGTGACGAAACCGTCATGTCCTGGAACCAAAAATTTGAAGACATGTGACATCCACCAACACGCACTGGACTCGCGTGGTGGATTATGGCCCATTCCCTCTCTTAGTGAGGAGGCCTGAGTCCAAGCAGTGGGAACATTAAAAAGGTTGATGATGATGATGATGGTCTGAGTGATTTGATCAACTGCTTCAAAGTAAAGTTTCGGGAGACAGGCGCGAGCGGATTATGCAACGACTATTTTTCACTGAAATTGTTGAGTTTACCCCCAAATTAGTTTAGTTTAAACCCCAAGAACATCTCACGCCTGGACATTAATCACAGTGGTCTGTATGGAAAGCACTAAATCGATTGCGCATCTAGATAGGTCGCTGCAAACACAACTTGGCGAAATGGGTTTGTATAGACCTGTGAGATACTCAGTGTTAGTGTGGTGCCCCTGTTCGAAACATGAACCACATGTTAGAGTGCCCTAAGTGCACTATGGAGTATTTGATGAGTGCCACCAATGCAGCAGTTACGTAGCCACCTACTCGGCCCCAACGGTTAGCCGCGTACAGACATCGCGAGGCGTGCGTCGCGAATGGTTTGTCTCGCATGCCTCGGCCTGTGGGGACGTGTGTGCTCACAGTGAGCATTCGGGTCGTACGATCGTTGTGAACGCCGCCTCAGTACGAGCCGTGTGCTCCGTGTGGACGGACAGGTGTTGTTTGCGCTTTCTACTGACGAACACCGTGCGTGGTGGTTTGCGTGCTCAGCTTGAGCATGTGTCGTTTGGGACGCACGCATAAGTGTACCGTCGTATGCCTCAGGTTGAGGCATGCGTGACGAACCATTCGCGACGCACGCCTCGCAATGTCTGAGCGCGGCTTAGCAAATTTACCATCGATTCGAAAAGACGGAAATTGTTCTGCGCCTTATCCGTAGGACAGTTTCTATAAAACCTTGTCGTATCGATGTCGCCGTTTCGCTTTGTCGCACCTGTCAGTTGGAGGTCTAAGTTATAATATTCATAGATAGGTACATAGGTACTATTAAGTTTGATTTCAATTCATAAGACATCAATGTGATAATTTTTGTTTTTGTCATGATAATGAAGTTATATTTAAGTGCAAAAAATAATGTATTTTTGACATTAAAATGTTAATGTTTCTCTAAGTTTTGTTTTTTTTTATTTCTTTGCCCCATTTCCAGTGAAAATATCAAAGGCCGCGCCCACAAGACGTCTGTGATCCAGTAACAGACCAGTGGGTTGACACATAGATTGTCGTCAACGTTTGCGACCTTAGGAAAAACCATAATAACTTATGGGTTTCAGACAAACCGATTTTTTTTTTCTCACTATTAGGTTCTGTCCCACTGCTGAGAAAGGCCTCCATAAATTCTTACTGACATTCTTTTCCCGCGCCATTTCGAAGCAGGGGGTCTACTCGCTTTCTCCGAAAAACGAAATTTCGCGTGTTTCCTACCACGGTTCCTTTCGTACACGAAATTTCGCACGAACAAAAATTGATTGTCGTACCGAATCTCTAAACTTACTCATTAGAGTAAGTTTAGATTTTCGACTCTAATGAGTAAGTTTAGAGATTCGGTACGACAATCAATTTTTGTTTGTGCTTTTACAATCCTGTTATAATTTTTTTTTTTCGAAACAACTAATTATAGTTGCTTTGAAAAAAAAAAATATAACAGGATTGTTTGCAATTTTAACGTCAAATGAATATCGTTCGTTTACGAAAGTTTTGTTTCGGAGAAAGCGAGTAGACCCCCAGTTCTCGTCATTGGCGTGTAGATCATCTTGCCACTTCTATAAGTTGGCCTCGACGGTGCTTTCTATTTGCAGGAACCTTTTGCGCGGAGACTTGCCCAGCGGTCACTGTCATGCGGCTGTAGTGACCCGCATAATCCTATTTGAGCATGTAGGCATTTTTAGATGCGTGTTAATCAGTGGGAGCTTGCAGACGGCGAGCAATGGTTAGTTTGCCGTCCGGACCGAGCCCGAGTTGTTGACGGTGCGTAGTGTTCCACGCGCGCCTCAAGGAGATACTCGTATCAACAAAAACCATAGGAGCCCAGTAGGGTCGAACCCTACTAGGGCCATGGGTTTGCTTCTGAAAAGAAAAGGTTCTGGAACGCAAGGTAAAGAATGTACCTATGTAGGAATGCGTTTTAGTCAGTAAAAGTCTGACATGCCCTTTCGTCCGCCCTAGAGCGGGAAAAGTCATTGGATGATTTCCCACCTATAACAATACTACGTACATATTTGATCCGCTTTTTTATACCAAGAATACTGCGCGACATAACAGTTAACTGCAAATGATCACAGAATTTGGATGTCTAGTCTTTTACTACTACTTATTACGTACTATTAAACAAAACTTTACCTACTTTATTAAGTACTTTGTCCATCAGAACATAGGTAGGTAGGTATATCAAAGGTCGTAGTGTCAATGTTAATTTGAGCCCAGTTGCGTCACAGGCTTCGCCGTGCATCATATGCGCGATAACAATACGGAATGGTGATAACAGGATATTTCTAGCGCAGTGTAATGTGAAAGTGAACTTCTAGACGCTCTGTCTATAGGCTATACTGATTGGAAAAGGACAGAGGTCAGTATAGGTTCTCGTATACATTCACTGAGAAATATGTAGTAACTCTTCTTCTTCCTGCCCTTATCCCATGTTACTTGGCGTCGGCGCAACACGTTTTTTTCTTCCATTACTAGTGCGCCTCACCATCAACGATTGCATCACTGCTTACCATCAGGTGGGATCGCAGTCAAGTACTAGTTTATATCAGATAAAAAAAAAATCAGTCCTGTCACTCGTCACACTGTCACTAACTCCCTTTTCTTTCATATCACTCCTCACATCAATCCTTCCATCTTTTCTTTGGCCTTCTTATCCATCTAGGTAGGTACATCAATACTCAGCACTTTTTTCTTCTTTTTATTATTGATGGTAAGTGGTGAGCAGTGGTGGCCAAGTGGTAATGGCTCCGACTTACGAGTTGTAGGTCACGGGTTCAAACCCTGCCAGGTGCATTACCTTGTGTAATTTGTTTCATCACCACTGCTCTCAAAACGGTGAAAGACAACATCGTGAGGAAACTGGCATGTCCTAGAACCAAAAAATCGAAGACGTGACAATCACCAACACGCACTGGGCTTGCGTGGTGAATTACGGCCCATTCCCTAGAGAGGAGGCCCGAGTCCCAGTGGGAACATTATAAAGGCTGATGATGATGATGTTGATGATGGTAATTGGTAATCTATTCACTCTTATCATCTATTCTCTTTAGCTATCAAGAAACACTCCGGCAGGTTTTTTTTAAAATTATAATTATGCTAGGCTCGCGCTTGACCACTGTCTCACCTGATTTGCGTTCCAGGGTTACGGTAGGTAACTCTTTCAAACATTCCCGTAGCAGCCCTGGTAGTTACGTACCTACCTAACTAGTTAATTACCATAAGGTCAGTAGAGATATCATTACCTTCAATTAAAAGGGATAAAAGATCTCGTTTTCAACGCATCGTTTATTATATCTATGAACGACAATTTTAATGGTTTAGTACTCGTAGATACCTAGGTAATATAGGAATAATTATATTTACGTTAGTAGCATATGATTTTTATCTCTTGTAAAATCCCCGCAGCCATACTGTAGGAATTTAGACGCGATATTAGGGTTTTTTTGGATCTAACCTTAAAAAAACTCTTAAAACCCTAATATCCTTCCAATCATTTAATAACTTCTTCCAATCTATGGTCTCCTGCGAAGCAGTAATGCTAGCAAAAGAGTCGGTCGAACGCGCAAGAGAACGGCCCTCTCACCTCAACCCCAGCCGCCGGGATCCCGATCCCGGTTTCCAGTGACCGTAGGCGCGGACTTGCGGATGGTGAGCAATGATGGGTAGCTCGTCGCTGTCCGACCGTCCGGACCGAGCCCAAGTCCCTAGACACTGAGCCTCTATGGTTTTGCTAAAATTGTTTTAAGGCACTAAGCGCTTTAGGGTTTTAAAGTGAGAATATTATTATGTCACCACCTTTATTCTCCAGGTAAACGAATTTACATAGAGGTAGACTGCTTATTACTTTTATTAAAAGTTTTGAAATACGACCTACCGTTACTTTTTATCACGACCACGACAATAAGTTCCTTTGAAAAAGCGTTTTTTCTTTCTTTGTAATAAATACTCCTAGCGCGGGCAAAACCTGAAAAGGCATCATTAATAGTACATTGTTACACTAGGGGTGAAAGTTACTAATTTCGTCCCGAGAAGGAGTTGGCGGCCGAACGTAACGAGGTCGCTAATTCGAGGGACTAAATAAGTAACTTTAACCCCGAGGTAAGCATTGTGCATTTCATTACGAATACAAGAAGATAGACCTAGTTTTTTTTTTTTATAATTTGACAGCTGTTAGTTGAAAGTAAAACTCCCTAGGGATGAAAAGTGTGATACTTTTCAGCCCGCTCCTCAAGCAACTTCAGACCTACATTCAGAGTATGAGTAATGAAAAATTTATTTTCCCTATTTGTTACTCATAGACTATGATGTACTATGATGATTTCATTCATTTAATAAGTATAAAATTATGAATGACTGCATCTTACAAATGCAGTAATAATTGCAATTTCTGTTAACAAGTGTGGCGTTTAACACTAGATAACACCAAGATGATTCCTGGAATCATTCTTATTCATTGTTTGTTTATATATTGTACTGAGATAATGAGTGACATAATTGTCTGCATATCGGCCTTTTGAGTAGGACTCAGTGGCCGAATGATGAATTACTTTGGACTAGATTTGAAAAAAAAAAAAAATTGAACTGTCAATGTGTCAATTTTGCCCGCGCTTTTTTTAAGTTCGCTCCGTTTAAGTTACCTTTAGTTTTTTTCATTAAACCCCAAGCGGACACCGACGCGTTCGCTCTCTCATTCTTCTTAGCGTATCGATGCAAAACTAGTCAAATTCCTTGCCCGGCCCAGAATTCGGCCACGACATTGCCGTCCGCTGATGCTGTCATTAGGTCCCTACGTGAGCAGGTAACCGGGCACGTGATGCAGGACGGAAGGTGGGACATCGTCTGCGGAGAGACGCCGCACAAACACTGAAGGTCGGAACCATCCGGGAACCCCCTCTTGTGGAGATTGTCTTTGCTGCGCCCAACCTGGGTGCGCTCTCTCATTGTATTTCTAATTACGGTATTCGAAATTTTAAAATGACTTTTTTCATTACAATTAAAATGAATCGAAGGAGGGATGAAGAGCATGTTACCTACTAAAAGAGTTCTGAGTATACCTGTAGATGGGAGGCCAAAGAAAAGATGGAAGGATTGCGCGAGGAGGGATATGAAAGAAAAGGGAGTTAGTGATAGTGTGACGCGTGACAGGACAGAATGGAAGATAAAAACGCAACACGTTTTAGGGGCAAGACTTATCCCATAGGATAAGGACAGGAAGAGGATGAATACGATTGTTACACGTTCCAATATTTGGTTAAGTGTTTGGTAGCAAATATATTGAGTTGACATTCTAGATAAGATACACTGAGGTAGTCAGTAGTGACTATAATAAAATTGCAAGTAGGTATGGTCCACTTGAGGACACTTGAGAGTGAGACACAGAACTACATCACAAAACCAATTTTTCACAGGGCCCTTTTGACCGACGTGAAAGAAAACACTTTCAGCCACCGTAGGCGTGGGCTTGGGGAAGATGAGCAATAGGGAGCTCGCCGTCCGGCTGACCGGTGAATGTCTGAACCTAACCCGAGTCGTCGTGATTTCAGAAAATGCCCAAAGGGGGGCAGCAGGACTTGAGCCGAGGTAACATCAAAGACACCTCCGCCTGACCTGATCTAAGTTCATTTTTGCTTGCACTCGAAACGAAAATTTCATAGGGTTTGGTTTGGCGGCGCGCTGCAGGATTCAAGCGAAAATTTTTATAAGTAATCAGGCAGAAATTACTGCGATGGTACCTATTGGGTAAATAGGTTCGCTTCCGAAAGTGAAACCCGGGGTCCTGGAACCCAATGCAAAGAAGGAATAGAGTGAGTTTTAATCAATAAAGTCTGACGCGCCCTCGAGCTCCGCCCTAGAACGGACAGTGACGGGAGAACTCTCTACGATTTTCCACCTAAAAAAAAAAAAACACTTATCAAACTATAAACGACTAGCTTTTGCCCATGGGTTCGCCCGCGTAGATAAAATATATCCTATGTTACTCAGGAATAAAGCAGCTTTCTATCGGTGAAAAAATTTTAGCAATCGCACCAGTACCCCTAGCCAAGTTGCTAATCTGCAATAGTTAACGGTAGTTGAAAGCTTCAAATGTACGGGAATGACGTCGTCTCAACGCTCAGTCACGTGGTCAGAACAAAAGAATTGCAGCAAGGTCAACTCGAAGCGTTCGACGAAATCGAAACGATTGTAACTTGGCTAGGCGGGCAGTATTTTCAGAGATTACCTCCTACAAACAAAAATACAAACTTTACCTCTTTATTGTATTAGTGTAGATAGAAACCCGTCAGGCTGTTCTCTGGAGTTACTTGACGGGATGATGTGATCTCCACGGTATGGAAATGATGCAACCTGTGTGTTATCATCCTGTATAATTGTAACACGGGGTTAAACGCAGCTGCAGTTCTGCGGTTAAAAACATGTTGGCATATTGCGTCTTAATAAAAACATCTCGTGGCTTTTTTTAATAATGGATAGCCTCGCCTTTGACCACTGTCTCATCTGATGGTAAGCGACAATGCGGTCGACGATGGAACGCGCTTACCTAGAAGAAACCTATTCACTCTCGACTTAAAGATTCCCGGGTTATAGCTATCAGCAAACACAGACTCTGGCAAGAAATTCCACTCCTTAGCTGCACGCACAATGAACGTGTTCCCAAAACGTTTTGTGCTTGTAGGTGGGACATTCACCATGTACCGGTAGCGCTTCGCTATACGTCTGGTGATCCGATGATGGAACGGGCTATGTGGAATTAGGTTATGCAATTGCGACGCACACTTCCCGAAATGCAACCGGTAGAAGACCGACAGGCTAGCAACTCGGCGTGGATGCTCAAGACTGAAGCCTCGAATCAACGAGTGTATCATCTCCAACTATAATTACGCCATGGTCTTATGGTGTTGCTGAAGAGACGCCTCACATTTTATTTTAGAGATTGGCTGACTACCAGTTACTTTGCCTGCGTGACAATAGAATAATTTTCCAAGGAGACATAATCCGGGATAAAAAGTATTCTGTGTTCTATTCCTGGACATGGTCTACCCGTGTATCAAGTTTCACAGAAATTCGTTCAGCCGTTAGAGCGCAAAGAAGTATTAAAAGACACAGATATTTAAATACACTAGCTTCCGTCTTTCTAATATACATATTATAGCGTGATGAGCATTTAATTGTTTTTGTATATCAATGGTGATGAGGCAAGTACCTATAGCAATATATTTTAAGATCGTAAATAAGCATAATCATCAGAGAGGGAATGGGCCATAATCCACCACGCGGGCCCAGTGCGGGTTGGTGAATGTCACATATCTACGAATTTTTAGTTCTAGGACATGCCGGTTTCCTCACGATGTTTTCCTTCACCGTTTTGAGAGCAGTGGTGATGAAATAAATAACACAAAGTAAAATAAAATAATACTCGTTTCTATCTACATATATATCTTCGAATAAATGCATAAAAAGTAAATATTCAACATCTACCTCTATTGAAAATGCAATTTTAAACGTCTTTGTCTGTTTGTTCGGGCTAACCTTCGAAATGGCAAGACCGATTTTGACGGGACTTTCACTGGTAGATAGCCGGTGTTATAAGAAGTAAAGAAAAATCTTCTTAAAAATGTGACTAAATGACATTGTGCAGTTTTATAAAGCTGTCGAGTCTGTTTGTTTGAACACGCTATCTCAGAAACTACTCGATCGATTTGAAAAAATATTTTAGTGTTAGATAGCCCATTTACTAAGGAAGCCTATAGGTTATATAAAACAACGCTACGACTAATAGGAGCAGAGCAATAACTAGAAACGTGGGTGAAACCGCAAGGAACAACTAGTTCTACACATAGGTCAGTAGGTACCAATGACTAACCTTGCACCTCTTAATTTGAAACAAAGGCTCCATTTATGTCACCCGCACTATGTCAGCCATTACAAGTTATTGTGTCTCAAGATGGCTGCTGAGCCCTGCGGTCAGCGCGTGACTAGGTAACAGATGCACTCTATGAGTAAGCTTTTACTGAGATGCACGTTTGGTGGTTTTCTAATAGGGTTACTGTTTGTCTGTCCAGCACATTTTGAGTTCTAAATAAAGGAGATGTATACCTCATCATCATATCAGCTGAAAGACGTCCACTGCTGGACATAGGCCTCCCCCAAGCGTCACCACAACGACCGGTCCTGTGCGTCATGCATCCATCGGGTTCCCGCGACCCTGACCAGGTCATCGCTCCACCTTGTTGAAGGCCTTTCAAAGCTGCGTTTTCCGGTACGTGGTCGCCACTCCAGAACCTTTCGTCCCCATCGACCATCTGTTCTGCGTGCAATGTGCCCTGCTCATTGCCACTTAAGTAATGAGACTCTTGGAGCCTAGTTCGGTAACCTTGAAGAGAATCTACCTACCTGCCTATTATTGAACGAGTACGCCTGGATGACTGTCAGCAGGCTTGTGCTAATTTTAGTTTTACTTATCATCATCAGGCTTTTTAATGTTCCCACAGCTGGAACTCAGGCCTAATCTATAAGAGAGGGAATGGGCCGTAATCCACCACGCGGGCCCAGTGCGGGTTGGTGAATGTCAAATGTTTGCAATTTCTTGGTTCTAGGACATGCCAGTTTCCTCATGATGTCTTTCTTTACCGTTTTGAGAGCAGTGGTAATAAAATAAATTACACAAAGTAATGCGCCTGGCAGAGTTTGAACCCGCGACCTACAACTCGATTACTTGGTCACCACTGCTCTCAGTATTACTATAATTTGGATATTAGTCCAAATTATTAAAGTAATAGTTGCTGCCAGTGGCTTCGCTAGCTTGACATTAGAAAATCATCCCAAGAGAACATACTACAAGGATAAAAAGTATCCTATGTCCTATTTCAGGACATAGTCTTCCTGTGTGCCAAAGCAGGATCACAAAATTGTTGTAGGTACATATATACCACGATGATAGATACCGACGAAATAATTCAACGTCAGTTTCGCTAAAAATTGTCATAATTGGAAACTGAACGAATTAGATATTTTACGATAGTAAATAATCAGCCCCGGTATGAAGGCTAGAAGGAACGTGGTGGGTTTTTAGTCAGTAAGAGTCTGACACTATCTCCCGCTCCGCCCAAGAGCGGGGGTTATCATTAAATGATTTTTCCCACCATAAAAAAAAATGGCTTTGTTTTATTTTTTTGCCGCTATGCAGTTCAACTGTTTCAGCGTGAAGAAGTACTATTTTAATATTAGTGATAACAAGCAAATACTGGCGTCTATGTAGTATTCCTGATGACCTAAGAAAATAAACAATTAAATAGTGTTATGTCATCCCTTCGTTCGTAATACTTTTATTGTATTACTAATGGTCGTATAAATGTGTCATCATTTTTAATATAATAGGAGGAAAATGTAGGTTTAGTACCGACGACTTCAATATATGAATTAGAAACCTCAAGGCCTGGCCGGGGGCCCTTGGACAAGAATATGGGGCACTCTCCATCTTTCTCTGATTTGCATACGTGACTCACCCTCACTCAAAGGTTCAGTTGAAAACCAGCGTCAGGCACTCAAAGGTTCAGTTGAAAACCAGCGTCAGGCAACTACTACGGTTGTCTGGCAGTATGCTCAACTGAACCTATTTGCCACTACCGTGAGACACATTGTTGCTGTTATTTTTTTTTTCTTCTATTTTTTTACTTCTAAGTTTTTTAATATGATTTAAGCTTTACCTAAGTTTTTTTTTTGTAAATAGTCGTTTTGTTCATTGTGTGCCAAATAAACATGTTTTTTTTCTTTCTGCCTTTGTCCCGTGTTATTTGGGGTTGGCACAACACTTTTTTGCTTCTAAATACTTGGTTCATCATCAACTATCACTATCATCCTCAAGCCCCTCTTCTTCACAAGGCACACTGGGCAAGTAGCTCAAGGCCCCGCGATCGGTTGGGTTCTACTACTCTACCTACTCGATTACCAAGCGATAACTGATGGTTACTCCACTCTCGCCTAAAAATCAGGCTTACCGATTGCAGCTTGTTTAATAAAGAATTAACATAATTATTTTTCAATACACTTACTTAGAATGAGAGGCGAGGAACCGTGATCGTTGGAAGGAGTGGAGGGAGGCCTTTGCCCAGCAGTGGGACAATATGGGCTAATTATAAAAATAATACTAGAAAATCCGCTCTTAACGCACCGATTACAGGCACGCAATTAGGCTGTTTCCCGCACTAGTGCAAAGAAGTGCGCGTGCTCTCCCCGCTATAATTTTATTAGGTACATTTCGACGGGTGCAAAGTAAAAAAAGTTATCTGCAATTTTGTGATTTTCTATCATCTTTATTGAATTAGTAATTATACCTAAGCAGTTATTTAGTAGGTAATTTTTTTTTTTAAAAACATTATTAAAAAGAAAACTATTATTTTTTCGTTTTTGACACTTGAAAGGTTTCTCATGTCTTAGAATATTAAATATTTGTTAAGTTACTGCAACTATCAGAAAATCGCAAAGTTGCAGATAACTTTTTTTACTTTGCACCCGTCGATTTATCGTATCAGGATGGGCGTTGCGTCGTCCAACAAGAGTCGCCGGTCAACTCCCGTTTATTAATTTCAGTAAGTCTAACTGAAACAAGAATCAACCTAAGAAACCTCACCTAAGTACCTCACCTAAATACTTCTTGAGGTACCTAAGGTGCCTAAGGTGGTGGTGGTGGTGGTGGTGGTGGTGGTGGTGGTGAGTTACACAAATACACAGCCACATGACTACTTAGACTAGTTAGTGGATGTGGATGCACTACTGCTCTTCTATATATTATTCATTACTATTACGTAGCGTACTTTCAAGTAATTTAAAATGCAAAACAGGTAGCCCAAGCGAATGGCAAGAGCGACACCTGTCATGGCTGGCTGTCATTATCCTGACTGCGATGATTACCAGGAAAAGGCACTCACCTGCTCACTGGCTCATATCCTCCATTATCTTACGAGAAAAAGCTTGCCGTGGTTGCTTTTCCATACTAAGTGAGTTGCTTCAAAATAGTCTACAAAGGTTCTGCGAAGACCGATTCGTCAATAGACTGTTCGTCAACAGGACGATTTTTTTTTTTTTTGACTGGCCTGTTGGTCTAGTGGTTAGTGACCCTGACTGCTAAGCCGGAGGTCGTGGGTTCGATTCCCAGGACAAATGTTTGTGTGATGAGCATAATCATTTGTTCTGTGTCTAGGTGTAATTTATCTATAATATGTACTCGTATGTTTAAAAAAATATACAAGTATGTTTATCAGTTGTCTAGTACCCATATCACAAGCTCTGCTTCGCTTGGTACTAGACGGCGAGCGCTCACCTACGCGTTGTACAGACCTCATCAGAGCTGCAAAACAAACTTCCATAGTTCAGTTCAGAGTTTTTGAAACGCTGTAAACCGTGACAAGTGGAGACGCATCGCGGGAGCCTCACTCGCCAACGAAAATGCAATATGGTAAAAACAACCACTTTGTCCGGAGTGAACGACTTAGGAGGAGGATTGTAAAAACGCCGCCAAATTAAAATTTTCTTTAGTTTGATGGCAAGTGATAATGTGGTCGAACACCGGGATGCGACAGTTGCAGTCTCGATTTCGAATTAAAAAAAAGGCTTCGCTGGTGTGTCCAATTCTAAATTATTCCACGCTACGAGTCTTGTTCTAGGGCCATGGTAATTCTTTCAAATGTTCTCGCAGCTCTTTAGGGCTTAATCACACTAGCGGTTTGCGAGTGGCTGCGTTAGCGAATGCGTCGCGAACACGCTGCGGCTGCACAGCAAAGACATCGTGGACGCGCAGCTAATTCGCAACGTTTTCAACGCGCGTTTGTAGCAAGTTAATGACGTACAATACCTACGCTCAAATCAAATCAAAATCATTTATTTCAAATAGACCATTTGCAGGCACTTTTGAATAGTCAAATGTCGGTCAGTCCAATAAAAGTGAAGCTAAATTGCATATTACAATTTTACGAACTCCTCACTCAGTAACAAAATGGATTCCGACGACGGCGGCCGTTGGCTTTGTTTTTTCCAAGACGCTGGAGACCTGCATCTCATCGCTGGATCTCGTTGCGCATCCGCAACAAATTCGCTGCGCAATCGCGGCGTGTTCGTTGCGTGCCCGTAACGTATTCATTGCGCACCCGCTAATAAACCGCTAGTATAATGAGGTCCTTAAAATCTGTTGCCATAAGAGTACCTCTCTACTTTGTTTGTATCAAAGTATGTTCCTATAAGAGTGTTTATCTTGCCTTAGCCATTTCTTATCTGCGAACATTCTGCCAACGATATGCATTATTGTTTGAAGTAGGTAGCCGTTTCTCAGAATAAGACTGAAGGCGTTTTTGTTTTGTTAATATAGAATGGTAGGACAAGTAGGCAATTTATATTTGGTTCCTAATTGGGTGGTTTTGAAGTGGACTTAAGTGATGTATACTTAAGTCCACCTCAAAACCTTGAACTTGAAACTATTATTTCCTTATCAATTATATTACTGATTATATATCAATTAAATTACTGCTTAAATTCCTTTTTTAGTGAGTTGGGACGTTATCAAATAGAAGAAGCATTTCCTCTCTCAATGACATAGTATATGTATATATATATATATCTATCTATAATATTATATAGTATGAGTGTATTTATGTATGTAGTTATACTTATTTATGTCTTATTATTTTATTCATAGCATTTCTAATTTTCAAATTGTGCACTGGACCCCACCCTCTATCATCTCTCTCTATCGCTCAAAGGTTTGCTGGAAGAAAACTCATCCTTGAGTTAAGCTCGCCTGTGTACATGAATTTTGTTATCCACCTATTTTATAAGTTTTTATAGTGTACATTAAAGAATTAAAGAATTAAAGAAGAAGAAAAAAAATCATGTTTATTCTGCCCGAATAGACACACTAATAATAATAATAAAAAAATAGTTTCCCTATCAGGTGACATAGATGGCGCTATCGGTCTCTTGAAAAGTGTTAGTTCTGTCAGCGATAGCGATTGTTGGAATTATTAGGCAGAGCGCGCACCGCGATAAAAAATCGTTGCGATTTTTGTAATGCGAAATAAAATCGCAAACTACAATATTTCATACACGCACGATTTATTTTCGCAATGCGCGGATTGTAGTGTATTTCTGTGGTTCACAGATTTGTGATATTTTTTCGCAACGATTTTTTATCGTAGTGCGCGCTTGCCCTTAGTTCGGGAATAATCGGGATATACGTCTTCAGTTTTTCGATAATCGATATAACTGATGGAATGTCATTTTGTAATTCCAGGCTATTTCAATCAGTCAAAAAGTTCCAAAGCAGAGTTATAGAAAAAAACTGGGCAAAAAATTCAATGAAAGCTGTACCTATTGAAAAAACTGGGCAAGTGCGATTCGGGCTCGCGAACTGAGGGTTCTGAAAAAATTTACCTATGAAATCAATTCCTGAATTGAGTTCCGAAGATTTTACGACGTAACTACATTTTTACAGATTTCAGATTTCTGTCCAGACCGAGCCCAAGTCGTCGACGGCGCGCACTGTTCCCGCGCGCCTCAAGGAGTTGTCAGCAACGGCAGGGGCTCAGCAGGGGGGTCGACGCCTACTGCGGCCAGGGTTAGCTCCGAAAGGTAGTTTAGCCGGCCGAGCCGACCTTTTGGAGCTAACCAGCCGGTAGGAACGGGAGTGGGTTTTTAGTCAATAAAAGTCTGACACTATCTCCTGCCCACCCAAGAGCGGGGGATGTCATTAGATGATTTTCCCACCGACCAAAAAAAGACGTTGTAAATACCTACGTGTTTTAGAATATAAGTATATTTTTCTTATGTTTCTTGTTGTAAGTACAATAAAGTAGGCACTTATACAATACTATTTTTAGTAGGTACATAATATGCGAAACCTGAATATAGTTTGTACAGAATTAGTAACTGAATCGATTCTAATCATTTATTTTTACTTCTAAGACTATAGATAAAGAATCCTTTAAAAAAAAAAAACTAGACACGTGTTTCGGGTGTAGCGTATACTAAAAAAATATAGTTTAAAAAAAAACTAATAAAACACGCTTCTATACCATATCAAACTAAAAAGTGTAAAATAAATTTCAATAAAGGTAGAAAATATTGTGAAAAAGCGTGGGGTGCTCGATTAGCGCCCTTAGATTGATATGCTAAGGAAGCGTATTTTTTTTAGTTATTTAAACTATATTTATTTTTCACTTTTTAATGAATAGTTTTTCAAATATATTTTTTTTTATCCTGGCGAATCTAATAATCGGATATTTTAATCGGATTATTATGTTGTCATCGGTCTTCGATCAGTGTGCAAAGTTCAAAGAAAATCTGATTGTGCAAAGTCCAAAGTTGGGTAAAATTGAGCTCAAAGGCAGTGGTTACAAACAAACAAACAAACAAACAAGCAAGCAAACATACAGGTGAAGATAATAAAAGCGTGTTAATAATGTACAATAATGTGTTATTTGTTTGTTACGTCTTCACGCCTAAATGGCTGAACCGATTTTGATGAAACTTGGTACACGGATAAACCATGTCCTGGAATAGGACATAGGATACTTTTTATCCCGGAAGAATGTTCCCTTGGGATAATTTTCTGCTATCACGCGGGCGAAGCCGCTGGAAGCAGCTAGTTATTCAATATTAAAAAAAAAAACAATAAAAAAATGTTATTAATGTTGTAAAATAAATATATAAATAATTTTTAGAAGACAGTTTTCGCTTAAAGTTCTTAAGTTATAACTCTCCAACATAAAGTTACGGACAGCCGGACAAATCCTTTCATAATTGCTAAACGAGATATGAAAATAAAAGATAAAAGGAAACAAGCAAACGTTTTCATTTATTTCGGTATTTCGAATCTGTTGTGCTTCACTGACTTTGACAACACCATTCAAAAATCAACCATACTGCTACAACATAAGGTACAGTTTTAAATGACATTTTAGACTCAAAGCTCAAAGCTCGGTGTTTGTATGTGTGCGTAAAGTTACAGCGTTTACTTTAGTGTGGGTGTGTACGTGTATATGGGATACTGTTACTGCGTAGTGATGGGTGTTTGATTTGTCGATAAATAAATGGCAGCATTTTATTTTATAGCTCGGGTTATTTTTCCAACTGATGATTTATTTTGTTGGATCTTTTTTTGTTGTTTTTTCAATTTCAATTCAATAATAAATTAAATAGTTATGTGTCATGGTTATAAAAGAAAGGAAAATATTGACTTTGAATGAAATCAGACTTTAAAGTGATTAATTAATTTACGTGAGACACTAATGTTGTTTTTTATTATATTTAATTTTCTTTTTAAGTTGTTTCTTCATTGTGTCACAAACAGACACAATGAAGAAACAACTTAACAAGGAAATTATAAAACTGTATTTTCTTTTTTTTTCTATGTTTACGTTTACAAAAATGGTAATAGTGTAGCGATATAATCTGTTAATAATAAATTCTTCACCCAAAATCAATTTGTTATTTAATTTTGTTTTTTTTTTTTTATCGTATTAGTCGTTACAAGAGATCAGCCGTTTGGTTGTATCATTAATGTTTAATATCTTAATTAAGTTCATTCTTAGAAACTAAACTTCATATGTATCTTTTTTTTTTTTTTCTTTTGATATTTGAAGAACAAGGATATCAATAATTGGTAATTTTTAAACTCTCGGTAGGTTATTTTGAAAACATTATATTTGGAATAGGCTTTTTTATGTAAAAAGAAATATAGAGACTAAAAATACAATGTTCTTGTAATTTTTTTACATCTAACTATATGTTACGTCTGTAATAGAAACGAGTACCTACATTTCATTTAGATTCTGTCTATTGTAACTTTACGTTTATGAATATAATGAATAAAATGTTAATGATTGATTATTTACTAGCAGTAGATACCTACATTGCAAACTACCTTTTAACCCTTCTTTTTGTTTTCAGTTTTTTCAGCTCATCTAACGGTTGCTTGGTAGCTATCAATTTCAGCAAAAGTCCCGTTATTGCACCCATAGATTAAAGTTTCTATAAAATAAAACGTAATATTTAGTTGTACAATTTTTATTCTATGGAATTCTAAATACTTTCTAAAGTTTACAATATAATTGTAGATATCAGTTTTATATTAACTTATCAAATTACGTTATAATCTTCCACAATCGAAGGTGTGATCTAGTCCAAAACTCAATTTCTTTATGTATAAATTATGACTTGACTTGTGTAAATCTTTCATTGGATGTCTTCGATTAATAAATAAAACCAGATTTTAAAATGGCTTTTAATATATTTAATTATCTTCTAAACAATTCAAATGCACTTTACTAAAATATCGACAAAAAGCATCGATACTGTCCCATCACTATCCACGCACACACGGAAACAACTCGCAGAAGATTCAACACGCGTACCGCTCGCTGTTTCGAAAAGCGACGCGTCGGAAAAATTAAACTTTGAAAGCCGGCTCAGTTCAGCTCGAGCGCGCGGCAGCGAAGTCGCGTAGAACGATAACACACGGTATGTCGGCATCCAACGAATTTACTTCAAAACTATTCTAAAATAAGTAAAAGAACACTAAAAAAAAATCGAGTACGTTCCCGTTATTTTTTTTTGTTGTACGATTTTTTTCATTCATAATCTGTGGTAAAAAAGTGCTAAATCTGCATACCTATATTCAAATTTCGAAGTGAGGTGACAGTGAAAAAAAAAGAAAACAGTGGATTCTTTTTGCGGTGCATTTTGTTTCTTCGCGGTTTATTTCTAAATATACCTATGTTTAAGCGTTTTGTGTCTGAGTTGTTTATTATAGACAACGAAAATAACTGTTGAGCGGTAAGGGATTATTTTAGACTTGGCTGTTGGCGGTGAACCTAATATTTTATTCTACATCTAGGCACTTTCACTTAGTGATAAAAATATTATCATTATGTTTGAAACGCTCATTGATGATGACATTGAAAAAACTTCTGCTGTTAACTACCTTTATTGGAAATGTTTAAATAAAAACGATAAAGAGACTAGATATTCAAATGAATTTGCGAAAAATCGATAATGAATTACTGATATAACCAATTTAATCGATAGATTATTTTTTTTATCTGTAGATATCTTGTTTCCAATTTATTTCATTATCATTATCGCATGAGGCCTTGAGTCGAAATGTTGTTTATTTATTTTTTGGCCAATTATCTTTTTTATTATTGGTAATTTTCTGTGATAGAGTGTTCAGTTCAGGAACTAAGTTATTACTTCATATGTGAGAAAGTATTGCTGAATAATATAAAATTCTCTTTTGGATTGAAATAAATTACGTACTCAACTTCTCATATTTTACAAGTAGCTAGTTTGTTGCGAACACTTTAGTTGCTTCTTAAAATTATATTTTTATGACGATTCAGTAGAAATAAGTACCAACGTTGAGTAACTATTTTACAAGCAGTTACTTGAAGGTCTTTTTGCTAATAAATAACTTAACTGTGTAGAGTCGTTTATGGTTTTGTTAGAATTTCAAATTTAGATTTACGCTAGTGTTTTTCTAAAAATTTTCCACGCTTCGTATTAAATAAGTAAAGCTTGTCTTATTTGGTTTTGTGGGATATTTTTTTATTTTTTTTATTTTAGTGGTAATGTATGTTTTCCTTTTTTTCTTCTTCTTTTATT
The DNA here is from genome assembly GCA_949319445.1 of Mythimna lalbum. Classification (NCBI taxonomy): domain Eukaryota; kingdom Metazoa; phylum Arthropoda; class Insecta; order Lepidoptera; family Noctuidae; genus Mythimna; species Mythimna lalbum. The sequence goes on along the minus strand of OX439370.1, from coordinate 3,919,818 downwards.
TCTTAGTTTCTGTACAACGCATTAGTTTAGGCTGTAATGTTGTACAAGTAAATTTTAAATAAATAAATGTTTCTAAAACCATTGTCTTGATTAGCGATGGTTAAACTTACTCCAATGATCAGTGTATCGGCCCACCGGGCTAGCTACTTCTTTCTATATTCAAACTTTTATCGAGATCGATAAATTTTTATACGTATCTATGGTATTCCATACAGCCAGTACCCGAAATTAATGTATAAATATGAATGTTGCTCTATGAATTTTATTACTATTTTACGCAACTATCAAGTTATAAGCTACTACTATTTCGATAGGCATGAATTCTTTATCAGATAAAGGCTAGATTGGTCAACGAGTTAAACACCGCTTCTGTTTGACAACCTACTTGAAGATTTGCGCAATGTTTGGCTTAGAGTTGGGTTTTAGTTAGAAATATATTTTTCTTGCACTTAAAATGTATTTTTGTTACGGACTATTGAGGATGAGGCATGAAAGTGTTGTGTTTATTTTTACTACTTTTACTAAAAACAAATCTACGTTGGCGAAAATGTGCATTTGTTTTCTCTACATTAACTAGGCTATCTTTTTTTATTTCGTATTTTAGAAATATTTATCATCTAAATTAAATTTTTACTAAATTATTAAAGAGGTCATTTGTTTTCTTAAAAGCGTCAAAGAAAACTACTAATTACGCATATTTGAATGTGGTAACATTTCCACGTTTTGCGTCCGTCGATGTCGTTGACCTATCTGACTGTCAAAGCGGCCCACTTACGCCTGTTTCTTCACTATAGCGTTTATGTGTTTTGTTATTTTCTTGAAAGTAATATTTATAGGAAATTCTTTATTCTTGTCGCTATAAATGCGACATAAATCTCCGGTTTTTTTCTTTCATCTACTAGATCCAGTTTTTCAAGTAGAGTCTTGTGATTTTGTTGTTTTATTCATACGATTGGATTCCTAGAAAATTACTTATGTTAATTAGTATGATATTCCGTAGTTAGCTATTTCACATTCAGTGTCAAGATCATTGTGGTCTTTAAGATTTAATTGCTTCCACTTATTTCCAGAAGACTGAGCATAATGGACGTGTATAATTTATTGAAAATAAAGGGTAGTTAGAACTCCTGCCAGTAAAAACGTCTTTGTATATTTCCATTGTACACGCGATAAGATGTGATTTAAATATACATTATTATTCGGATTCTATATTCTGCTACATTCGTTTTATTCTGTTTGTTTCTGAGGCATAAATATTTGGATAGTAAATTGTACATCTCTAATTAGCTGTAATATTAGTTTATCATTACCTAAGTAAAATTTGTAAAAGAGCTGTGGATTTTGAGAATAAATAAATAAATTAATGGCCAAGTCTTAAGGTAAATAAGGCCTTATTTACCTCAAAATAATAATATTTCGAGAGACCATTACTACGAAAAAAAAAAACAGAGATTTAAAATAATAATTGTTGTAAGAGGAAATAGCATGGTTTTTCTCGTAATGCCTATTATTCATGACTAATGCTAGGTATGCCTAGACTCGGATACAATTACAGTAGCTAGGTATACTATTAAATTGAAGGCCAAACGCCAATGGAAGGAATTTAAATTATTCGATAGTTTGACACAAATCTCTTGTTAGATTTAGAAGGCTTTAGTTTCTATAGGAATGCTTTGCGAAGACTGTTGGATAGAATATATTTCGAATGACTAGAAATTGTTTTTGAAAGGTCTGACCTAATTCTCGTCTCATTGAATATCTGTGTTGGATCGATCTTGTAGAGAAATAAGATAATTACAAAGCAAAATGGATCGATAAAGCTGTTCGTGACAAAGTTGGTGATTGTTTCAACCATCACTATCTTTTAACTATTGCTAAATATTAATACCACCTACAACAGTGTTGTCTCTTTTAACCCAAAAGTTGACTGATAGAGAATGCCTTGTTGCATTTAGTCCGCATATGTACCTACATGAAGTTTAAATAAATAAATTATAAGATATAATTATAATCTACCAAAAATCCTCCATTTTGTTCTTAACTAATACTTATTTTTTACAATTATATATTCATATTATAATCTTAAACACCAAATACCTACTAGAAGGTCACATTCAAGTTTGACCTGACTTAAATAATAATTTATCTAGCGAATATTATAATTAAATTGACCGATTAGCTTCGAACCTAAAAATACCTTCAAAACCAGTTCCTATGTATAGGTTAGTAGTATTGCTTGTATATCGATTATTATCTCTGGCTGTTATCAAAGAGATAAGTCGCAATCTAACTGATAATATTTTGAGGTCGCTAGCAGAGTTTAATGTACCTCAGTTTAGTTTTGTAAACAGTTTAGCATTTTTACGAATTTAACTGTTATTTTAACTGATGATTCAATACCTATTACTAATTTTTTAGATCTTATCTCATAATTTTTGGGATTTTACCAACATAAGGAAGTTTGGCAAAAATTTTAGGATACCTATAATTCGAGGAAGATTAAATTGTTTATCCTAATCCATTTAAAAAAATAGGGAAAAAATATAACATCTGAACAAGCAGCTTCGTAAAATTTTTCATCGTCTTTTGTATTGTTATGAATAAGAACCGTCCTTGAGATAAGTACCATCATTGACGTAAATAACATTGTTCCGGTAATTATAATACATGTGCTAGTATGAAATAAAACAACCTAGGAGTAGGTACGTAGAAAAAAAATCCAAACGTGAAACTAAAAATAAAATATAGATAATAGATACCTAGTTTATTTTTTCAGTTTCAAGTAAGTTCGCATAAAAATGAAATGAATACTATTTAATTAGTGAATATTCAAATAAAATAATCATAAACTCGATCTGCATGTTGACCTATTAAAATCTATTAAAACAAAAAGAAAACAATAGAGTAGAGTATCGATAAAAAATCCCACCATTCCCATCACTAAACTGTTCAAAATGCAAAATGGCGACTTGTAAAAGTCAAGGGTACTGATAATAAATGTAAACGCAGCACCGTTGGCTAGATTATGCAAAATATTAGCATGATTTTACACAATGAGTTGTAGCATGAAAGTTATGTTTACACTTTTATATTTAGACAATGATGCTCGTCTGGATTTTTTCCTTTTGTCTAGAATTCGAGACTAAGATGTGTCCTTGCCAATTATTTTAAGCACTAGCGTTAGGTCATAGTTATTATCTTTGAGATGACAGTGACATTAGGTAGATATTATTCTTTTACGAAATGTACAATTCAATACCTCACAACATTTTTATTTTTACGTTTTGCCTGTTTTCAAAAGTATTTTTTCTTTATTAAGGCTAGTCTGAACTTAAGGGCCTATTACACCACTCGATATTCAGACACTTAGTCGATATCGTGTAGTTTAATATAAGGGTCTGACTGTCTGACTATGAATGAGAAATAAGACGAGTCTGAATATCGTGTGCTTAATAACGCGTAGTGTATTAGGCCCTTTAATTATATGTATTTAAACTAGCTTCTGCAAGCGGCTTTTTCCCGCTTGAAAGTAAGTTTCTCCATACAAACTTTAGACTCGAATCCCGTTTCATCCCTTTAGGGGGTGAACTCTCTTAGTGATAAAAGTCCTACGTCATAAAAGGAAGCCTAGTGTAAAATTTTATATTTCTAGTCCCAATAGTTTCGGCTATTCGTGGATATGTCAGTCAGTCAGTTTCACCTTTTAAAAAAAGAAAAAGAAAAAAAAAATTATTCACCACATCTCTCCGATGACAGCGACATTACCATTTACCGTGGTAAATACTTTACAAAATGACTGCAACAAAAACTCAACCCGCATAATTTACCATTATACGCCAAATTACGTGACGCAAATGTAATTAATTATTTATTAATCCTATTTAAACGATTCATGCCATTGAAATGTATAGACAAGAACCGGTATTTTTCAAGGTCTCGGTCACCCCTTTTGAAAGTACTCTTCACACCTATTCATATTTTTTTTCGCTTCTCAAGTTGCCGGTATTGTCATCTTCCCTTTATGTTTGCTCTATGATTTTTTTCAAGGTTACCAACCGTCTAAAATCCCACGGTGTTCGCTTATTTTAAAATAGGAAGGAACTAGTTTGATCATGACTAGGTATTAAGGTGTGACCAGTGTTCATTCTAAATATCTACTAATACTAGAAAGAGGTTTAAAAAATATATTTTACCAGCAGAATGCTATTTTATTACGGAATGACAAAGGCTGTATATATTTTCTACTTTCACGAGGGCAAAGTCGTTGGCTAGAGCTAGTTTATCGTATTATTACAGATTAACGATCAATAATATTAGAAATCGTATCAGCTGAATTTGGTTTCGTAAATAGAAAATTACGGAGAAAATAGGTTATGTAGAGAATACTTACTAGGAAATTTACTTGTAGAGATTGGAATATTTATAAGATGCAGCTGGCATCGTAGTTGCATTTCAGTTATTTTCTCTTCATCATGGATTTATACAGCACATAAATTAAAGAATCTTCTCCTATAGCACATACATTCATATATTTTCTCTCTCTCATGACTCATGACCTTTATAAAGATTAACTTAACATTTTTTTGTTTCTTTTTCTGTAATGGATCTTTTCGTATCGTTCACCGCGCTCTTTTATTTTTGCCTTTTTATAGAACCAGTCTTCTTGACATGTCCTTCAAAAAGGACGGGTTAGGTTTCATAGTATAACATCGTGGCAACAGTATACCGTCTTATGAATTTAGGTAATGAGATAATGTTATGTATGGGTGGAAATTATCAAGTATTACTAACGTTTATAATTACAAAACTATTGAATTATTACGTCAATATCAAATATAAGCAAATGCGGTTTTTGTTTTGCTTATTTGGCTGATATGGGGGAGGAAGAACTATAGTATTTTTTAAACTCAGCAAGATTTTAAAAGAGTTCTGCGTATGTAAGTAATAATTAAATTACCATTTATGACAAAATTTGCTAAGTAGGTAATACTTGCGACGTCTGCTAGTGTTACATATAACAACAATAACAAAAATTATCAGTAGCGTAATTAAAAAAAATACTCGTCGCATTTTAGCACGTAAACAGAACAATATACATATAAATGAACGGTAACATTATCTGCGCAATGTAATATTTACACAAAACATACGGCCAGCATGTTTATCCACATTCATAGATATGAAACGTCTACATTTTATCTTGTGAGTACTTACCTACTTACTATGATTGGGATTGATTGATGATGAGAGCAAAATTTTAAATGTAAATAGTTTTTATTAATTTTTTCTTTGGTATTTTACCCTACTTTTGCAATATTAATTAATTGTATATGTGTCCTATAAAAAGGACACGTAACTTTTTGCAAAACTAACGTGTCCTTTTTTTAGGACACATTAAACGAGGAAGAATGAATGAGTAATGTTTCCAAGTTTAAAATTGTAAAGGTAGCCAAAAATAACGGTACGATCGGATGTCCTTAAAACACGGGAACTCGAAATATAGCACGACAAGCTTTTTCCTCACGTAAAAATGATAATTACCAACAATAAAATTAACATTGCTGGCCTCAATTTACTGTAAGCCAAAAGAAAACGTTTTAAGAGTAGGTACTTCAATTAATATAACGTGAAAAACTTGGTATTTTGAAATTGGGTACAATTTACGGTCCAACTTACTGCAAAATAAATTAAAAAAATTATTGCCACTGAAAAAAATCTCTGTATAATTGGTAGGATCTCAGATTTTTGTCATGCTATCTTACTTTAAGTTCTGAAAAAAGTAGCTTATTGCTAAGCAAATTGATTCGGAAGTGTCCAAAAATCCTTGGAAAAGAATCTGTACTTTTATTAAAATACCACTTTTTACGCTCCCGTAATAAGTCTTTCATACAAAGTTCCAACCCCCGTTTTACCCCCTTAGGGGTGAAGTTTTGTAAAATCCGTTCTTAACGAATGTCTACACTCTATTAGGAGCCTACCTGCCAAATTTTAAGTTTGTGTGTGTTATAGTTTCTGAGATTTCGTGATTAATCACTGAATGGTATTTAGCTTTTATAATATACAGAAGACAATTTTTCAATGTATCCATTCTTGTTTTAGCCTGAGACTTAAAAATACTTAAAAATGGAGTACGAGTAACCAATTCGAACCAGCTCCAAACCATGTTTCAAGAGTCAAGAACGAAACCAGTTATGCAAATCATTCCGTACACTCAATATTCAATACTGGCCGGTGAATGAGCTGGAATTTCGGGTTCGATGTTCGAAATTCAAAATAATATAAGAACTGTTTGTTTTACGCATAGGAGTGAATGAAACGTACTCGGCCATATGTTTGCACCATATTTAAACTGTAGATTATTTTTGTTTTAGTTATAGAAAACTAACTTCTGTCAGCGGCGTGAAATTTTTCTATTTGGAAAATCCTCTTTTAGTGCTCGCCTACGTCTTAAAAAGAAATCTAGTGCTAAATTTCACAGTCCTAGTCCCAGTAGCTTCGGCTGTGCGTTGATATGTCAGTTTTAGCTTTTCCTTTTGTATAGGTATTTAGATTAGGTATAGGGATGCAGCAGTTTGTCAGTGCTTGTGAAAATAATATCGATTAAAATGTCGAATTTTCAGTTGACTATAAAAAATAGAATATATTAATGGTGGTAAACCATTAATATATATAGAAGTAAGAACTTGTAGTAAGTAGGCTTGCGGACGGAAAGCAATTGGTAGCTCGCCGTCTGACCATTCGGTAACCGTCCGGACCTAACGTGCGTAGTGTTCCACGCGCGCCTTTAGGAATTGTCAGCAACCGTAGGGGCCCAGCAGAGTCGAAGCCTACTGGGGCCATGGGTGATGCGAGAGAGATCCCCGGGGCCCTGGAACAATGGCAAAAAAGGAACAGGAGTGGGGTTTTAGTCAGTAAAAGTCTGACACTGTCACCCGCTCCACAGGAGCCGATGTCATTGGATGAATATCCCACCAAAAAAGCTCTGTCTATAAAAAAAAAATTTGACAGTTATTTTTGACATTTCAAATTCGACATTCCTGACACAGAATTAATAGTACTGTGCCAATTTAGAATCCAAACCAGGCCTAATAAAACATCTAAAATGCAGCAAATACAATTTAATTCAACAGTTCTTGTCTAAAATAGATAAAGTTGCAATAAATCGTTGCATTGAAGAGTCTTTATCAAGAAAGTCGTTCTAGTGACCTGTGACTCTCATAGTATTTCATAATAACGATATTATTAACGTTAGGAAATTAATATGAACAAACAGTGTTTTGTAACTTTTTCTTTATTGCAGTAAGTTGTTGATAAGGCTGGGTAAAAGTTGTTTTGTTAATTAAGACATGATTTAAATGCACTTTTAAGTCAGTTTGTTGGATTATGTTCTGATTTTTACCATGGAGATTCTCGTTACATAAAATACTAGACACGTGTTTCGGGTTTTGCAAATACCAAAACTAATGTTGTTGATTGAAAAAAAAAGAGAGCAGTTAAGAATATCTAACATTTACAAGTGTGGGTAGATGTTAACTGAACCGACAGTTAGGCAGAAAGTGCCAAACGAGCCTAAAGCAGTAACTATGCCAATTGTAGGCGGTTAATTAGCAGATACTATCAAATATTGAATGCTAATAAGTTTAATTTTCATGCCATGATTCATCGCTTCATGGATCTACTGTAATGCGGAATAGGGTAGTTTCCAGGGTCAAAATAACTAAATTTTATTTAGTCCGTATTTTAGATTATAAAAAAATATTGGACACGTATTTTTTCTTTTTTCGATTGAACATAAAATAACAAAGATATAGCCCATTAAAATTACGTGTGACGTCAACCCGTGCGAAAAAATGCAGCACGGCGTGACGTTACACGTAAATTTAATGGGCTATATCTTTGTAATTGTGTGGTTTAATTTACAAATAAAAAAATACGTGTCCCTTATTTTTGAATAATCTAAAAGACGGATTAATTACATTTTTACGGCAACTAGCCTACTGTTTAAATTCAATTCAATTTAAAAAAAAAAACACTAAACAGGGTATCTTTGATATCGACGCACTAAACGAATACCATCGATCCAGTACATGATTCTGGGACATTTGTTAAATAAATAATTTTTTTTGGATTTAACTGAATTTTATTTCAATTAAAGGCCCTATACTAAGAATTTTGGCTGACTGTACCTACTTTAGGTTCTTGAATTTCTTTTAGTATTCATTGTTAAAGCAATGGTTTCCATTTGGAATAGACAATAAATACGGGCTGTAACTAATATCAGTGGTATTAGATGAGGTGGTATTAAAAAGGAATAAATTGATTCTGGACCGAAGTTGTGGAATTTTTTGTCGGTTTTTTTTTATATTTTCTTTTTTTAAATTTTAAGTTTTTAATCACGTTGGGACTGTTTAAAAAAATTGGCATTAAGGTAAACCGTATCCTAGAATAGAATATTTTGTATCCCGGGGGTAAGTTTTCTTGGGATATTTTTTTAACTTCGAAGCGGCAGCAAAGCTAAGGTACTAGTAAATATTTTCTTACTAACCTAGGATCGAATAACTTATGTATCTGGTGCTGATTATTTACGATTGTCTAATTACTTGTTTGTTAATTACTTAATAAGTATAACAAGTAAACTTTGGGGAACTGGACGTTAATTGGACTGGTAATCTATGGCTGATACATATTTAACGCTAAAGATTTATATCAGAAATAAATAATTCCTAATCAGGCTTAGACAAATTATTTTTCGTTTAGCGTTCCCTCCAAACGCTAAGTACCTACAAAAACGTTACTTTTAATTAGCGTAATGTATTTTTTAACTCATAATTAGTTTAAAAAAACTGTTTTTTTTTATTTGCCTGCTGCGGTCTTTCCGTCCGATTATAATTTAGGTGTCTTCAAGGCTAGAGTGAATAGGTTCTTATTAAACTAGTGCGCCTCACAATTAATGATTGAATCACCGCTTAGTTGTGTCAAGCAATTATGGAGAAAGATAGATATGAAAATAGACGAGATCCACCAGGTCCGATGCTGGCTAAGATTCCGAGAATGTTCCAAAGAGTTATTATCGAACAAAATACAAAGGTACAGAAGACAATCTCATGTATGTACTTCACTTTTTATACCTACGACGCACACTAATGAGCGTTTGAGCCGGAACTGTTCGACGAGTGGGCCGAGACGCTACCAAGATATCGTGTCCGTGAGCGGTGTCTATGTGTGCGTTGTGAGAGCGAGCTTTGTATGTAGATTGACTTCTGTACCTATATGTTTTGTGGTAATCGTGACCCTGGAACGCAAAGGGCAACTGAAGGAACACGTGTGTTTTAGTCAGTATTGACACTACATAATTCTCTTTCTATCCAAAGCGGGAGGACTGACGAGTCATTTCATGGAGTCATTTCATGATTTGTCACCAAAAAAGAAAAAAATGGGAGCTGAACTTTTATTATGACATGTTAAAATTTCAGTTGTGCGTGCGTAAAAACGGGGATTCAAGGATTCAAAGCATTTTATTTCAAATTAGCTTTTGCCCGTGGCTTTGCCTGCGTATATAAAACACAAGGTGTAAGGGATAGCCCTCCGCAAACTTTGAGGGCTTGCTCAGTAGACAAACTGTCCAATCATGTTTATAATTTTGTATGGTGAATCAGATTCTTTATAAAACTTGACTTCTTTATAATATTTATAACTAGCTATTGCCCGCAGCTTTGCCCGAGTACTTTATGTACACGGGCGAAGAAGATAGCCTATGTCACCCAGGAATAAAGCAGCTTTCTATCGGTGAAAGAATTTTAGCAATCGGATCAGTATTTCCAGAGATACCTCCTACAAAAAAAAACTTTACCTCTTTATTATATTAGTGTAGATAGTGCAGATAATGCAGATAGTGTAGATGTAGATAAACCATTTACAGACACTTTTGAAATGTCAATTCAGTCAGTCAGAAAAATGATACTAATTGCACATTCCAAAGCGTAGATCTCTACGGAGAAGAATGTGCAAGAAACACCATGGACAACCCTATGCAGCTAGCTCCATACCTTTGAAAGTTCATTTTTGGTTCTCAAATGGATCGGTTTAAGAGCTTGTGGTAGAGACTGACAGATATCCCAGCAACACGCGCGCATTGATTGATAGACGGAAATCGGTTTCTACTACTAGTATCTCCAACACGCGTATCCGTACGCGCATATAACGCGTTATCTAGTTATTCTACGTTATTAACAAACGGCGCAATATTTTTTATGATCACTCTAGTTAAATAGTAATTAAAATCATCATTGTAACCTTCCGCAAATTACTATGACTATGTCAAAGTCGACTCTATTAGTTTTGATACAGAGACATTCCATCTGCGATAACGCAGGAGATGGCAGTAAGCCGTAGGGGCCTAGCAAGGTCGAGCAAGGGTACTTAGTCTTTTAAGCCATGTCTTCCCATGCACACAGTTATTTAGTTTAGAATACGGATGTAACACATTTCCAACCTTCTTGGCCAGTGCCGTAACTAGGGCGGTGCCAGCGGTGCTCGGGCACAGGGCGCAGTACCTGGAGGGGCGCAAAATTTTGTATCTAACCTTTTTTATGTGTATTGCACTTTTGACTAGGGGTGCAGTAATAGAAACTCGCACCGGGCGTACAAAAGGCTAGTTACGGCACTGTTCTTGGCAAGTTACACTGATTGTAAGGTAGCCAGAGATCGCACCTGTTTCAATGATTCCACTTATTGTCCAGTTATAAAATAATTAAATACAATAATTAAAACAGACACTGAACTTCAATGGAAGAAATTCCGCAAAAAAAGTCTTAGCATCGGGAAGACCACCGTTGCCTTGGATACTAATCCCTTTAAGACATGTCATCGAATGTATATAGTTATTTGGTATAAAATACTGATGTAACACATTGCGATCGTTTTGTACTATTAAGAATAGAATAGAATAAACTTTATTGTACACCAAAATAGTAACAAAACTTTTAAACTAACTCACACTAAACTTCACTCGAAAAAATCTCGTCTACTTACATCTAAAAACACAGAGCTCAAAGATGCCACACAAACCTAAATCTATCGAAGTTTCTTAGCCACAGATTTGGGTCACTAGAATATTGAGCCGCAGTAGAACTGTCAAAGTAAATAGATAAACAGACGAACAGACAAACAAAGCCAATGTCACGTTCACTTTTAGTGTGAAAGAGATAGCGGATTAGTGATAAATGTTTGAGTTTGGAATGTGACTTTCTAGTTTTGTTATAGGGACTTAAAAGGGCTTACAGCTGGTTGAACTTGTAGATTTTATTAAGTTTCAAGACGTTTTGAATCAGTTTTGAGTTCTGCATTGCTACCACGGGCTCTTAACGCGATCCATTTTACGATTTACACTAAACTGTAAAAAGGGATTGAGCTTTATAGGGTGTATTGCTTCATCCCTCTATCCCGCTCGAACGACTGTGATGGTTACTATCTTTTCAGTATCATCATCATCATTAGCCCTTTTAATGTTCCCACTGCTGGGACTCAAGCTTCCTCCCTAGGAGAGGGAATGGGCCGTAATCCACCACGCGGGCCCAGTGCGGGTTGGTGAATGTCACATGTCTTCGAATTTTTGGTTCTAGGACATGCTGGTTTCCTCACGATGTTTTCCTTCATCGTTTTGAGAGCATTTCAGTATGTCTGTTAGTTATCTGGACTAGAGATGTTTTGAATCTGACAGTTTGTGACTTTTGATTGATTTTGCACCTTCGATTCTAATTAACCCTTCAGATACCGTCAATTAGAGACACAATAGTAAGACAATAGATGCGCGGCCACCGGTGGTCGCTTGGGGATTCATGAATTAATCGGATGTTATGCCGATGTGCAGTGGCTACAGCGGTCGCGGGCACCTTTTACAAACAAGCATACAAACTTGTCGCACGGGAAACCTCCTGATCTTCCCATACCTTCAATCGATTGCTCTTTCACTTGTTGTTTTGTTTCTTGTTTTAAGTCTATGCTTCTTTTATTCATATCTACCTTTATTATTGGTGTTAGTAGTTATTTTATTTGATACTTCTGCATCGGTGTCCGATTCCTCTTTATCTAACCTCTTCCATAATATGCCTAATGTAACGAACTGTGAATCTAAAATTATAGTTATAGTTTCAGTAATTTTTGCATTACCTTGTAGTATCCATCATCCTTCTACCTTTATCATAGGTTGGAGGCCTAGCAGCTTCTTTTTTAATTTGTTCTGTACGTTATTCACGGACATTGTCTCAAAATTTACTTCGTTCTTCATTTTGAAATATTCTGCTGAAAAATGCAGTTCATGCTTCACTAGGACTTTCTTATTCAAAACATTCAAACCAGCGTTTTTTTCAAAAACATGGCCTATGGCTTTGAATCCTCTCAGCTCATCTAAATCCCGTACAAGAAACATTTCCAGTCTATTTCCACATATAATAAGACAATTGTTATAGCCACTATGAGGGTCAGGGTCACAGAGTTCAATGGGACGTGAACCATTGTAGCTGAAGGTCGGACCATGGCGTCTGCGGGCCATAGATGAAGTCGTTACTATGATTGAAATGGATTAATTGTTCTCTGTAATGCTAACTAGAGCAATGGTGGCTCAGTAGTAATAGTCAGTATCCACGTATATACTCATGCAGATACTTTACTTTGTGTAAATTATTTCATTACCGCTGCTCCCAAAATGTTGAAGGAAAATCGGCATGTCCTAGAACCAAACATACATTTTAAGACATGTGATATCCCAAACCACATTGGGCTCGTATGGTGGATTAAGTCCCACTCCTTCTCAAAGAGAGGATTCTTGATCTTCAGCAATGGGAACTTTATGAGTTGGTTATGCTTGTTCTATGCCAGTTATGATCATCGAGGTCAAGGTCTCAGAGTCTAATGATACGTGAACTGTTGTGACTGAAGGTTGCATGATGGCTTCTGTAAGTTACAGATAAAGTAGTTTCCATAATTATTATGGATTCATTGTTTTAGTTATTGATGCTATCAGAGCCGTGGTTGCTTTCTGTTATTAGTAGCGAGTAAGATATAGGTCGTGGTGGTGATCCCAGTAAGGGTTTCTACTTTGTGTAAATGATGTCATCAATAGTTTATCATTGCTCTCAAAACAGGCTATGAATGAAGTTGTTATATTATTGTAATAGATTATTTGTTTGTTCGAAATATCTACTTTTTACTTTTTACTGTCTAATATTTTCCAGTGTTCTTTCAGCTACCTTTAGACTTGCTTAGTGACCGGATATGGTTTTGATCTCAGTGAATATAGTTAGATACTAAACGTTTTAATGACCTAAGATAACGGTTAACTTATTTAGTAGTCTATTGTTTCGTTAGTTTAGTGTTATGCTAATTCCCTTTCTAAAAGCTTTGTTGCCGTCTGATCGTGTTCGTGATAGTTTTGGTCTAGACTCTTGGGTTGAGGGAAAGTTCCTCTGTTAAGTGTTTTATTGCCATTTGTCTTTTATAGTCTTCTTGATTGTTATATGCCTTGATTGAATCTCCATGCAGGCATATTTTGTTATAGTCTATATCTATGTTGTATAAAAATGGTGAATTTATAAGCTGGACACTGTCTCTTAAAATACAGGATAGCCTAGTTTAAGAGGCAGGGTTACTATAATTATGTACAGCAATTTTTGCAACACACTGTAATGCCTAGAATAAGTCTACCCACTAGTTATATCTACTTGTGTACATTCTGTAACTATTTTGGTAAATAAACTTTTTATTATTATTATAAAGAATTTGAGTGGATTAAAATTTACTCTGTTTGAGCACAATCGAATAGACAATATTTTTATTTCTTTGTATCTTTTCGCTAGCAGAATATATAGCCAAAGACTTAAATTAGTTCGTAGTAAAATGTAAGTATGTTCGTTAGTACGTTTGAAGATATCAAATTTTTAGTAATAGATTGTTATCATTATTCTGTTCATATATTATTATTAATTTGCTGTGTATGAACACTCGGAACTCCAAATAAAAACATACATATAACCCCAAAATAATCTTATGAATGTGTCGTCCATAATTTACCAAGCTTCCTCCATTTTGCGGAACGATGAAAATTTTTCACCAAAGCATCTGGGACACAGCAATTTAAATTTAATTATGACAATACGCGTTTTTACTCCATTCAGCATCAAGGTTATTAGTACTGACAATCAAGTATGTAATTATGGAGAGAAAAACTTGCATTGCATTTTGGTGGTTCCCTTTTTCAGTTGGTCATCAGTCTTACTTTGTATCTTCAAGATAGTACGTTTAAAAACGGCTCATATTTTCAAGGAACTTATTTTGTCTTGGCTTCCTTTAACCACCTTCTTTCCCTTGTTATCTTGTTTCAGTTATTTATTTGGTAAAAGTGTTTTAGTTTCATCATTACCCTTAACAGTAATTTCATTATTCTCTTCCTGTTTAGGTATATTATCGTTCACCATTCCATTAACCCTTCAGATACCGTCAATTAGAGACACAATAGTAAGACAATAGATGCGCGGCCACCGGGTGTCGCTTGGGGATTCATGAATTAATTTAACTTTCTCACAGTTATTAATTTTATATTCATACTTTTCTTGATTAACAAAACCTTTGGCCTTTAAAGTTTCTGTATCACATTTTATTTACAAGAATGTCCATATTCTTTAATAAATAGTGAAGTTTATAGATTTAAAGTTCAAACGAATTTAAAAGTGTTGACAGATTAAAATCTGTCGGAGTTATTTGATATAACTTTACCATCATTAACCCAGTTTTTAAATTGCGTGTGAAATCCATGATCAAGTCCATCATATCTAATAATTTTCATCATCACTAATACAACTTAATCTTTCCTCAATTTATAAATATAGAGAAGCGAACTCGTGTTGAAAGAGCTTATTTAAAAAGAGCTTTTTAAAATTAGTTTTCACCAATCAATGTTTAACATAGTAACTTTTGTACAAGACCGTTATTTTGAAAATTAGTAGCATCCGTCATTTTGTACAGCCATCGTGTGATGGTCCATTATAGAAGGTACAAGCTATAAGAGGATTGCGAGATGGTTCGTAAGAATTACCGTGGTCCAGGAACGCAAAGGGCTACTGAAGAAACAAATTTGGGTTTAGTCAGCAAAAGTCTGACAGTCTGTGAGAGGTTATTTGATGTAAAAATCATACAACGTGTAACGTTAAATGCGCAAAACCTCAGACATCCCAAATGATTTTTAATTCAATTGACCTAATTATGTGAAAAAGAAAGTCATAAAAAAATATTTAAAGGTTTTATGTGCAGATTTAGTTTGTTTAAAATTCATATCTGCATCGAAGTAAGAACTTTTATTATCCCGTGTATGAAAATTTTTATTGGACTACAACTATTTGTGTTTGTTTACCTATTTGAGCAGGTTTGCGCACGTGATGGCTTGACCTATTCATAAATAGACAGGTTTGTAATGATTTTTATTTTGAAAAATGTAACTTATATTAAAAAGTGGTTTAATTGATTCTGCTCGTTATTCTGATACTAATTTCAGGTTTTGCGCATTTAACGTTACACGTTGTATAGGTATAATACCTCACTATTTCAGTTAGGTATGTACTTCGATCCACGATAAATGGAACAAGGATATGTAAATACATGACATTGTTCAGTATATTAAAAGACAATAAGTATAACAATTGTATAAATACTTGTTACAGAAAACACTAATATGGCGACTATTTAAGAAAAAAAAAAACTAGCTTAGCCTATATAGATGAATGTATACTTCCATCCTTACCTTGAAATTACTTAAACGAGAAGATGTAATATTCCAGTAGATCTACAGCATATTTTTGTCTAAAATTACAATCCTTTCTAATTTCTTTCCCTTCTTCAAATTGATATCTACTCTACTATTTCATTTTGCATTCTTTCTCGTCTGCTTCTGCTTTTCAACAAAATCTGTTGTTGATTCTTATCTACTTCTACTATACGTTACATGTACAAAAACTTCTGCTGTGATACTCCATCGCTCGTCCCTTGCACCAAATCATCAATATTTATTAGCCGAGATACGCAATAATCACAACATAATTAAAGCGCCATGGGAACCAGAGGTCCGAAGAACCGGTTCTTTGACCTCAAACCATGTTGCAGCATTAGCTGTAGTTAATTTGGACTTTGACAAGAACAAAGGGCTTTGATATGAAAACTTATGGCAGCCTTATAAAATTTAGCCAATCCCCAGCTAGCTGAGCTAAACTTCAATTAGTACGTACTTTTTCAAATTAGTTTTTTGGAAATGTAATAATATTCCACAACTATTACACAACGCGGTCTAGTCCCAAGCTAAGCAGAGCTTGTGATATGGGTACATTGTTTATTGACCTAAAAAAATACAAGTAACAACTCTTTGAAGGTCAGGCTTCTGAGTTAGGTAGCAACCTGTGTTTCAGAAGACAGTGTCTTCACCCAGTTGCAAATGGTGTATTTGATAACATATTTATACGAGGTGCAATATTTTTTTTTTAAACTGTGGAACGGTGAAATAAAAGATAAAAGAAATGATAGTGCACGCATGCAAGTCCTAAACTAAGCTAAACTTTAAAGTAATACTGTTGAGCTGTCAACCTCTTTGATCATCACATTGACTGGTTGCTTGAAGATCTTATCTTCTCTGAAACAGACTTCGACGCTACAGAAGATTAGTTATAGAAATTCAGATAGTAGTAACAGGTAAAATTGAAAGACAAACGAATGAAGTCGGTACCTTAATAAATGCCGTTACCAAAGCTACTTCAACCACGTTTATTATAGATAAACAACACTAAAGAGCTAATAAAACGATTGAACGTGGAAGCGATTAAATGGCAACAGGTTGTCAATCCATTACCTATCTATCTATTTGTTCTGCTGACGTAGGAAACACTTTCCCCATAACACCTTTTACGATAAGTCCTATTGATAAGGCAATCAACAGTTTGCTTTGAAAATGTCTGCTATTAATTTATAGTATTGTAACCAGTGGCGGAATTTATAATCTGAGGCCTGTGGCAAATTCATTGAACGGGGCGATGGAAAATTTGTCACGTTGTAATTTAATTTTAATAAATGTAAAATAGATTGGCTAACTTCTTCTGAACTCACGACTTCTCGGTTTGGGGGCCTGTAGTATTTTGCCAGAACGCCACCCTATAGTGCGGCCATTGATTGTACCGTGCATTTACTTGTTTGAAAGATTTTGATACTATCAGTATCATGGTTGAAGCAATATTCTTTTTTTTTAATCTCGCGAACTCTTATTATAAATAGACTAAGCCATTATTTTTTAAACTATAATAAATACACTATATACTACAATTAATTTAAAATATGGCGTCAAAAAATCCTCCTCATCGCTGTCGACTGGTAATGTTATAATTAAAACTGGCAGAATTGCCTCGCTATTATGCAATGTTTTGTATTATTGGGGGATTTCAGAAGACATAAAAATACAACTGAAGGGTAGTTACAAAGACATTAAACTGGAAAAGAAAAAAATATTCAATTCTGCTTAACTAAAATTCTTTTTGATCAACCAAATAATGAGCCATAACCAACCTCTCTACTCTACCCAACCACGATATTTTCACTACCAAGTACATTCCTATAATTAATAACCCATCTTACACCAGGAAGACGATACTTATGGTACTGTTGGTTAAAAATAACCAGAGATTTATTAGTTTAGGCCTTCCGTTCGTTCGTCCCTTTGATCTTGATGCCGTCATTCTAACTGATAGAGGGTGGTTCAAATGGTTTTTCGATACTATACGATATTGGTCTGGATTAGACGATCAATTGATGATTTCTTTATTGATTTGTGTTACGTTTACTTGTTTTTGTTATGAGGTAACGTTTGATCGATTTGTTGAAATAGTTTAAGCGACTGGATTTCTCGTTTATCATTAGCTATAAGAAGAGTACAGAAACGATGGATAGTCTTTGTGAAAGATGTTTTTATTTTTTATTATTGATAGGCTTGCGCTTGACTACTATCTCAAAACAATTCACACTTCGGAGTTAGAGTCAGAAAAGTATACTTTTATACTAACTATCAATGGCAGGGACGGCAAAATTTCATATAGCTCTATTTACAACTTCAATAATTCATTCATATCATTATGTTAGCTTTTAAAGACAACCAGTTTTACTTAGGAGGTCAATACATTGGGAAAACCCTTGAACTAGTTATTTCGTAAATCCATTCACAATGGAAGTTCATTGCACTTATCGGTATAGCAATCCAAAATAGAATTAGATAAGGCATTTGATTGAATTGCAATCCCATGTTTGTCTTATTAAATAAATCATATGTTTGGGGCCTAGACAACTGTCACTTTGACAGTACTCTTTTCTGTATTTTTCTGGTTTTCTTGTCCTAATTTTTGTAATCTACCTATTCTATTTTCCTCGATGTTGTTCAGTCCTTTACCATCTCCCACCAAATATACATCCCAGACATATTTCTTTGAGTCTTTTTCTTTATTAATTTGGTCAGTTTACTTTTTCAGACTCGCTATAGTCTTTTTTTCTATCTCTTTTCTTCTTTCTTCAATTGAAACCAAATTATCATCTTCAATCCAAAATCCATTATCATATTTCTCTCCCAGGCTATGCAGTTCTGACGTATAAGGTATTACAGCATAAATACATACACCACAGGCTATCGGGTCGTGTCGTATCTCTCGGACGTGTCTGGCAGTGTCACAATGTCAGTCTGCGGTATCTTGTTAGGCTATGTTTATGTAGGCGCTTTTGTAATGTATGGGCTGTGGAGCTCCGGTAGAAGTGTGAATAGTGGTGGAATTAGGTTTAGTTAATGTTTTAGGTTTAGCTGTTACAAGATAATGGTGGTCTTTTGGGAAATTAGAGCTTCTGTAGTTATAATCTAAGGTTGTTTTTGTAGAAATTTGTTTAATAATTTTAGGAAATGCATATGCTCATTAATTCATTAAACCCCAAAGGAACGCCGGCATTCGCGCTGTCATTGACTTTCTATTGTGTCTCTAATTACGGTACTTGAAAGGTTTTTAGAAATGCAAATGTATTGAGTCCTCTAATTGAATGAATGATTTTTTTTCTGGTAAAAGGATACAGCTAGCGCTGAGTGTTTTGGGCAATCTCGGAAAATGCAAGGCTCCTGTTCAATCTACCGGAGTAAAATCCCTGTTTTTTATTTTTTATTATATAACCCAGTGTTTGACAGCGATCCTACCTGACGGTAAGCAATGGTGCAATCGTTGATGGTAAATAGCCTGGTTTTAAGTAAAATACGTAGTTACTTTGTCTTGTAACTAATCGACTAAAAAAAAGAAGGTTCACAGGTCGAAATGTTTATTTTATATTTTGTTTGTTTGTTTCTTCAATCTTTTGATATAGTACTACGTCTGCAAAAAAATCCTCAGATAATAATTGAACCTTGTTTACAATGATGTTTATTATAATATCATTGCTGGTATAGTTAAAATTACTTACGGTACAAATTCATATAATGATTATAGTGTTATGATCCATTAATATTTATAAGTTAAAAATCGTACTATGTCTGAAGTTACTGGATCGTCACAAGTTTACATAAACTCTATCACTACTTTTTTTGAATTGATATAAACTAGTGCTTGACTGCGATCCCACCTGGTAAGCAGTGATGCAATCGTTGATGGTGAAGTGCACCAGTTTAACAAGAGTCTAGTCACTCTAGCCTTGTAGACACCTAAACTATAATCAGACTGGAAGACCGCAGCAGGCAAATTGTTCCAGTCTTTCGATGTACGCGGAGTAAACATATCTATATCTCTAATTGATTTCCATATATATTAATTTAGTTCCTTAAAAAAATCTACTTATATGTCTTTATGATATTACTCTGCTGTGCCCGACAGGGTCCATGTCTGTCATGTCATTGACTATTTTTAAGATCTTATGTAACGCTTGAATGCAATAAAGAATTGAATTGAATGACGAGGCCAAACACTTAGCTACTACTGAAATTTAGTGAAGTAAGAGACCAATAAAAAATAGTGTGTTAAGGTGGTGCATCATGACTCACATTTTCAAACAACCGTTTTTCAAACAACCGTACATAACTGATTATGACGTTATTACACATTTTTCAATAGATATTTTGGAAACACAGCATCTTGTGGATATTATCTAGGTTTTTAAAGAAACCAATTTCTAAATTTGTGTAAAACTAATCCAGTAAAAACCTCTGAAAATGTCCTATTTTGTATGAATTTTGACACTTCATAATTTGCCTAAAAATTAAAAAAGTAAAAAAAGTAATCCTCTAGAGACCTTGCAAATTTTATTAAGATTCTAAATGACGACAACTTTTTCCAAAAACTTTTAAAGGTTTAAAAAAAACAGCTATTTCCTGGAGCAAGTTTTGTGAAATTTTCGAGTAAATCTCGGAATTACCGAATACTAACAGAGTGTCCAGGCGTTATCTCTCTTTTTTTGTGTTGCCTTTTCGTCAAACATCGCGTTGGATTGCATTAAATGAAGTAACAAGCTTTTAAACCATTTTCGATGTTTACGATAAGCGAGTGGAGAAGGACCCTCTTAAGTAACTACACTGCTCATATATATTTGAGGAGGGTTCTCCTTCTGTAGGGGTAGGGGCTCACTTCCCGTATAGTGACAAATATTTGTACAGGCATTGGATTCTGGATTCTGTATGTTTGTCTACATCTATCTACCAGTCTTTGTGGTTTTAATTTTTTGCTTTAACATATCCGAATGTGGAGCAATGAACTCTAGATCTAATTGATTTTTTGTCGTATAAGATAATTAAGTCACGATAATATTTATATTATCTATGAATATAGACCGGATTATATGCTACATAAAAAACTTATTATCATGCATGCAAATATGCATGAAAAATGCTTTAAATATGCACAAAAACAGAATAAAAATGCTTGAAATACAGAATATGCAAAATTGATAAATTTTAGGAACCCAAAAAAAAGCACGTTTCATTATTTTTTACCCCCGATATTAGTATACAATTGTTCCAAATATTCAGTGGTAAGATAGAGCTTAAGATCATTTAAAATATTTTTCAACAGAATTTGAAGTTGGGTTATGTTAGCACTTAAGTTTCTGGCCAAAGTTATTATAAATATAGCGATAATATGAACCATATATAACTAGATCTTAGGTAAAATATGTTGAGGATGGTTTCAATATGCAAATCGACGCTAAAGTTATAAACTTTAAATCACATTTTGTAAAGTTTGCTCAGTATCGCTTAGTAATTTATATCTTTCAAGCGTCGAAATGCATTTGCAGATATGCAAATGTATAATTGTATATAATCCGGTTCTTACTTATGAAGCTTAGCTTCAAGAACCATTAACAAGCCATATATATTTTACCCTAATTTCTGCCAAAAATAACCTATATAAAAGATCATAACAGTACTAAAAATATATCGTCCACAAATAATGTGTATTCTGGCAATAAACTTGTTTATTACTGGCCATAATTTAGATGGCAACACTTAAAGAGTTGGGGAGAATGCCGTTAAGGTTTAATACGTACTTTGTTTGCATTTCGAACGTTCTATCTCTGGTCTTTACTTAAAAAAAAAATGTTTCTGATTTGTCTTTGGTTCTCGTATTTTTGATTTAAATTGGCTGTCAATTCTAACCAGCCGCTCTATTGATTTAAAATTACATTGAGGCTCATTTGATTCTATTCTTTATCGAATGGTCAGTTATGTATGAAGTATGTTTTTTGTTGAAGTAAAAAATCTTCAAATATTTGCTCTCTTTTTGGGTTGAGTGGGACGGAATGACAGACTTTTACTAAAACCCACCTATGTTCAATAAATAGCCTCTTCCATGGGTTGTCTGAAAGGGATTCCCGGGATCCTGGTACGCAAGGCAAATTAGGAACATAGGAGTAGGTTTTATTGAGAAATAGTCTGACACATGCCTTTTCGTTTCGCCCTAGAGTGTGAGAAGTCACATAAGAAAAAAAAACTTATGTTCACTCAATTGTCCTTTGCCTTCCAGGGTCACGGTAACTCTTTAAAAAAATTGGATAGTTCTAATTTTAAACTGCAAATGCAATTCTAAATTCAAAAGTCTCAAATATAAAAATTGATTAGCATAAAATTATTATTCGATAGTCAATAAAGCTACATATAACATTTATAATGTCTTTAGTTTTTATGTTTGCAATCAAATGAACTTCCAAATCAGATTAGTGTAGTAGGTGTTTGTTAATAGCTAATTTTATTGGTAGGCCTGTTTTTTATATGATTGATTTTACACATGGCTGGGAATGTAGACTAATGATTGGTGTAGCAGAGACAACGGTTCTTTTCAAGTATTCAATATTTGAATTTTTTGCGTGTTCGTATTTTAAAAATAAAACAATACGAATGCGTGTTAAATAATAATAATAATAAATTTTTATTGCAGACTTAAAAATCCATAGAGTGTTAGTAACATAAATTAAAAATAAAATCTTATTGCCTAGTGTTAGTAACAATCAATCTTTGCACAAACTTGCGAATAATCGGAGAGGTGAAGCTCTCAGCTACGGTTCTCAGGATGCTGTTTTGACTGTCCCTCGCTCTTCTTAGCAGCGACGCAGTTTGTTTGCGTATAATCGCGTGGAACCCGTCGGTACGGGCTTGCGCGAACATTTCCGACGCGCTACAGTAACGAGGTAGTCTCAACAACATCCTGAAAGCGTTATTATATTGGACGCGCAGGACATCCAGCGATCTCTTAGTACAATCGACCCACAGACTGCCCGTGTACAGACTTTGGCAATAAGCCTTGAAAAGTGTTATTTTTACTTGGTCTGTACACCGTGCAAATCTGCGGGCCAACATATTACTCCGGACCGCTAGAGCCCTGCGCTCCCTCTCAATGTCTACATCGTCCCTGAGATCAACGGCCAGATAATGCCCTAGGTATTTAAAAGTTGACACCCTGTTAATAGATGTCCCGTTCAAAAATAGTTCAGGAACTTCTCGACGGCGTTTGCCGCTGACCTCAAAGACCATGTATTCACATTTTTTGACGTTGTACCTTAATCCATGTGCGGCAGCATAGGCCTCGCACGTTTTGAGCAGCTCTCCGATTGCTCCCGCCGACGGGCCCAGCAAAACCATGTCATCTGCATAGTTGATGTTGTTTATTCTAACCCCATCAACACTACATCCGACACGCAAGCTGCTTAGTGCGACTAGCAGGTCATCCACGTACAGGTTAAAGAGCCTGGGAGACGTCAGACCACCCTGTCTCACCCCGCACTCCAACCTATACGGCTCAGAGACTGTATCATCCCACTTTACGTGATTAATTTGGTTACCGTACCAGTACTGGAAAAGCCCACATATTTCCGCAGGTATACCCCTGTCTTCCATCTTTCTCCAAAGCACATCGTACGAGACAAGATCGAACGCCTTGGAGAGATCAAGAAAACAGGCGTACACCGGCGTACCGCGATCTTTATAATATTGAACGGTGTGCTTGAGGCTTAAAATAGCACTTTCAGTTGATAGTCCGGGGCGAAACCCAAACTGTGTATCATGTAGATGTATATATTTACTTAAGCAAGAATCAAGCACACCATCCAATACCTTTGCCATCACAGTCGCAAGCGAAATGGGACGATAATTACCCCTGTCCGCGATGTCACCTGTCCTGTTCTTCACAATGGGAACTACGATGGTCTTCATCAGATTAGCCGGTAGGTACGCGTGACTAATGCACATTGTGAAAAACAAAGACAGGACCCGCGGCAGATGGACACCTGCATGCCTCAGGTGCTCAATGCTGAGCCCATCATGTCCTGGAGACCTGCCTCGCTTCATGTTATTAATGATAGCAATTGTTATTTGTGTTATTAAGTTAAAGGCAAGTAATATTTATTTAACAAATAAAGGGCATAAGAAATGTTCTATGCATTGATTTCGAGAAAAGAAAATTTCTTTGTTTTTATCGAAATTGCATTAACTTTTTTTTGCGATTGGTTGAGTTTTTGTGGAAACGAATAGTTGAGATTGAAATAACCTTATACATAGATATAATACAAGTACAATATAAAAAAAAAACACAAAAGTTATGACTTTCCCTGTCCTTTGCGTGTATACTTCAAATTGTGTGGTAATTTAGACCTCAAAATTTAGGTGTGATAACGAAAATATTTATCAAAGTGCATATATTTTTCGATGGAATTTTTTTTAATGAGTAGGTATTTATTAAAAACTATTTATCAAATTAGTGAATATATTTTTCGATGGAATATTTTTTAATGAGTATTTATTTAAAGTATATTTATCAAATTAGTGTATTTATTTTTAATTCAGTTTTAACCTATTAACCGCCTACGTCGGATATATCCGACAAACATTCTAGCGTTTATTCCACTAGGGTCGCATATTCACGACCAAATACTCCATCTCGTCAGCTTTTCTGTCATCTATGGGGATTAAACAGCTAACCGAGATAGAATACCCAGTCGCAAACACACTGCCTTAGCAAATAGGACGCGAAAACACTCATCGGACTAATCCAACGCGGGCGGTTAAAGGGTTGAGTGGCGCCCTTATTGAAATTAATTTGGTATGACTATCCAAAAATAATATATTCATTAAAATTATCAAATAATTATTAAACCACTCTACAGACACAAAATGCACCGCCATTATGAAATGTTTTAAATGAGTTACCGGGAACGTACTTGATCATTAAAATTTAAAGCCGTATTCTGGAAAGTTGTTCAAGAAGGTTTGATTTATAACTAGTCTTGATACTAGATATAGATTTTAAAAATATCTTTCATACGAATCGGGATATAAAATATCTTAGTTTGATCATCCTTCTTGAATACAAAGTCTAAATACACCACAAATTTTTAATTAGTACAAAAATACTTAAAGGGCCTATTAGAAAAGGTCTTGTTATTATTTAAGTCAAGTCTCAATAAATAATGTTTATAAAGAGCAAAGTTATTAGCGTTTGTTTATATCCCAAAATATCACTCAATTTATGGTAATATTTTACGGGCTATTGATTTAAAAATGAAAAACAATGCGCGTAGTAATTTCTATTAGCAATTAAATTGAATTAATAATTCAATTATGATAAATTTACGTGGACAATTTTGGGATTTCGTTATTTTTTAACTTTTTACTACATAAATATGATTAGTATGTAACGGTTACGAATAAAGCCTCATTTTTGCACTAATTAAAAATAGTGGTGTATAGGTATATACTCATTAAGTCCGAATCTATTTATAATTCTATTTTTTCCTTTTCAGATTTAAACGAAAAAGTGCCTAAATAACAAGAAAGGAGTGCCTTCAGTGATAGTGCTAGTGTTTTTAACAGTTTTTGATCAGTTTTAGTAATATTTTTATTACTAAGTGAGCTGTTTAGTGTTTTTACTGAATTTCTAAGTGATATTTCGAAAAGCAGCGCTATGGAGCTAAGGAGATTAACCATTTGTGTGGCGTTCTTCGTGTTGGCGATCTCATATTGTTCAGGTGAGCTTTATTTTATATTTCTTTGGCGAGATTTTTCGAATTTTACAGGATAAATAGTAGGTATTTTTCGTCGAAACATCCCAGTCAGGAAAAGTTCTTCAAAATAAAAGAAAAACTGACTGTTTTTGCAAACTCAAGCAAAAACCAACCAAAATGCTAAAACTTTTATAACTAGACGTAGACAACTCTGAACAGTTTTTTACACAATATTTACAATCTTTTATTTAATTTACGGATGATTCACTACATGCAGAAAAGCATATACCGGACGTAAATACTGTTAAACGTGAACCATTGTGTAAACAGTTTCTCACACCACTAAAAGCCCCAAAAAAAACGGATGACACAAAACAGTCATAAAACTGTAATCCAGACAGCAGCGTCATCAAAAATAAAACAATACCAGGAAATTTAAACTTCTAGGATGAGTAACAGACAACTTTAGAATTCTAGGTCGTGAGCAGCCAACTGTGAGTACGTAATGACAGTACTAAATTACGAGGTCGAGTTTTTATAGCGAAAAAAAAAAAAGAATTCTACGCTTGTACCTATTTAGAGAACGATGTTCAAATTCGAAATTGGAACAAAGATACAACTAGTGCCACACTACAAAAAAAAAAATCGATGCCCAAGATTTGAATATAGAATTCGAACTATAGATTAGAATAGAGATTAGTATTGAATTTGACAGTTATAATTTGAGATCCATGTTTGAGTATTGCTCTAGAATACGGACATTTTAATTTTGCGAAGTAACAATTTTCGAATTGAAGGGGATGCAACTCGACATAAGACAATGTTTTTCATACAAGCGATCTAACGCAATTATGACGATATTTCACATTTTTCATTAGATATTTTGGAAAAAGTTGCTGAAATATTCGAGTAAATCAGAAAATTACCGAATGCCAACAGAGTTTTCAGGCGTTATCTCTCTTTTTTTACATTGCCTCTTCATCAACCATCACGTTGTTGCGCATCGCGCGTTAGATGAAGCATCAAGCTTTTAAACCATGCTCGATGTTGATTATAGGAGAGTGGAAAATGATCCTATTAAGAACAAGTCCCAGGGTGACTTATTCAAGCTATCCGCTGTCCGACCGTCCGGTAACTGTTCGAACCCAGCCCAAGTCGTTGACGGCGCGCACTGTTCCCGCGTGCCTCAAGGAGTTGTCAGCAACAGCAGGGTTAGTTTCGAGAGGTAGAACAGCCCCGGTATGAAGGCACGAAGGAACGGGGTGGGTTTTTAGTCAGTAAGAGTCTGACACTATCTCCCGCTTCGCACAAGAGCGGGGGTTGTCATTAGATGATTTTCCCACCATAAAAAAGGGTGATTTATTCAGTTTAAATACTGATGACTGTTACTAATGAGAAATACTTATCGTGTGTTACTCTACAAAGTATAAGAGTAAACAAGCATGAATGAATCATTGATAAAACGATACTTTTCACTGTTTGTCCAGGGAGTCAGATGCTTAAGACTTAAGTCCTGTATTTTCACTTTAGAGTCCATTGCTCCGAACGTTTATAAGTTAGGGTGATACATCAAAGGCATAATATTTGCGGAATCAAGCAAATATTGAAAAGGAAGTCTCAAGTACCTATTGTAAAATATTTATTTATGGATGATTTAAAAAAAAATCTTAAGAGACAAATGTTATTTTTTTCGGCATAAACAAAACGTACAATGCGTTTAAGAAAGCCAAAAGCCTAGTATTCAAAGATACAAATGCTAATTACAGTGCGTTTCACTTAAGACGTTCCTTTGGCGTAATGTTGGCTCCCCTGTCTGTCTACATAAAAAAGAAGGGAAACAGGAAAGAATTGCCTACTCTACCAAAATTGTTCCCCGAAATGCGAAACGAAATCGATTTTAACGGTAGTTGCAGCACTTTTTGGACAATTATGAGGGGAATGGGACTTTATTTAAAAAAAAGCAGGTCTAAAAGGACGTTGTTATAGAAAGATACGATATTGTGGCATGGCGTTTTCGGTATTTGAAAGAATTGCAAGACAATCGGAATGGAGTCCAGCGCCCTATACTTTATTCAAAAATAGTAAAAAGAAAAAGAGTACAAAAAAAAAACGCAATTGTTAACAGTAACGAAATAGAAGTTGAATCTCCCTAATATTAAGTAATTTAATTACTAAAAATATTGCAACTCTGTTTTTCCGTATTGCCAACATTACGGCAAAGGAACGTCTTAAGTGAATCGCACTGTATATTATGATTTGTTGTCTATAGCTGTAGACTCTATAGTCTATTCTCTTACGTCACTTCATTTTTTAAAATTGTGAATGCAATAACTTGAAAATCTAACATTGATTAAAAAAAAAATACTGTTAAAAAAAAATTTGCCCCGTTAAATGGCAATGCTAATTCTTTGGACAAAGAACGAGTTAGACCTTTGGACACACCATAATCTTTTCAAAATCATAAATCCTCTGCCTGTCTGTCTGTTTGTTCCGGCTAATCTCTGAAATGGCTGGACTGATTTTTACGGGACTTTTATTGGCAGGAAGCTAAGGATAAGGAGTAACCTAGGCTACTTTTATTTTAGAAAAATACATTCAAAATCCTGTAGTCCACGCGAACGAAGTCGCGGGCACAGCTAGTTTAAAACAAGAAGAACTACGAAAGCCACGTAAAAAGGAGTATTTCTTTTCTACAGTTAAAAATAAAAAATAAAGAGTTACGGAACTCGTATCTATTTTAGTTAGAGTCAATAACATTTTGAAGGTTGAAGCAAGTTAAATAATTCACTCGCCGCCGGTCATTCAGGCAAATTCTGAATGAATAAATACAAATGTCTGATATGCGGCCGCAGACATTAAGATTTTTATAACGCATGTCGATTGGGAAGTCGATTTTGATATAAGTGGAGAAAATTTGTAATTGCTACCAAGGTTACGTTGTTGAAACCTCTACGGTCCGGACTAAGCGTTTCGCCTCGTCGTTTATACCGCGTTTATACGTCGAAGGACTGGAACAGTTTGCCTGCTGCGGTCTTCTCGTCCGATTATAATTTGGGTGTCTTCAAGGCTAGAGTGAATAGGCTTTTAATAAACTAGTGCGCCTAACCATCTGAGATTGTATCCCTGCTTACCATCAGGCGGGATCGCAGTCAAGCACTAGTTTATATCAATTAGAAAAAAGGTGATATTCTAAGGAGCAGAGTGCTGCAGTGGTTTTGAATGTGTATCAAACGACATTTTTCAATACACTTACTATGACTTAACTATAGACTTTAAGTGGAGCGAAAGAGTGTTCTGGGACTTTGGAACGAAGGCAAAGAAGGCACATAGAAATGGGTTTTAGTTAGTAGAAGACTGACATGTCCTCTCGCTCCGCTCAAGAGCGAGTTAAGTCATTAGATTTCCTTCCTAAAAAGCCAGAATCACATTTGAAATATTTTCGAAAGCTTTGTCCCTAACTGTCTGCGAATTAATTCAATCAATCGTACTTTCATTACGGGCCAACAAAACAAATAAAAGCAAGCTTACATTCGAAGTGCAGACATTTTAAGTGCAGTATTAACACAGATACTCATAACGGTACCCTAATTGCGAGCACTCATTGACAGCCGCTGTCAAAATGATTGTCGCGACGTCTGTCAACGTGACAGATGTCAGCTTGAGGGTTCTTTAACGTGTGCGTGGCGGGAAATTAGTTTTTGGGTCGATTGTATTTTGTATCATTCGAAGAATTTTAAATCTTCAGTTACATACAAATCCTTTTTATTTTATATATTGTATTTACTATACTTGCTTTTCTAATTTACTTGAGACATTGCCAGAATAGTTGACATCGTCTCTTTTTGCCTTTAACAAAAAATAGAATGGAATAATTTTTGGGTAATATGGTTTTTTTTTCGGTGAATCGGAAAATCATCTAATTACATCCCCCACTCTTGGGCGGAGCGGGAGGTAGTGTCAGACTTTTACTGACTAAAAACCGACTCCAGCTCCTTCGTTGCCTATCGTACCGGAGGCTGAGCTACCTTTCGGAGCTAACCCTGGCCCCAATAGGCTTCGACTCAGCTGGGCTGCTGTTGCTAACAACTCCTTGAGGCCGTGAGTGCGCGCTGTTGACAACTTGGGTCAAGTGATTAGGTTTTTTTTGAGGTCGGACGTAGTGGAAAGAAAAGGCATTGATATATTTTTTGTACAAATATTTGTTACTTTTATTGTTAGGAGATTAATTCCGTCTTAATATTTACAAGCTTTTATTTAGTTTCACCTGTCCCGATGTTTCTCTGTCATTAAATCATGTAAATTTTTGACCCACCCTACCCGTTACCGATGGAGCTGAAATGCAATCAGATGACAATGCAAAATTATGACATGGATCTGATGATGGAACTGGAAGATAGGAACTTGGCCGTTAAACGACACAACCCCATCGAGTTTGGGCTCGTATGATTCGTCTTAACGAGTATTAATTATACAGGTATACCGAGCTACAAAAGCTTGTTATTCTGATACGATTCATTGATTAGTAACAATGTAGGTAGACTTGATTCTAGTTGTTAATGATATTGATATTGTCTATTTATTTCAGCAAAAAGTTAAACCTACATTAAACTTTTTTATGTAGGAAGTGTATCTTATTCAAGGCTAGCTTTTTCAATAGACTTTTTGATTTTATTATCATTGTATTACGGACAGTTCTATTTTTTTTTTTGTTTATGGTACATTCGTAATTTGAAATATTGATCGCTAGTTGACATTATGTGAGGAGATTTTGGTGTGATTTTTTCAAGAGAAATGTACCTAATATTTTTTTAAATTATTCGCAAATTGATTCCTAGTGGATATTGTGCATGGACAAAACCAAAGTTATGGTTAACATCCATGTAGCACCCACTCCTATTAAGATCGGAGACTCTACACTCGAAGTTGTGGACGATTACGTTTACCTGGGACAGGCGGTCCAGTTGGGTAGGTCTAACTTCGAGAAAGAGGTCAATCGTCGAATCCGACTCGGCTGGGCAGCGTTTGGGAAGTTGCGCGGTGTCTTCTCGTCTAATATACTACAGTGTCTCAAGACGAAAGTCTATGAAGCAGGAGAACCAAGGTTGCCGACGTAGCTCGAAGAGTCGCCAAACTTAAGTGGCAATGGGCAGGGCACATAGCACGCAGAACATATGGTCGATGGGGACGAAAGGTTCTGGAGTGGCGACCACGTACCGGAAGACGCAGCGTTGGAAGGCCACCAACAAGGTGGATCGACGACCTGGTCAGGGTTGCGGGAATCCGATGGATGCGAGACGATGGACCGGTCGTTGTGGCGACGCTTGGGGGAAGCCTATGTCCAGCAGTGGACGTCTTTCGGCTGATATGATGATGATGATGATGATTGTGCTGTTCAGGCTAGTTGCGGTAAAAAAAATAATTAGTCCGTCTTTTAGTTTATTTATAAGGGACGCGTATTTTTTATTTGTAAATTAAACCAAAAATAACAAAGATATAGCCCATTAAAGTTTCGTAACTGCGCGCCGTGCTGCATTTTTTCGCACGGGGTGACGTCACACGTAACTTTAATGGGCTATATCTTTGTTATTTTTTGTTTGATCGAAAAAAGAAAAATACGTGTCCAATATTTTTTTATAATCTAAAATACGGACTAAATATAATGTAGTTATTTTGACCCTGGAAACTACTGTATTGGAGTAGTTTTATATTTCAAGTGTCTATGCAATTGGACAATATGTGGAATATTTGAAACAGGCGCGATTTCGGTAGAATGGAGCTGAGAATTATAATAGTATTGACTACCAAAGCGAAGCTTACCGAAAAGTCTGACCCAATAAATTTGCTGCCAAATACTGCAAAAACTTTTGAATGTTACATCCGCGTTCATAGAACTCAAAATAACTTAAAAAGTGCCTGAAAACTTAAGTTTCCAAACTTAACACTGATTAAATGCACAAACTGTGAGAAAAAAAATGTGACAACAGCTAATAAAATCTTTGGAAAACACAATGATTGAAATGTTGTTTTAAAATTCAATGTCCATATTATGGCACTAGTAAGTACCTACACATATTTTCGTATTTTCTTGTCAACAAATGTATGCTTTAAAACAAGTCTTATAATGTTAGTATTTAACTCGTAGACAGGTGTTTGGTTTGACCGAGTTCAAATAAACGATAATTTTCCCTTCAATAACTGTAATTTGTTTGTTTAAATTACTATGCAGGATGGTAATGATATGAATTGAAGTGGTAAATGGCCTTATTAGTTGAGTTTAAATGTGGTTATCGATTTCCTTGGTCGAGAGAGTACTGTCTCAAAATAAATAGGTACCTACAGAAGACAATCTCATGTATGTACTTCACTTTTTATACCTACGCTCGGTGGATGCACACTAATGAGCGTTTGAGCTGGAATTGTTCGACGAGTGGGCCAAGACGCTACCGAGATATCGTGTCCGTGAGCGGTGTCTATGTGTGCGTTGCTCAGGCGCGCTTTGTATGTAGATTGACTTCTGTAACTAAATATTTTGAGGTGCTGTCATAGTGTACCTACATTATTATGTAGATATACTACACAGAAGAGATAAAAGAGGTTAGAATAGCAACGTGGGTGGAGCAGGCGCGCCACAAAGTAGGACAATGCTCATAGTTCAACTACCAATAGCAAACTTGCGATCTAAGTGTGCGTGGTCTGTTAGTTGCGTAATGCGCGTTTGTATTGGTTTATTGCCTGTAGTGGGGTTAAAGGGTGGGAGACAAGCGGCGACACTCGTTGTAGTACAAATCGGAAAGTATTTCCATTGTTACCTCTTTCATGTTTTCTGTGGTACTGGTATACTATGACATAATAGAGTAGATATTTCTACAGGAAAATTCGTTATTCTTGTAGAAAAATCTAAAAAATATTGCCAGTTATTTAACTTTGAGATATATATGTGTATATTTTCAATAGAAATATTCTTGATTTGATTCCAGAGAGTACTACAGATTTACGTCATTTTTGCATAGCAAAAACCAGGTTTGTGTACTGATAAATTGGATAGGTAATACCTAAATCTCGAGATAAGATTATACTGGTACTTACCTGTTAAAAGATTGACAGTAAGTAACTATTAGTTATATAAATTAGTTACCTATCTTAAGAGTTAAACCAGTAGTTTAACCCTTCAGATACCGTCAATTAGAGACACAATAGTAAGACAATAGATGAGCGGCCACCGGTGGTCGCTTGGGGATTCATGAATTAAGACATTGATAGATTTTTTTTTATTGATATAATAAACTAGTGCTTGACTGCGATCCCACCTGATGGTAATAAGTGATGCGATAATATTGGTGGTGAAGTGCACTAGTGTTTCTTTCCTTTTCTGCTCTGAATTATAACTTGACAGGAAGACCGCAGCAGACAAATCGTTCCAGTCCTTTTTTTTGGGTGGGAATAATCATCCAATGATATCTCCCACTTTTGGGCGGAGCGAGGTGTGTCAGACTTGTACTAATAAAAACCCACTCCTGTCGTTGCCTTTCATACCAGGGCCAAGGATTCCTTTCAGAAACAAAACCTTGGACCCAGTAGTCAACCCTACTGGGCTCCGGGTGGTTATCGGACGGTCATACAGCGAGCTACCCATATTTCGCCGTCCGCAAGCTCGCGTCTATGGTTGATATTGTTCCAGTTCTGGAGTCCTGATCACAATAATTCTTATTATAAATAATTTCTCAACCCTATTTCACGTTTTATTTATAAAAAAACATGAAACAAATTAAGCAGTCCCCTATAATCATACCATAACGACACACTTACAATTTATTTGCACGACACTGTAATGGCGATAATAAAAATGTAAGGTGCTCATTACACGTCATTTTTTGAACCTACCACAGAGTAAGGAATCTATAAGAGATGCCACTAAAGTGAAGTCAAACTTAATGACAGCTGTGAAGTTCGCTTTTCGCTTTGCCCCCACCCCTCACCTGCGCTGTAACATGAAGTTGTTCCAAGCCACCACTAATATTTTGTTTGTTTCTACAAAAATCGTCGTTTTTCCCGCGCAATGGGTCTGGTTTGGGTGTCTTGTGTCATGCGAGTTTTCTAGTTTATGTACGCACCCATGACACAGGAGTAGTTCTAAGTGTGAGACAGTTTTTATAAAAAAAAGTCATGTAGGTATGTGCAGTGAGCAAAAGTTTGAGCTGTCATAAGCATAACGAAAATTGTCTCGAACTGTCCATTCCTTTAAGTAGGTAAACTATTCCATTAAATGATAGATGATATTTCGGCAGATCAAGGCAAATATGGCGAGACGAGCTCGATTCCTACCGAAAGGATTTGAGCGTACTACCATCATCATCATCATCTTCCTGCCCTTATCTCGTGTTATTTGGGGTCAGCGCAACACGATTTTTTCCTCCATTCTATCCTGTCACCCGTCATGCTATCACTAACTTCCTTTTACGTTGCGCGCACTACCGAAATACAGAATTGTGTCAAAAAAAGAGAGCGAGATCTTTGCACAGCTGTGGGACAAAATAGGCTAGAAAGGCTGAGTTTGTATAGAAAGTTTTGTAAATGCTGTTTCTAGCTGCCCCTGAGATGTCTCGGTGTGATCATAGACAGTAGGTAGCGGTAATCTTCGGAAGCATTCGGATCTGTTCGGAAACTGTCATATGCGCGACACGTTAAAAATGCCTTGTATCTTTAATATTAAATGCATAAAAGCAGACGTTAAGACTGCCCTGTCTGTACTATTTAAAAATCTATGTCTCGTCAATGCTAGCAGCTTTTTTATATAGCTTTTATGGACAAGTCAGACTGCTAGGCGGCTAATTGTTTTTGCATTGTTTGTATTTTTTTTTTTATTGATCAGTAGGTACTTTTTTGCGAGAGATTCTTTTAAATGATTCATTATTGATTTTAAGGTTAACGATTATTATGAATTCATAGTGTCTGTCAATTAATCAAGAGAAATCCGCGAAAGACCTTCGGCTTGCTTCGGCCTTGATCGGTTTTTGCATTTAAAAAAAATCTTTTTTGTAAGTTGCTTAGTTGACTTTTTATTGTATGGATACAGTTTTTGAGTATCAATTTCGTTTTTTAAGAACTTTAGCATTTCAATTGCAAATTTTTTAATACATTTTTAATTTCCCAGTAAAACAATTGTTATTAAATGTATTACTAGCTTTTGCCCGCTGCTTCGCCCGCATAGATAAAATATAGCCTATATCGCTCAGGAGTAAAGCAGTTTTCTACTTGTGAAAAATTATTGCAATCGGACAAGTACTTTCAGAAATTACAAACAAAAAAAAAAAACAAACTTTACCTCTATAAAGTATTAGTGTAGATTTAATTTCAAACCCATAAGTAGTCTTTAAAACCATAAAAATAACGGGAAAGACCAGAGTATTTACAGTAACATAGATATTAAATACCACAGTTTAATCTCTTTGGCCTACAGTGGGTACATACAGAGGTGGCGCCCTCTTTCTCGCTTATGCATGGCACACGTTAGTACTAAAGAGTGTACACGTAGGTACTAGGCATATTAAGCACGATAGTACTGACTTCTTGAGTCAAGAAGTGAGCGTGAAGGTCAAGAATCTTGACCTTCACGCTTAGGGCAAATAGTAAGGCATTTCATTACGCGTTTAATGTAGAATAGAATAGAATAGCATTTATTGGGAGTAAGCAACACAAAATACCTACCAAATACATAAAAAACTAATAAAAACAACAAGAAAAAAAAAAGAGTACAAAAATACAATACGTCAGTTGCATTAAATGTGCCTGAACCGAAAGGGCCACCAACTCAGCAATTGCTGGACGTCAAACACCCAGCGCTGATTTTCAGCTGGCACCCGCAGTGACGCCCAGATGATGGTAAATAATAGTACATTGTTACACTAGAGATGAAAGTTAAAAATCACAGTGCTTACCTAAGAAGACAGACCTAGTTTTTTTTAAAATAATTTGACAGCTGTTAGGTGAAAGTAAAACTCCCTAGGGATGAAAAGTGTGATACTTTTCATCCCGCTCCTCAGGCAACTTTAGACCTACTTTCAGAGTATGAGTAATGAAATAGTACATTGTTACACTAGGGGTGAAAGTTACTTATTTAGTCCCTCGAATTAGCGACCTCGCTGCGCTCGGCCGCCAACTCCTTCTCGGGACGAAATAAGTAACTTTAACCCCGAGGTAAGCATTGTGCTTTTCATTACGAATACAAGAAGATAGACCTAGTTTTTTTTTTGAATAATTTGGTAGCTGTTAGTTGAAAGTAAAACTCCCTAGGGATCAAAAGTGTGTTACTTTTCATCCCGCTCCTCAGGCAAGTTCAGACCTACTTTCAGAGTATGAGTAATGAAAAATATTTTATTTCACATAAGCCTACATGGTTATTAAAGAATGTAAAACTAGTGCACTGTTCTATTACCGTTTCCTATGGAGAAGAACCGGCAAAGATCAGATAGCCATACTTCTACAGTTGATTCCTCAATCCCCGGTATCGCCCCACGGTTTCTTGGGTTCAACAACCCCATACAATTAATTAGCGCTGTATTATCGCCGGCACATTTGTAAGTGTCAACAGCGACAGAAGAACTTTGGAGGCGGCATTTATAAAGACTGTCTTTTGTTTTCGTTGTGACTTGGATCGGAATGAAGTTGATAAAGTGTGGTAATAAGCGAAGGGTTTTAATGTAAATTAGTTCATTAATTGAGGAGAAAGATTAACGCATAGTACCTATTATAATATTAAGAGTGTCATTATAAGTATCGTCTTTGCCTGTATGCAAGACTAAAGCACCGCCCCAGTTTTATTCTGGTGTTAAAAGTTAAAAATCTCTATAATTCTCAGCTTTTCTCTACCACAGCGTGTCTCAGAAAAAACTTGCTTTTGTAGATTAATAAATAATTAACAAATATGTTTATATACAAGCAATCCCGATAGACGTTGTTATGCTCGAAAGCTGGAATTTTGTCAGAAAAAAAAAATAAGAACCCGAATCAGCGCCAGCTAGCGGTGCCGATATCAATACCAATTGCATTTTCAAACCAACTCAAATATACACTCAAAATTTCATTCAAATCGGTCAAGCTGTTTAAGAGTAGTTAGATGACAAACACACGTACCTATAGGTATAATTCTTCTGTATGTTTTACTCTTCTTTCGTAAAACATAAAATGTTCAGGATATGCAATGATGTGGCTAACGATTGAACACGCTTGCCTAGAAGTAACCTCTCTCTAGAAGTAACTCTTGACTTAAAGATCCCTGTTTTACTTAGCTATCAGGAAACAGACTTCGACTGGGAATTATACTCTGTAACTCAAAGTCATAGTCAATATATTTTATTTCACATGGGCACTTATAACTGTACGCACAATAAATTGCTGGATTACTGTAGTAGGTAGACCTTACTCTTCAGATAATTTCAGTGAAAACGAAATACATACGTCATCCAACTTAACCACATTAAAAAATGGTTCTCCAAGACCGGACCATACAAAAAAAAAATGAGCTACCGCATCCAATCTTCG
Source organism: Mythimna lalbum (assembly GCA_949319445.1). Taxonomy (NCBI): domain Eukaryota; kingdom Metazoa; phylum Arthropoda; class Insecta; order Lepidoptera; family Noctuidae; genus Mythimna; species Mythimna lalbum. Next base: position 3,882,753 of record OX439370.1, on the reverse strand, counting down.
TATACCCACGGCTATCATCAAAACGGGCTTGGCAGCCTTCATGGTTATCAGTCACGCACATTCTGTGTTTTACTCGAAATTCTTAAAACCTATAATAACTGATAATTAGTTAGAACACTTAGTTAATTTGGTGCCTGTGAATAGATTCGAACTTCGCTATCTATGGTGCTGTCGTGATCTAGGACCTAGGTTAGACTAGACTTAGGTGATGAGGATTTAAAAACAAACAATACCGTGTACGTCGAGGTACTGGGGTGCGGAACGCCCGGAGGACACGGTGGAGCACACAGTCGAGGTGTGCCCTGCCTGGGCGGAGTATCGCCGTGACCTCGTGGGGCCGATCGGCGGCGGAGACCTCTCGCGCCGGGCCCTGGTCGAGGCCATGGTCCGGAGCGAGGAGGAATGGCAATCGGTCGCCTCCTTCTATGAAGCAGTAATGCTAGTAAAGGAGGAGGCCGACCGCATCAGGCAACGGCGCCCTCGCCGCCGCCGCCGGGATTCCGATCCCGATTTCCGGCCACCGTAGACGCGGGCTCGCAGACGGCGAGCCATGGGTAGCTCGCTGTCCGATCGTCTGGAAACTGTCCGGACTGAGCCCAAGACGTCGACGGCGCGCATTGTTCCCGCTCGCCTCAAGGAGTTGTCAGCAACAGGACGGGCCCAGCTGGGTCGAAGCCTACTGGGGCCAGGGTTATCTGAAAATAAGCTCGAGCCCCGGTATGCAGAGGCTAGAAGGAACGGGGTGGGTTTTTAGTCAGTAAGAGTGTGACACTATCTCCCGCTCCACCCAAGAGCGGGGTTATCATAAGATGATTTTTGCCCACCGAAAAAAAAAGGTATTGGGGTGCTATTCTCTAAGAAATCAGCCTTGAGCGCAGCGCTGGCCGCAGCGACGAAATCCAAATAGGTACACGACTGCAGCGGGCAGCGCTGCGCTCAAGGCTGTTTTCTTAGAGAATATCACCGCAGCTCTTCACTACATTAAGTATCATTGCACCAACATGGCTACACATAATACTTAGAAGAGTATCTATTATTTTGATTAGGTAATAAAAGTTAATTTAAATTCTTCTATCAAGAAACTGTTACATTCTCAGAACAAATGAAACGTGCAGCATGCTGTGGCAGGTTGCCATGGCGCTAGTACAACTGTAGTAACTGTGAATATAAAGCTACGATTACACTGTTTATGATAAATGGCAAAGTTGCCATATTGAAAAAATAATATCCTCTTAAACAAAAATGAGAAGAAGGTTGTAAAAATTCAAATAGGATAAATTGTTAGTTTTTTACGTCGGCGTAACACAAGATTTTCCGTTCTCTCTTAACCGTCTTTATGTTACCATCACCATTGGAGAGAGAAACAATGTTTGATGGCAATCCAATAGAAATAAAGTAAAAAATGATGCTTTTTTTTTAAAACCAATGACATTATTCCATTTTCAAATACTTCTATTATTACTATTCTATAATTAGTACCTACTATTAGTTACTACTCAATAATTTGAAAATGAAGTGAAATTTGAAATTGGAATTCAGACTAGATTAAGTATAAAACCGCCTATATGAAAAATTTGAAGTTAGTATTTAAATATCCATGTACTTACATTTGAATTAAAGGAAATCGATTCAATAGCAGACGGACCATTAGGCACGGAATTTATGTGTTGCTAACGCCCCAACCCCGACAATTATAGTAGCAAAAATTAATTCATGAATCCCCAAGCGACCACCGGTGGCCGCGCATCTATTGTCTTACTATTGTGTCTCTAATTGACGGTATCTGAAGGGTTAAAGTGAGTACATGTAATAAGGTGCCGAACAACGGTGGGCAAGGTGGGCCGATGACCTGGTAAGGGTTGCGGGAATCCGATGGATGCGAGACGCACAGTTCAATGTGGCGGCATTTGGGGAGGCCTAAGTCTACCAGTGGACGTCTTTCGGCTGAAATGATAATGATGACATGTAATAAGTACCTATTTATTATTCCAAGCACAGTTAAAATGGAACTGAAAACGTAACTTTAAACCATACAATTTGTTCTTTCCTAGCCACTATGGCAATATATTTACATTACGACTGACTAATTAATTAATGTAAATAAGATCATTAAAATTCTACGTTTTAGCCCACAGCTTGCATTGTCTTGGCAACACTTAATTAATTACAATTACGTATATGTTACATGCTGAGGCGCAGTACTGTTAACCTATTTTGTTTATTACCTCTTTGATTCATGCACAATAGAGTTGCAGTGTGGTCTGTGGTTTGCGCGCCTTTATTTGACATTGACAGTGCATTTTTTCTTTTGGATTTTTATGACCTGGTCACTTGGACCTTTAGTCAAGGACAGTGCATTTGACAATCAAATAATGTTTGATACTTTGAAGCACCGTATTTGTCAACTAAATGCATGAGTTTCAATGTATTGTAAAATGAACGCTAATTTAATGTGCTTATGAAAATTACAGAATATTAATAAAGAATATAACAAGCTTTTAATGAAAATATTTTTTATAGCAAGCTTTTATACCTTGGTATACCTATATAATTAATACAAGTCAAGACGAATCATTCGAGCCCAAACTCGATGGGGTGGTGACGTTAAACTACCAAGTTCATATATAGCCACCTTCCGGTTCCATCATCAGATCAGCTCCGTGTCATAATAATTTTGCATTGTCACCTGACTTACACATGTATGTAAAATTTCAGGTCAATCGGTAACCGGAAAGCGTGTCAAATTTAATTTACAAGAGGGACAGGTGAAACTAATTAAAAGCTAGTAAAAAATAATTTAGAATTAGGGCAAGAAAAATGATGATAAATTTCTGAGTTCTATTTTAAGACGTATTTAATTATTTTTTTTGATGCAGAATAAATTTACTTTGTTGTCCATCATAATAGGGATATAGAGTCTGTCTAAAATCTGGAATCGAATATAAATATTTTTTAAATGATTAAATGTAACACAAAATTCCCAAGTTATTTGACTTTTTAGACAGACTATACCACTTTTTAACTTTTTTCCAGTAATTGGCAGCATATTAATTTGTATCGAGTTAGTTGTAATTAGCGTAGGGTTATTTTTTTTTATTTACTCTATGGTTACATTTTTTTTATTCCTAGTTTATGAATATTGCTTTATAATCTAAACACATGTCGCATAGTGTCGAAAGCTAATTACGAAACTATTTTATAGTAGGCGATATAGAAGACAAACTTGTTTTTCGAGTAACCGGAATCTCATCTTGCGTAACGCTCTTGATTTGATAACACTTGACTGATAAGAAACTAGAAGCTATCTCGAATACTTTCCTCGCAAACATAGTTTGGGTAATTCTAGTAAAAGAAATACGGGACCTCTTTGGATAGAGATATCTCCTTTTAGGTCGTGTATGGAAATGATTAGTCATTAGTGGGTTGTAGACACGTCTAGCAGTTAAAAACAGGTCCAAAGTCCTATTCATAATTATAACAAGATACCATCAAATAACTTCTCCACTCATGTTGGAGTACTAGAATACCCTCTGTATTCTAGACTATTTCTTTCTGAAACCCAACCGTGTTCCTTTGCTGTCCCGAAACATTCCTGCAGCCCTACGAATACATAGATAATCCAGTCTTTTAGTGTTCTTACTGCTGGGACACAGGCCTCATCTCTAGGATAGGGAACGGGCCGTAATCCACCACGCGGGCCCAGTGCGGGTTAGTGGATGTCACATGTCTTGGAATTTTTGGTTCTAGGACATGCCGGTTTCCTCACGATGTTTTCCTTCACCGTTTTGAGAGCAGTGGTGATGTAATAAATTTAACAAAGTAATTCACCTGGCTTGGTTTGAACTCACAACCTATAACTCATTACCAGAGGGCCATTAAATATCGTATGGCTACGTAAAAAAAACAAATTTCAATAATAAAATCATATTCCAACATTTGAAATATTACAAGATTACGCGATATTTTGCAATCTGACTAGTAAACGACATTCCTATATGAAGTGCCGGTTGTAATTTTGTCATCGAAGTTTAGTAATATGTAATTATTTAAATGATGTAACTTTGATTATGTCAAGATGGATAGGAACGGTTAAAGTTTGAGCGTAGGTGGGATGGCTTGCGGCAATAATGAGCTCGTTGAAAATATGATTTACAAGCTGTTAGGTTAAAGTTGTTTGTTTTTTTGCCCTTGACACGTGCAAGCGTGTGTTTTATTTATAGTTGAATTAGAGTTAGCTGTTTCAATTTAAAATATTCATCTTTATGATTTAGATACATTTAAATCTTGTTTCTTATCCATTAAGTCAATTTTCGACGTCCAACAGCATCGTTTTTATCTTCTTTATTGTTGACAGGCGCACTTGGCCACTATCTCACATGATGGTAAGCGATTGCTATGTTAAAAAAGAGAGCACGCTTGCCTTGTTGAAAATATATCATGCACTTTTGGAATCTGAAAACTGGAGCTAATTGCACATTATTCCATAACGTAGATCTCATTGAAGAAGAACGTACAAAAATAAACTCTTTAGAAAGTCTTTGAAATCATGTAATGAATTACAAGAACGTCAATTGTTACTTGCTGAGTTTTGGTAAAGGCATTAGCGCATTTTTACCACTTTTTCATAAACTGTCATTGATATATTATATATATATATATATATATATAAACTTATTGAGTGAAATCAAAATGTGCATTCCTTCCTAGAAATATAAATTACATTCCTAAGCTTTTATTCTTAGGCGATGATTTACTCAGGTCATTGTGTTTTGTCCAGTACTCAAAAACACTATAAAGTTTTCTTAGCTAAAATAATCAAGCTTTCCAAAGATGCAAGCATACAGGACCTACAAACAACAACAATCAAACAAGAGCAAATGCAGCTCATCAAAACAATGCAACAAACGTTCCATATCCGTATTGATTTAATCCAAGATAAATGCATTTAATCAAAATTGGATCGCGCATTCATGAATCAATCGCGACGTATATCGGTTGATTGATTGATGAATCCATTAGATCTGAAATGGTATTGTTTATATTGTGATTTCATTGTGTGTGGTAAATCGTTATTACAGTTGTATGTAATGTATTTGAGTGACCCAATTTTGTTGTTGCATTTGAATAATACGCGTATAAGTTCGCCATTTTTTTAATATGTTGTTAAGGTAACCTTACACGTTAGGGTGTACCTGACAGGTTTACCTGCACAGTTATACCTGTCAGGTAAGCTTGTGTGGAAACCTGCAGAGTTGTGCAACATACACGCTCCGGTTTATTTGTACAACTCACCTGTACAGGCAAACATGTCAGGTATACCCTAGCGTGTATGCCAGGCAAACACGTTTTATAGGGCATACAAACCTCACTTAAAGCAAGTAATTCTATCCCTAGGGAGATAATGCAGTATGGCCGATCCCTAGGGAATAATGAGATTTGAATTTGGACATTCAAAAATCGTCAACATAAAATGTACGTGCATCGAACAATTGGACTCAAAATTCAAACTGGCCACTAACAAAAAATATAAAATAGAATAAAACCTGCTTACTGACGGGACCGTTTTATAAAATTGAAACTATAGAATCTTGGAGTAGTGAATTTGGTTAGTTTGATAACTTGTAAATATAATACTTATATTTCTCTAATTTATGATTTGGTCGACGAAATTGTCTTTTAATTATCTCACAGATAGTGTAAAAAGTATACTATGCAACACGGGGATAAAGCTGTCTTTGTCTAGGGCAGCTTAAATTCCTCAATTCACTCGGGTTTCTTTATTAACTCCCTCGCGTTGCTCGGGAGTTAAGTATATGAATCCCTCACTATCGTTCGGGATTAAAATCAGCAACCTTCGTTTTGTTCGGAATTCAACATGCCGCCCGCGACTTAAAGACACTGCTTTATCTCATAGTTACATAAACTACTATTATGTTTGATGTTTAAAATCATCCAATGACTTCTCCATAGAGATGGAACCCTAAATAGGGTTGAGATCACGGTTTTTTTTTCAGAAATTTCCAGTGGCTCTAGAGGGAATTTCCATCTGGGAATTTCTAAAAAAAAAAACCGTGATTGACGTGACCGTAAAAAAAAAACTGGGATTTTAACTTTTTGTTCTATACACTGGTCGTAAATAGTCGTATTAATCGCTATTTGATTATGTAGTGGCCGTATAGATGTCATAAGGACCTCTTTTCATCGAGTTATGATGTTTATTAGCGCTGCTTTGTGGCATTATATTGAAACTAGTTTTCATCACGAGTTTTATAAGGGATTTCGATGTACGCGACTTCCAACACCCGTGGCGTCTCCGGCGGGGGTCAGGGTTTGAGGATTGAGGCAGTGCATTGAGGGATACAGGCATTATACTATGTTTGTGGGTAGTGTAGCGTATACGCCAGTTAGCCGCCAATATTCCAGTCGTTATACGCGGATTTTCAAGAGGATTTACAACCACATATCCAATGTGGTGCCGGTGTAATGGCTTCAGCTAAAATTAGACTGAATCCATGTTATTTACGTGCGTGTATCGTCCATTAAATTGAATGTCTGGGCTGTAGGGATGCGCTGGAGAAGATTTTTGTGAACGAGGGAGAGATCTATGCTAGCTCTTTGTTACAAATAATGGGTTAGGTAATTGAGTTTCCACAAGACATCGTGTTTTTTTATTGGCGCTTGACCGCTATCTAACCTGATAGAAAGCGACGGCAAACGCGCTTACCTAGAAGAAACCTATTCACTCTTAATTTAAAGATTCCCGGGTTGTAGCTATCAGGAAACACAGACTCCAGGAATTCCAGAAGATGTCCAACAGTGGACGTCTTTCGGCTGAAATGATGATGATATCTTCCTTTTTCTCACTCGCACGCCCGACATTTTAACATGTCATGGTAAGGCCCCGGTAACTGTCTGGACCAAGCCCAAGACGTCGACGGCGCGCACTGTTCCCGTGCGCCTCAAGTAGTTGTCAGCAACAGCAGGGGCCCAGCTGGGTCGAAGCCTACTGGGGTCAGGGTTATCTGAAAAGAAGCTCGAGCCCCGGTATGAAAGCTAGAAGGAACGGGGTGGGTTTTTAGTCAGTAAGAGTCTGATACTATCTCCTGTTTCACCCAAGAGCAGGGTTTGTCATTGGATGATTTTGCCCACCGAAAAAATAAAAAAATGGTAAGGCCCCAGTTCTCTCCTAGCGACTGGCGTTCTATAAAACACTGAAGCCATAAGATTAAAGCGTATATCATATATGGCGTAATAATGATAACATATCTGGGGCCCTTGTTACGTGCGGGTTGGAGAGAGGAGACACGTGACATTTGAGAGTTAGAAAAGGCAATATTTACAATTTGTTTGAGTGTGTGGAAGATGTATGTATGTCCTGGAAACAAAAAAACTAAGAAATGTGACACTCACCAACCCGCACTGAGCCCGTGTGGTGGATACGGCCCATTCCCTTTCCTAGAGAGGAGGCCTGAGTCCCAGCAGTGGGAACATTAAAAGACTGATTATGCTATATTATTATTAGGCTATGTGGAAGTCGAGAAAAGTGGTCGACCTGGACGGAGTTGACGGGATGACCTAGACGCCTACCATAAGGACCTGGAAAATGTTGGGAGAGGCCTTTGCCCACCTATAGGAAAGTATAGGCCCTCTAGATGGACAGTTCTTAAGCTAGAACTACACTGTGCACACGTGTGCCACACACACCGATCTGGGCGCGCCGGTCTCCAATTTATATGGACACTAGACTTGTAGACCTACACTAGATCCAGGCCACGCGACGTCGTTCTACGTACAAATCAGGCTAATGTAGTCGGTCTAAATAATGTAGTTCTAGCTTTAATCTCATAGTTCGATGGGAAGGTACATTCAATTTGTATACTTCTGTGTTCCACTTTGCAAAGTCTTCTGCCGATGATATGAATAAATATTTGAGTTTAAGTTTATGAGACTATGAATATAATGCATCAATATGGAATGTTTGTGCCGCCATATTTAATATTTGCTATGACTGACGTTCTCCAAGTGTGTGAAGGCCATCTTTATAGTTTTGGTAAATAAAGATGTTATCGTATAATTCTTAAGAGTTAAATTAATTTTAATGAGAATGGACTGATAGGCAGTCGTTACAAGTGAAATACTGATATTGAGGGGTCTGTAGTCGTTTGGGCCCGCTCGATGTTGATACTGCGGGCCCAAACGACCACACAATTTATTTTCTATATTTTTGGTAGTCGATTGGGCCCACATAGAAATTTTAAAAGAATCCATTGTTTAAAGCTTCTGGTGGATACAGTGAAGTGCAAGATGCAGTTTTCATAGTCGGGAAGAGCCTAGGTAGCGCCTGGACTTGGTTCAGTCCGGGCGCGAGAGTTTTGGAGTAAATCATCTTTTCATTGTTTTTATACGGAAGTCTGTAAAATGATTCTGCAATGGCGCTAATTCAGACGTTTTAAAACGTCTTAAGCTAATAAACCACAGACTCCTAAAATAAGAAAAAAATAAACAAACTCAAGAGTGTTGTTTCTCAAAATCACTTTCCGTTAAGCTAAATATACGAGCTACTGTGCAAGTGAAATAAATCTTTGTTGTGTGAGCAATAAACGTCAAAGTCGTTTGTAGACAATGAGCTGGTCGTTTTGCGAAAACAATTCGCACCCTTTTGTTTTTTTAAGCACCGTGCTTAATATAAATGGCTGCATTTACACCGAAGCGTTTCAAATTGGACCGATGACCTGGTGAAAGTCGCGGGAATGCAATCAATGCGAGAGACACAGGGCCGTTCGTTGTGACGGCACTTGGGGGAGGCCTTTGTCTAACAGTGGACGTCTTTCGGCTGAAATCATGATTATGATGTTAACGTGTCAAGTTGTGACTCGCGCACAGTACAGCATAAGCTATTAACATTAAAACTGTTAATTAGAAACCAAAGCAAAACTAATTTTAACATAATTATATTCAAAGTATTCTGAGTCAAATTATATCCATTAACAAATCTTATGTGTAGCTAACAGCTACTAAAAGATTAAGAAAAACGATGAAGATCATAGGTTTCTTGTCAAAAAACAATACCCTGATACTGACAGTTCAAAATTTTCTTAATGATATTTACCTTATAGTCTCTAACATAAAGAAAGTTTTGTTTTTTATAGGTATAAGGTAAATAAATATAACATTGCGTACATCACAACCTAAAAAAAAAATTACGAAAAATTGTGACGTGAGAGTGTTATTTTTTACCAATTAAATAGATATAATTTATCACTCATTTAGCATTTATTATTTAAACAGCATAAAATACTAAGATCTTAAGTTTTTGACGAACAGACCGATTTGTTTGGGTTTATTAAAAAGGAAAAAAACCTTTTTTTATGTTAGTTTTCTTTTTATTTTTTAATCTTAAGTGTCTACATATTATTTCTGCATTATTGAGCCAATATTTTTCTTTTTACAAACGTTACATGCCGGTGTAAAAGCAGCCAGTCTCTCGTTGCAAAACTCGTAAACTATAAAGGGCTCATATTTTGAGTGGTGACTCACAGTTGACTTACCTAAGTCGCAGCTTGGGAAGTCGATAACTTGAGTATAAGCCCTCAAGTGTTCAAGTATGCGAGGATAAGAATTATTGTGGTTAGTACAGTGCTTGGGTTATTTTGGGTTTATTGTAACTGTTGTTTCATTTCTCGTTGACAAGTACTTTAAAAATTATAAATTGTTCATTTAACAGAACAATGACGTAGGTATGTTATTTTTACTGTTTTTTAGGAAACGGTGATCTAGTTTGTTTTTTTTTTACCTGGCAAACGTTGTTTTGCCAAATAAATTATCAAAGAATAAAATGGAAGGTGGGGGTAGGAGGGTAAAAAATAGCCTAGGACCTATTCTCAGACCTACGAAATATACACAAAAAGAAATCATAAAATTTGGTTTAACCGTAGTTAGAGAACTTTTGGAATTTTACAAATATATATATATATATATATATTATCAATTTTATATATATATATATATATATAAACTAGTACTTGACTGCGATCCCACCTGATGGTAAACAGTGATACAATCGATGATGGTGAAGGACACTGATTAAGAGTTTTCAAGGCTAGAGCCTATTCACTCTAGCCATCAAGACACCTAAATTATAATCGAACAGAAAGACTGTAGCAGACAATTTGTTCCAGTCCTTTTGTACGCGGTATAAATGATGAAGCGAAACGCTTAGTGTGGACCGTAGAGGTGCTATGTTTAAATTATGATAATTTAAAAGTCAAAAACATTTTGTTATTATTCTCAAAAACCACCCTTGCACCAAAGATTTTATATATTAGTAGGATATATAAAATCTTTGCCTTGCACAAAGAAGTATTACGACATTTAAGAATATCTTGACAGTGCAGCAGGACTTTGAATTAAATGTCATCTTGATAAATGATCGTTGACTTTACTGAGGAACCCGTCCAACTTGCTCCTTCTTCCGCCATTTTGATTTTGAACAGTTGGTTTTATTGTACACAATAACATTATTCCTTAGCATAAGAATGTTATTGGGGTTTGAGTTTTTTTTGTACTCGTAGGTACTTATGCCACCATACAAACATAACGTCTATATTCTATTATCTAAATCACTAAAAGTTTGGTATTACCACGTGGCATTAAATCAAGCACAAAAAAGAAAGCAGTACTTGTTAAAGCCATACATTGGTATTTTGACAATCGTTAACACTGGCTGAATGTAATTTTGTCTTTGCCTTCTAAATGAGGAACTTCCTTACAGTGCGTTTCACTTAAGAAGTTACATCGGCGTAATGTTGGCTCCCCTGTCTGTCTACACAAAAAGAAGGGAAAAAAGGAAAGAGTTGCCTACTCTACCAAAATTGTTCCCCGAAATGTGAAACGAAACCGATTTTAACGGTAGTTGCAACACTTTTTGGAAAATTATGAGAGGAATGGGATTTTATTTAAAAAAAGTAGGTCTCAAAGGAAGTTGTTAATAGAGAGGAACGATACTGTGGCGTGGCGTTTTCGTTATTTGAAAGAATTGCAAGACAATCGGAATGGAGCCCAGCACCCTATACTTTATACAAAAATAGTAACAATAAAAAAAGGAAATTGTTAAAGTAACGAAGTATCAGTTAATCTTATCTCTCATATCAAGTAATTTAATTGCTAAAAATGTTGCAACACTGTTTTTCCGTATTGCCAACATTACGGCAAAGGAACGTCTTAAGTGAAACGCACTGTACAATAGTTTTGTCCATATGGATTTTTTTTAAAGCTTTTTCCTGTCAAACGCTACTTCTATCAATAGCAAATTATGAAATCCAAATCAAAACGTATATTTAAACACAAAAACCTAACTGTAATACTTATTTTATTTCCCCGAAAAATAAAAATTAATTAGCTAAAAAAGTCCCCTACGTTAGTCGCAGACTAAACACAAATATCGTTAAAATGAAAAATGTCTGGGTTTTTAAAAATTATGAGCGTAAAGTAAACACTCGGTTATGTTAACCAGTTTGAGTTGAACCGTTGTATAATTAGAATCTGATTAGGTATACATTGGCTTGTTGTTAAATATAAAAAAAAACTGATAGAGTCAGAAGTATGTTTAAGTTCGCGATGTGTGTGGTCTCTGCCGAATTTAAAATAGATTATAACGTAGCAGTTTCATTTTTACGTTATTCAGAATTAAAGACAGAAACATTTATTACAAACTAGCTTTCCGCCCGCGGCTTCGCCCGCGTGGACTACAGTTTATATCGCGCGGGCAGAGACCCGTGCTCAGCAGTGGAATTATAGGTAGCCTATGTGTTATTCCAGTGTCTCTTCTACCTACCTACCAAATTTGGTATTTAATATATGTATTTCGGTTTATTCTTTAATTATTGTAATAAAAATTGATACTTTGATAGAAATCAATAATATAAATATGTACCAAAGTGAAAAACCAAAGTTTTGTTCCAATTCACCCCAGCGTTCCTAAGCGAGTTGACGAACAAGTCCTCAATTCAGAAACCCAAGGCCCTACCACGAGCTCATACATTTTTACATTCATTGACTGGTAATACGAAGTTCGCCGAATCAGCTAGGTAATAATATAATCGTTAAAAAAACGTACATAACGTTGTAATTACAAAGTGGTTAAAAAACTGAAGTTATAATTAACTAAATGTTTACGTAATTAATTACAGGTGTTAACTACCCTTTAATGTTGAGTGAACTATTTTATTTTAACACTTGTGTGTAAATATTTTCATGTTTTAATTATAATATCACTTTGTTTTAGTTCTTTTAATAAAGTAAAAGCATTTTCAGTTAATGAGGTTCATGTGGAAAGATTAATGTTTACACACGGGGTAAATAAATTACATTGTTGTTTTTGATAAGTTTATACAAAGAAAGAAAAATGTTTTTTTTTTGTTTTGTTTGTAATCTGCGAACAGTCTAGTTGACTGCTTGTATAATCAGATAGGTTGCAGTAAATTGAAGTTTGTGGCCGAGTAGTAGCGGCCCCAATTTACGAGTTGTAGGTCGCAGGTTCAAACCTAGCCAGGTGCATTACTTGGTGTAATTTATTTCATCACCACTGCTCTCAAAATGGTGAAGGAAAACATCGTGGGGAAACCGGCATGTCCTAGAACCTAAAATTCGAAGATATGTGACATTCACCAACCCGCGCTGGGCCCGCGTGGTGGATTACGGCCCATTCCATCTCCTAGAGAGGTGGTCTGAGTCCTAACAGTGGGAACATTAAAAAGGCTGATGATGATGATGAAAAAAGAAGAAGGTTATCTTAAAATTTGAAATAACGGTGACTAACGGTTTTTTTACTGTTTCATGAGTGTTTTTTAAACAATAGTATTGTTACCTCTGTTTAGTAAGATCATTAAAGTCATGTTTTCGCAGAATTTGCTTATCAGAATTAAAACTTCCTGTGACTTTATTTCCAAAAGTTTTTTTTTGCAATTTGCAACTCAGTATCGCATAGATAAGAAAAAATATAATTGCGGTAGCGACATGTAGGTCTATGTATATATCGTGGTCTGATCTTAGAAATTGGTCTCTTCGTGATATGGCGAACTAAAAATGGCCTGGGAAAATCATCTCATGACATCTCCGCTTTTGGGCGAAATGGGAGTCTGACACTATGTCAGACTTTTACTGACTAAAAACCCACTCCTGTTCGTTGCCTTTCATAAGTAGGCTTCGACCCAGCTGGTGCTGTTGCTGAGAGCTACTTGATGCGCGCGGGAAAAGTGCGCACCGTCCGGACTTGGACTCGGTTCAGATAGTTACCGGACGGTCGGACAGCGAGCTACCCACTGCTCGCCGTCCGCAAGCCCGCGTCTACGGTGGCTGAAAATCGGGATCGGAATCCCGGCGGCGGCTGGGGCGCTGACCAACTAATACTGGTCAGATCATTTAAAGGACACAAGATCATCATCATCATCATATCAGCTGAAAGACGTCCACTGTTAGATATTAGGAGTTAATTTTTTTCTCGACTTTTTTTTAACAAATCTAGGAGACATTTTGTATGATTAAATTTCGCTGTTACTTAAATCTAACAAGTTTTTTTTTTTATTTCAGGTAAATTAAGCCGATGTCCATATCTACCTACAAATTCTGTATCAAACTCTAGTAAGTGCTCTAAATATTTCTCACTCAATGCTTTGTAAGAGTTTAAGTATGAAGTTTTGTTATGCAGATACCTATTTTGGTGTTGTAAAAAACGCAATAATTCAGTCTAGATTATTGTTCTATTACTATTAAATTGAATTGGATTTGTTTATTATTGCAATTGAATTGGATAATTGAATTATTGTTTCCTTTATCCATTAAACAAACATATAAATTATATTTTCAAATATTATTGAATTGGATTTGATGAATTATTATTATTATTGAATTGAAAATGTTTAATCTATTTATTAATAATGTGATTCAGATACAAGTTTTCCGCACTAGTGCGAAAAAGTTCCTAAGTGTTTTGAAAAATCATTTACAAAATTACAATGCGCCAATTTAGATTTACTATTGGTAAGTAAATCTAAATTGGCGCATTGTAATTTTGTAAATGTTGTTAAAAACCATTTTACCGAAAACAGAAGCTTTTTTATTAGGAATATGCGGGTAAGACCAGTAAAACAGAGGCTGGTTCAAATTATACTGGTATTCTAACCACGTGTCTTCGCGGGGGTGGCTTCCACCTACCCCCGGCGTGACACCCATTCTCTTCGGTTCACGCTCATTTAATGATTACCGTGAATAATCACCGGAACATTTCTGTAATGAATGACCTATTGACATGCTAATAATTTGGTTATAGAAAAAAGTTGGAAGTTTCTTAGAATAGGAATTGTGGTGTTTCTTTATTTTCAAGCTTTTGTACTTTGCCTGTTTTAATTATTAATCCTTATTAATATTATAAAAGCGAAAGTGAGTTTGTTTGTTTGTTTGTTACGTCTTCACGCCTAAATGGCAAAACCGATTTTGATGAATTTTGGTGCAGAGATAGTTGGGACCCTGGAAACGGACATAGGCTAATAAACGCGGGCGAAGCCGCGGGTAAAAGCTAGTAGTTTTATAACCACCAAAAATGGCTTACTATTAATTGGCTTTAAAGAATGCTATGCGCATAGTTTCCTTGCGCGAACGAATCAAGAATGAAGATATTCATTGGAGAACTAATGTCACTGACCTAGCACAATAGATGGTCAATGAGGACGAAAGATTCTGGAGTGGGGCTGGAGTGAATGCAAGGACCGGTCATTGTGGTGACTCCCTCAATTGTCAGCGGCCTATGGTGGACGACTTACGATTGAAATGATTATCATTACGGTATTTAGTACGCAACGTCGACTAATACCTACAGGTCATTGGACTCGCTCAGCTCTTAAGTCGTCCTCCATAGTATGCAACGCCGACTACTACCTACAGGTCATTGGACTCGCTCAGCTGACGTTTTCTTAAAGAAATTAATTTCGTAAATGCGTAAATTAATACGAGTTTTAAAAAAAAGGTACTTTATTTTATAATTTTATCGTTACAAATCGATAGTGTTCCTTCCCGTGTCCGTTCCATCGATAGTAAGAAAGAAAGAAAGAAAAACATTTTATTTACCAGGAATGGCCAAAAAGTATTTACAAATTTTTAAGAGCATTCAATGTAAAGCATGCGCCACTTCCGAGCAAAACGGATCGATACGGATAACGGATCGACCCGATCGTGGAGGGTCGATCGGGTACATGGACTGAAGAATAGAAGTATATAAATACATATTTAAGTATGCCTGGCTAGTTTTTTTTTTTTTTTGAGGTATGTAAATCACAGAACAGTGATTCCTGTGTTCTGTGGTGTTAATAATCAAATAACTTTTTGAAATCACATCAGGCTATTACTAACTAAAGCCCACCTGTATTCGTTGCCCCTTACGTTCCAGGGCCACCAACTGTTTTAAACAATACTGTAGTTCTAAGCAATCTATGTAGCTTAGTTCCAAGGTTAAACAGAATCCTTAGATTAAACAAATAACCTTGGCAGCAATAAATACCATCGAACCCATCAACACCTGGTCTAAGCCCTCATTAGACTACACTCTCTAACCAACTTTAATTTGCGTGACACGATCAATATAATTAAACAGCCTAACAATAACTTTTAACGCGCGTGTTTTGAAGCGTGAAAAAGATGGCGGATTGGCGCGAAATTTGACATAACGCTACTAGTCGATGGAAAGTTGTCTGTGGTCATAAAAGTAATGTGTGAGGTTTGAGAAATGGTGTTTTGATCCGTGTTTTACACGGTTTTGATTTTTATGACTGAATTGTTCTTTTTCTCATAGCTTCTTATTTATGAGATTCTTGTTCAAATATTATATCTGATTGTGTTATTTTTAAACCAAAACTCGTATTTTCAGTTTGTGAACGCTTTCAGGAAGGTCGACATTATTTTTTATTTCCTTTAAAAAATTGTAGCTGTATTCATCATCATTTCATCTGAAAGACGTCCACTGATAGGTCTCCCCCAAGTGTCGTCACAATGAACGATCCTGTGCGTCCCACATCTATCCGATTCCCGCGACTCTCACCAAGTCATCGGTCCACCTTGTGAGAGGCGTTCCAACGCTGCGTCTTCCGGTACTCAGTCACCATTCTGTACCTCTATTACTAAAGACCAATTAGTTTTGTTCTTAAACAACTCTTTTAATTAAAAAAAAATCGTATCTCTCAATTTTTTTGCCATAAACAATCAACTAACAAAGTTCAATATTAAGAAAGAAAGGAGAAAGAAAACACGTTATTATATAGATTTGAAAAAAGAACTCATTTCAACATGTAAATTTAAAAAAAAATCTAGTCAACCTCTCAATTGTCCAAAGCTCCAATATCTCCGCAACGAAGTCATTGCTTTCAAATTGGCACAAATAAGTCCGTATGAATCAGAAGGTGCATCGTTTATTGATACTTATTACTTTCAGAGGTCAATGTCAATAAACGCAAGACTTTGTTTTGGCACAAGCGACGTTACATAGATCGACACAGAAATACCAATCTGTTTCGTCATCTATCTTTAGTATCATAAATCAGAAATGTTTATTTCAAATACATTTGCAGGCACTTTTGAATTGTCAAAATGTTGGTCAGTCCAAAGAACTGAAGCTAAAGTGCACGTTCCAAAGCGTAGATGTCTATGGAGAAGAACGTGCAAGAAAGTCCATGGACACTCTTTTAAATCATATTATGAGTTACATAAATCTTGGTTACCTATTTTTTGTCGCATCTATTATGTGAGCACAATATAGATAAATAGGTAATGAAAACAAAACTAATTAATAAATAGAAATCGCGTGCTCCATCGTCAACCACATCATCGCTTACCATCAGGTGAGATGGTGGTCAAACGAGCCTATCAATAATTTATTTATTTATTTGTATCTTCAACCAAGGACAAACAGATACAATAGAAATTCGACGACGAACGTCCGACCACAGTATGCACATAAAACTATGTGAAAAATTGAAAAAAAAAACACAAAAAAAAATAAGACATAAAAACACAATCATAATCATCTTCCTGCCCTTGTCCCGTTTTATTTGGGGTCAGCGCAAAAAAACACAATATTCTAATAAATTATGTATAAAAAAAAAAAACCACATTTTGATTCGCCATACCGCGTAGATACATCGAAAGACTGGAACAATTTGCCTGCTGCGGTCTTCCCATCCGATTATAATTTAGGTCTCTTCCAGACTAGAGTGAATAGGCTCTTAATAAACTAGTGCGCCTCACCATCAACGAATACATCACTGCTTACCATCAGATGGGATCGCAGTCAAACACTAGTGAGTGATGAATTTGATTGAATTTAATGTCGATAAAAAACCAAAACTTTGGTTATTCTTTTGTACTGTACTAGTTTTTAGCAAATGTACGTTAGTGTATCGAGTGTTATTAATTAATTGTCAAGCTAGGCGCTTCCGTGAGTCTAGAAATGTGATGCGAAGGTCAATTAATTTAGACTAGAATTGGGTAACGCAATACTTTGTGGAGCCTTGGCGAGTCATGTTACAGCTATGTTTGAGTTACAGACGGATGGTTTTGCCTGGATACTGAAGTGTCATTGATATATAAATAAGTAATGGTTTCAAAGTGGATTAGGTATCTTAAAATAGTCAAGAAGGTTTTGTAAATAGTATAAATGGCAAAACAAATATACGACACTAGCTTTTCGCGACTTTGCCCACGGATATAAAATATTAGCTTGTGTTTTTGTGTGAGGGAGAGGGAGACCAAAGAAAAGATGGATGGATTGTGTGAGAAGTGATATGAATGAAAAGGGAGTTAGTGATGGCGTGAGGCAGAATGGAAGAAAAAAACGTGTTGCGCCGACCCCAAATAAAACGGGATAAGGGCAGGAAGATGATGATGATGTCACTCAGGAATAAAGCAGCTTTCTATCGGTGAAAAATTTTAGCAATCGGATCAGTACTTCCAGAGATTACCTCCTACAAACAAAAAAAAAAACATAAAAACAAACTTTCATTCATATTTTTTGTATGTTGTGGTATATATTTTTTTGGTAATATTTAAAAAAAGTCGCAAGTTGAGTTGGACTCCACCTACACTAAATACAATACGGCACGGTTACGGTAGGTCATAGTGAGTATTAGGTGCCAGCGCGCAGCTAGGTGCGAGAGCAAAACAACGATGACCCGGTGTCCATGTTTTTTTGCGGGCAACCAGGTAACATAACAAGTTTATAACTTTGTGATTTTTTAGTGATACGGATATGAAATTTTGGGTGTAAAGTTAGTGGCCCTGGCTGCTGTGCCGGAGGTTGTGGGTTCGATTCCCACCCAGGACAAATGTTTGTGTGATGAGCATGATCGTTTGTTCTGTCTGGATGTAATTTAAACTATGTATAATGTGTATGTATGTATTTAGAAATATATAAGTATGTTTATCAGTTCTCCAGTACTTATAACACAAGTTTTGCTTAGCTTGGGACTAGACGACGTTGTGTGATAGTTATTAAATTAATATTATTATTTCGTTTATTTATTTTCACAACATATAAATTAATTTTAAATATTTCAATATAAAAATAATATCCCGCCGGTATCGAGAACAGGGTCTAATGCGCTGGCGTCTAATACTGACTATGACCGGCCGTAACCTGTATTGTATTTGGTGTCGGTGTTGTCCAATATATTATTATTATTATACAAGTTAAAAATTCCAAAAAACATGACTTACAAAATACGATGATCAGCTGTTAAGTTAACCCCATAATGCTACAAGCGATACAGCAAACAAACCGTAAAATAACCGTATCGTTCGTCACTTAATACGTAACTAGGGTTAACGAAGCGAGCCGTCAGCGCGAGAGGGTTATAACCCTTTAATGATCACGTGTGGTATAAGGGACCGAGTAAAGTGATATAATTATGGGATTTTAAGCAATGGCTAAGGAAAATGCCTCTTCGGGGCCGAGACGTAGATGATAAGGTGGATACAGACTATGCGAGGCATGCGCCGCGAACGGCACACAGCGAATGCCTCTGCTTGAAGTGTGCGCGTTGAAAACAATATATGTACCAATATATAATCAGGTCGAGCTATGCCGTGCGAAGCAAATGCTTCATTTGTCTGTCTTCATGTTTGTGGTGAGGCATGTGCTTGGGAAGCATTGGCTGTGCGCCGTGCATGGCGTATGCCTCGCAAAGTCTGTATCCGCTTCTTAGAAGAGCGCCGCGAAGTCGATACCGTGGTCAGCGTCCCGCACCAATAACTCCATCCTCAAAGAGCTTCACATCCAGTATTTTCTTTCTTTCTTTCATTTTTTCTTCTTTCTACAGGACAGTCTTTCATCAATTTTGCAGTTTGGACCTAGACCATGACGTTTAAAGTAAGATTGTTTTAATCTTGTTTCAGTGTGGATAAGAGACAGAGCTATACAGGTTGTCTAGCGACGTCTCTTACCCACACTGAAACAAGATTAAAACAAACTTACTTTGGACTTCATGGTGACCCCGCAGAACACTGAAGTTCTTTGGGTACATCTTCAGAAACGAGGACTCAACGGAAAGATTTGTGGCTCACGGCCGTGTTGAAAGCAACAGAGCCTGTTCTCAATTCAGAAATTCGCCCTTGATCCTTGCTAATATTATAAAAGCGAAAGTGAGTTTGTTTGTTTGTTACGTCTTCACGCCTAAATGGTAAAACCGATTTTGATGAAACTTGGTACACGGATAGACCATGTCCTGGAATAGGACATAGGATACCTTTTATCCCGAAAGTATGTTTCCTTGAGATAATTTTCTGCAATCACGCGGGTGAAGCCGCTGCCAGCTGCTAGTTTCACTCATAAAGAAACAATAATGGGATCTATTTTACACTATTTTTAACGCAAGACCACACAAAACATGGAACAACTCATCGCTCACCACTTACCGGACACCCTTTTTAAACAAAAGTTATTTTTAAAGGTTTTATTTTTATCCTAAAACCAAACCGTGGAATTAATTTGTTATACATTGTCAAAGTTTTTTTTTGACATTATGTCATGGTGATGTCAAGTCAGCATTTACGGGTTAGCGGCTAAGGTAATTAGATGACGAAGGGTTTAGATTGATTATGGAGTTTTAAGACTAGCTATTGCTCGTTGCTTCGCTCTCACGGAAATCAATTTTAGCACTTAAAAAGTGCTATTTTTTTTTTTTTAATGATAAAAACCAGTGCTTGACTGTGATCGCACGTGATGGTAAGCAGAGATGCAATCGTTGATGGTGAGGCGCACTGGTTTATTAAGAGCCTAATAATTTTGAATTATACAACTTTTTTATAGGTTTTCTATATTTTTTTTCTTTTAATCCACTCTTAAATTAGAGCGATTAAAAAAATATTAGTAATTAAAAAAAAATTGTTAATTCAAATC
The DNA here is from genome assembly GCA_949319445.1 of Mythimna lalbum. NCBI lineage: Eukaryota > Metazoa > Arthropoda > Insecta > Lepidoptera > Noctuidae > Mythimna > Mythimna lalbum. The sequence continues at coordinate 3,862,316 of OX439370.1, read as the reverse complement.
GCTTAAATTGTTTTTGAGTTTTAGCAAGACTAACGTACAGCAACAAAATAAACTTTTGAACTTGCGTTTATAATAAAAATTAACTTGCTTTCTTTTTTTTTACAAAATAATTAATGTAATAATTATACAATGGTATAGTTTGTATAAGTATATTATGTATTTCAGAAATTAAGTTTTGATCTTTTTAATGCCGCCGAAGCCTTCTAAAAACCCCGATTCTACAAATTTTCAAAAACAACTGTTCAGTAAATTTATTCTTACAAAACTTCAAAACTCAATAATTCAAGATCATACTAGAACACAAATCGATCCCCTAACTCCTATAAATACAAAATTGGACACAATCTTTCAAAAATCCCAGACTGCTAGAAATAAAAACTTTACCGATATGGTAATAGAAGCAAATAAAATATCTCTCTCCACCCCGTAAAGAAAAATAACGAGATCACCCCAAAATATCTAGTGAAGACGGACTTAACGAAGTGTTTGGTAAGGTATGAGCACAGTGAATGTAGGAAGCTATAGTATGCTATACTATCAATCAATTTTTATTTGCACAAAACATCGTGCACAATGATATACACGTTTTGCTTATATCACTGCACGCAAATATATATTATATACTTCACATAAAAAAAAAAAATAATTTTACTACTCTCACACAACTCCGTTTAGACACAAGCTAAGCAGAGCTTGTATTATGGGTTAAAAATAAAAATCAATAAATCAAACATGTTGTTTATTGAATGAAAAAGAGGTAGTCAGCTGACGACGACGTATTTTAATATCCATTCATTGTTATATCTCGTAATGCTAAAAAACCATCAAAGTATATTAATATACTTTGATCACAACCCAGAAATCTTTAAGTCAATATTGAATAGGTTACTTCTAGGTTAGTGCGCTCCATCGTAGACAGCATCGTCGCTTTCCTCAGGTGAGATAGCGGTCAAGCGCAAAACCTATCAACAATAAAAAAAAATCATACGTTTTTAGACACTATTGCTTTGTACCATACTTTATTATTATGAGCCCGCTGTGTCTCTCTGCAGGGCAAAGGCCTCCCTTCCGTTATTCCACACTTTTGTCCTTAGCCACTTCTGTGCCATACTTGTATATGACGTATTTAAAATCACTCGCTACTCCACTTAATACCTCTCGAAAGCTCCATAAATCTTCTTATAGCATATCAACAGCTACATTACCAGCATATTTCGTCACTGAATCACAGCTCAAGAATGCAGATCGAATCGGCGTGACTTTCGTTAGGGGGAGAACTGTATAAGCTATGCGTATACATTCTATACAATTATACATACAATGTATACTATACATTATCATGTACATGACTGTAACGAATTTGATGCGGTTTTTTATCGGAGAAATGTATTTTTATTGGCTTCAATTGACACTGATTTGGGGTCGGAAGACGTAATCTTGGTACTTGGTAGAATGTTTTTCGATGGCTGTTTTTGTTTATTTTTGTAAAACTGTAGATGAATTTTAGTTGAGAGTTACTTATGTAGAAATTAAAGGAACTAAGTAACTTCTTGGCTGTTTTTTTTTGTAGGTGGGAAAATCATCCATTTCCATTGACATCTCCGCGCTCTCAGGCGGAGCGGGAGATAGTGTCAGGCTTTTACTGACTAAAAACTAGGCTTCGACCCTTTTTTTTTTGGTGGGCAAAAATTATCTAATGACAACCCTCGCTCTTAGGTGTAGCGAGAGATAGTGTCAGACTCTTACTGACTAAAACCTCACCCCGTTCCTTCTAGCCTTCATACCGGGGCACGAGCTTCCTTTCGGAAAACCCTGGTCCCAGTAGGCTTCGACCCAGCTGGGCCCCTCCTATAGGCTTCGACCCTGCTGAACCCCTACGGTTTGTATGACCCCTGTATGACGGTAGCTGGGCATCTTAAGAATGTTTTAGGAACAAAAATTTGAATTAGGCGGGCTACCCGTCGAATTCAAATTTTCGTTACGTTTTCGGTAAATTGGAGTTTAGTATCGAACAGTAAGATGTGGATATCACATAATATTATGATCGTCATCTTTTTGCTTTTGTTCAAATACATGTCAGTTTCCTCACGATGTTTTCCCTCACTGTAAATGATGAATTGGTGAATACCCACGAGCTACCTACTATTTGTAAGCCGGGACCTCATCATCATCATCATATCAGCCGAAAGACGTCCACTGTTGGACATAGGCCTCCCCCAACCGTCGCCACAACGACTGATCCTGTGCGTCACGTATCCATCGGATTCCCGCGACCCTGACTGACCTGGCGACACTTGGGAGAGGCCTATGTCCAACAGTGGACGTCTTTCGGCTGAAATGATGATGATGATGATGATGAAAAGGAAATTTGTCACTGCATCACTCGGCTCCATTACACCCTTGCCTGCAGCTCGGGGTATATTCATTAATCCGATGTCGGTTCACCTTGTTAGAGCCTTGTTAGCCGGGACCTATTCCAGCTATATTCCTAAGTTTTGAGTCTCTTTTCTTGTGTCTAATGGCCAAAACTTTTGTTTTGTTTTTTTCCTGTAAAACAAATTATATTGTGTTTACTTTAAAATAATTCTTCCTATTAAACACAACTAAGTAAACAAAACTTTCTTCATACAATTCACCGCTTATGCTAAAAGATGGTTTGATTTATGCTAAGTTATGCCATGGTGTCGAGGAAAGCTTCTAATGGGTTGATCTTGACCTAACCTTTATGTTAGCCCATAAATTATTTATATGGCTTTCTTGTATAAGGACATACTCGTAGAGTATATTAACTGAGATATTTGTAATACATAATATGATTGAAAAGAGTATCGATGGAGTTTCTTGCACATTCTTCACTATCACACATATATACATAATCAGCCTTTAAATGTTTCCACTCGTGGGACTCAGGCCTACTCTATAAGAGAGGGGATGGGCCGTAATCTACCTCGCGGGCCCAGTGCACGTTGGTGGATGTCACATGTCTTCGAATTTTTGGTACTAGGACACGCCGGTTTCCTCACGATGTTTTCCTTCACCGTTTTTGAGAGCGGTGGTGGTGAATCGTCTCAAAACTTCTGTCCTTACTTTAAATTAATATATATGTAGTATATATATATTATATTAAATATATATGTATGTTTATTTTAAATATATGTATTCTTATTTTATTTTTTTTGCTCTTTCTCAAATAATTTTTTCTGTATATGCGCCTACCATAATGTCTCTGCACCATCCTAGGTTGACTGGCAGAGAATGCCTAAGGCATTAAGTCCGCCTATGTACTTTGTGTTGCATGAAGATTAAATAAATAAATAAATAAATAAATTACACAAAGTAATGCGCCTGGCTGGGTTTGAACCTACTACTTGTAATTCAGGGCCGCTACCACTTGATCACGACTGCTTTCCTCTCTAATTGCATCACTGCTTACCATCAGGTAGGATCGCAGTCAAGTCCTGATTTATATCAAATAAAAAAAAAACAGGTCTGTAATAATTTTTGGGGTAGGAAATCATCTAATTATATGGTAAGCGATGATGTGGCCGACGATGGAGGACGCTTGCCTAGAAGTAACCTATTCAGTCTTGACTTAAAGATCCCTTAGTTGTAGCTATCAGGAAACACAGACTTCGGCAGGGAATTTCCACTTGGCTGTACGCACAATAAGTATGTTCCCAAAATGCTATCGTCCGTAAGCCTTATCTCTTTATAATCTAAAAACCGCATTGTAAGTTTCATACATCTATCATGAAAGTTTAAATCAATCGATCGATTGGATGGCTATCAAATCGATCAATTGATTTTAAACAAGACCAATAAATTATATTTCATCTCTGTCAACATTCTTAAAACACATAACACCATTTCTGTACAGTCGGTTCGTAATTTTCCAAGTCAGGTATGTTATCTATCTCAAAAGGAATTGCAATAAAATCTAATTGTATCAGCTCTCTACAGCATCCGGCTGGCGAGATAAAAAACTGTTTGTCTTGTGCGATTTTTCTCAGAAATTGCTAAGTTTGAGATTGTGTTGTTTGTAGTTTCGTATTGCGGTGTTTCAACTTCATCATCATCGTTTCAGCTGAAAGGCGTCCACTGTTTAGAATAGCCCTCCCCTAAATGTCGCCACAACGACCGATCCTGGTCGTCTCGCATCTGTCCGATTCCCGCGACCCTCACTGGGTCTTTGTTCTACCTTGTGGGAGGTCTTCCAACACTGCTTCTTCCGATATGTGGTCGCAACTTCAGAACCTTTCATCCCCATTGGCCATTTGTTCTGTGAGCAAATCAAATTCTTTGGATTTTGATTATTAAAATTTTATTTGTTAACATAGTGGAAGTGGACTGGGAACAGACAGTCGAGCCGTTCTTGGGCGGAGCGGAAGATAGTGTCTGACTCTTATTGACTAAAAACCCACCCCGTTCCTTCAAGCCTTCATACCGGGGCTCGAGCTATCTTTCAAAACTAACCCTCTCTCTAGTAGGCTTCGACCCAGCTGGGCCCCTGCGGTTGCTGACAACTCTTTTAGGCGCGCGGGAACAGTTCGCGCCGTCGACGACTTGGCCTCGGTTCGGACAGTTACCGGACGGTCGGACAGCGAGTTACCCTTAGCTCGCCGTCCGCAAGCTCGCGTCTACGGTGGCTGGAAATCTGGGTCCAAGGTGTGAGGACGTCCATTTGATGATTGATTCCTCTGATATCCTTTTAAGATACCTTCAGTAGCATGTTCCCATGCATTTCACCACCTAGCCATAATAAACTACCACCCATCGCCTCTCAAATTAGCTTTTACAACTCAAGCACTTATATTCAAAACAAACCGGCGCAATTGACTCTAATTTCTTCTTAACTAAGCACTATAATATAAACAAACTGCAATAAATACTATTTAAAACATTCTTTCCCACGAAACTTCAGGACTACATCTGTCTCTTTCTCACGTAGGTTAATAGACAGAGATAAACATAATGAGTCAGTACCATTTGTTATAATTAAGGAGTGTTAACTCGTTTTTAGGTTATGCGGGTGTAAAAACGGTTTTTGGGGGGTCCTAACTGGATCCTGCTGGGTCTAAATTAGGTGTATGAATGAGAATTTCGATAAGGATGGCAAAGTGATTAGTGACCAGGTTCCCAAAAAAAAAACAAGAAAGGATTCTTAACACTTAGGTGTTTATAGCGCGTTACTAGCTGGTGCCCGTATGAATTTATTCCTAGGATAAAAATTCTATGTACATGGTCTACCTTTCTGCCAAATTTCATCGAAATCCTTTCAGCCATTCGAGTGTAAAGGACTAATAAACATACATACTTACAAAAAAATAAAAGATTTTTTTATTAAAAATCTGATACAAAGACATCTCCAAATTCAATGATCTTGTGTTTAAAAATACCTTTTCAAAATATCTGTCAACACAAAACACCGGATTGCTCTCTTTTGGATCTAAACGAAGCATCGTTACTGTCTATACGAGTATGTTTAACAGGTAGTCACGAAATCAACAGTTGTATAACACTGAAGGTTCACACGTGTGCCACACACACCTATCTGGGCGCATCGGTCTCCATACATTTTATATGGAAACTAGACTTGTAGAGCTACACTAGATCCACGCCACGCGACGTCGTTCTACATACAAATCAGGCGTGTTACACGTGTGCGTCGGTCTAATGTAGTTCTAGCTTCAGTCAAACGACTGCCAAATCTAAATAGCTTCATATCTCTACTGATATCAGAATAGCTATCTAATCAATAGGACTTTCAAAGTGACGGTCAATCGATCGCCATAAAATAAAGATATTGGCTCCCCCACGGTACGTACAATCGCTCAATTAGCTAACTCTATGGGGATTGAAGGGAGGGCCGTATTATTGGGGGCGGTTATTAGGAATTCATTTTTGTATGAAAAAGGGACGTGCGTAAAACCAAAATACTCTTTGGTATGTCAATAACTACAGTAGATTTGCTTTCTTATAAAATTATTATTTGACCCGGCGGTCTTTTTTTTCTGTCGACGGGGAAAATCATCATTGACGAAACCCGCTCTTGGGTGGAGCGGGAGACAGTGTCAGAGTCTTACTGACTAAAAACCCCGCGCCGTTCCTTCTAGCCTTCATACCGGGGCTCTAGTTTCCTTTCAAATAACCCCGACCCCGGTAGGCTTCGACCCAAATGGGCCCCTCCTGTTGCTGACAACTCCTTGAGGCGCGCGGGAACAGTGCGCGCCGTCGACGCCTTGGCTCGGTCCGGACAGTTACCGGACGATCGGACAGCGAGCTACCCATGGCTCGCCGTCCGCGAGCCCGCGTCTACGGTGGCCGGAAATCGGGATCGGAATCCCGGCGGCGGCGGCGGGGGCGCCGTTGCCTGATGCGGTCTGCCTCCTCCTTTGCTAGCATTACTGCTTCGCAGAAGGAGGCGACCGCCTGCCACTCCTCCTCGCTCCGGACCATGGCCTGAACCAAGGCCCGGCACCCGGCGGACTTCGTACCGCCTAACAGTCAATGGATGTGTTGGATACAGTCAACTGATTGCGATGAAACGAAACCTAAGTAATATGTAATATGTAATATCAATTAACACACAATTTTAATGTATAATATAAGTTATCTAAGTCGATTTCGTACATTTTACGTGAAGCGCATACAACTAAAAAATTTCCCATATTTATTAAACTTATGTATAGATTTATTATTATTGGGGTTTTGTATTTATTTGGCATTATTTTGTATTATTTGCCACAAATGTTTATTACTTTAAAGAGAGAAGAGCTTCTTTTCTTTAGAAATATATATGTTTTGGTATTTTTATAGACGGCTAGAATAATCAAGTAAAGAAAATAATTTTCAGATTTTAGGGTTTAAATGACGCGGGTTCGGATCCCGCACGGAACAAATATTGGTATGGCCTACTGATAGGTGTTCCGGGTCTGGGTTTCTAGTCTATGTAAGTTTACATATTTATGGATGCACTCACAATTTAAGAGACATTCCTAGGAGGGGCAACTTTTATTTTTTACATAAGTATTTTTGAACTAAATTAAATCAAGAATGCAAGTAATTCTAACCTTCCTTATCATGACGTAAACTTAGAACCAACAAAATTATGAATTGTTCGGTGTTGTCATTACAACCGCAATTTTTTATAGTAATTCGAGTCTAAATAATTTATTTCTGACCGCAAACACTGTGGTTCTTTGTGGTTATGTCAGAATTATGATTGAAGTTTGTTTTTGAAATGTGTGCTGATTTATTTGTTTTTAGGTCATATAAAAATATGAAATGAAACGTAATAATTCGGTCAAGGTTTAGTGTGAGTAGTTGAGTAGTTCTTTGTTAGTTTACCATCACAGCTGTAAGTATTAAACAAGTTTTAAAACAGTGGGCAACGTTGCATCATGACTAGAGGTCACAGCAGGGGCCCAGCCGGGTCGAAGCCTACTGGGGCCAGGGTTATCCGAAAGGGAGCTCGAGCCCCGGTATGAAGGCTAGAAGGAACGGGGTGGGTTTTTAGTCAGTAAGAGTCTGAGAATATCTCCCACTCCGCCCAAGAGTGGGGTTGTCATTGGATGATTTTGCTCACCATAAAAAAGGGATCTTTAATTCAAGAGTGAATAGGCTACTTCTAGGCAAACGTGCGCTATCGTCGGCCGCATCATCGCTTACTTTCAGGTGAGATAGTGGTCAAATGCTAGCCTATCAATAAAAACCCAAGACGTCGACGGCGCGCACTGTTCCCGCGCGCCTCAAGGAGTTGTCAGCAACAGTAGGGGTCCAGCCGGGTCGATACCTACTGGGGCCAGTGTTAACCGAAAAGAAGCTTGAGCCCCGGTATGAAGAGGCTAGAAGGAACGGGGTGGGGTTTTTAGTCAGTAAGAGTCTGACACATTCTCCCGCTCCGCCCAAGAGCGGGGTTTGTCATTGGATATTTTTCCTACCATATAAAAAAGCTAAGAGATGTCCAATATTACAGTACAAATAGATCACGGCCTATTCCTTCTCCCCCCAATAGGGGGTACATTAAAAAGTCTGATGTTTATAATTATTATGAGTCATCTAGGTGTGGCGTAGATACTGATGTAGTTAAGTACGAAAGTTAAATGTTGACATATTTACTAAGAGTTAACGTTATGCTCTGAGAGCCACTTGAGTGTAAGTATGTAGTTGAGACATTACGGTATTGTTACCTATGGGTACTATGGGAGATTCAGTTAAGTTTGAACTAATACCTAAGCATTGACTGATTAAGAACCAAGTTTGACAGATTATATTACTCGATTCCGTTTTACAACTGACTTAAAAAAAACCGGTCAAGTGCGAGTCGGACTCGCGCACGAAGGTGTCCGTAGCGTCCGTAGCAAAAAACGGCAAACAAAATTGTTGTATGGAAGCCCCTTAAATTTCTTTTTTCAATTTTTTTGTATATAATATATACGTATTGAAAAACGTCGTTAGATACTCGTCACTGCAGCCCTCGTGCGTATTCCGCCTCGGTCGCAGTGAAAAACCTTTTGCACTTGTATCAAAATGTTAACTATTTCGTCTTTTACAACTTTATTTTTTCGTTTTATTTCGTCTTATACAACCTGAAACATCTGTCTAGTATTTTTACAAAATTCAACACTGTATTACATCCAACTCTCCCTGATGGAGCTAAATTCCGTCGTCGCTGGGTTCGGTTCCCTCCCCGTGGTCGTTTGCGGGGACTTCAACGCCTGGAATACGGCTTGGGGTTCTCGGCACACGAACCAACGGGGTCGGATGGTGGAGGACTGGGCCTTGGAGCTGGGCCTGGTCGTCCTGAACCGGGGCTCTGTCCCCACGTTGGTGCGGATGCGGGGTACATCAGTGGTGGACATCTCGTTCGCCAGCCCCGCTCTGTCGCCGCGTGTCGTCGACTGGCGCGTTATGGAGGAGGTGGAGACGTACTCCGACCACCGGTACATCCGGTTGGACGTCTCCGCTGAAACCTCGGCCGCGCCGGTCCGACAGAGCCCTTGTGGTCCGCGGTGGGCGCTTAAGCAGATGGACCGGGAGCTCCTCCTGGAAGCCGCGACGGTACAGGCCTGGGTGCAAGCACCGGACAGGCCTGTCGACATCGACGTCGAGGCGGAGTGGTTCCAGGAGGCCATGTCGCAAATTTGCGACGCGGCAATGCCCCGAGTCCCTCCAGGTCGTGCTAAGCGCCGCGTGTACTGGTGGTCGCCGGAGATCGGCGTACTGCGCAACGCGTGCAACCACGCGCGCCGCCGGTACGACAGACACTGCAGGCGCCGCAACCGCCAGCCGGATGCGGAGGTCAGAGAGGCGGAGCTGTATGAGGGGTACAGAGAGGCAAAGCGCACCCTCCGAACGGAGATAAGGCGGGCCAAACTCGAGGCCCGCAACGTGTGGCTGGGGTCTCTGAACGCGGATCCGTGGGGGCGCCCGTACAAATTGGTACGGGACAAGCTACGCCCCTGGGCTCCGCCGCTGACTCAGAGTCTCCGGCCCCAACTCGTGGAGGGTGTGGTAACCACTCTGTTCCCTGCGCGAGGGGAACACTCCCCCCCGCCCATGGCTCCGCCCCCGCCAGCAGTGTCTGACGCGGACCACAACAGCGACGACGACGACAACGCTCCAGAGGTGACCGAGGTAGAGGTGAGAGTGGCGGTGCGAAGGCTGAGTGCCAAGAACACCGCCCCAGGACCCGACGGCTTGCCAGGGAAAGCCTGGGTCCTGGCCATGGAGGCTCTCGGGCCTCGACTAAGAGGGCTCTTCAGCGCATGTATGGAGAGGGGCCAGTTTCCACTTCGCTGGAAGACGGGGAAACTGGTCCTCATCGCAAAGCCAGGGCGCCCTGCGGACTCTCCGTCCGCGTACCCGCCCATTGTGCTGCTCGACGAGGTGGGCAAGCTCTTTGAAAGAGTCATTGCAAACCGCCTCGTCGCGCGGCTAACACGGGTGGGGCCGGACTTGTCGGACGGACAGTTCGGCTTTCGCAGGGCGCGCTCTACGGTGGACGCCATCATGCGCGTGCGAGCCCTCACGACAGGGGTTGCGGTGTCCCGGGGCAGGAGTGTCGTGGCAGTGTCCTTAGACATTGCCAACGCGTTCAACTCCCTGCCCTGGAGTACGATCCGGAGGGCACTCCGGTACCACCGGGTGCCCGAATACCTCTGTCGATTGGTCGAGGCTTACCTGTCGGACAGGTCCATTATCTACCCCGGTCACCAGGGAGACTGGAAACGTCGAGAGATGTCGTGCGGTGTTCCGCAGGGGTCGGTTCTAGGCCCACCCTTGTGGAACATCGGCTACGACTACGTGCTGCGCGGCGACCTCCCTGACGGGGTCAGCGTGGTCTGCTACGCAGACGACACGCTGGTTCTAGCGCAGGGAGAGTCGCACCAGGCGGCGGTCGCCCTAGCGACACGCGGGGTTGCGATAGTCGTTGGTAGGATCCAGGAGTTGGGACTCGAGGTGGCGCTGCACAAATCCGAGGCCATGTTTTTCCACGGCCCTCGGAATGCGCCACCATCAGACTCCCAACTTACGGTAGGAGGAGTTCGCATCGGCGTCGGGTCGACGATGAAGTACCTGGGACTCGTTCTCGACAGCCGATGGAATTTCGGAGAACACTTCCGACGTTTGGCTCCCAAACTCAACCGGGCCGGGGCTGCTCTCAAGCGGCTCCTGCCCAACCTTGGGGGTCCAGACGCCTCCTGCCGGAGGCTCTACGCGGGGATCGTTCGGTCCATGGCCCTCTACGGGGCGCCGGTGTGGGCGCCGTCGCTGGCAAAGCGACCGGCGTCCATACTGAACGCCTGCCAGAGGGTCATGGCAATACGGATGGTGCGGGGTTACCGCACGATCTCCCGCGAAGCGGCGAGCCTTCTGGCTGGCCTACCACCGTGGGATCTGGAGGCAACAGTCCTTGCACACATGCACGATAAGCGCGTGGAGATGCAACGCCGGGGTGAAAGTCCACTACCGCGACAGGTCGAGGTATGGCGGACAGAGCTCCGGCGGGATCTCACGGTGAAATGGCGTCAGCGACTATCGCAACCCAGTGCTGGGCACGCCACAATTATGGCGGTAAGTCCCCTCTTTGAGGCGTGGCTGGAAAGACCTCACGGCGTCCTTACCTTCCGCATGACGCAGGTCCTCACCGGACATGGCAAGTTCGGGAGGTTCCTGCATCGGATTCGAGCGGAAGAGACGCCCGGGTGCCGCCACTGTGCGGAACGCCCGGAGGACACGGTGGAGCACACAGTTAAGGTGTGCCCTGCTTGGGCGGAGCAACGCCGTGCCCTCGTGGGGGTGATCGGCGGCGGAGACCTCTCGCGCCGGGCCTTGGTTCAGGCCATGGTCCGGAGCGAGGAGGAGTGGCAGGCGGTCGCCTCCTTCTGCGAAGCAGTAATGCTAGCAAAGGAGGAGGCAGACCGCATCAGGCAACGGCGCCCCCACCGCCGCCGCCGGGATTCCGATCCCGATTTCCAGCCACCGTAGACGCGGGCTCGCGGACGGCGAGCCATGGGTAGCTCGCTGTCCGATCGTCCGGTAACTGTCCGGACCGAGCCAAGGCGTCGACGGCGCGCACTGTTCCCGCGCGCCTCAAGGAGTTGTCAGCAACAGGAGGGGCCCATCGGGGTCGAAGCCTACCGGGGTCGGGGTTATCCGAAAGGAAACTAGAGCCCCGGTATGAAGGCTAGAAGGAACGGCGCGGGGTTTTTAGTCAGTAAGACTCTGACACTGTCTCCCGCTCCACCCAAGAGCGGGTTTCGTCAATGATGATTTTCCCCGTCGACAGAAAAAAAAAAAAAAAAAAAAACACTGTATTACAAAAAAATCACAAAGTTATAAGCCAGTTATGGTACCTGGTTAGCGACATAAATACATGGTTACCAGGCCATCCGGATGATTGAGGGGATGTTTTACTTTCGCACCGAACTGTGCACTGACGTATAATGCCCGCTATGACCTGTCGTGATCTGTGTTATACTTAGTGTCGGTGGTGAAAAAATATAGCATGGTGTAAAAATTATTGAAATCTGATTCCGAACAAATATACAGGTTTTGCATAAACCAAAAATAATTTTGTAGAAATCTTTAAGAGTACAACAGTCCATAGTTTTCGCATCCTCCTGCAGCATGCCATCACCGTCACTTGACCTCCGGCCCTCACACCTGCACATAACGGGGCCCTCCTTCATTCGCTGCTATTCTCAGTTCATAACTGATGCCATTAAGGTTACCATCACTCATACAATCAAACGTAAGTTAAAAGCTTAGAAATCTTTCATGGTTAGTTTGTTGGTTATAGTTTTACATACCTTGACGTCTGTACTAGTGATGTGGATGGATGGAGGGGAGTGGGAGAGTAAAGAAAAGATGGATGGATTGTGCGAGAAGTGATATGAAAGAACCGGTACCGCATCTTGATCACTTATTCTAGGGTTTAGTACAGTAGGTAAATTACATTTTGAAAAAAGTCAGTTTAACAAGATGGGGCAGGTATTTTGTAGCCAACTACCCTGAGAAGAAACACCGAAACAAAATCAGGAGTCGAAGTCTCTTTTAAAGTTCATACAGCAAACATGTAATGAGATAATCATAGGAGAATCATGCAGATTAGTGTCTGAGATTGAATGAGAAGTGATATGAAAGAAAAGGGAGTTGATGATAGCGTGACGAGTGAGAGGACACAATGGAAGAAAAAAACGTGTTACGCCGACCCCGAATAAAACGGGGCAAGGGCAGGAAGAAGAAGAAGACGTCTGTACTAGTGATGTGTCCAATGTTAGATTTCTCACATTCGCGACTGCGATTGCGAGACGTCTCAAGGACTGTTCCAGCGCGCCTCAAGGAGTTGTCAGCAGCAGGAGGAACCCAGCTGGGTCGAAGCCTACTTCTTCTTCTTTTCGTGTCGATTTGACTCAGATTTTGTCCGACCAATACTTTGCCACCTGGACAGCTCTGTCGTTGGCCTCGTTCAGATCGTTTAGGGAGCAGGTAGTTGTGCATGCCGGGCAGGAAAAGAGATGACACATATCCTGTGAAGAAGCTCCACACTGGCACTGTATTTGCAGTGGGTCAAGGAAACCCCATTTTGCCAGATTATATATATTTTGCTAGATAATACATGATCCCCGGGCCATCTGGGTTGAAGGGTTGTTTTGCTCCCGCACTCATCTGTGTGCTTGCTCCTAATGCCCGCTATGACCTGCCGTGACCTGTGTAGTCCATAGGGTCGGCAGTATCTAACTTGTGACCTTTTTAAATATTTCTGGGAAAAATATAACATGGTGTAAACATTATTGGAATCGATTCAGTAACTGATTCTGAACAAACTATATTCAGGACCATGACGTTCAAAGTAAGATTGTCAATCTTGTTTCAGTGTGTGTAAGAGACAGAGGTATACAGGTTGTCTAGCGACGTCTCTTACCCACATTGGGTAAAACAAAACAATCTTACTTTGAACGTCATGGTAACTCCGCTGGTTACGCATATACTAAAAATCATATTGTTTAAGCAATATGGCTAACCATTTTATTGTGTTATTTAATAACCTGCCAAGTAACACGTGTTTTGTTTCTCATGAATATAAATCTTTATTAATTTACAACAACCCATTATGTCCCACTGCTGGGCTCGGGTCTCTCCTTAATAAGGAGGACATAGCCTACTGATACCACGTTGGCTAGACGGGTTGGTACAGAGTTTTATTTCAAGTTTTCCTTCTCTTTCACTGGTCGTATAGTAATGTTTCCCAATTCGCCTCTTACGATGATATGGGATGTTAAGGAGTAGTGACATATTGTATTCTTACTCCGTCACCACGCGGAGAATGAACATTAATCTTTAATTAATTAGCAAATACATTAAATATACATATTGTCTATAATATATCACTATCGACTATTGACAAGAAAACAACGATACATACTTTGGGGAATTATTTGTCAATCTTCGTGTGGAAGGTGTAGCCTAGTCTTAATTTACGGCCAATTAGGTAATCGAATAATTGATTGAAAGGTTGATTGATTGATTAGTTGGTTTAGAAACGGCTTTGTATCAATTTAATGGCTCCCGCTCTAAGTGGAGCACGAGTGAGTATCATTCTTCAACTGTGTTCCTTCTGTTGCTTTTTTACTGAATCAAACTCACCCTTGTTTCTTCTGGCCATGAATCTCCTGGCCATGAATCGCAATGGGCAACCCCATTGCGATTCATGGCCACGGTAACTCTATCGAATAATTTTGCACTAGGCTTCTTTTAATGAAGTTGTTAGGGAATTTTATTAACTGATTATAAAATTTTAGAATTATTATTATATATTGATTATTGGGATTGTAATTTTATTTTATTTTTATTTTTTGAATGCATATTTTGATTTTAATTTGTTAAAGTGTTTTTAACTGATTGAATTTTGTATTTTGTGTCCATTGATATACAAATACCCATATCTTTTTAACGTGAATGAGTTATCTGATATAGGTTTTTTCGTAATTTTTTTTTTTTTTGTAAATTCAACCTGTAGGGGATGAAAAGGGTAAATTTCGTTTATATGCAAACTCTCATTCTGTATACCGATATACTTGAAAGTTAGTACAAATAGTATAGAAGAAAGTGCTAGTGGCTTTACAGAACTACTAGAAAATGGATAGTGAGAACTATTATTATTCTCTCAATAGAACAATTTAGATGGTTTTATAATATTGTACGGAGGTTTCTTATTTCTTAGGTTCATAAACTTGAAACTTAGCATAAATTTTAACCTACACTAATATTATAAAAAAGCAAAGTTTGTTTTTTTGTTTGTTTTTATCTCTGAAAGTACAGATTCGATTGCGAAATTTTTTTCACCGGTAGAAAGTTGCTTTAATCCTGATTGTCATTTGATGGCCGCGGGCAAAATTTAGTGAATAAGAAAGACTTAATTTTAGTTTTTTAAAACTACCCTCAAAATATGGTTTAAAGGGTGTTTAAGTTATACATGAAATCTTTAACGCCCAAGGTGTACATAAACGCGAATAGTACAATAAATAACAATACCAACAGGTAATTTATCAGCATTGACTATTAACTAAATTGCATTAAAATAAAATACAAACATTGCCAAATAGGTAAATATCTCCATTCAATCCCCTTGGGCCAATCTATTAAATGCATTGTCTGGTGAATTTCAATCTGCGGGCTTACCAATTTATGCCGAGTGTTGGGGTAGGTCAAATATGTCTAAATTGTAAAGTGACACGGGTCATATCCCCCATGGCAATTCATGGCAATTGAATTTGCTCAATTTATATGCCATTTGCAAGTTGCAAGTGGAAATATGCGACTATTTGAGTCCGTCTATGGATGCTAGTGTACTTCTGACCGCGCCATTTGTAATAGAATGTTGGATTTGAAATTGGAATGAGATAATTTTGTTTTTGTAATAAAATGG
Organism: Mythimna lalbum; assembly: GCA_949319445.1. NCBI lineage: Eukaryota > Metazoa > Arthropoda > Insecta > Lepidoptera > Noctuidae > Mythimna > Mythimna lalbum. The sequence continues at coordinate 3,846,883 of OX439370.1, read as the reverse complement.
CGCTGTAGAAAATGGCGTCATCGTTTTGTAAATAAATATGTCGTCAACATAGGAAAATATTTAATGAATCATAGAGTATTTTTCTTGTTCATGTTCATAAAATTATGACTAATATTTAATTATTTATTCTAAATCATTTACATAATAGGTAAGCAAATATCTTTGTTAATACCCTGACTGCTATGCCGGAGGTCGTGGGTTCGATTCCCACCCAGGACAAATGTTTGTGTGATGAGCATAATCATTTGTTCTGTGTCTGGGTGTGATTTATCTATAATATGTATGTATTTAGAAATATATAAGTATGTTTATCAGTTGTCTAGTACTCATAACACAAGCTCTGCTTAGCTTGGGACTAGACGGCGTTGTGTGATAGTTGTGGAATATTATTATTATTTCCTTTATTCGTTGTACAAACATATAAATTATATTTTTAAATATTTAAATAAAAACTAAAAAAACATTTAAAAATATAAAAAATAGTGTCCCACCGGTTTCGGGAACAGGGTCCAAGCTACCGGCGGTCAGGGCTCCAGAAAAAGGAACCTCCTGACTATACGAGCCGTGTCCAGGGGTACCGCTTTCTGAATCAAGCCCTTGATCCAGCCGCCTAACGAGAGCCTCCTAAGGTGTTAGTCGAGGCTCTTGGCTATTAAGCCATTGGCTGAAACGACTATCGGTACAATAATCGCTGAACCCACTTCCCACATGTCGACAACCTCGCGAGCCAAGTCAATATACTTGATTTGTTTATCTTTCTCGGCTTTCACGAGGTTCTCGTCATGTGGAACGGATATGTCAACAATCATTGCACGCCTCTCGCTTCGGTCCACCACCACTATATCAGGCTTATTGGCTACAATAGTCCTGTCAGTGATGATGGATCGGTCCCAGTACAACGTGATATCGCCATTATCGAGAACTGGGTCGGGCACATACCTGTAGTATGGCACCTCCGATTCCACAAGAGAATACTTCAGAGCAAGTTGCTGATGGATAATCCTGGCTACAAGGTTATGTCTATGCAAGTATTCCCCGTTAGCTAGACGAGAACAACCAGAGATAATGTGGCGGATTGATTCACCCGGTCGGTGACATGCCCGACAGATGTCAACCGTGCCGTCCTTCACAATAAATCTCCGGTAGTTATTCGTCATGATAACTTCGTCCATAATTGCACAGACAAAACCTTCGGTTTCCCCAAAGAGGTCACCGACGCGCAACCAGGCTACGGACGCTAGTTGGTCTACATCGGGCCTATGAAGGGCCCGGAAAAAGCGTCCGTGAAGTTCCTTACTCTGCCATACTTCCTTGCGTACGTTAGTGTCAAGCACTACAGGTTTGCGCCAGTTCTCGTTAGCCAAGGAGAGCGGGGTGAGTCCCTTGTCCACTGCCACTACATCACGATGCATACCCACGTCGGCGGCTAGGAAGTATTCCCTAAGACTGCATACCTCGCGATTGTGCAGGGTCTTAGCGTTTAAAAAGCCTCGACCCCCACACTTTCGCGGGATATACAGTCTCATTACCGACGACCGAGGGTGATGCATTCGATATGCAGTCAGCAGTGTACGAACCCTCCTATTATTACTATTATAATATTTAATATTCATACATAGTTAAAGAAATTACAACTATTTAACGGACTGTGGATTGTGGATAAAACAGAAATTGTTTCAAGAAATTCAATTTCACAGATAAAAAATAAAAATAAAAATTTCAATATAATTACTTACTTTATAAAGTAAATATACTTCTCAGATGTTGATATAAGTTATTTGACGGTTATTTAACTCAAAAAACGTATTTTCTATGGTTTTACTATGGTAATGCAGGTAAACCTGTTAGGTATATCCTAGCGTTATTGCATATCTTATCTGAGAAATGTATGTAGGTATTTAGTTTATAAAGTTATTATATTATTTTTTTTTATGTATGCAATAATCTATGAAAATGTCACAAGTTAAAAATCTTTCTATAAAAAAAAAAAAAAATTATCGACTTCACTAAAAAATTGAATTGAATTTGAGGAGTTCCCTCGATTTCGTCAAGATTTCATCATCGGATCACAACTTGGTGACTATGGGAATATTTGGAAAGTAAATCCTTTTCAACAAAAAAAGAAATTTTCAAATCGGTTGGCAAGCGACAAAGTAATACGCGAAATAACATAAAATAAAATACAAACATCCGAATTCCTTTTTTAAAGTCTGTTAAAAAAACCGTATTGTCTGTGGCTTCACTATGGTAAGAGATAGGTAGGTACAGACAGCAAAACAGTTTCAACAAATCAGTCTAATTGTCACACTTAAAAGACACGGTACTCAAATATTAGTCGACCGCAATTGTTTCTGTAGACCGTACACTCGGTCAATAGGTTTAAGGCTGTTTGTCGCCATATTACCTGAACTTATGAAGGTCACTTCCTGACTAATTCGTCAATATTTGTGGTATTACTCTGAAACTAGTTTCTTTGGCAGGGTTTGTTGGTAGAACATCACAGTAATGTTTTAAAGGCTAGAGTTTGTGTCTATGAATGTGTGTTTGTTTGTTACTTCTTGACTCTTATACTGCTGGCTGGTCGTATTTGGGTGAAATGTATTTTTAGGGTTCTGTAACTCGAAAGGAAAAAACCCGTACCCTTATAGGATCACTTTCTTGTCCGTTAGTCTGATCATCCATCTGTCTGTCTGCCTGTCAAGACCCTTTATCTCGGGAACGCGTGAAGGTATCGAGTTGAAATTATCAAAAACTATATACTCAAGTCTGCGAACTCTTGTAGTTGCAAAAAAATCAAACTTTTAAGTTAACGGGAAAAAAATATACTTCGGTTTATGTGGCAAAAAACGTACATGTCGATACCCACTCAAAATTGATGGGGTACTTCCCGTTGACCCAGAATCCTGAAATGTAGCATAAAGCAAGGTTTTATAGCACAAGTATAGGAATAAATCTAAAAACTGCTTATGTCACAATTTTTTTTTGCGATTCGGAAAAAATTTCCGAGACTCCATATCGGAATTGAACTATGCACATAGGTAAGTCTGTATGGAACCCTCAAGGCGCGAGTCCGACTCGCACTTGACCATTTTGCGTTGTGCAGCTAGACACCACATTACAGAGTTCGTACCAGTACTGGATATACCTTCCAGCTATAAATACTAGTCTTATATTTTATAGCAGGTCCATTTTCTCACGCCACATCTTGTGGGTGCTAAACTACGACGCCATGATGTATAATTTACCTAACGGATAAAGGGACCTGCCGTCCTCATTAACGACCATGACCAGTTCCCTCTTAAGGCGAGGTTGCACCTTTTTGAACCTCTGGAAATCCACAAACATAAAAGAAAACACTATGAAAAAATATTTTATTAAAATTGACTTACCATATGGCCAACCGCTGCCGCGCTAGGTAAAAATCAAAACAAGATATAAATTAGGTAACTCGATAAAAAAAAAATACGAATCTGACCCAAACTTACGATTTCAAACGTGTATATAATCTACGAGAGTACTCATGTCGCGGAATATTTAAAAGTGCTTAAAATAATAAACCATTTTCCTCTTAACTTGAGTAAAACCTGGTTTAGAAATTAATGACGAGGATGTTAGGGCTGTGAGGTTTTCGAAAGAATTAAGCGGATATTACTTTAGACCGACGCGCACGTGGACCACGCCTGATTTGTACGTAGAGTCGTGTCGCTTGGCGTGGATTTATTGTAGCTCTACAAGTCTAAGTGCCACACCCCCCGCCAGACCCCACCAAAGGCCCCAGACCCCTGACATGTTTTTGCAAGCGTGATCCACAATTGACGATATGGTCGCTTACCGTAAGGTGCGAGCCTACTACTATATTGTATACATCACATCACCCTTAATCACACTAATCTATACTTATAATAAATCTGTAGAGAGGTCAATTCTGTACATGAAATATATTTCCAAAATAACTATCAGGGGGTGATTAGTGATCGATACTGATGCCAAAAATGCAAACAGTACAATTTTTGTCTGTCTGTCTGTCTGTCTGTCTGTCTGTCTGTCTGTCTGTATGTTCTTTATAGAAACAAAAACTACTCGATGGATTTTAACGAAACTTGGTACAATCATTCTTCATACTCCTGGGCAGGTTATAGTATACTTTTCATCACGCTACAATCAATAGGAGCAGAGCAGTGAAGGGATATGTTGGGGAAACGGGAGAAATTACTCGACGGAATAAGCAACAGGATCCGCGTACGAAGTCGCTGGCAGAAGCTAGTATTATAAAATTTGCGAATGTGTGTGTATTTGTTACTTCTTCATGCTCGAAACGCTGAACGGATTTGGGTAAATATTCGTACAAATAGGCATATCTACACTAATGTAATAAAGAGGTTAAGCTTGTTTTTTTTTGTTTGGAGGAGGAAATCTCTGGAAGTACTGGTCCGATTGCTAAAATTTTTTCACCGATAGAAAGTTGCTTTATTTCTGAGTGACATAGGCAATATTTTTTGTAAGCGGGGGAAGCTGCGGGCAAAGGCTAGCATTATATAATTTTCGGCTATCACGAAGGCGAAAGGAAGCAAATAATTTAAAAAATCTAACAATCCCTCTCGCTCCATCCTAAGAGGGAGGAGTAAACGGACGATTACCCACTAAAAAAGGGTATAGGTAGTGTGTTTTTATTACGTTTTATGTGAGCTTTTTTATTTATTTTCTTTTGTTTTTGTTTCAGGTAAATGCCTATTGAACTCGTCAACAACAGCCTACTGTTATGTAGTCTCCTTTTTAATCGACCTCATTGAGTCTACTGACTACTGCCGTTGGAATTGGTGTGAAGAGAGCAGGTAACACATATTTATACATTTCAATGCAAAAATCTGTCTCTATGTTTAAATACTCAAACGGATCTTGGTGAAACTTGGTAGGAAAATGGCCTAGTACGTTACTTATTTTGGATAATAAAACACTTTACTCAAATAGAAGCTAGTAAAATCCTTACTTAATATTATAAAAGTGAAAGTGAGTTTGTTTATTTGTTTGTTACGTCTTCACGCCTAAATAGCTAAACCGATTTTGATGAAACTTGGTACACGGGTGGACCATGTCCTGGAATAGGACATAGGATACTTTTTATCTCGGAAGTATGTTCCCTTGGGATAACTTTCTGTTATCACGCGGGCGAAGCCGCTGGGAGCAGCTAGTAATATATAAGGTTCTCTTGACAGTTTGAGGCCCAAGCGCAAAACAATGCCATAAAACCTATAAAACAGTAACTTTTTGAAGCCTACTTCTCGGTAATGTCTTAGCCAATCGGTTTAAAAAAATATACGTATGTCTTGGCGGTAGTACGAGTATACTTCCATTTAACTCAGGCCAGATGTTCAAGGGACTACCTACACGGAAGGTTTTATAAGATTTGTTTGGGTTTATAGGCTTATAGGACTTACTTATTTAGGTAGAAAAACAAGAAGGTACGATAAATTTTTCTTCCTGTTCCTGTCCTTATCCCATATTACTCGGGGTCGGCGCAACACGTTTTTTCTTCTATTCTGCCCTGTCTCTCTCTTTTTTTTCATATCACTCCTCACAAAATCCATCCATCTTTCCTTTGGCCTCCTCTTCCTCTCTATCTATCTACATGTATACTCAGAACTCTTTTCGTAACATGCAAAAAAGTACGATCGACAATTGTATTATTTTCTTCCAACGATTTACTTAAATAATCGCTCTATCGCGAATGTTATAAAGAAAATACTTTAAAACCAATGCGTATTGTTGTCATGCTCATTTAATTTCGCTATAAAACCTCGTATAAGTCTGGACCATAAAACCCGATACCGTCTGCCTGCGACACCGACTAAACTATAGCAAATCAACTGCAATAGAGCTTATTGAACACTTTAGTTCCGCGTTCCTGATGCGTCTGAGTCATCATACACATACAGTCATATACTAAGGAGCTTTGAGATGCCTCCTCATATACTAAGGAGCATAAAGATGCCTCCTCGGCGGCCATTGCTATAGAATCAAAGTGTAAATCAGCGTTGGCGATTTCTTGTCAAAATTGGACCGGAATTGGACGGGTGACAAAATTGGCAGTTAAATCTTACGCCTTTTTCGCTTTACACCACATGAGTATTAATAATATATATTTTTTGTTATGGATAGGCTCGCATTTGACCTCTATCTCACCTGATGGAAAGCGATGCTATGACCGAAAATGGAGTTCACCTGCCTGAAGCAACCTATTCATTTTTGACTAAATACCCCTAGGTTATAGTAATTAGGAAACACAGACTCCGGCTGGGAATTCCAATCCTTAGCTGAACGCATAATGAATGTGTTCCCAAAACGCTTTGCACGTGTGGGTTGAACGTCTACCATGTAACGTTGGCGCAACGCCGTACGTCTTGTGGTCCAATGATGGAACGGACTTTAGCTTTTCTGCTTTACTCCTGCGCAAAGATCTCCCGTCATTCCTTCCATTGTTATCAGCTCTGGTCAGTGACGTGGCTCAGAAGGCTGAGAACTGGACCAAGTAATTGGGCATGTTTGCGTACTCAAAATTGGTGCCTTGAAATCGCACAAATCGCGGCGGTAAACCTCTTTGAGGAGAACATTTTCCAGTGCAGGTCCTCACCAGACTCACCGACAGACAGAGATTCGGGAGGTACCTCAAGGTTTGTTTGGAACCTGGAACAGGTACCTGTTACGGATTCGTCGGGAAGAAATATGTGTCACCATTGAAAGAAAAAAATCGCGTAGCATAGATGAGGATCGGTTGGGCAAATTGACTGGTGGCTGGAGCAGTGGTCAGCATGGTTATTCCATGCTCTGTGTTAGTGTACGTGAGTCATACTGAAGTATACATACATAGTGAATATTTTGTTAGTCGTGTCATACACCCATGTATGGACTAGCATAAGTAAGTACAGGTAATTAAAGTTGACAGTTTTATATTATTTACTTCATTTGATGTGTCAATGTTGGCATAGAATCATGGTTAGGTAGACATACTTGTTTGTCTTCCTGCATTGTTTGGTCGTGATCTGGCAGTATCCTTGGCACTGATATATGTCGAAGAGCAGTGGTATTCCAGTGATAATAGCCTTGACTTACGAGTGGGTTCACAACACCACTGCTCTCAAAGAGGGACCCTCTCAAGGAGGGGCCCAGCTGGGTCGAAGCCTACTGGGGACAGGGTTGTCCGAAAGGGAGCTCGTGCCCCGGTATGAAGGCTAGAAGGAACGGCGCGGGGTTTTTAGTCAGTAAGAGTCTGACACTATCTACCGCTCCACCCAAGAGTGGGTTTTGTCAAAGATGATTTTCCCCGTCGACAAAAAAAAAAAAACACCACTGCTCTCAAAACTGTGAAGGAAAATATCGCGGAGGAACTAGCATGTCCTAGAGCTATATATTCGAAGCCACGTGACATCGAGCAACCCACATTGGTGCACACAACCTGCGTGGTAGTTTAAGCCCGTTGCCTCTCCTGGATGACGCTTATCGGTGGGAATATTACAGGTATCATTTATTACCTGGTAGATCTGGTTGAGTCCAATCTACAAAGTCTTGAGCACAGGCGAAGGGAAGCCAGCCTTACAGCCTTACAGGATGCATTTTGGAGAGTGTGTGCAGGAATTACATGACTTGATTCCACCATCTCACTTCTACCATCGGACAAGCCGACGAACGGCGAATATCCACCTTTATGTTGTTGAGACCTCTACGGTCCGAACCAAACGTTTCGCATCGTCGTTTATACCACGTACATCGAGGGACTGGAACAGTTTGCCGGCTGCGGTCTTCCCGTCCGATTATAATTTAGGTGTCTTCAAGGCAAGAGTGAATAGGCTCTTAATAAACTAGAGCGCCTCACCATCAACGATTGCATCACTGCTTACCATCAGGTGGGATCGCAGTCAAGCTCTAGTTTATATACAACGTGTAACAAAAAGGGTAGGTATATACATCAAAAAGCCCTGAAGTTTACTGGTGGTATAGAATCTCTACACAAAGTTTCAGCTCAAAATAAATTACTCAAAGAATTGATACCAAATTCTTGGTATCCTTGGTATCGTATGATTCTCGAATTCAAATCATAACAAACGTGTCACGACACTACGAGGGTCAATAACATTCCACGTCACTTGCTAATACTAATAAAGACTTCTTCTGTAAATCTGATCGCCTAGTACCTCTCTTCCTAATTCTACCTAATTTCGATACGCGCGGCGCGTGTGTGAATGAAACGCTATTTGCCTAGTACCTGCCTACTTAAAATTTTGCCTCAAAAAAGCAGAAGGTCACGCGAGGCAAAATATCTGCAGGTGTCAGTTCCTGGATTCGACGGAAGAGGTGCTGACCTTCATTCTGCAACACTCGCCATACCTACTTGCATATGGTTAGAGGTATACAGCGCTAATGCAGCTCGCCGAGTGCGCTAGTACCTACGTGGGTTATTTTCAAAATGCTCGAGTACGGCCTCCTCAAATTCTGGATCGATAGTTTTTGGGCGACCCCCTAAACCAGAAGCGTGGAACCAGTTTGTTGCAGACGATGTACCTTTCAGTACCTATGTTACAAAGTACTCTGTGAATGTACCTACCTACTATCCGATGGAAGCCCGCCACCGAAGAAACTGTCGGCGCTCAGCTCCTTCTAGGTACCCGCGATAAATCGAGGACGATAAAGCTCGCGAGCAGCTCGCACATTACCGGCCGTCCTCTCTTCCGACACACAACATCATCTCATAATATTCACTATTACTTAACACCATCACCATAGAAATGCCATCACACACGATTATCACAACTGCAATAAAATAATGTTTAAAATCCAAATCACAAACACCGGAACGGATAATTATGCTATGCGACTGCATCGTAAGATTATTGGTCATCCACTAATGCAAAATTATATTTATTTATTTACCTAAATTTGACTTTCGGCGCGTACAAAGACGCCGCCAGTACCGCCAAAGAGAGTAGCCGAACGGACGACGACAACATTGCCATCTCTCTCACATTAAACACGCAGGCGGCGCGTGCGACTGGGACAAAACTATTTTATCGTGTTCAATAACATTTGAGCTTCTCAAAGGAATTTTTTTAGGGATCTGTGAACCGTTTTTTAAAATTATCAATAACAATTCTCGTTTCTTATGGACTCCTAGTACTTTCGCATGTTTTTCATTTATTTTAAAATGATAAATTAAGACTAAACTGTGCTACTACTGGTAATGTTTTTGTAGAAAAGGCAAAAAGTTACGCAAAGACCTAATTGTGCGCAAACGTATAGTTTTTTTAGAAATAAACGCGAAAGATTTGTTGATTTGATTATAATTTCGGGGTAAAATTAAACTCACACGCATTCACGCGGCGTCGTGAATGCGCACACTACATCTAAATAGGTACTTAATTAATTTCTTGTTAACTAAGTACATATCCTATGTATAGCAACCGACATAAAAAGAATTAGGTACGTAAGAAAATTCATCTCGACCCTGCAAAAAGTGACAACTTATTGAAGTCCTCTAATTAAATTAAATTCAAGAACGGAACCCACTTGGGGTTTATTTGTACCAGGAGGCACATAAGTTGCTTAGAAATGATATTTGGGTTCATTTTAACAGATATGAAATCCTTTTTCGCAGCGTCTAACGCCGAGTACAACGTTCGTTTAGATTTTACGTAGGTAGGTACTTCGTTTAAATTTTTCGTAAATTAAGTATTTGTTACTATCCTATCTACGAAAACAATAAAAAAGTATGTAGATATTTCTTATTGTTTCACGTAAATACCAGATAGGTACCTAATTATTCCATATCCTTACGAATACCCTTATCTAATTAGTCTTCTCTAAAAGCGGCGTGAGTCGCACGAAAAATAATATGCGCTGCGCGCTAACGAACACGGGCCTACGCGGCGCGCAGGTTTTTCGATGGCCAACGCACGCACTCGCTCTAGTTTTTGGCTTGGTTTGTTGTACACAAACATAATCTTAGTCTTTGTAGGAAAAACTTATTTCTTCTTAAAACTATTTTTCTTAAAAAAAATGTTAGAAAAAATAAACATGCGGAACCCTTTATCCACTGTTTGAAGAAATACCAGGAATAAGAGGTTTGTTTTTAGTCATAAACAGTTCAATGACACCGATCAGCTGACTTTTTGCTAGTGATGTATTGGTTTCAGTTTGAAATGTTCGGTTTCTGGTATCATATGTATGGAATAAATCACAACTTCCTACCATGTAAACATAAGGTTAGAAAACCCTTTCCGTATCGTTTGTTATCTTATCAAGAGGCCTTGCACTTGGTATGTATACCCCCTTTTTGTTACACGTTGTATATATAAAAAAAAAAATAGAAATTGTCGCAACGTGTTCTTTTACTCGAAGAATCACAATACTTATGTGAAGTCGAAGTGAATCTACGCATACGCTATCGAAAATGAAAGCGTTAGTAACTAGACGTAACGTATCTTTACAAACATCGTAACCATCATAACATCTACTAATCTTACATACTAATAAATCTCCGTTAATCTAATTAGCACTCATTACCAAGCACGATAAGGTCAAGAACTCAAGATATGTGTCACGACTTTGTTGAATTTCTCTCATAGACTGTGAGATAATGTCTTGCAACTGTCATAACTTAAGTGAGATCATAACATTCACCGCAGGTGCGAGCTTGCGGACGGCGAGCAATGGGTAGCTCGGCGTCTGACCGTCCTCCCAAGAGCGGGAGATGTCATAAGATTTTTCCACCGTAAAATAAAAAGAAAGGAAAAAGAAAAGAAAACACTTTTATTCTACTTAAACAGACGCACAAAACATTACAAAAATACAAAATCAAATTTCCCTGTCAGGCCATGTGTGTATCGAGCATAGGTGTGTATTATGCCTTACAACCATAGACAACGAAGTAGACTTAATGCCTTAGGCATTTTCTTCCAGTCAACCTTTAGGTGATGCAGAGAAAAAGTAGCCTACCACTACTTTATAATGCAATAAAAGAGTGAGAAAATTGCGAATATAGGAAATGATATACTAATAGACCATAGAATAGATATACTAATAAACCTATTCATCTTTATTAAACACTAGCTGCTCCCAGCGGCTTCTCCCGCGTGGTAGCAGAAAATTATCCCAAGGGAACATACCTCCGGGATAAAAAGAATCTTATATCCCTTTCCAGGACATGGTCTATCCGTGTACCAAGTTTAATCAAAATCGGTTTTGCCATTTAGGCGTGAAGACGTAACAAACAAACAAAAAAACTCACTTTCGCTTTAAGAATATTAGTAAGGGTTTATAAAGCTTTGCTTGGTTCTACCCACCTACCCCACTAAATCTTAGGCAAGCAACTCAACCTCCTAAATCAAAACATATGTACTAAACCAATTAACGCTAACAAAAGTGAACTCACAAAGTGAAACTCCTTATTAATCATTGGGCAAAGACAATACGTGCACTTTCACTACATACAGCCTAGTTTATAAACTGTTTGTTTGAGAGATGCTAACGAAAACGGTGCTAAAAAGCGATTAACAAAAGAAAATCTGCTTTCTGATGAACTTTCATTTCAATTGGTCGGATAGAATCGTTTAAAATTCAAATGAATATCGCCATCTTGATTTTTTAATAAATGGACCACAGACTACTTCAAAAATGTGTAGTACCAATACCAACTGTTGGTAAGATCTTACCATCGGTAATGTTATAGTGATTTGTTATCGTTTCAAGTGTTAGAAGTATTTTCTTTTACACTGTATCAGCGGAGTTGTAAATGTTGTTTTTTTTAAATGATGATAATCTCCATGCTGTATAATATATTATACAAAAAAGCTCAAATTCTTCCAAAAGTGTTTATGGTATATGTTTTTTTTATTTTGACTCTTAATTTGTAAATGGAACACTTAATTGGTGAACATAAATTAACAAACATCATGTGTGTTCATTTTGTAAGGAATCCCCGTTTTCTTTGTGAATTACATCCACTTAAAGGTTCCCAGATTTTTTCTCAAAACTAAGCTATCGACGGACAAGTCAAGAGTGCTTGAAATAAGAGTTCAATGATCCCAAATAAACAAAAGAAGTGTCACTAATTCGAAAACAATAGTTTACATTAAAAGTAAGTACTTACTTGATAATAGTCCCATAGATCTCTTTACAAATTAAAAATACAGGAAAAATGCAATATTTCAAAAGCTGTAACAATTAAAATCAACCGTCTGTCCCGTGACGAGAATTCATTCAAAACGAACGCATTCAAATTCGGCAGCCATCTTTGTTTCAATGCGCGCGCATTTTGGTCCAACTCCAAACGTCAAGAGATTTATGGCCCACTTCCGATGCGTTTGGTTTTTTCACTACTTTTTAATGTAATAACTCATTCTAAAAAGGTAACACGTAGTTTTTGGTAGTTTTAATTTGTGTTTGATTTATTTGAAACTGTTGTTTATGTCTATTTTGTTTTTAAATACGTTCTGAAGGTGTTTGGTTTCTGTAAATATTCTTAGTTTTTGATTGAGAAGGTACCTACGATTGGATAATTAAGTATGTTGCCATGATTTATAAGTCTTTAAACTGCTTATACAATTTTATTTTATGTTACGTTACGTTTAAACTTACTATCAACATTTGACAGTTCGATGGCTGATCTAACTGTCATCTGACAGATGCAGTTCTGAGAGGTCGAAAGCTTAGAATCGGAAAATAAATCAAAGAAAGAGATATCTAATCTAAAACCGGAAATATTATTGTCAACTTAGTTGCATAAGATGATAACTCAGTTATTAGTTTCATTAGTTTATCTTTAAACGACTTATTATTGTAATTAAATGGCGCGGCGCCATCTTATCTCGAGTTTGAAGTGCCTTACTGCATATTAGTGTCCTTTTCACCTTGCCATGTAACTGATATGACACTGACCTCCATATTTCATAGTAAACTGTTACACAAAATAGATCACAGAAAATCAAACTCCAAACATGATTGAAAATACTGGGGCCAGGCCGCCAGGGTTAGTTTCGGAAAATAGCTCCAGCCCCGGTATGAAGGCTTGAAGGAACGGGGTGGGTTTTTAGTCAGTAAAAGTCTGACACTATCTCCCGCTCCGCCCAAAAGCGGGGGTTGTCATTGGATGATTTTCAAAAAAAACATGATTGAAAAGAGTGTCCATGGAGTTTCTTGCTCGTTCTTCTCTGTAGAGATCTGCGCTTTGGAATGTGCAATTAGCATAATTTTTCTGACTGACTGCTTCTCAATTCAAAAGTGCCCCTGGCGCTGGTCTGCGAAAAGCGTACTTATGTTTCCGTGCATTCTCGCTGGTTGTACGGATTTGGCCTTTTGTATCTCTCTTCTTGTGGCGCACGTGATATGTTAGTATGTGAAGTAGTGTCATAATAGGTGTAACTGGTTTAGCACGCTTGCGCTAGTCTATGGCGAGTAAGGTTGCCTTAAAACCGGACAGAACTAACAGTTTTGCCGGACATTCGTTTAAAAAGACCGGACACTTGGACACCTTGTGTAAGTATCAAGTCTCAATTTATTTTTATAATAAAATAAGGTTAAAATGACTTTATTGTGGCCGCACGTGTAATCAAAAATCCTGACTGTGTCCGGATTTATCCGGATACCGGACAGTGATAATCGCGAGAGTTATTATGTCAAGAATCACGATTTAAGGTTTTTTCGGATCACGACCACAATGACATTTCATTAAATCTGAAACGTTTTATTTTTGATATTGGTTACAGTTCTGGCAAAAAGTTTTCATTTTATGTTACAGATTATATCATAATATCAGTCTTAGATACATAATTAAATTGTTAGCACTAATGTAATAATGTTAACACAAACTCGAATTTGGTACGGCAGATTTGGTTCGTCACGTCAAATCTAACACTCCCTCTCGCTCCACCCAGAGCGGGAGAAGTTATCTGATGATTTACCGTCCTTATGAAAAAATGGAGGCAGACTAGTTGTCTTTATTAAAAATAAATATATTATTGGTAGGCTCGCATTTGACCACCATCTCCATCTCCATGCTAAGCAAAGATGTGTCCGACGATGAAGCAAGCTTGTCTAGAAGTAACCTATTCATTCTTGACTCTATTCACACAATCATGAACCTATCTTCTCTTTTTTGCTTGTATTTACATTTAAGCCAAAAGGTCCTGTGCGTCTCGCATCCATCGGATTGCCGCGACCCTCACCAGGTCATCGGTCCATCTTGTGGGCGGCATCATTATCGAATATTGACATCGATTTTTTGGTCTACTAAACATTTCTGCCGAACCTCTTTAAAATCACACACGTATCGATAGACTATTAATCAATGATGGGAACAATGCTTTGTATGTTTTTTTGTGTCTATTTCTCTATTCGGTTCAACGTAAAAATAGCAGTGATCATTGAAATCCGGTCACCGGGATGACGCGTCACCGTGAATCGATTTTTATAATCGATTTCAACAATCGATTCGGTCTCGCGCCACTAACTCGAGATACAATGATCGATTGGTATGCTAATCACCGTTTAGTGTCCATTAACATAAATATTATGGATTTTTTGTAGTATTTTATCATGCGTTGAGTTGTTCTGTTTGCGTCCCAAAGAAATTGTTCCATACTCAATAATGGCTGACTGGCAGATGCACAGTCTATTTTTATTAAAAGGATAAGCTGTCACTTTTTGGCGGGAATGCGGGATTAATTCGAGTGAAGCTCAAAACCTGTTATTTGAAAATTTTTTTAAATGATGTAAGCCAGTGCTTGACAGCGATTCCACCTGATGGTAAGCAGTAATGCCATCGTAGATGATGAGGCGCACTAGTTTATTAAGATCCTATTCACTCTAGCCTTGATGTCACCAACCGCTGCTTGGCCTGTTGGTTTAGTGTTTAGTGGCTTTGTATGTATTTAGAAATATATAAGTATGCTTATCAGTTGTCTTGTATAGTACCCATAACACAAGCTCTGCTTAGCTTGGGACTAGACGGCGTTGTGTGATAGTTGTAAATATAAAAAAAAAATTCGGACGGGAAGACCGCATCATCAATGATTCCTAGTGGATACTGTGATGTAAAATTGGTGTGGTTTTGTATCTCTTTTGTGTCTGTGCAACTGGATATGTGAAATTAATAAAACAGAAGCGGTCTTGGTAAAAAAGGAACTGAGATTTTTATTGTAGTGTGTTGATTACTTCAGCGAAGTTTGCCGAAAAGTTTGACTTGAGACATTTGCTGCCAAAAACATAAGAATGTGTACATCCATATTCTAAAAACAAATGAACTAAGTATTCACTACGAAAACATGGCTTAAAGAACTTAGTATCCAAGCCAAAATATTAACAAAAAAAAAAAATAGGAATCTGTCAAATATAATATCCTCCTGTACCAAGTGGAGTCATGGAGTGAGAGGGAATGTCAGACAGGTCTCACTCTATTAATTAACACCCACTTATGTTCTTTCAATTGCCCTTTGTTCTTTCAATTTTTTTTTTTATGTATAAGCTGTGTTACTTTTTGGTGTACAATAAAGTTTTATTCTATTCTATTCTATTCTTTGTAGTCGCAGTTGTATATGTCAAAAACAGCGGAAAATATGTAAGGAATTAATGTAAATGTTGTTTTCTGTCTGTTTATACTAATTTGTTAGTCAAATGGGTGCGGTTGTGATGTTATTTTGTTTGTAGTGTCAATTTAAGCGTGCATTCTTAATTAGAATAATATTATCGGTGTTATGCATAATTTATGATAATGTGACTATAATAATATGTTTTCGTAAAGATATGTGGTTGCTATCTGTAATAGATAATGCAGTTGCATCTTGGTTTATGGGTTTTTTGTAAGATTTACCGCGTTTTTGGAGCGCAAAAGGCAACGGAAGGAACATTTGGGTTTTGGTTCAGTATAAGTCTGAGTCTGATACTCCGTCTTCATCAAGCAAGAGCGGGTTTGAATAATTTCCAAAAAAAAAAAAAACATTTTGGTACAAGTGAAGACAGTTTGTCATAGTGACCGAGGCGCAATTCGCCCGAGCTGCAGGCAAGGGTGTCATGAAGTCGAGTGATGCAGTCACAAATTTCCTTTTACAAAGAAAGAAATGAACAGGGTCGATCCGGCGACTTGCAGCGGTTGCTTGGAGACCAGGTTGTTACGATAAATGTAAATTCACATTTTTTTCAAATTTTCCGCACAAGTGCGAAAAACAGTAAATATTGTGCCTGAAAGCAGTAGAGTAAGCGGAGAACCGGCTTTCGAGTACCTACCTATGTCATTAGATGATTTCATATCCCAAAAAAAAAATCCTTAGACCACCCAATACAAAACTGTAACCAAAATACGCCACACAAGACCCAATTGCCAACAATTCCTATTCAACCAACGACTGTCCCATTGATTAAAAGCATTACTGACCAATAAAACTGTTTATCTATTACCTATTCATCACACGACATCAATAACGTTATCTGTTCTCAAAATAACTGAATATCTAAATCAAATCACGCCAACTCCAGCTAATGTGGGGTACTGAGAATTTTTGAGAACTTTTGACTATGTAGAAGGTTAGATACGAAGCTTGTTGTACACTGAGTTGAGCGATCGATAGTAAAGCTATAAAAAACAGGAAGCTATGTTTTTTAGCAACAAGTTAGCTCTTCACAAGTGTTTTGCTGCATGATTGCGAAGTGCCAACTGAAAACCAGCGCTGGGTGTCTGACGCCCGGCTAATGCTATCACTTATGGTGGTCACTCTTTCTCTATCTCTTTCTCTATCTATTTTCTATCTGTACTTTGTTCTATTTTTACTTTGTGTTTGTAACCGTTGTGCTGCGTCTGTGTCGAATAAAAGTATTTCTATTCTATCCACAATGTTTCTCATCCTCAAGTCGTATTCCTTGTTACTGCAGGTCGTAAAGTTCTCGTTGGATTAGCTTCTTCTTGATGGTCTCTCGCCATATGTGATGGTTCTTGGCGTGATGAAGTGCGACGTGCAATTGATCTGCCCATCTTTTTAGGCTGCGGCCTCTTGGTCGTTGCTGTGCACAACATTCAAGGGTTTTATTTATTTTTTCGTCAGACTTTTATTGTTACATTGTTCCTTCAGATTCCCTTTGCGAGGGCCCCGGTAACTCTTTCAAGCAATCCGCAGCCCTGGTAGGCACCGGCCCTAACTGGCGCTGTTAATTTTGCTACACAACGCGCCATCTCGTCGACCGGGGCTTGGTCTTAACTGGACGGTGACAACAACGACAACTTGTATTTACTCTATATATATGTTAGTCTGTAAGGTATATATCTATGGGCCAAGATGCCTGAAAATAAATGATTTATTATTATTTTATTATTATAAGCCTGCGATGCCTACAATGGCCAGGAATCACACTATGTTTGAAAGTGAAATATCTTCAGTCTGACTCTGATTGACTTTCTTTCGCATTTACCTAGTTATTTGCCACGCGTGCCTCAAAGAGATGTCAGCAAGATTAATAGGGTCAGTTAGGTTGTGGATTGTTTTAAAGAGTTATCGAGGCCCTCGCAAAGGGCAACAGAAGAAACCCATGTGCATTTTAGTCATTTAAAGTTTGACACGCTCTCTTGTTCCGTATAAAATGGGTCCGAAAGGTAGTTCGAGCCCCGGTATGAAGGCAAGAAGGAACAGGGTGAGTTTTCAGTCAGTAAGAGTCTGACACTATCTCCCACTCTGCCCAAGAGCGTGGGCTGTCATTGGATGGTTTTCCTCACCATAAAAAAACCTAGAGTGAGAGAAATTATTTTATGCTCACCTCAAAACAAGAAGTTACTGAGTAATACATACTTTTTTAACACCAAGATTTAATCTGGTTATAGTGTAGCTTGCTATTTCCACAAGCTTTACAATCAGCATACATAGATCAAAGCATGAATCGACAATGTTATGTCTACGTGAAAATATTTCAAACATACGACTTATACCAGTTCCAGAGTAACTGGTAACAATGCCGCCATTTTGATGTTTATTCACAGAATTTTCGATTTTGATACTTTTGTTTCTTATTTTGCTTCTGTGGTTTTTTTTTGACATTCAGTTGCGGTTTGAATTTTAAGTTCTGGTATTTGGCAAACGTCCCATCTTCTGTGAAGATATGATGTGTTGTGTTTTTTTGCATATGAAATACGACTTGTTTATTGATTTTAGTCCCACTTCTAGGAATTTGTTTTTGTTGAATTTGTATTTTTTTTAGGAGCTACCCATTGCACTGCGAGATACCCATTGCTCGCCGTCTGCAATGATCATGCACGACTTCTTCCGCTCTAAGGTGGAGCAAAAAAGCGTATTAGACTTATCTACTAAAATCCATTTATGTTTCATCAGTTGCTGTTTCCGTTCTAGGACCACGGGATTTCTTTTCAGAAATTCCCTGACTCTGAATATTATAAAAGCGAAAGTGAGTTGGTTTATTTGTTTGTTCTGTCTTCACACCTAAATGGCAACACCGATTTTGATGAACTTTGGTACAGAGATAGTCAGGGTCCCCCCTGGAGACGGACATAGGCTACTTTTTTTTTTAAAGTGAGAAAAGGGGGAGAAAGAGGGAATAATAGGGGTGAGGATTATATTAATAAACGCGGGCGAAGCCGCGGGTAAAAGCTAGTCAGATATAAATCTAATGTGATGATAAGAAATAAAGGTTTTTCTTTGAACAGTATTTTATTTGATGCTTCTGTTTTTGTTTCTGTCTCTGATTTCGGTTCAGATTCTGGCTCCAATTCCAGTAAGCCAAACTTAAAAACTCCGGATTTGAATTCAGTTCCAATATACACATTTCGAAACGGTGAAGGAAAACATCGTGAGGGGACGCCTGTGTATTACTCTCGACCAGACGGCTATAGTATCTGGCCCAGACCACTGCCCAAGAGTTGATTTTGGGCTGTTAGAGAACTCTAATATCACGATATAGGATTTTCAATCTGCTCACAAAACGGTGAAGGAAAACATCGTGAGGAAACCGGCATGTCCTAGAACTAAAAAGTTCGAAGACATGTGACATCTACCACCCCGCATGGGCTCGCGTGGTGGATTACGGCCCATTCCCTCTCTTAGAGAGCACTGAGCCCCAGCAGTGGGAACATTCTAAGGCCGACTATGCTATGCTGTACCCACTTCAATTACATCCTATTTTAAAAGCTTTTTAGATACACCGTTTGCTTCAAAGATAAATCTCTAAAAACATCTTACCTACTTTATTCATAGCGTTTCCCCGTATTTGGAAGCAGGAAGTAAATCTTGTTCACATACATTCCACGAAACCCTTTTGAATATTTTATGCAAGCAATTTTACGTTACTTCGATTTTAACATATTCTCTCTTCTGCACTTTGGCACCATTCACTTTGTTGATGTTTTTTTAAAGCTTTCCTTCGACATACTTTGGATGTGGACTAAATTATTGATTCGTTAAGATTCATACTTTATTTAGGTAGTAATCAACCATTTTTGAGGTCATCTCTCCTCTGGTAGGGTGAAGAGCTTTTAATTTATACTACATATTTAATACAACGTGTAACGTTAAATGCGCAAAACCTCAGATACCCCAAATGATTTTCAATTCGATTGACCTAATTATGTGAGAAAAAAAAAACATTTAAAAATTTAAGGTTTTATGAGCAGTTTTAGTTTGTTTAAAATTCATATCTGCATTGAAATAAGAACTTTTATTATCCCGTGTATGAGAAAATTTGATTGGACTACAACCATTTGTGTTAGTTTATCTATTTCAAAGGGTTTGCGCACGTGATGGCTTGAGCTATTCATAAATAGACAGGTCGAAGATTTTAATGAAGTTTTATTTTTAATGTAACCTATATTAAAAAGTTATTTAATTGATTCTGCTCGTTATTCTGATCAGGTTTTGCGCATTTAACGTTAAACCTTGTATATTAAGACTGAAAAAGTCCTTTGGTTGAAAGAAAAAAAAAGAAAACGTCTTTCTTGGGCACACCATGATTCATGAACAAACGTTGCGCGATCTTTGCATGGTGGATATCCCACCCACGCATTTGAGAACACGTTCATTATGTGTACAGCTAAGGAGTGGAATTCCCTGCTGGAGTCTGTGTTTCCTGATAGCTACAACTTAGGGTCTTTAAGTCAGGAGTGAATAGGTTACTTCTAAGCAAGCGTGTTCCATCGTCGGCCACATCATTGCTTGCCATCAGGTGGGATCGCGGTTAAGCACAGTTTTCATCCTAAATAAAATCAAACCGAGACTCCATCCCGATTTCCTGCAACCGTAGACGCGGGCTCGCGGACGGCGAGCCATGGGTAGCTCGCTGTCCGATCGTCCGGTAACTGTCCGGACCGAGCCAAGGCGTCGACGGCGCGCACTGTTCTCGCGCGCCTCAAGGAGTTGTCAGCAAGAGGAGGGGCCCATCTGGGTCGAAGCCTACGGGGGTCGGGGTTATCCGAAAGGAAACTAGAGATCCGGTATGAAGGCTAGAAGGAACGGCGCGGGGTTTTTAGTCAGTAAGAGTCTTCTGACACAGTCTCCCGCTCCACCCAAGAGCGGGTTTCGTCAATGATGATTTTCCCCGTCGAGAGAAAAAAAAAACATCCTAAATAAAATCAAGCCGGGACTCCATCCCGATTTCCAGCCACCGTAGACGCGGGCTCGCGGCCGGCGAGCCATGGGTAGCTCGCTGTCCGATAGTCCGGTAACTGTCCGGACCGAGCCAAGACGTCGACGGCGCGCACTGTTCCCGCGCTCCTCAAGGAGTTGTCAGCAACAGGAGGGGCCCATCTGGGTCGAAGCCTACCAGGGTCGGGGTTATCCGAAAGGAAACTAGAGCCCCGGTATGAAGGCTAGAAAGAACGGGGTGGGGTTTTTATTCACTAAGAGTCTGACACTATCTCCCGCTCCACCCAAGAGCGGGTTTTGTCTTAAGATGATTTTCCCCATCGAAAAAAAAAAGCCGGGTCTCCATACTTAGCAGTCGCACTTGCAATCATGTGTAATCGGGGCTGGTAGAGGCGTCTTCTTGTCTGCGAATGAATTTTATACCTACAGCGATTACCGTTCGTAAAATTATGACTATTTGCGTAACCCTTTGACCCTGAATTTATCTCCAATGTTAAGTAACCAATATACTCAGAAAAGACGTGTTTGCTCATTTAAATATAACGTTAAGTATGAAAATATTTGGTTTATGATTTTTAGTTGTTTGTTTATTTTATTATAAGATTAGTCGGTGACGAGTGTGTGAATGATGTATGATATTGTATGACCTTTGAGTTCTTCAAAGATGTTAAAAGACTTGTTTGTTTATTCTTACTTGAGGTTTGAGACAGCTGTTTAGTTACGGATTTAGGTTTTTTTTAAATAAATTTATTATTATATCTCACAGGGACCGCTGGGCAAGGGTCGCCACACAGTGGGTTCCTACTGAGGGAAAGCGCCGTCGAGGCCGGCCTAGAAAGAGGTGACGGGATGATTTGGACGCCGACCACAAGGACTGGTTAGAGACGGCGCAAGGCAAGAAATTTTGGAAGGACTTGGGGGAGGCCTTTGCCCAGCAGTGGGACAGTAATGGCTAGTAAAAAAAAAAAAATTATATCTCGAGCTAGAACTACATTAGGCTGGTTACACACGTGTAACACGCCTGATTTGTGCGTAGAACGACGTCGCGTGGTGTGGATCTAGTGTTGCTCTACAAGTCTAGTTTTTATATAAAATGTATGGAGACCGACGCGTCCAGATCGGCGTGTGTGGCACACGTGTAAGCATTTCTAGCTCAAGTTGTACTGCCCCCTTATTTGTGCGTCCTTCAATTTTTTCCATAGTTGTATAGTGCCTCTGAGCCATTTCTTGATAATTCTTAAAACGACCGATGCTAGAGAAGCAAGCACGAGCGAAGTACGAGCCGAGTTCAAATTCATGTCGCTCATAGGTACTCGGCTCATCTAGAGTCGGCACACTATACATTATTTTTAGTAAGTATTTGGAGGAATGCGGAACAGAGAGTAAAGTTCCGCAAACCTCCTTTGAAAAAGGAGGATCCTCCGGCCAGACAAGTGTTATAGTCTGGTGGGCGACTGCTCGATAGTTGATGTCGTGCTATCGTATATGTTCAAATCGCGCGGAGAACTCTGATTGCGCGATGCAGGATTTCGTATTTTCTTCGTAGTTCTTATGTGGCGTCATAGATATCGCTACAAGTATATGCGAAACCTGACTAAGCTTTGATCAGAAATTATGGCGTTGTTTGATGTCTACTTACCTACCCCAAATTTATTTACACAATCTGGCCCAACAGTCAATAGAACACAAACCGTATACAGGGTGATGTAAAACAGCACAAACGCGAAAGAAAGTAATTAACATTACTACCGCACTAACAGACACATCCTGTATCCGCGCAAACATGCGTGGCACACTTTCTCTGGACACCCGAAATATGAGAATGTAGGGTGACCATGGTTTGTGCGAGGCGTATACTTTGGCCTAATAAAAAAGAAAAAAAAATAGTTAAAATTACTTGATTTGATTGCGAATAGGTGACTTTATTCATATCTAGGAATGACTAAACTACGCTAATATTGTAAAGAGGTATTTGTTTTTTTGTTTGTAGGAGGTAATCTCTGGAAGTACAGGTCCGATTGCATACGGCGCGCACTGTTCCCGCGCGCCTCAAGGAATTGTCAGCAGCAGGAGGGGCCCAGCTGGGTCGAAGCCTACTGGGGACAGGGTTGTCCGAAAGGGAGCTCGTGCCCCGGTATGAAGGCTAGAAGGAACGGCGCGGGGTTTTTAGTCAGTAAGAGTCTGACACTATCTCCCGCTCCACCCAAGAGCGGGTTTTGTCAAAGATGATTTTCCTCGTCGACAAAAAAAAAGGTCCGATTGCATTTTTTTTACACAGATAGAAACCTGCTTTATTCTCGTGTGACAAAGGCTATATTTTATGTAAGCGGGTGAAACCGCGGCTAAAAGCTAGTTCAACATATTTTGGCAAATGTTTTAAAGCATAGCGATTTTTTATTCAATAGCGTAATATACATGTACCCACCTCTGTTTTCTGATGAGTTCATCATCATCATTTTTGCGAAAGACGTCCACTGTTGGACATAACCGTCTCCTAACTGTCACCATAATGACCAGTATTTTGTACCTCGGATAAGCTTCTGCGACCCTCACCAGGTCGGATATCTTCATTTCGGATACGATCACGGATCAAGGAAACTCTGAGCATAGCAATGATTAAGCCTTCTGATATCATCAGAAGGCTTAATCATTTTATGCGACTTCTTTCCTCAAAACATAATTCCCTTTAATTCAATATAACAAAAATAAAATTAATTAAAAACTCATAAGCTCATAAATCATATTGCTTTATTGATGGTGTCCCAAAAATAAGTTCATATTACATACTGGCTACCCAAACAAAGTCGGTTGCCATGGTGACGCGTCGCGTCATGGCGGCGCCGCCAAACGTGAGGGGTTTGGGAAACCACCCCTGAAAACTGAAGGGAAGTGAGGATATCTTGATCGTGAAGGAATTTTGGTAAATTGTGGAAGAATATTTGAGAGGTTGGTAGTAGATAGATTTGGCCAGCATAATAAAAAAAGAAAAGATAAATAAAAGAAAAGAAAAACAGAAAAAAAAGAAAAATAAAAAAAAAAGTTTTTTTTATATATATAGATGGAAAAACAAATATTTATGTTTACCTCACAGACACAACTAATTAAAACAAAATGATAAATTAGTAATGACTAGCTTTTATCCGCGGCTTCACCCGAAAACAAAATATAGCCTACATCACTCAAGAATCAGGAATAAAGCAGCTTTCTATTGGTGAAAAAAAATTCACAGTCAGTATAGTGTCCTATATCATCTTCTGCACTCCATCGCTCCCAAAAGTTACATAAACAAACGACCCCTGTAAAATGGGGTGACCAGTACTTACGGCTGTTACAACCCCTGACATACATTACTGGTAATAAAAACCTTCGGTGGACATTTCAGTCCTGCCCCTCTCTTTCATAGTAATCGATATGAAACGTTTGAACTGAATTCAGGTTTGGGCACACCGAATTCATGTAGGTACCAAATGGAGTTGTGTTAGATAATGTTTGCAATTTCTTTATTATTATTTTTTTGTTGTTTTTTTATTATAGTAAACTAATATTATAAAGAGGTAAAGTTTTTTTTATGTTTATTTGTTTGTAGGAAGTAATCTCTGAAAGTACTGGTCCAATTTCTAAAATTTTTTCACCGATAGAAAGCTGCTTTATTCCTGAGTGACATAGGCTATATTTTATGTATGTACGCGGGCAAAGCCGTGGGCAAAAGCTTTATACTGCTTTGTCTCTTAGTTTTTATTCAATCAACATCTTAATTTTTTTTTTTTATTAAGTCATTCATTCTTAAACACATCCTCGTCACTATTTCTTGGAATTGTAGGCGTTTTGCCAACAAAATATCACATATACTTAAAACTCCTACAGACATCATACGCGAGATGACAATCTCCTAACAATCTAACACAACAATAGGCTCAGCTCAGCCTCTATGACTCTATGGTCTTTATGACGTCATAAACCATAGCCACAATGGTATCCATGAGTCATAAACCCACGCACCAAACATGTATGGGAAATACTCTATGGGATTACAACAAGATTTGTAAATGTCGTTGCTCGTTGAAATATATCTTTTAATTCTGGGAGATGATGTAAGATAGTACAGCGACTAAAAGATTTGAAAATGGAAGCACATAACCAGTTTTATTGTGAAATGGAGTCTTTATTGGCAAACTTTAATCAATGATAATGATACCTTTTTCAAAAATTTCCAAGCCCGTTCCTTCATCGGACTACTAGCTAGACGTACGGGGGCGTTGCGCTACCAGTACATGGTGGATCTCTCACCCATACGTACAAAAACATTTGGAAACACAATTATTATAAACTCGTACAGTTAAAGAGTGGAAATCTTTAAGTCAACAGTGAATAGGTTTTTTTTTTTTTTTTTTTCTCGACGGGGAAAATCATCTTTGACGAAACCCGCCCTTGGGTGGAGCGGGAGACAGTGTCAGACTCTTACTGACTAAAAACCCCGCGCCGTTCCTTCTAGCCTTCATACCGGGGCACGAGCTCCCTTTCGGACAACCCTGTCCCCAGTAGGCTTCGACCCAGCTGGGCCCCTCCTGCTGCTGACAACTCCTTGAGGCGCGCGGGAACAGTGCGCGCCGTCGACGTCTTGGACTCGGTCCATTACCGGACGATCGGACAGCGAGCTACCCATGGCTCGCCGTCCGCGAGCCCGCGTCTACGGTGGCCGGAAATCGGGATCGGAATCCCGGCGACGGCGGCGAGGGCGCCGTTGCCTGATGCGGTCGGCCTCCTCCTTTGCAAGCATTACTGCTTCGCAGAAGGAGGCGACCGCCTGCCATTCCTCCTCGCTCCGGACCATGGCCTCGACCAGGGCCCGGCGCGAGAGGTCTCCGCCGCCGATCGCCCCCACGAGGGCACGGCGATGCTCCGCCCAGGCAGGGCACACCTCGACGGTGTGCTCCACCGTGTCCTCCGGGCGTTGCGCACAGTGGCGACACCCGGGCGTCTCTTCCGCCTGAATCCGATGCAGGAACCTCCCGAACTTGCCGTGTCCGGTGAGGACCTGCGTCATGCGGAAGGTAAGGACGCCGTGAGGTCTTTCCAGCCACGCCTCAAAGAGGGGACTTACCGCCATAATCGTGGCGTGCCCAGCACTGGGTTGCGATAGCCGTTGACGCCATTTCACCATGAGATCCCGCCGGAGCTCTGTCCGCCATGCCTTGACATGTTGCGACAGTGAATAGGTTAAGTCTAGGCAAGCGTGCACCATCGTCCACCACATCATCACTTACTATAAGGTGAGATAGTGGTCAAACGCAAGCTTATCACTAATAAAAAAAACCTAATCATCATCATCATCAACAACATCATTTCAGTTGAAACACGTCCTCTGCTAGACATAGGACTGATGGATCGATGACCTGGTGTGGGTCGCTGGAATCTGATGAATACGGGGCGCATAGGACTGGTCGTTGTGGTGGCACTTGAGGGAGGTCTTTGTCCAATAGTGGACATCTTTCAGCTGAATTAACAACAACGATCAACGATTGCGGCACTGCTTACCATCAAGTTTTTTTTAGGTGGCAAATCATCCAATGACTTTTCCCGTATTATGGTGGAGCGAGAGAGTGTGTCAGACTAACTAAAACCCACTTCTATGTTCCTTCTTTGCCTTGCAAGTGAATACAGGTTTACCTTTTAGAAGTGAACCCATAGCCCTGGTAGGCTTCGACCCTGCTAACCATCAAGTGTGATCGCAGTTAAGCACTGGTTGTAAAGTTGTAAAACATGGTTGAATTCGAATTCAATTTAACCAAACTATTTTTAAATGAGCTAAGTTGATGATGAGCAGGATTTTCAAAAAATTGCCAAGATAGAATAGAATAGAAAAGAATGGAAAAGAAAAGAATAGAATAGGATAAACTATATTGTACACCAAATAGTAACACAGCTTATACATAACAAGATATTAACTCACATGCTTTTAAATGGAATAATGGTAGACTAACCATTTTTTTCAATCACCTATAGATAAATTGACTGAAGTCTAGAATTTACTTCAATATAGCGGAAATTGCTTTATTTTCCAATCCGTTCCGGTTTAAAATCAAGCGTGCAGTTCAATAAAATGTTTCCTGTATGATGTAGGAGACGTTACGCCTTTAGAATTAAATTACTTCTCCAAAGGTTTCCACAAATCTCTATAAGGAATGAAAGGATGCATTTCTATGCTCTTTCTTACAATTTAAAGGCGGCATAAATTAAAAAAATAGAACTAAGAAACCTTGCACATTTAATCAAGTTTCTGTGTGACGATTCATTTTTCCAAAATTTAGGGGCTTTTTTAAGAAAAGCACGTACTATGCGTTCCAAATGAGAATAGGAAAGCCAATGAACTCGATCTGTCAAATTTTGATTGAAAAGTGTAGTTTTCAAAAAAAGCTTATTTGCGTTTAAATGGTTTTGTTTTTGTTTAACTGAGCCTTATTAAGAAATAGACAAAAAAGTTATTTATAACTATTTTTTTTTGAAAACTATACTTTTCAATCAAAATTTGACAGATCGAGTTCATTGGCTTTCCTATTCTCATTTGGAACGCACAGTATTTAACAACAAGCTTTTAAACCATGTACACTTTGACGATAGATAGATCAGGAAGGGCCCTCTTAATGTCTATGGGCAGCACTAAACGTCATTTCCGACCGTTATTTTCTAGTAAAGACAAAACGACGCCATTTTACACATAGTTGTCACAAAGCTGGATGATATGTTACTATGTTCTTTTCCAAGACGTCTTATGAATGGCAATTGATAAAACAATATGTCGTAAAAAATGTGGGACAGCATTCGGCAAGAAAGTTTGTATGCAAAAATGAAGGAAGATATGATAATCAGTTCCTTTTTGTATTAATTCGTGGGGCTTGATTTGTGGGTTAGATTAAAGAGGTGTGTGTCGAATAATTAATTTGCAGACGGTATTGTTTTTTTTATGTCTGGATTATACACCACTCATTTTAATTAGCACAAATACTTAACCGGTTAATAGAAAAGGTCTTGTTATTATTTAAGTAAAGTCTCAATAAATAATATTCATAGATAGCAAAGTTATTATCGTTGGTTTATATCCCAAAATGTCACTCAATTTATGGAAATGCTCTGCACGTCCACAATAAAAAATGACGTAGTATTTTCTAGCAGCAATTGTTAAGAATGATTGACTCACACATTTTTGGAATTTCGTTTTTCTACGTTGGACTATAAACATATTATCAGTAACAGATACGGGTAATGTGCTGTGTGTAATGTGTAAAAACATGTTTCAAAATGACTAGTGCTATAGACGATAGGCCCTGCCACGAGCTCTATCACGATCCATTTTACGATCTCAACTGAATGGTTAAAGAGACTGAGCTATATAGGGTCTCTCCATCCCTCTTTCTTATTTGAACGACTGACATTTTAAGACGTCATGGTAAAGGCCCCAAGGTGATTAACCCTTCAGATACCGTCAATTAGAGACACAATAGTAAGACAATAGATGCGCGGCCACCGGTGGTCGCTTAGGGATTCATGAATTAAGATATTTTTAAACTGATTACAGATCGTATGCAGTATCTGCAGTAAAAACCGTTACATTCCAAAGATATTTTTTTTTTATCTCAATTGGCAACGAACAGATTTCTGCCAATATGCATATCGTAATCGTGAATTCATGAACCACGTCTTCATTCCACACAGAAGTCATTAAAAAAATAATTTTGAGCTTCCGCACACGGCATTCCTTTGCTCAATCATGAGTCAAATTTAAAAAAAAACTTTCCTGTCGTGACGTCAAAAACAAAATGGCGCCCACATCTGTCGCATTTTGATTACAATCGTCATTATGACTTATGTCTTCATTAAATTCGTTGTGTAGCTCAGTTTTGGGGTTCAAATGTTTGTTATTACAAATTATTATTAATATATTACGCGTTTAGTGGGTTATATGATGTTTTTTGATGTTCAAACTATATTGTATGGCTGAAAGTAAAATGTCTTTTGATGTTATGGTTTTAGGATGACATACTTAATTGTTTTGGTTTTAAATGATGAAAACTAGTGCTTGACTGCGATCCCCTATGCTTTCTTTTCTTCTCCATAGAGATCTACGCGTTGGAACGTGTAATTTAGCTTCACTTTTTTTGACTGGCCGACATTTTGACAATTCAAAAGTGCCAGTAATTATTTTGGTATTAATGGAAATCGATAAATTCACATACAGGCAATTTTATCATACATGTCATTATTATATTCATCTGCATATCATATTTATCATTTTCATGTTTAAACATGTCAAACAAAAATGACGTCATCACAAAACCAGTCGTATCGCGAATTTCCCGATCGTACGCGTTAACGGTCACATACACATACCGTTAGGTAGGGCAGCTGTTCGATTTTCAAACAGAGATCGTGCAATATTGTGTTACCGATTGTCTGGTTTTATTGTTGGCGCCATTCGATAAAGTCATAGACTATAATACTTTGGCATAGACTATACAGTAAAAGAGATTAGGTTGGTGTCTGATTTGTATAAAAACTGTTTTGTTGCTAGGTAAGTAATTTATTTTAATAGATGTAAGACATATTGGGTGGTTATTGATAGATATCGGATAACATAGCGCTTGTTACCTTAGAAATGTCAAAAATTTATCCTCTTTGAATAGTCAAGATTGAATGGAATTATGAATACGGAGATGATGACGGTTGATAAAGATTGTATATGGGAGAAGATATCAATGCAGCAAAATGCCAGCTAATAGTAGGCTATTAATAAATTCCGATTATTCCTACTAAAGAAGAAGGATGATAAACGTAAAGCTACTAAAGTTTTTTTTTATTATTGCTAGGCTCACGCTTAACTAGTCTCTCATAAATCGTAATCGTAATGTGGTCAACGATAGAGTACACTTGCCTAGAACTATCCTACTTCTACCCTTGGTTTAAAGATCCCCTTGTTGTTGATACCAGGAGGTACAGACTTCGGTAAGAAATTCGTCTACTTAGCTGTACGCACAAGAAATGAGTTTCCAAAACCTTTTAAAAGTACTAAACTGTTCTCTATCTACAAAACTAACTGTAATGCTTCTCAATGAAAACAAAAAACACACAGGTTTCATAAATGATTGACCAGAAACAATACCCATTCAAACAAGCAAGATCGTTGATACATCAAAGTCTATACCTCCATCACATTGATGGGCGCCTAATTAAAAACCTCTTGCCTCCAGGGGACGCCATGACAGGCCATGAAGGGAACGTACAATATATTCCTCATATCATTACTGACCTAATTTAGAGCTACGTTTCATTATCATAATTAAACACATGGGTTTTGGATAGGTGATGAGTGTGTTCATCATTTCTTTTATCGTGTCCATCAGTTGCATTTGAGTGAATTGAAAGTCATGGGGAACGGTAGTAATGCTTGGTACATTTTAGGCAGTCAGTTTTTCACTAGTTGTTGATAAGGTTGATTTTGCACATTGTTCGTAGAACAGACTGGCGATTCGTCAATGGGGCCGTAAGATTTTGGAGTGGTGAACGCGCTCCGGAAGATGCATTAGAAGACCTTCCACAAGGTGGACTGATGACCTCGTGAGGGTCGCGGGAACGCGATAGTTGCGAACACACAGGACCGTTCGTTGTGGCAACACGTAGAGGAGACCTATGCCAACAGTGGACGTCTTCTGGCTGAAATGATAATCATGATGACTTGACTAGTAACACTTGTTTCTGAAATGCTCTTTTGTCACAAATTAGTTCGATAAAAATTACTAGCAGCAAGCTTTTAATGAAATTTTTTTTTCATACCTATACTTTTATGATTAATACTTATCAAGACGAGCTCAAATTCGATTGGCTTGTCGTTTAACTACGAAGTACCTATAGCCACCTGCCGTTACCATCATCAGATCAGCTCCATGTCATAATAATTTTGCATTGTCATCTGATTTAAATATGCATGCAAAATTTCAGCTCAATTGGTAACCAGGAAGTGACTCAAAAATTTGCAAGATTTGATTACAGACAAACATCAGGACAGTTGAAACTAAATAAATGCTTGTAATTTAGTAAAGACAACTCTAGAAAAATAAGAACACTCAATAAATATTCCAAATTATTGTCAAAAAAAAGTTTGAATAATAAACCTTTCAAGCGTGCCAAGTTTTGATATAAATAACTTTCAGATAAAAGTTATTGTTTTATTAGAAAACTTTTTATATGACATGCTCCCTGCAGTGATCGAATTAGGGTATACCGTAGAACGTCCAGTTTTTTGTTGAATATTCGAAATTCTTTTGTTTTCTCCTATGTTTATGTTAAGTTATTGTAATCGCGTCAACCCCCTTGTCTTTTATGATTTAGTGGTTTAAAAAACTTGAGCTCTTTTTTGTTTTTGACGTTGAAGAAAAAATGTACGGTGATAGTGCGGTTATTATTTTTTTGTGTTCGGTTAAGAATGTTTTTTTTTCTACATCAATTTTCATTGAAGTGTTAGTTTTTAATGCATGTTTGCTCTCGATAGCTATTACTTTAGATTCCAAACCTGATTTAAAAAGTAAGTTATACTGAGTTATATGTTTTATATCTACATGAAGTTGAGAAGTATAATTACAACTTAACAAGAAAGGGCTAACAAGCTGATCGAAATTACACACTTCGATCTCAAGATAAGTATACGTTATCAAGAGATAATTAATACTTGAAAGTGTAATGCGCAAGAAGACAATCACTCTAGGACTGTGATGAAAGTGATAATTATACCAATTAAAAAGTAATTTATTGCTGTCATCTGAAAGGTTTGTTCAGTAGTCCAAAGTTAATGGGCTATTTAACTACCCAAAAAAACGAGTGTTGTCACATCTCTTAGTATTTTAGAAGTGCAGTAAAAACACGAAAAAGCCATCAAAACTTTAACGGGCATTTAGCAACAGCAATTCACGGACTTGTTAAAGATAAAAACAATATACTGTGGAATTTATTTCTCTCTTTGAGAAAAGCTAAAAATTACCTAATTTCTAATTTCATTGAGTTCAAAATCCAATGTGTAAAAACAGTCTAACTTTTTGTCAAGTCCAATCCATATTCTTTCTTTTTAAAATGTCGATAAAATCAGTACCAAACATCGAAGTTTGCCCATTTTGTATAATCTTTTGACTTTACGAAACACAAAAGAAACCGCGAGTTTTTGCTGTTAATTTTTTCTTTAACAAATTCCTGAGTCTTGATACCTGATCGGAAGGCAAATAATCAAGGTGTTGCAAACAAAAGAATATTTAAACACAAAAGAGATAGAGTTTAAAATTGTCTGATTTCGCATTTAGACTGGAACATAGATTTCCCGCCTTATAATTCAGTGTGGCGCCATTTTGGGTTATTTTAATTTTATTTTAAAAGGGTTCTAAAGGTTCTTTGTGATGGTGAATTAGTGGCTTTTTGAGGATATTACAACATTATTACAAGCCTAAGTTAGGAGATAAAAGAATTTATTGAGTGCAGTGGCGTAGTTAGTCCAAAAGGAAGGCCCTGTATCAAAAACCATTGAGGTTTTTTTTTGTACTAATTTTTGTATACGTCGGAGCTTCTCTAGTCCGGGGGTCTCTTGAATTCGCGGTCTAATGATGCCTAGGGCCTCTAATACAGGTTATATTGTATTCTGGGCCCCCAAAAATTTGGGGCCTCAGTAACCCGGGGGCCTCCGTACCATCGATACAGATTACGTTCCCCGATTGAGTGTACACAATCTATACATCTTTTATGGAAGTTGCTAAAACTATTTTAAAAGGTTAATAGGTTTTGTGGGCGATAGTTAAATAAGCCATGAACCATGATTAAGTTCTTACTTCGTTTGTTTAACCACCTTTCAAGTGATCCTTGGAGTGTAGGCAGAAGTATAAATACTTTTTCATGTGTGGTCGTTGATAATACTCCAAAGTACACTCCTTGTGGGCGTGAGAAGGTTATCTAGAATTATTTTAAGAGGGAAGGATTGAGAGAGATATTAGTCATGTAGTGTATGCTTTATAGCAATTGAATAACGTTTATAGGCTAGTTTTTTTACTATTTATAATAGTATACCTGCTTGTAAACAAACTAATAAATATTATAGCTTAATAAATAGGTATGTATGTACAAAATAAAAGTAATAATATTAATAATATGTACAAATAGGTAGATAAAGAACTCATCAGGCATCAAAAAAATCTTCCACCGAACATAAAAGGTATAGTCTGTCTAAAAAACGACTTGGGAATTTTGTATATTATTTAATCATTTAAACATATTTGATACTTTTTACATGGTTTTTCTAACAGTAAACAATGATCAAGATCTCATCAACCTTGATTATTGAATCAGTGTTGACTACATCAGATTTCATTTTACTCTAATAATTATCCAAGTAGTTTAACTTTTTAGACAGACTCTACTTACGAGTATTTTACCTCGATATTGAGTTTGATGATAAAATTACAGCATATAGTTTCAGAAATAGCAACATCATATTAATCATGAATACCTCCCACAAATGTAAACCTTAAATAAAATATACCCAGAACACCTTTAAAAGAAAATAGCACAAAACGAAACAAAAAGCCTTAGCAGACACTTAAATACTTCACTCTGTTATACAACATACTGGAATCTTCTAAAACGTTGCTTCCATGAAACGGAAAGAAAGAAAGAAAGAGCACAAAAGGCTCGGTACTGTAAAGGTAACTTCAATTGGTACTATTCATGTATGTTATAATGACTATGGAAAGGTACTGAGGGTAACCATGACGAGTTAATTTTGAGGAACATTCCTGAAAATAATCTGGAACATACTAGCTTTTGACAGCTGCTTTGTCTATGTAAAAGTAGAAAATATACAGCCTATGTCACTCAGTGATAAATTAGTATTCTACTGGTGGAAGAATTTTTTAAATCGGTCCATTAGTTTTTGAGTTAATTTATTAGAAACAAAAATCTTTCCTCTTCTTTTTTGGTTTTTAAATAATTTTAATATGTATGTAATGGACGTAGTAATTTTGAATTTATCACTCTTCTGGAAATAGTAACATCGAAAGTTTTATTTCTATGTATGTTTTCATGTCTATTAAGTTCCTACTAGATTAGGTTTTTTTTTTAATAATATACAGTGCACTACTGAAATCCCAACTAAGCAGTGATGCAATCGTTGATTGTGAGGCGCACTTGTTTATTAAGAGCCTTAAAGACACCTAAACCGTAGTCAAAAGGAAAGACTGCAACAGATAAATTCTTCCAGGCCCTTCGATGTACGCGGTATAAACGACGACGAGGTGAAACGCTTAGTCAGGGCAGTAGAGGTGTCAAAAATGTAAGGGTGAGACTCGCCGTACGTGTCTTTAATTAACGTCAATTGTTTTAAAGTAATTAAGATACCACTCTTTACTCAAACGAATTAAAAAATGCCTAAACCTTCAGTCACATAGCACATAGCATAATCGGCCTTACAATGTTTCCACTGTTGCGACTCAGACCTCCTCTCTAGGAGAGAGAATGAGCTGTAATCTGTAATCCACCACGTGTCTTCGAATTTTTGGTCACAGGGTGGAGCCAAAAGTCATCGACATTTCTACTAAGATTACACTCAAATCAGACAAATGAAAACGTTTGCATGAGAGAGGAACATTAATATAAAGGGCGCCGTGAAAGTCAGAACCATGAAGTGTCATTAACACGAAGTTCTATTTAATTTAATTATGCTATCTCATTAGTGTTTATTTTTATGTACTAGAATAAAACAGGACGATTTCGTAGAGATAACGTTCACGCAAAAATAAATGCTAAATGACATATTATTCGTGTAACAATTTAATTAGTGTTTCGTTTTATTTCGCCTAATAAAATGTCTAGACATTCACGAGAGTATGATAAAATAACTTCGTTTATTATATCATTAAATATATTTAGGTAAAAATTGTAGTGTAAATGTCACTTTAAAAATTCACCTTCAAAATTGAAAAGTTTGTTTGTAATACCAAAATATTTTTTTTTACTAAATACATATTCGATCTGTAATAAAAATACAAATTTTACAATTAGTTTATTTTTTGTTTGTTTTTTTCTCGTACTCTAACGTCTGAATAGGTGGGATCGATTTTCATTGTGTTTTCTTTGGGTGTTAGTTGATATTATATGAAGAAACTTAAACATAGTTTCCTGTTTGTAGTTAGTAGAGTTTTATTTTAGAAAAACAATTAGAGTTTCGCGCAAAAAGATGTGGGTACCAACTAAAAACCCAATAATAATAATACTATTTTCCTCATAATTTTATTCGATTTTCCAACGTAATTCTTTTCTCAAATGTAAAGAGTATTACACAATTACACAAGCGTGATAATATATTCTACAAATTAAAAGTCCTAAAAAAAGGACACGCAACCAAAGGACAGTCCTTCATCTCCCCAAAATCACAGCCACACTACTGAGCACGTTCCTGCCACAGATTTATGTGCACCTTTACAACACCCGCCCGGCAGGTGATGGACGCACGCGCATCCATTGTTGTTGGGGGCTAAGATGGACAGCGGACGAATGAACGGTGGCTGGGAGATGCGATCTATGTGGGTTAGATTTAGGTCTATCGTCCACGGACGCGTAGCTTCATAGACGTGTTCATTTTTTTTTTCTGTTATAAACTAGTGCTTGACTGGGATCCCACCTGTTGATCCCAATCGTTGATGGTGGGGCGCACTAGTTTGTTTCATCATCATCATCATCATATCAGCCGAAAGACGTCCACTGCTGGGCATAGGCTTCCCCCAAGCGTCGCCACAACGACCGGTCCTGTGCGTCACGCATCCATCGGATTCCCGCGACCCTGACCAGGTCGTCGGTCCACCTTGTTGGTAGTTTGTTTATTAAGAGCCTATTCACTTTAGCCTTGAAGGCACCCAAATTATAATCAGACGGGAAGAACACAGCCGGCAAATTGTTCCAGTCCCTCGATGTACATTAGTCCGGTCGAGACCGTAGAGATTTCAACAACGTAAGGGTGGATACTCGCCGTACGTCGGGTTGTCTGATGGTAGAAGATGGCGGAATCAAGTCATGCAATTCCGGAACCAAACACATTACGTAATTATTTATCTTTTATGTAGATGTCGTGACCAGATTTAAAAAATTGATCAGTTCATGAAATGGCCAAGTAAAACTGGCCAGATCGTTTAGAACGTAAAATTTTGATATTTTTTTTTTATTATTTAATTAAAGGGTTTTGTCGCTTAGCGACCACATCGCCCAGTACAGAAAACACAAAAACTTACAATCTACCTTAAGGCTAACTCAAACAATTGTTTAGCTTTATCGGACATTGGAAAAGAGAGGATTGTATTACAAATGCCAACGTCTTACAGAGTCCAAAAATATTGATTGTTGTATTTTCATTCCGGACACACTCCATCAAGATGTGGACAACATCATCAACCACACCACAGTCATCACAATTTGGAGACAAAACTTTCTTCATTAAATAGTTGAATTTGTTTGATGGAATATGTCCGGAACGAAGTCTACCAGCTATAGTTATTAAATTTCTGTTGAGATTACAGTTTATCCATGGAACCCGAGAAATCTCTGGCTAAATAGTTCGGTTTGATATATTTAAATTCTGTTACTGTTTTGGTGTACAATAAAGTTTATTCTCTTCTATATGGTAGCGAGATCTCTTAAGCACTTCTTCCTGTATATATCGAGAAGCCATTACTAAACTGAATTAAGACTTCTAGTAACAAGTGTCCGCTTTTACTACTAACAGACTTTCAAAGAAAACCCATCATTTGTCTTGACCCTAATTGGAGATTCAAAGAAATAGTAATGAACTCGGTCAAGCAAATAGACTGCAGTAAGTGGAAAAAAAATTAGCACACGTAAACATCAACAAAAATGTTTTCTCTCGTACTGTAGGGATAAGACCGGGGTTTGTCTTATCCCTACAGCACTAGTGCGAAAAAACCACAATTTAACGTAGAACTACACTGCTCACAGAGTGTTGGTCTCCATACATTTTATATGGAAACTAGACTTGTAGAGCTACACTTGATCCACGCCACGCGACGTCGTTCTACGTACAAATCAGGCGTGTTACACGTATACGTTGGTCTAATGTAGCTTTATTACATTTATCGGAACAGGCTGGGCGCTAAACGACCCCCACGTTTCACCCCTGATTATTTATATCTTCGTAAGTGTAAGTGAAAAACATCCTTTGATACACATGGAATGTCACTGCAACACTTGGCTCTATAACACCCTCGTCTACGGCTCGTGCGAATTCCGCTTCGATTGGAATGACAATTTTTCTCTAATTGTATCAAAATGTATTCCTAGACAGTTTTCAAAAATCCTTATTTCACATTTCACCTACAACATTCAACAATGACATTATTTGCATGACTATGACACCTTTTTTTCACTTTCGAGAATTTTGAAAAAAGAACCATCTTATTACAATGGCCATTTCATTGAACATCCCGAATACGGTTCGTGCGCACGGCGATCGCATCCGAAGTATTCCGAAGTCACGAATTTATAAATGGCTCGAGGGATTTCACGATGTTTTTCTGAAAAGGTAATAATTCAAAGAAAGAGAGATAATAACAATATTTATGTAAATCGAGTAGATTAAAAATAACAATTGCTTGGCTACGAGCCCACCTGATGCTAAGCAATGATGCAATTGTTGATTGTAAATCGCACTATTTTATCAAGAGCCTATTCACTCCCCTTGAAGACTCCTAAATTATAATCGAACAAGAAAAAACAAATGCAAAACGTTTTAAAATAAATAGAGAGACAAAAAAAGTCTTTGGTCGAAATTATTCCAGCCAGTTCTTGCTGTAAATAGTGTTTTTGAGTAATAAACAGCTTTGACTATGACATATCTATATCTACAATTATATATAATTTTATAGCCTCAAAAATAAACAACACCCGAAAAAAACATTGTAAGCTGTATTCACACAATAATTACAACTAAATACAATTTGAACCATGACCATGCTCTTTGAATAATACCCGTAATGACCGTATTTCAAATTACCATAGATTCAAGACCGGACCACCATAGAGGTACAGTCGCACACTAAAGTGTTCAAAGGAGAATTTTTGGCGGGATTTCCTCGTGTGAACTTCACTGACTGTTTTAATTATTCGCAAATTGATGTAAAATTGGTGTAGATTTGTATCTCAAGTGTCTGCGCAACTGGACAATATGTGGAATCTTTGAAAAAGGCGCCATCTCGTTAAAATAGAGCTGAGAATTTTATTGTAGTATTGACTACCTCAGCGAAGTATGCCAAGAACGTTGACTTGTTACATTTGCTACCAAAAACAGTAGAATATGTACATCCATATTCTAAATGTAATCAAATTAACAGACACACACAACAAGACACAACATATTAAAGGACTTGGTATCCAAGCCAAAAATATTAACAAAATAAAAGAAGTGTTCAAACGTGTAGATTATGAAAAGAACGTTCTTTTTTTGAAGTCGAATGGGAGCTATGCTTTGGAATCGTGGTAATTACTTTTGTTATAGAAATTGTGTATTTGAATTTCAAATTATAAGTTGGTCGGGATCTATTGTAGGGAGTGGAGTTATTAGAATAAAAATCTACCTAGAAAAGGCTTTGGTGGAGTACTAAAGTATTTCGTAGTTTAACCATGTTTCGAAGACATTATTTGGCTATGTTGATACATCACATTGTTTTCGAAAAGCTTTAAATTAACAAACATTATTATGTCAGTCGTAATAGCGAGAAAGAACTTTAACAGGTCAGTTTAGGTCGTAAAATAGATCGTATCTAGAGCTCGCGGTAGACCCTCTGTACTTAATATTGATATATTATTTAAAACTAGTTTCTGACAGCGGTTTCGTCCGCGTGAATGTTGGTTATTGCAGACGCAAAGGCAAAGTCGAAGACGGATAAAAAGTAGCCTATAGCCATTCTTAGAATTCAAGCTTCCTTCTTACTAAATTTTATCAAAATCAGTTCAGTAGTTTAACTGTGAAAGCGTAACAGATGAATGTGAAAGGAACTCTGTTTATCAAGATAGATATAGATATTTATAATATTATTATGGATTGTTAATACTTTCATTAATTCAGTTTGCTCTTACTGGATTCTTTATTTCTTTTTTGAATGATATAAACCAGTGCTTGAGCAGTCAAGCACTGCTTTGTGGCACTGGTTGGTGGTATTGCAGAATCCCATCTGATGGTAAGCTGTAATGCAATCGTTGATGGCGAGACGTACTAGTTTATTAAGAGCCTATTCACTCTAGCCTTGAAGACACCTAAATCATAATTGGACGGGAAGAACGTAGCAGGCAAATTGTTTCAGTCTTTCGATGGACGCAGTATAAACAACGATTTTTTTGTTTTAATAAATAAAATAGTAAAAAAAAAACAATAATAAATTCTAAAACCACAAACACTTTTCTCCTCACCATTACTAAAGGTGTAAGAAATTCCTCTAAAAGCCACCTTTACCGCCCAACCATTGTTTTTAATATTTTAATGACATATAACCCATGAGTTATGGTACAAAACGCCATAGATCTCTTTATCTAAGTTTTACGTGCCTCTTAAGTTATACTTTTGACTCCTTCATGCCTCCGGGTACGGTCCTGTTAAGTTAGAGATAATTTTATGGTAAAGTTGATGCTTATGGAGGTTTTATTATGTTTGTGGGTGGGCAGAGTGGTTGGAAGTTCATGTTAAGTTTATTTGTTACTGTTAGTCATCGAACGTAGCCAGTACAGAACGGTAAGACCGACCAATCAGGGACAGCTTTCGGATAGTTGACAATTTGACGCGCGATATATTGTGATTGAACAGTTTCACTTCGTCAGATTATAATCTATCGAAATATAATGCGTTAAAATGTACGGTTTACAATGTTTTAATAGTTTACAATCTCGCGAGA
Organism: Mythimna lalbum; assembly: GCA_949319445.1. Taxonomy (NCBI): domain Eukaryota; kingdom Metazoa; phylum Arthropoda; class Insecta; order Lepidoptera; family Noctuidae; genus Mythimna; species Mythimna lalbum. The sequence goes on along the minus strand of OX439370.1, from coordinate 3,807,297 downwards.
TAGATTATAATCTAACGGTATTTACAATTTTACGGTGACATGTAAGTACAAAGATATAGAAGTACATAGCTATGCGCAGGAGAAGCAAGATGGCCGACATAGCACGAAAAATCGTCAAACTAAAGTGGCAATGAGTAGAGCACATTGCTCGCAGAACAGATGGCCGTTGGGGCCGAAAGGTTCAGAAATAGCTACCACGTAGGTACCGGAAGACTCAGTGTTGGAAATTGTACCACAAGGTGAACCGATGACCTAGTGAGGGTTGTGGGAATCCGATGGATGCGAGACGCACAGGACCGGTCCTTATAGCGACACTTGGGGGCTATGTCCAACAGTGGACGTCTTTTGGCTGAAATGTTGATGATGATGATGATAGATATTTTGTTCTGTGGTCTTAGATGTCTCCAGTAATATACAAAAGTTTAAACTGCTAGGAAGTTTAAACTGTTATTCAAAATTACCTTCTCAATACAATCGATCACAAAAGTGACAAGGGTGCAAAAAAACCGTAACAAATAAGTGAGACGGAAAAAAAAACCGCACAGAAGTGTATCCATTTACCTGGACATTTCTCAGAAACGGTCCGAAGTCCGGTGCTATCAGATCCGATGCTTTGTATGTTCAAACTTTTTGAGTAGAACGGGATAGCAGAATAATGTAATAATAATATAAAATTCTCGTCCAATATACCACAGTGTCTCAAGACGAAAGTCTATGACCAGTGCGTGTTGCCAGTGATGACATATGGTGCCGAAACGTGGTCGCTCACAATGGGCCTCATCAGAAGGGACAAAGTCAACCAGAGGGCAATGGAAAGGGCTATGCTCGGAGTTACCTTGCGGGATCGAATCAGAAATGAAGATATCCGCAGGAGAACCAAGGTTGCCGACATAGCCCTAAGAATCGCCAAACTTAAGTGGCAATGGGCAGGGCACATTGCTCGCAGAACAGATGGCCGTTGGGGCCGAAAGGTTCTGGAGTGGCGAACTCGTACTGGAAGACGCAGCGCCGGAAGGCCTCCTGCAAGGTGAAGTGTGACCAATGACCTGGTGAAGGTTGCGGGAAACCGATGGATGCGAGACGCGCAGGATCGATCATTGTGGCGACACTTAGGGGAGGCCTATGTCCAACAGTGGACGTCTGTCGGCTGAAATGAAGATGATGAATATAATTTTATTATTATCGAGGGGTACAGGACCGTTCATTGTGGCGGCACTTGGGGGAGCCTATGTTCAACAGTGGACGTCTTTCGGCTGAAATGATGATGATGAAAAAACGCGATTAGCTCCTGTACTCCACTTAAGCTCTAAACAAGGAAAGTCGACACAAAACGTAGTTAAAACAAAAGACAAACAGACATCTTTTACGCAACAGATAGGGTGTTCTTTATTAGGTGTGAACCAGTCGTTATGTGCCGATAAAGTTAATGAATGGTCCTATTTGTGCCTTAAGAAGGAATCCTCTAAGTAACTCAATGTCAACGAAATAGAGATACATGTTTATTCATTTATTTTTAGGGTTCCTTACCGTACCTCAAAAGGAAAAAAAAACAACTTATTGGATCACTTTGTTGTTCGTCCGTTCATCTGTCTGTCTGTCAAGAGCCTTTATCTCGGAAATGCGTGAAGGTATCGAGTTGAAATTAAAACCATATACTTAGTTCTGCGGACCCTTGAAACTGTGAAAAAATCACACTTCTAAGTTAACGGAATAAAAAGATATGGCCGTTTATGTCGCAAATAACGTATATTTCGATACTTAAAGGAACCAAAATTCTAGGGTACTTCTCGTTGACCCAGAATCCTGAAATTTTGCATAAAGCAAGGTTTTATAACACAAGTATGGGAATAAATTTGAAAACTAATGTTGTCGGTAAGTCCCCTCTTTGAGGCGTGGTTGGAAAGACCTCACGGCGTCCTTACCTTCCGCATGACGCAGGTCCTCTCCGGACATGGCAAGTTCGGGAGGTTCCTGCATCGGATTCAAGCGGAAGAGACGCCCGGGTGTCGCCACTGTGCGCAACGGAGGACACGGTGGAGCACACCGTCGAGGTGTGTCCTGCCTGGACGGAGCATCGCCGTGCCCTCGTGGGGGCGATTGGCGGCTGAGACCTCTCGCGCCGGGCCCTGGTCGAGGCCATGGTCCGGAGCGAGGAGGAATGGCAGGCGGTCGCCTCTTTCTGCGAAGCAGTAATGCTTGCAAAGGAGGAGGCCGACCGCATCGGGCAACGGCGCCCTCGCCGCCGTCACCGGGATTCCGATCCCGATTTCCGGCCACCGTAGACGCGGGCTCGCGGACGGCGTGCCATGGGTAGCTCGCTGTCCGTTCATCCGGTAATGGACCGAGTCCAAGACGTCGACGGCGCGCACTGTTCCCGCGCGCCTCAAGGAGTTGTCAGCAGCAGGAGGGGCCCAGCTGGGTCGAAGCCTACTGGGGACAGGGTTGTCCGAAAGGGAGCTCGTGCCCCGGTATGAAGGCTAGAAGGAACGGCGCGGGGTTTTTAGTCAGTAAGAGTCTGACACTGTCTCCCGCTCCACCCAAGAGCGGGTTCGTCAAAGATGATTTTCCCCGTCGACAAAAAAAAAAAAAACTAATGTTGTTAAAGTAAGTCACATTTTTCTTTGCGGTCTTGAAAATACTTCAACAGCTGAACTGGACCTATTTGGCGCAGCTGTGAGACATACAATGTATATGTATTCTAAGTTTAAGTCTGTAAACTATCATTATAATTGTTATCTCATTGTGTGTACCTGTGTGCCAAACAAATGTATTTTCTTTCTTCTTTCAAGACTCTAATCGGGATTTGAACTCTTTACATAAGTAAGTTTGTACAGCACCCTCAGGGCGCCAGTCCGATTCGCTCTTGCCCAGTTTTTTTATGTTTATTCGAGATTTTGGATTATAAATCTCGACTTTTTTGTGCTCCAGTTTTGGTCTTTTAAATTCTAAATTGGATTGTGTTCCAACCACTATGGTTTTGATGTTTAATGATAAATAAGATGGCACCATTTCTGAATACTATAGTATTTGGGGATTTAAATACGTTTTAGTTACTATATGATATGACTGGCCTGTTGGTCTAGTGGTTAGTGGCCCTGACTGCTATGCCAGAGGTCGTGGGTTCGATTCCCACCAAGTACAAATGTTTGTGTGATGAGCATAATCATTTGTTCTGTGTCTGGGTGTAATTTATCTATAATACGTATGTATTTAGAAATATGTATGTATGTTTATCAGTTGTCTAGTACCCATAACACAAGCTCTGCTTAGCTTGAGACTAGACGGAGTTGTGTGACAGTTGTGGAATATTATATGATAATAACTACTTTTAGCGGCTTCACCCGCGAGAATATAAACAATTGTCCCAAGGAAACATACTCCCTGGGTGAAAAGTATTAAATGTGCTACACCAGTACCCCAAGCCAAGTTACTAATCTGCAATAGTTAACGCTAGTAGAAGCTTCAAATGTAGGGGAACTACCTGTTATTTATATTTCTATGGGAACTAAGTTATCTCAACTCTCAGTCACGTGGTCAGAACAAAAGAATTGGCGGCAAGGTCACGGTTGTTACTTGGCTAGGAGTAGGGGGGCTAGACATTTTCTACACTTGTACCAAGTTTCATCGAAATCAGTTCGTCCGTTCGAGCGTTAAGGAGTAACCTCAGTATAATGACCATGGTTTCGGCTACAGAATTACTAATTTTTCTCTTTTTTATTGTTTACAGGTAAGCAGAGTTTCATCTACACTACATCCGCATAAAAGACTTCTTACGTAAGTAAATTCACTAATTTCTTCTAACGGGAAGCTGTAATGGCTAAGAAATCTAAAATTCTGCCATTTTATGAAAATCGTCTCCAAAATTAGTGGGTTAAAAACCTTTCAGAGTCTGTGTTTCCTGAAGCAACCTAGAGATCTAATGAATAGGTTACTTCTAGACAAGCGTGCTCCATCGTTGTCCACATCGTCGCTTACTTTCAGGTCAGATAGTGGCCAAACTTGAGCCTTTAAATAATAATAAAAAACATCACAGTCACCTTTAAAATGCTCAATAAAAAATCAACTTTCAGGAATTAACGGAAGGTCGATTTTTGTTTAATTTCTTCTTAGAAAAACCTTCTCATTATAAACTCATGCTCTCAATTCATTCTACTACATAATATACTATATTTTTTGGGTTCAATGCCCTTTGATAAGAAGTACAGAGAAACAGGTCTCTCGAACAGCTGATAGTCTAACAAGATCTCCATCAATGACTCATTCATTGATTATAAGAGTCTCTCTATTTTCTTTAATCCTTTCTGATCTTATTAGTATTTCTTTATTTTCTCAGTGTGTCTTATGTACCTACTTAGACATCCAAACTATAAAATAAATTCGCCGTCTTCCATTTGCCACTACTCCGAGTCTCCAACACCTCACCCGCGACGCTGAGATTTAAGCAGAATTGAATAATTGGATTTTGGTTAAAGTTTCATTGTTAATGATTCGTAAGAATTACTTAAAATATATCTTGTTTTGCTCACTCTACCCAATTTATTCGATTGGCGCCATGCAAAGATTTTGTATATTCTACTAGAGTAGACATATAAAATCTTTGGCGCCATGTTGTTACGTCATAGCTGTCATATGACGTCCTCGTCTCGTCAAATCGATCCTGTTCTTATTTTGAAAATTTTCTACCCTAATTGAAACAGTACAAGTTAACTACCTCCATGGCTAGTGTAGTCCATCATCATCATCATCATTTCAGCCGATAGACGTCCACTATGAGATATAAACCTTCCCCAGGTGTCATCACAATGATCGATCCTGTGCGTCCCGCATCCATCGTATTCCCTCAACCTTAACCAGGTCATTGGTCCACTTTCTAGGAGGCCTTCCGCGCTGCGTCTTCCGGTAAGCGGTCGCCACTCCAGAACCTTTCAGCCTCAACGGCCATCTTTTCTACGAGCAATGTGAATTTGGCGATTCGTCGTGCTATATCGGCAGTCTTGATTCTCCGGCGGATATCTTCATTTCTGATTCGATTACGCAAAGAAACTCGGAGCATAGCCCTTTCCATTGCCCTTTGGGCGATTTTAAGCCTTTTGATAAGGCCCATGAAGGCCCGTGAGGCCCGTGAAGTCCATGCCCATAGACAATTATTTAGTTAGTAAAAACAAACTCTTCTTTTTATTTTCAACCAGCACTTTTTATTTTACAATCAATTTTGATTTTGACTGACACACACAACAACTTTCTTTAAAGGTATTTTTAATTTGATGCTTCGTTACGCATTCTCATCATTAATCAACGCTATATTATCTATGCCTACGTCTCAAAGGCCCTAGCATCAAGTTTATGTATTAATTAACTTGTTCGGTTAAATTGACTGGAATTTGGAACAATTATCTTGAAATATGCAAGTTTGTAATTAGGTGTTTTGCAATTTGCTGTTAAAGGAATTTGGTATTTCGGAACATTATTGTTAACTAAGTTAGAACCTTGATTTTTTCTTTAATCTTTTAATTCAATAAACCCCAAGCGAACGCCAGCGTTCGCGCACCCATTGTCTTTCTGTTGTGTATCTAATTGTCACGATTGAATAGTTACTTAAAATATTAAATGAAGGATATTTATTTTGCAAACAATTTTTTTTTAAAACACTTTAACACATTTTTTTACGGTTTTACTGACATCTTGAGGCACGTATGGAACACGACGCGCCGTCGACGACTTGGGCTCGGTCTGGACGGTCGGACGGCGAGCTACCCATTGTTTGTCGTCCGCAAGCTTGCGCTTACGGTGGCTGAGGCATGAGGGCCGTACTCTTACCGTGAGGGCCGGACCATGGCCTGTACCAAGCCCGGCGCGAGAGATCGTTGCCGCCGAACGCCCCAAGAGGACACGACAAAGAAATAGCGCCAGATAACAACAAAATCAGTAATATTCATGTTAGGAGGGGCCCAGCTGGGTCGAAGCCTACTGGGGCCAGGGTTATCCGAAAGAAATTCGAGCACCGGTATGAAGGCTAGAAGGAACGGGGTGGGTCTTTAGTCAGTAAGAGTCTGGTACTATCTCCCAACTTCAGCTTCACCCAAGAGTGGGGGTTGTCATTGAATGATTTTTGCCCACCGAAAAAAAGCCATGTTCATCTTTTAAAAGCATCTCTATTGACTTTATGAACTCATACAAAATAGCACCATCATTTTATGATTTTTTATCACAAATATGAAGTAACACATTAGATAATGTCACCCACACATCAATTTTGAGAGGAAAACTCGTCAATAGAGCAACCGGTTGAAAAGAAAGTGTTTACTCTATGGAAAGTGAAAAGAAAAGCATTGTTTAATCGTTGTTTATGGTCAACTGGGTGGGCGACTCATCTTGGTTAGACCATAGTCACATCATTAACATTTGTTTAAATTATTGCTATGCATAGCATAGCATAGTCGGCCTTATAATGTTCCCACTGCTGGGATTCAGGCCTCCTCTCTAGGAGAGGAAACGGGCCGTATAAAAAATGCCACCCAAACATTTTTATTATCGTCGGATTATTATGAAATAATTATTATCAGAGCCATCACGTAATAATTCTGATTATCTATTTATTATTAGGAAACATTAGTTATTTAAAAATTAGTCACGGTAATAAGAAATGCGGAGTTAAAACCTCATTGGACACAAACCTCTTTCATTTTAATCTTTTTAATTATAAAACTGGAACGCACAATCAAAGTGCAATCAACTGCAGATGTTCTGTCCTTGTCTGATGCGTTTGATTTGTGTTGTTGTCTCTTTCTGTCTTCACTTCCCTGTACATTATATTTTCAATCTTTATTAGGTTGTTGAACAGATTGTGACTGATCAGTTATACTCGTTTTCATTTCTTTAGCTTTCTTTCATGAACTTTTTCTTACTTTTAGAGAATTCCATTAGGGCCAATTCTCAATCCAATTGGACTACAAGACGATCCGATTTATGCTCTAAATCCAGATAAATAACTGTAAAATGCGTTCCAAATAAGAATAGGAAAGCCACTAACCTCGATCTGTCAAATGTTGAGTGAAAAGTACGGTTTGCAAAGAAAACGTATTAATTGAGTATCAATCAAAATATTTTTGCTTTGTTTTACGAAGTCTTGGTTCAATCTAGGTGAAGTAAAAACGTTTTTGTTTAATATAAATCAGCTAAATATATTGTTTTAAGTCATAATTAGTTACAAAAAAAACTATTTTTTTCTTCTTCTTAATTTTCATTGTTACAAACAATTCACCTTCTTTTTCCATTTGCCACTCGTCAGACACTTCACACAGAGACGCAGAGATGAGCGAAATTGATGAATTGGATTCTGATTAAACATTTTCGGTTTTTTTAAATTTTATGTTTGCTTTGTTCACCCTAACCAATTTCTACTGGGGCCAGGGTTATCTGAAAGGAAACTCGAGCCCCGGTATGAAGGCTAGAAGGAATGGGGTGGGGTTTTTAGTCAGTAAGAGTCTGACACTATCTCCCGCTCCACCCAAGAGCGAGGGTTGTCATAAGATGATTTTCCCCATCGAAAAAAAAACCTAACCAATTTGACGTGACGTCACAACATGGCAATCGATCCGATTTTTATTTGGTACGCTTAGTACAGACACATTGATTTCCATTAGAATATATCCTAACATATTGTAAGGTTTTTACAGTATTTGGCAGTAAATGTATCAAGACTGCTCTCTTGGAAAACTTCACTGAGGTAGTCAATACTAAAATAACATTTTCAGCCCCATTTTACTGGACTCGCGCCTATTTTAATAATTTTATATATTGTCCAGTTACGTAGACACTTGAGCCATAAAACTACACCAATTAAAATTAAGGAATTAAGGAATCAATCTGCAAATAATTTTAATATTCATTGACCGAAAAAAATCCCTTTATACGCCATTATAAGAAGCCCAGATGTTACACTTATCATAATAAAATGTTATTTGAGCCAAAATCTTCGCATGCCAGCAAGACATAGTATTTCAGCATAATGATATATGACATTCTTGGCTCTCAAATTACAATTCCCTTTCAAATTTCTTTACAAGTTTGTATCTATGCAATTACTTTTGTCAGGTTGCCAATATTTTTGTTGTGTCTGATTGATTTTAAAATTACACTCTTATGTTGAAAGGGAAGAATCATGAACCACATGTTAAAAGAGTTGTGAGTATACATATGGATAGATGGAGAGGGAGGTTAAATAAGAGATGGATTGTGTGAGGCTGAGGAGTGATATGAAAGAAAAAGGAGTTAGAGATAGCGTGCCGGTTGACAGAGATGAATGGAAAAAAAGCGTATTGCGCCGACCCAAAATAACATGGGACAGGAAGATGATGGAGTTCCATTAGTTTAGATGTGCGTTGTTTTTTTTTTATAGGTTCGCACTTGAACGCCATCTCACCCGATGGAAAGCGACGATGCGGTCGACGATGGAACGCGCTTACCCAGAAGATACCCATTCACTCTCGACTTAAAGATTTCTGGGTTGTAGCTATCAGGAAACACAGACTCCGGCAAAGAATTCCACTCCTTAGCTGCACGCACGATGAATGTGTTCCCAAAACGTTTTGTATTATGTCAGTCAGTCACATCAGTGTCCACACACTGACAGAATGAAAGAAAAAAAGCGTATTTCGCCAACCGTAAGTCACACGAGGTATAGGCAGGAAGATGGCGGCACTCTTAAAGTCTATAGGTACTCCATTTAAACTAAATATTTGATAAAAACTGGTGAGAGTCATAATAATCTGATGGGTCATAATAAGGAATGGAATTCCCTGCCGGAGTCTGTGTTTCCTGATAGCTATAACCGGGGATCTTTAAGTCAAGAGTGAATAGGTTATTTCTAGGTAAGCGCGCTCCATCGTCGCCCGCATCGTCGCTTTCCATCAGGTGGGATAGCGGTCAAGCGCGAACCAACCCACAAAAAAAAAATTGCAGAAAAATTCGTATTTCAAGCATTTAATATAAACAAATTGTCCAAGTACTCGAACGTCCTCTGTTTTAAAACTTACAGAAAGCTCAATGGGCCATACCGTCTCTAAAATTACTATCCGTGACTGCAATATAAAGTCAAAAACCCTTTGTAATGTTCAAAAAAACCCATAAAAATTATGGCCCGGTCGCTTCCCTTGAATTAGATACCATCAGTTCTTTCATCAAAGTGCAGCCGACAGTTCTTTGTCTCTTTCTCTCGTATAGAGATTGTTTTCTCTCTCTGTCTCTCGTAGTTGGTTCGATGATTTGATGTGGTGGACCATGATGAGTAAGTATTTTATCTTTTCGACTGTTTCCCGTTTGGGGGTAGGCGGAATTTCAAGTCTATTTAAAGATGTTGCGTATGTCACGATTTCTTATTTTTATTTTGTTTAGCTAAAGCTTCCTGGAGAAGACATGGTCCAATCGTAAATATTATGATTCAGAATTCGCAATTATTGTAACTTCCGTCATCGCACCACCGAGCCCAAAACGTCGACGGCGCAAATTGTTTACGCACGCCTCCAGGAGTTGTCAGGGAATCGTAGGGGCCCAGCAGAGCCGGGTTAGCCGGGTTAGCTTCTGAAAGGAAGATTCAGCTCCGGTGCGAAAGGCAACGAAGGAGCAGAATTGGGTTTTTAGTCAGTAAAAGTCTAATACTATCTTCCGCTCCGCAAGGGCGGCAAGCGGAGATGTCATTGGATGATTTTTTGACCTATAAAAAAAAATCATCGGACCACTAGACGTACGGCGTTGCACCACCGGGTACATGGTAGACGTCCCACCCATACGTACAAAGCCTTTTGGGAATACATTAATTATGCGTAGGTACAGCTAAGGAGTGAAATTCCCCACTAGAGTCTGTGTTTCCAGATAGCTACATAAAGCATAGATCCTACGGGGCTTTAAGTCAAGAGTGAATACGTTACTTTTAGACAAGCGTGCTCCATCTTCGGCCACATCATTGCTTGCCATCAGATGAGATAATGGTCAAACGCGAACCAATACATAATAATAATAATAAAAAAACCTTTGTTTCGATTTGACTCAAATTTTGTCCGAACAATATTTAGCCACGCGACCTCATCGGACCTATTTGTGTTCATCTAAAACCACTGTTTTTATTCCTGGTCCTTCGAGCCGGATGACCGGACCGAATACCCTTAAATCGGGCCTTATTTTGGCGGGCACTGCTCCCGCGCGCCTCAAGGAGCTGACAGCAACAGCAGGGGCCCAGCTGGGTCGAAGTCATGTCATGGTTATCCGAAAGGGGAGCTCGGTCCCGGTACGAAAGGCATGAATGAACCGGGTGGGCTTTTAGTTAGTAAGAGTCTGTCACTATATCCCGCTCTGCCCAAGAGCGGGGGTTGTAATTGGATGATTTTTCCCACCAAAAAAAGGCCTTATTGTAATCTACTTTTTGAAGAAGACAAAATACGTATATCATCACACATACAAGCTCAATTTTAATTTTATCTATCCAACCTAAATTCTTTTAATGATTAACAGACCAACATTCTCAAAAGCTTCCGTATACATTAATAAACCAATAACTAGTCTGTTCGTATGTGTATAAATAACTCGGGAACATATTGCATAAGACTGGAGCGCAGCCAATGACAATATGCACATGTAGAATTATATGCATTTTGGTGTTTTATTTGTAGTAAAACCAGCGAGGTCGTGAGTTATTGGGTTATTATGGAGGAGTTTAAATTAATGGATGAATTTCGAGTGTAATAGAATAGAATAATATAATATTCCACAACTATCACACAACGCCGTCTAGACAACTGATAAACATATTTAAATGTGAACTAAAATATTTAGTAATAATTTTGCAGGAACTTAAATCTATAGATTTAAAGAAGGTCTTACAGCTGTCAGCGATATCTACCAGGGAACTTTAGGATAGACTGTAAGAACTTAAATTAAAAAAAAAAACGACCAAGAGCGTGTCGGGCTACGCTCAGTGTAGGGTTCCGTTGTTTCCCGTCCGTCACAATACAATTCGACAATATAATAAGCTTATACCCGTCCCGACCCCATCAACTCAGGAAAATCTTAACAGCGCGAAGTAGCCTAAAGTACAGCACCATCTCTAGGGAAATTGGGTTACTAATTTATAAAAACTAGACGGGTATGTAATGTATTTATTACTTTATTGCACACCTTAGCTCATCCCGCGTCGCCTCAGCCTCGGCCCGCTCGTCGAATAGTTCTGGCTCAAACGCTCATTAGTGTGCGTCCACCGAGCGTAGGTATAAAAAGTGAAGTACATACATAAGATTGTCTTCTGTACCTATCTATTTTGTGCAGAGACGCTCCAAGATATCGTGTCCGTGAGCGGTGTCTATGTGTGCGTTGCTCGAGCGCGTATTGTATGTAGATTGACTTCTGTACCTAAACAAGGTGTAAACGACAGCCCTTCGTAAACTTTAGGGGCTTGCTCAGTAGACGAAACTGAACAACCATCGACGACATTTTTTTTTTTTAAATCGAAAAACCATACAAAATTATAAACTTGATTGGACAATTTGCATGGCAACGCCGATTTTTTTTCGTTTCCTGAAAAAACATCTTGTGGAAGGTTGTTCAGTTTGGTCTACTGAGCAAGCCCTTAAAGTTTGCGGAGGGCTGTCCCTTACACCTTGTATATTTTGCGCTTCTCATTGCAGCTGCCTACGCCACACAACCAAAGTCACTGGCAGAAGCTAGTTAATTACTAAAATATTACAACAAAAGCACAGTACTTAAATACCGTTTCATACATATTTTAGTTCCAACTGACCTATTATTTACCATACTTAGTTTCGCTGCCTACCCACTAATATGCAAAAGAGGCGTGATAATACATGCAGAAGGGCGTCAGCCACGTGTATGGTGGCTTATAATTTATATGTGTGGAGTTAATTAATGTAATTAGTGTCCGGTGCATAGTGTTAGTGGACCGGTAGGGTTAGGGTGACCACTTCCGTTTGCACGCAAGTTATAAGCGGAGAGCGATTTATTCGTAAGCATTGGCAACGTGCCCATGCGAACATAGCCGAAGCTATGTTCGCATGGGCACGTACGGACTGTTTCCATGCGACCATGCGGAAGCGTTGTGCGTCACTTGTGCACAGGGTGCGGGCCAGCTCCAATACTGTTCTGAACATGATAGCGAATAGGTTGGACTGTCCTTATGTGCGGCACTGCTGTAACAGACAAGTTACATACAGTGTCGCAAATAAGAGACTAAGATATTTATAGGTATTTATAATTTAATTTCATTTGTGGAATTTTTATGTTTGTATATTTGTAATGTCTATTGTTTTTGTAATGATTTTAATTTATGTAATTTTGTGCTTTTGTGTTTATTTATTTTTAATTTTATGTTAATGTAAATTTGAACGTTATTTTTTACATGAGTCTTAATAATGGTACCTTAAATAAATGTTTTTTTTTTTTTTTATTGGGTACAATTTACCATGACGGGGACTTACAGATATGTAGGGGTGCAGCTGCCCAAGACGTCGACGGCGCGCACTGTTCCGCGCGCCTCAAGGAGTTGTCAGCAACAGAAGGGGCTAAGCCTACTGTACTGAGCTCGAGCTCCCGTATGAAGGCTAGAAGGATCGGCGTGGGGTTTTAGTCAGTAAGAGTCTGACACTATCTCCCGATTTTTGCCCACCATAAAAAAAAGGGGTGCAGCTAAAAAAAACCCATGACGTGTTAAAATGTCAAGCGTGCGAGCGAGAAAGAGGGATGGAGCTATAAACCATAAAGTAGCTCCAACCCTTTAACAGTTCAGTTTAGGTCATCAAATGGAAAGAGCTCGTGGTTGAGTTTCGCTTGAGTTGGCCATGCCTCCAATTCCTTTGTTTTGTCGTCATCTCAATGTTCAGACGAGTGGTCAGAACAAAGGAATCTGAGGCGTGGTCAACTCGAGGTGTTAAAACTTGGCTAGGGAGGCTAAAACGCTTCGTAAAACGCTGAGCTTATGTTTTGTACCACACAATATGTTCCCGTGTCCCACTGACATGGAGAATTACGTCATTTATAAGTTTAATATGTTATTAGTGCAACTTCTTTAAACAATGGCAGCTGATAAACTTGGCGAACTTTGAGGAAATATAAGAAAAAAACTATTTGAATATGCATTAATTAGTTTCAAATATTAGTTAATTAGGTTCTCGTTGGTCTCGGCACGAATCTTGAGCGCTGACCTTCATTTGCTCAGAAGTCAAATATCGATCCTAATTAGTGGTATGAAGTGAGATGCAAGGGTGGGGAGTGTCAGTGATTGGCTCGCCACGCCATCGTGTCATTGATGTCACTCGTGATTTGTTTCCTGCGCTTGCTGCATGTATCTAACAACGACGACGATTCGCTCTCCAATGTATGGAATTCGTAAAGCGATCCTCACTCTGACGCCAAGCGCTCAAGGTCCGGCGTGCCAGTACCTATATTTGCTTAATTACATATAAAGTGATCTTTTTTAATTTATTTTCTTTTCTGTTTGTTTCAGGTAAATGCCTATTGAACTATTAGTTAGCAACAGCCTACTGTTATGTAGTCTCCTTTTTAATCAACTTCATTGACTATATTGACTACTGCTGTTGTTAGAATTGGTTTGAAGAAAGCAGGTAACAATCATGTGTATCCATTGCATCTCTGTCTGTATGTTTAAATACTCGACTGGATCTTGGTGAAACTTGGCAGGAAAATAGCCTGGACATAGGCTTTTCTATGTTGGTTGTATGTTACCTATAGAAGCTAGTAAAAGAATATACAACGTGTAACGTTAAATGCGCAAAACCTCAGACACCCCAAATGATTTTTAATTTAAAAGACCTTATTATGTGAAAAAAAATCATTAAATTTTTTTTAAAGGTTATGTGCAATTTTAGTTTGTTTAAAATTAATATTTGCATTGAAATAAGCACTTTTATTATCCTGTGTATGAGAAAATTTTATTGGATTGTTTGTTTACCTATTTCGGCGGGTTTGCGCATGTGATGGCTTGACCTATTCATAAATAGACAGGTCGACATTTTTAATGAAGATTTTTTTGAAAAATGTAATCTATATTAAAAAGTGGTTAAATTGATTCTGTTCCTTATTCTGATCAAACTATTTTCAGGTTTTGCGCATTTAACGTTACACCTTGTATAAAGTACGAGTATGTGTGCATTTAATTCCGGCCAAATGTTTGAGGGACTATACGCCTTAAGTTAACGGAATCAGCCACAATCGAGTTATAATTATAGCCATATTAAATAAAATATTACCGATAAAATATTACATTAAATGAATCGAGGAAGTAAAAGCAATTTTCCGTATATTTTCTTGATTGTATTTTAATGGTCAAGTGAGAAATGTTTCCGTGTGACTTATCCTTACTAATATTAAAAGCGAAAGTGAGTTTGTTTGTTCGTTTGTTACGTCTTTATGCCTAAATGGCATAACCGATTTTGATAAAACTTGGTACACGGATAGACCATATCCTGGAATAGGACATAGGATACTTTTTATCCCGGAAGTATGTTCCCTTGGGATAATTTTCTGCTATCACGCGGCCGAAGCCACTGGGAGCAGCTAGTGGATTATAAAAAAAAAAGATTATTATAATTTTATCTATTTGATACTAATACCGTTAAAATAATATTACTTCTATACTAATAAAATAAGGAGATTTGTAATTGTAATGAATAAACGATAATATAAGTACTAGCTTTTACCCGCGGCTTCACCCGCGATTATTAATACAGGTACTTTAATTTCATAATAATATTTGTACTTGACTTCTCTCTTTCTACCCCTTTTCTCGCTTAAAAAAAAATAAGCCTATGTCCGTCTCCAGGATCCCAACTATCTCTGTACCAGAATTCATCAAAATCGGTTTTGCCATTTAGGCGTTAAGACGTAACAAACAAACAAACTCCCTTTCGCTTTTATAATATTAGTAAGGATTTCACAAGTCTTTATTTTCTGATAGCTATAACGTAGGGGTCTTTAAGTCAAGAGTGAATAGATTGCTTTTAGGCAAGCGTGCTCCATCGTCGGCCACATAATCGCTTACCATCAGGTGAGATACTGGTCAAACATGAGCCTATTCATAATAAAAAAAAAACAACGTCCACACATCAGTCCCAAAATAAGCAGAGCTTATGCTATGAGTACTAGACAACTGACAAACATACTTAGGGGGCGTCCATAAATTACGAGAGGTGTTTAAGGGGGGGAGGGGGTCGAGTCAAATCTCATCTAATCTTTCGTTGGAGAGAGGGCAAATATCACGCAATTTTTTTTCTGATTGAAACAAAAACAAATTATACTATTTTGGTCTATTTAATCCAGATTGTACATGCTTAAGATCATCTTAAGCGTTATCGTAGTACGATTAAGTTCATTTACATTAATTCGTTCGAAAGAAAATAATTTTATTCATACTTCGACGTTATACATTTACTGACTGTCAAACCACCATATTTGTTTTATACCAAATAGCTCAATTTAATCTGAATTTACGGTACAGTGTAGCCCGTCCTTTGTTTTCGCGCCACTGTCAGCCGAACGCGCGACTCGATAAACGAGAGCGTACGAGCTGAGTGGCAGCGACACACGGACAGGTTCCAACCTGCTTTGTTTATTAGTTTATAAGAAACTCACATTTTGAAAAATCTCACGTGTGATTCAGGGATGGGGGAGGGGGTTGAATAAAATCTCACGACATCTCACCAGGGGGGGAGGGAGGGGCAGAAAATTAAAAAAAAACACCTCACGTAATTTATGGAGGCCCCCTTATACATTTCCAAATACATACATATTATAGAAAAATTACACCCAGACACAGAACAAATGATCGTGCTCATCACACAAACATTTGTCGTATAGGATTCCAACCACACTAGACCAATAGACCAGTCAAAAGTTTTAGTCAGTAAGTCAGACACGCTGTCTCGCCCCACCCTACAGCGCTGCCCCTGATAGTTAAAAAGACGTATCTAACAAAAACGAAAACGGATAAAAAAAAAATGTTTTAATTAATGAAACGGGAAATCGGGCCTTTTTTCCTTGTGTTAAAACCGCACTGGAGAAAGTTAACAATATATAAAAATACAGGCAGATGCGCCTTGTTTTCCTGATTCCGGCAATGTATTTAATTCTAATCTGGAAAAAATGTTAGATGCGTCTTTTTTACTAACGGGGGCAGAGCGGGAGAAGTCATTGGACGATATTCACCTCATAAAAAATGTATCTGTTATTCGCATTTTACGACGCCAACGGGTAGCCTGTCTACACGTTGCAGTCTATTATTAGGTCGACCACAGGACATTATTGACAGTACCTAATGATTTACTGTTGTATTGCGAAAACTACAGCTGGTACGAACGGTCTAACTTGCGAGGAGATTCTTTTTTAGGGTTCCTTACCTCAAAAGGAAAAAAACGGGACCTTTATGGGATCTGGGGCCAAGGTTAAAAAAAAAAAAAAACACAATAATATTCCACAACTATCACTCTATCTTAATGGAGCTTTGGTTTATCCGAAAGGTAGCTCGAGCCCTGTATGAAGGCACGAAGAAACGGGGTGGGTTTTTAGTCAGTAAGAATCTGACACTATCTCCCGCTCCGCCTTAGAGCGGGGGTTGTCATTGGATGATTCTCCGCACCATATAAAAAACCCTTATGGGATCACTTTGTTGACCTTCCGTCTGTCTGTATGTCAAGACCCTTTATCTCTAGAACGCGTGCAGGTATCAAGGTGAAATGAAAACCATATAATCCAGTCTGTGGTCCCTTCAAGCTGTGATAAAATGAAACTTCTAAATTAACGAATAAAAGAGATAAGGCCGTTTATGTTGCAAAAAAACGTATATTGTTATACTCTCAAAGATCGAAATTCATAGGGTACTTCCCGTTGACTCAGAATCCTGAAATTTGGTTCAAAGCAAAGTCTTATAGCACAGGTAGAAGAATAAATCTGAAAATAGAAAATTTGTTGTAATCTACGTCACAAAATAATAATAATTGCAAATTGGAAATATCTTCGTCCATTCGGGAATTGTAATTTGTACGGAACCCTCGGTGCGCGAGTCCAACTCAAACTTACCCAGTTTTTTTACGTCTGTTGTATGAGAATACAACAGACGTGATTTTTTACTCGATGTTTTTAGTCAGTAATAGTCTGACACTATCTCCTGCTCCGCCCGAAAGCAGGAGTTGTCATTGGATGATTTTCCCCACAATAAAAAAGCGCTGCTGCGTCCCTTCAGTCACCACTCCGCATCCCATGGTACATTAATTTATGTAATAGAAATTATTAAATAAACGATACCCAGAACCGACAACAAAACCGCGGTATTTATTTTAAAATTAACCCTAATACCACAATAACTCTATCTGCCGCAATTTGTGTTATTTAAATAACGTTTTATTACAAAAGCACAGGAAACGCCGGGCGATACGAGTTGTATAGAACATTAAGCACAGCATGTTACGTCAATTGTCACAACTTGCGGAAACTTTAGTACTACGCGTTAGGGTGACTGTGATTTGTTATTATTGAAGGATTTTCTACCTTTTTTTAAGGTTGAGAAATTATCTTTTCTCACTGTATGTAGAACAGCCATTCAATTAGCTCACGTCTAACCATTATCTCACCTGACGGTAGCGACGATGTGATCGACGATTTGACACGCTTCCCTGGAAATAACCAATCATATGAGATGGTGGTCAAACGCAAAGCTATCAATAATAATAAAAAAAAATCACACTTGTCTTAAAGACCCCTAAGTTGTAACTTTACCAGGAGACGTAGACTCCGGGAATTCCGCTCCTTAGTTGTTCACACAATGAATATGTTCCCAAAACGATATCCACCATGTATCGGTCACGAATAGCCGTACGTTTGGTGGTCCGATATAAGAACGGGCTTGGCGGAATAAATTTTGCAATTTTTGTTTTCTATTAATCGTATCCTTGTTATGGCAATTGTTATGAAGGAAATGAATATGATCTCCTTGCGTCGTACTCCTCAATGCTGAGGGTCGTGACCTTCCTGCTTCATCACTTTCTCTTGTATGATATTCCTCCATCTGTTCCTGTCGTGGCGGTGTGAAGTGCATCAAGAGCGGTGCGGTTCTAGTCGGACTAACGTATCGGGCTGCGTCCACGAGATCTTTTCCCATCCACTTTACGGGTTTTTATTTTTTTTCGGTGGGTAAAAATCATCTAGATGACATCCCCCACCCTTGGGCGGAGCGAGAGATAGTGTCAGACTTTTACTGATTATAAACCCACCCCGTTCTTTCGTTGCCTTTCATACCGGGGGGGCCTAGTCGTCCGTTCAGAAAAAGACCCCCCAGTAGGCTTCGACCCTGCTGTGGCCTTACGGTTGCTGACAACTCCTTGAGGCGCGCGGGAACAGCCCGCGCCGTCGATGACGATGAGCCTTTCGAGGTGGCCACTGTTTCACATTATATAACAAACTATCTCTAGTTACGTCTTTATTCATTCGATAGATTCTGTGCACAGTCTACGTATGCTCCTTATCTTTAGAGAAGAACAAGCGCCATTTAATCTAAGTTCATTGACAGCATTCAATGTTCGCATAGCAATCGGTATTTCAGTACAGCTGTATAAATATACTGCTTAGTTTGCACATGGCATTGTTGTATTGAGCGTGGCTAAAAGCGAAACATGGTCAAAAAATTTGTTACATTTAATCTACAAATAGTTTAGTAAATTAGAGGGTCTGGATATAAAGCCCTCGTAGTATTTCTTTCAATTGGACTATTTATAGACACTTTTGAACTGTCAAGGTCGGTTGATCAATAAAAAAATGAGGGTCTTTGCATTGTGTGAGATTGTATTAAAGATTGTAAGTCAAAATGTTTGGAATTGATCACGTGCCGTTTCCGTAGTAAATGACCTTTAAATTGCCCTGCCAAAGAGTTATCATGACCCAGAAACTGTCGAACGGTCTGTAAAAGTCTGATAGTCCCTCCACCCAAAGCGGGAAATATTCCCTCCAGTTGAAACTGTTTGGCAGTTTTTTATTGTTAATAAGTTCTCACTACGTCCAGAGCTCTTAAAACATAGGTGTAACTGACAATAATTTATTGTCGTCCAATTGTTGTATTGAA
Organism: Mythimna lalbum; assembly: GCA_949319445.1. Taxonomy (NCBI): domain Eukaryota; kingdom Metazoa; phylum Arthropoda; class Insecta; order Lepidoptera; family Noctuidae; genus Mythimna; species Mythimna lalbum. The sequence goes on along the minus strand of OX439370.1, from coordinate 3,788,168 downwards.
TATAGACCAATAGTTAGCAATAAATGTTCTTAGAATTCGTTGATTTCTAAGATAGATCTTATTAGATCAAACTTTGCTTCGTCTGTTGATCTCGCTCAAATTAAATGACAGCACTACAACATTACTGATACATTATTTACCAAATTTTTAACAATTTATCACCAATATAAATAAAAAATAATAAAATTAATAATAATATCAATTATTTTTTTACCAAATAGTGAAGAAAAGAAAAGAAAAAAGTTTTTTATGCGTAATGACGCAATTTTAAAACCACCTAACGACATATACATGCGCGTGCCTCCAATTCATTATAAGGCTATAAAAGCGTTTTGGCTTAAAAATAATGCGTAACACAAGCAAAACACATACGGGTATTTATCTGATTAAAATAAAAAACATAATTAATCAGACCCTCATTATAAACAGAAACGCAACGCACGCTTATTCATACCCATATTTGCATTTAAAATTAGGATTATTTATTTTTAATTCTTCCTTCAACATATGGTCAGATGGTCACCCTACTCCACAATGGACGCAATAACGTGTCCACATTTGCTGGACTATTAACTGCAGACAACGGGAAAGGTAGTAGAGCGAAAATAGTTTATGAAAAATAGAAAAAAGTTTTATTTAAATGCAAAGGGCTTGTTAAATAACAATTTTATGGTGATTGTGATGGTAGAGATTCGTTTTAGGATATTGAAAAATTGGTTTATTTTGTTTTTTTGGTGGTTTCGGTCTTCCTGCTTTTGTAGGGGATCCTAATTGCTTTTAAGGAGAGGTGGTTACCGTACATAAATAATCAATCCTTACTAATATTATAAAAGCGAAGGTGAGTTGTTTGTTTGTTACGTCTTCACGCCTAAATGGCAAAACCGATTTTGATGAAACTTGGTACACGGATAGACCATCTCCTGGAATAGGACATAGAGTACTTTTTATCCCGGAAGCATGTTCCCTTGCGTTCGGCCGTTTTGCGCGGATGTGACGCATATCTTCCCTATCGACTGATGTTATGTTATGTTTGTTTTTAGCTTTAAGTATGCGTCTATTTAGCGTAAATAAAATGTTTTTCTTTCTTTCTTTCCTTGGGATAATTTTCTGCTATTGCGCGGGCGAAGCCGCTGGGAGCAGCTAGCTTTATATAAATGATTAAATATCATTTTACAAAACGTTTTGGAACGCATTTATTGTGTGTATAGCTAAGGGGTTGAAATAATTGCCTGATAGCTATCACCATATTTATGGCAACAGTGAATAGATTACTTCTAGACAAGCCAGCTCCATCGTCGACCACATCATCGCTTACCGCTAGGTGAGATAGTGGTCATATGTAATTTTATCAATAATAACAATAAGAAAATAGCCTCTTCTTTTTTGAAATTGGTTAAAAAAACACGATGAACGAGAATTAGCACATCTTTGTCTATGGGGCAAAAACTATAATTATAAAGACTAACTGCAAACTAAATTAAATTTGTATTAATAATATTAATAATTGCAAGATTTGATGACATACAAACATCGGGACAGGTGAAATTTAATAAAAGCTTTTAAAAACAAAAGTTAGTAGTGAGAAACTTCCGGTCCCTGAAAAAGTATTAATTTATGAATAAATCTCTCAAATCTACTTTGTAAAGTTCAATAAATAAATAACTAAAAAACATGGAATTCCAATACACTTTAAATTGTAAAGGTAATAAGGATATCTCTGAGTACAGTTATATGATGAATGAATGACGAACGAATGGAAATACTCGTGAATGAATCAGAGTTTGAATCGGTACAGGAAAACCACGAGTAATTATTTTTATCTTTTGCTGTGGTTTCCTATACGAAGAATCGTGCTTTTATTTGTTAAACTGTAAGTATTTTTAATCTCTCTAGTAACTTTATCTTGTCAACCTACCTAGCCTTTTCATTTTTTTTTCTCGTTTTTAAGCTGGGAAATAATCTAATGACTTCTCCCGCTCTTGGGTGGAGCGAGAGGGCTTCCAAACTTTCACTGACTAAAACCCACTTCTATGTTATTTGCCTTGCGTGTCCTAGGTTTCCTTTTGGATAACCCATGGCCCTACTGGGCCTTTTTCGGTTTTGCTGAGATATCTCTCAAAAAAGTCGATCCAAAGATAAAGTTCAACATTGGTCCAATGAAATTATTTACACATGTCACTTTTTATTTTTATCATAATTTTATAATAAAATAGCTTTTGCGCACAGCTCCGCCCGCGTATATTAAATATAGCCTATGTCACTCAGGAATAAAGCAGCTTTCTAACGGTGTAAACAATTTTAGCAATCGGTTCAGTACTTTCAGAGATTACCTCCTACAAGCAAAAAAATAAACTTTACCTCTTTATTATATATACTAGTGTAGATAAGCATAATTATTATAATTCATATAGATTACAATATTTACATTACAATATTTTTATTCTGCAAATGCTTTTTAACATTATTATTTTATTTTGTAATTATGCAGCTGTGACTTGAACTATAGAAAAAATAACTTTTTAACCCTTCAGATACCGTCAATTAGAAACACAATAGTAAGACAATAGATGCGCGGCCACCGGTGGTCGCTTGAGGATTCATGAATTAATATGACCAGATAATAGGGAGAAAAAATAATATAACATGCAATTGAAGATATCTTATTTATATCAAAATTTCTGAAAATACCGACAAAAATCTGACAGCAAATTGAGTAGGTATCCCCGCCCTTCAGACCAACTGACAGATTACGATCATCAATCTACAGTCGCTCTTCAACAAAAAGAACATGCTTCAACTAACACTCCAGACGTACTAAATAACACCAAAATACCATGGAGGAATTCGTATCACCGACATGGTAAAACCATCAAATAAAATATTTGGACCAATAGTTCAACGCTCTCGAATAAGTTTTAGGGTTCCACAGCTAAATGGCGAAACCGATACACTATTTTGATTTTGGTTGAATCTTAAACATTAGTTTCTATGGTATTTTTTTATTGAAGCCCAAGTTTGTTGAAATGTAGTAATATTATTTTATTATATTCATCTAGTACTGTCCCATGGCTAGCCAAAGGCCTCCCATCATTCCTTCCCTTGGGCCTGGCTGTGAGCCACTTATTGCTCGTTATTAAGGATGACATCTCCGTCTTGCTATTTCAGGGCCCTCATTTTGTGTTTTATGGGCCCAGCTCAATCGTCATACGGCAGACACGTCCAGTCCAGCAACCTTACTATGACGTGTTGAAATCTCACGCGATGAGCAAAAAAAGGGATGGAGCTATACACCTTATACATATTAAAGCACCTAAAGGAATGGTGCAGTCCAGCTTAGGTCGTCAAATAAACCGCGCTAAGAGCTTGTAATACAAATACAACCAAACTGCACAACCTACTGAGACACGTCAACGATCATTGCTTTTGGAGCCTCGCATATGAAACGCGATCCTTTCATTTAACACAAAGTATACAAGATATGCACTTCTAAAAGTAAAACTGCTTTTAGTTTTGACAACTTCCTTGAAAAAAAAACAAGCCAATAAAATGAATACTCTTGTGCAGATGCACAAGAGTTAATAATGTTAATATACTCATTCTGACTACGGAACCTCTATTTCACCGGACACGAGCTTGGCCTGTTTTATGCTACACATTTTTCGCACTTCGCTCTCAAACTATGTAAATATTTGTATTAGATCATTCGATGTTTTGAAGCCTGAAGTAAACTAGGTTAGTCTGTTCTCAGTGAGTTATATATGGACCAGATTTTAAGCTAGATGAAGATGGTGGCCTATATTGTGAAGAAATATATCTTTGGAAGTGAAAATTCAGGTTTATAGTTATTAATTGTCTGTTTTCAAACCTGGACTATGTTTTAATGTGTTTGTAATGACCTAAAGAGCTATAGATAGTCTTGAAGTCTGTAAAAATCTGGTTCAAATACATCTAAAATAATGCGAACGATTTGAATATGCGTCACTCCATGAAGCAAGTAAACACATTTATTTCTTTTTCTCATCTGTAAATGTTTTAGTTTTATGAATGAAAATCACCCGTTTCTTTTAACTGCTACTGTAGACGTCATATTTAGTTCGTTTGCGTAGAAAATTTTCTTCATCTGCAGTAAGTTTTTGTGTTACTTTATCAATTCAGATTCATTATTAAATTTAGTTTCATTATTCAATTCAGTTTCATTATTAGATTTAGTTTCATTATTCAATTCAGTTTCACTGTTACATTCAGTTTCAATATTAAATCTAGATTCAGTTCCACTATTAGTTTCGGTTTCATCATCTACTGTGTCTATTTTACCACCACGAAACATTACAGTAACTACAAACATACCAACTACGATTTAACGTTAACTATAGTATGATAAGCTTAACGTTTCCACTGCTGAGATACAGTTTTCTTCTCTATAAGAGATAGTGGGCTGTTGGCTGTTATCAATCACGCAGGCCCAGTTCATTTCGTTAGTAGGTGGTGTATAGTTATACCAATCGAATTTGCCTAGAGGTCTTCAGTAGTCATTAAAGCATTTACAGATGTTAGTTTTAACTATTTTTTCAATTGTATAAGTAAACTTTTTGTCATTATCATTGACATTTTTGTTCCAACCATGTCTGAGTACCTTTAGTCTTTGATATGTCATGCTTTCTAACTCTGTATGGATCTCACTCAGGTCTTACGTAGTACCAAAGTTTAAGTTAGGTGTTTATTATTATTTTATTTTCTTACCATGATTTACATGATTTTATCACTTCTAAAACGTACAAATCAGATACTTCCATCTGTATTCAACGCTGAATCACAGATTGTTCGATACATATCTTGGAATTTGCAGACAACTGTGCTATCTTACATTGTAATCATATATTATATGATATTAGATAAGCCTACATTACTATCTGTGGTTAGCTAAAGTTCATTTTGGACGTAGTATGCATTGGTAATCCATTTCTGATATTATCGCGATTGTATAGCTGTCAACGGCCTGGGTACTGCTGAATTGTTAAACTGTATATCAATAAGGTTATTTTTGTACTAGTGATGCATTGCATCGGGAATAAAATGTTAGGTTAGTTAACTATTACTTGTATCGACATACCGAGGATAGTACTATCTAATAAAGTTTCTTCAATCAACGTCTCTTTATCTAGTCTGCATCACATTGCACGTTTGCTCTTTATCATGACCTCTGGAATCCACGTTTTTTTTTCTGAAGTCATATCATCTCCTGCTCTTTTGAATTTGTTATATCTTCAGTTACCGTTTGCTTTCCAGGATCTTCCCTGAAAGGAACTGAAGGGAAGAACAATTGAAGGGTTCAGTTGACAAAAGGTCTGACAAAATAAAAAAAATCCGACTTTCTTGCATAAACATAGGTTTTAACTGATGGTAAATCGATCCATGGATTTAAAACACCAACCATTCTAATTCATTACATAGTTACAGATGCTAGCAAAGATTTTACTGTCAATCAAGTATATATTTCAGATTTAAAATGTGCTAATAGTTGAAATATTACCAGAGAATCGAAATAGTAGTTAACATCTTTGTCCACTTGAGGTAAGTGGACAAAGATATTCAATTAGCCCTTAGGAAACCTAAATTTACATTGAGGAGCATGTTTTTATTATTGTACTGTTCTTAGATGTAATGTTGTCTTTGACTGCCTCCTTTTATTACTTACAGGTACAACAGCTATCCTATAGCGAATTGACGACCTTGTATTTTAACGATTCCTTTCATCTACGGTAAATTGTGAACTTCAAACCAGTGGTTATTCTTGTGAAGTTTCATTTTAAGTTCCTTGACTAACCATATTATGAACTTAGTCTGAAATGGGTATTCCTAGAGTAAATCTGTTTTTATTAGGATCCTAGGTTTTTCCAGGATTTTAGTCCTGTAGCTTATCGTACGCGTTTTTAGTTACCGTTTCGTTTCCGTGGGTCATAGCGTGATGTTATGTAGCCTATAGGCTATTATTTGTTATGAACCTGGCTATTCCATACAAAATATTTTTTCCAATTTGACTGGTTGTTCCAGGGATTTTAAACCGTCTGCTTAACGCGATAGTGTAACCTCTATCAGTGAAAGAATGTTTATAATCAAATCTGGATTTGAGATAGCTTTTTTAAAGGAAGAAACAATTTAGGTTTAGATTCTTGTCTTTTGAGCAAAACTACACAAATATTGTGCGTACAGCTTAGGAGTTGAATTTCCTGCCGGAATTTGTTTCCTGGTAGCTTCAAAAAATCTAAGTTTTAAGTCAAGAATGAATAGATTACTTTTAATTAATCGTGTTCTATCGTCGATCACATCATCGCTTATCACCAGGTGAGATAGCGGTCAAACGCGAGCCTATCTTATCATAAAAACCAAGCAAAAAATGAACAAGTACGAGTCGGACTCGCGCACTGCGTTCCGTACAAACTTACCTATATAAATAGTTCAATTTCCGAATGGAGTCTCAAAGATTTTTCCGAATGGCAAAAAAAGTTTTTTTTTTGTGTAACTTCCAAACAGTTACAGGCTTTTCCTATATTTTCCTATAGTTTCCTGCCTTTTAGGATTCTAGGTTAACGGAAAATACCCCATAGGGTACATTTAAATATTGATTCGTTTTTTGCGACATAAACGCCCGTTTTTTTTTATTCGTTAATTTAGAAGTTTGATTTTTCCACAGTTTCAAATATGGTTTTAATTTCAACCCAACTCAATACCTCCACGCGTTCCAGAGATAAAGGGTCTTGATAGACAGACAGACGGACGGACAACAAAGTGATCCTATAAAGGGTTTCGTTTTTCCTTTTGAGATCTGGAATCCTAAAAAAGAAAATAAATGACAGTGTGCTCCAGTTTTAGCTCAACAACGTTTATCAGAATCAGCACGATCACATTGAGATCAATCTTACTTTGATTACATGTTCACCTCGTAAAGATAAACATGCGATTTCAACACGAAATTGAAATCTGAAATAATGTAACAACTGGTGGCTTGCCAATTCGATCAGGCGTTCGGAAATCCCATTTTCTTACGAGGTAAATAGTGGTCTATTTTATATACATTAGCCAATAAAAACACTTAAACTAAACCAGAGTAATTCGATAATGATTTTTATTGTAATAGTGATGATGTTTTTATAGTTGTAAACACTAATAGTCTATTTTGAAAGGCTCACAAATGTGACTCAAGTTATTGGAATTGGGTAGTTGACTAATTTTTTATTATTATTATTATAAATTAGCATAATCGGCCTTTTAATGTTACCACGGCTGGGACTCAGGCACAAAATTATATAGGTACAGAAGTCAATCTACATACAAAGCGCGCTCGAGCAACGCACACATAGACACCGCTCACGGAATCGATATCTCGGTAGCGTCTCGGCCCTCTCGTCGAACAGTTCCGGTTCAAACGCTCATTAATGTGCGTCCACCGAGCGTAGATATAAAAAGTGAAGTACATACATGAGATTGTCTTCTGTACTTATCTATTTTGTGACTAGGAGTAGGAAAGAGATTTCAGCCACCTACTTTCTGAAGTTACAAATATCTAATTATACATTCAGCTTTTCTGTGTTCTAAATGAGGATAAATACTGGTTAATCTTACAAACAACTGAAAACACGAATCAGATTTCAAAATACTACTTAACCTAACTGTTTCAATCCCAAGCTATTATCCTCATTTGTTGGCTAGGCCAGGTAAATAGGTCTTTGTAGATTTATCGTTAGGTCGGACCTAATTCCATAGAGTGTCGATTCTAATATCATTATTAGCTTTTAGCTAGAGACCGACTGAAGGTTCGGTTTCGGCAAAAAAATCTGGTTTCGCCTTGAGTTCTGATTTCGGCCTAAACGAGGCCGAATATTCGGCACAACCGTTTTTGAGCTGGTTGTGATAGATACCTAAAAACTGACTGACTTGGTCGTCATGTTATGTATATTTTATCTATCTACATAAAAGAAGAACTAACTGACATATCAACGCACAGTCGAAAAACCTGGGACTAGGAACGTGAAATTTTGCGCAAAGCGTCCCTGCACGACGTAGGCGTGCACTAAGAGAAGATTTTCCAAAATTCCCTCCCCAAGGGAAATGAAACGGGGGTCCAAAGTTTGTGTGAAGCAACCAGCTTTCACGCGGGTAAAACTGCTGGCAAAAGCTAGTAATTTTTATTTAATGGTTTGGCTGTGAATTAATTTTTTGATGATCAATGAGTATTTTTCTATCCATTCGTAATGGTCGATTATTTAGTATTTTGTGAAAGTTATAACTATATTACATATTATGAATAACTGCACTGAAGTATATTTTTTGTCAGCTTTTCTGTTATCATGTCAGTTTCGGTTTCGGCGACCAATCGTTTTTCGGTCGGTCTCTACTTTTAACACTCATTTATTCGAGTTCAATCCAATTGATTTGTTGGTTTGTGCCCATTTACGTGATTATCTGGAAGGTGTAGAGTTTTCTTTAGCTGGATTGATATCAATGGATGTTTGTTTTGTGTTATTTCTGTTTATTTAATGGTGTTGGGGGTTTACTGTTTGTTTCTGTTCTTTTCTTAATTAAGATTTTTTTTTAGTTGGGAAATTTTTAAAAAGTGTACATTTTGTTCGCCGGTTCTATTTTATTTTAACGGTCCAGATTTTGCTACCAATAATGCTGAAGAGTAATCATGGAAACACACAAACATTCTAACATAAACAAACATTTGATAATTCTAGCAATATGCCAATTGCATTCCCAGACAAATATTCTACAATACAATAATATAAATCTTGAATACACAATAAACCCACAAGATTTATAGGTTTATTTTCATAGGAAATCCATAGCTGAGTGGGTCTCACTACAGATTTATGTACTTGATTTATTAGATCATAAGGGATTTTGGATAAGTCACCGCATCGTCTTCAAGGTTAAGCAGGTCGGTCTGAGGATGGGTGACCTGACTAGCGCGATTACCTACATTTTTATTATTACTTTCGCTTGACCAGTATCTTACGAGGTTAAGCGATGATGTGGTTGACGATTGACCACGCTTGCCAAGAAGTTACTTACTTCACAGATTGTAGCTATCAGAAAACACAGACTCCAGCAGGGAAATCCAATCCTTTGCTGTATGGGTGGGATGTCCACCATGTATGGTGGCGCATTGTCATACACCTGGTGGTCCGATGATAGAACGGGCTAGGTGGAATTATGTTTTAAATTAGGATATATAAGTTCCTTCACATCACAATCGCTCCATCCTCGGGTGTCCTCGGTCTCTGAAAGTCTTTATAGGTTACTAAGCAACTCTACACTGGGTTATGGAGTTCAGATTGGCAATTATCATCATCTTCCTGCCCTCGTCCCGTGTTATTTGAGGTCGGCGCAACACGTTTTTTTCTTCCAAACTATCCTGTCACCCATCACTCTATCACTAACTCTTTTCTTTCATATCACTCATCGCACAATCCATCCATCTTTTCTATGGCCTCCCTCTTTATTTGGCCCACATGCACGCTCATAACTCTTATTTTTTTATATACGGTTCATCCCTCCTCTTCACATATCAAGAAAAACGATTCCTTTTCAACAATGTTGCATAGGCAATTGGACCATATAAAATTATGGTATTTAGCCGTATCTAGAGTGAAAAGGCTCTTCATGAACTAGTGCGCTTCACCATCAACGATTGCATCACTGCTTACCATCAGGTGGTATCGCAGTCAAGCACTAGTTCCATAAAAAAATCTAGTCAGACTGGAAAAAAGCTAGACATTGATTGATTGGTTTACTAGATCGGCGTTTGTTCTTGACATAGATAGCCCTCACATGTTGTTTACTAGTTTAATAAGCATCATGATCCTATGATGTAACAGTTTTCATGCCTAACTGTCATATAAAGGTTTTATTGATGACTTTGGCAATTCTAGGGTATTGGTCGGTTTAGTTGAGTTACAAATTATCGCTAGTTGTATTTGCAACAGTCGTAACTATCGTATCGTTTTTTTTTTCGTTTGTTACATATCGCTGTCAGCGTTAAGACTGGCGTTGTACCCATGTCCCATAGATTCAAGTTTATGTACTGGTATAAAGTTTTAGTTACTATTTTTTGGTGTCAAGATTATGCTGTTCTATGGTTTTAGCGTCGTGTGTGTTTATTGTTTCTGTCTATCGTACCTATCTGTCTGGAACTATTGTCCTCCTAAACATCCGGTCTGTAGGAGACTAATAGGTCTCCTGTCCATCCTATTTGTCTTTGCAACCAATGTGTCTCTGAGTGTTTCTTCTTCGTATCATTGGCAAATCTTTAAAACATCTTCATGAATATATAGTTAATACATCGTCGGTAGTCATATCGTAGAAATGATCGATTACATTATGAGATGACCAGTGCTGTATGGCTATGAAATAATTTAATGTAGTTTTAAGATGTTGAGTTTGACCAAAAAAAAATATAATTTAATGCATAGATCACTAGAATTTTTTATTCGGATGGAGTTGAATTCCCTGCCGGAGTCTGTGTTTCCTGATAGCTAGAACTTAGGGGTCTATAAGTCAAGAGTGAATAGGTTACGTCTAGGCAAGCGTGTTCCATCGTAGACCACATCGTCGCTTACCATCAGGTGAGATGGTGGTCAAACGCAAGCCTATCAATAATAAAAAAAGTCCTTTTACTATGCGATGATTCTTGCAATATTCTTTCAAATTAGCTAAGGGACAATCGGTGCTTAGGATAAATAATAATTAATTATTTTATTTGTCTGATTTATGGAGACATTAAGTTCTAAAACAATAGATACTTAAAACTCGATCCTTCTTCCTTAATAACATCTATAGACTATAAAATAACACTCCAACCCATAAAATGTAATTGATATAAAGCCAATAATTTACAATTTGGGGGTCCAATTTGACCAAACTTGACCCCATAAAGAGGTCAGCAGCCCAGTGGTCCGAAACGACATGTGCTTCCACAAAAAATATTCCGTTACTGTGGGCTTCGAGTGGCCAAAATTTTGGGGAAATTATTCGGACAGTATTGGTAATTTAGTGAAATTATTGGCAAGAATTTTGGTAATTTTGAGAGATAATTTGTAGGGCTGTTTATACATATCGCTGTCCCCAGCGAATAATATCGTAATCGACTATTGCGATAGAAGTGCTTTTATGAGGAATTATTGTTCTAGAGATGCGATTACACCCTGTGAATTTTTTTCACGTGATTCGTGCTATTACTTTTCGAGTTAGACATTTTGTATTGAATTTACCTATACTATTCGCCTCTAAATAAAAACTTTTTTTATGACGAATATCATCACAATAGATTAATACTGACTCCTCACAAATTTCCCATTCCCAGTAAACTGTAATTACAAAATTCAACGATCTCGCTATGTAAACCTGTTAAGAAGTTATAATCAAAAAACGGTTTTTTATTTTTCCTGTAAAATTTGGTGTTTTTAGTTACGATATTATTCGCTGGGGACGGCGAATTATGTAGAGCTTAAAAAATGCTACAACAGTTTTTAAAAGTAAATATAGGTGAAGTTTCTAAAATAAAGATTATTTATACAGTAGAATAACTTGGTAATTATTATAAAACTTATATAAATAAATTAGAGCGCTTAACCATTAACGATTTCATCATTGCTCATTAAAATAAATGTAAAGGACACTAACATTAATTTTTAAGTTTTTACTAACAATTTTATATGGATTTATTGTGGTCTGAAATAAATATTATTATTATTATTTCCTTTATTCATTGTACAAACATATAAATTATATTTTTAAATATTTAAATAAAAACTAAAAAAAACATTTAAAAATATAAAAAATAGTGTCCCACCGGTTTCGGGAACAGGGTCCAAGCTACCGGCGGTCAGGGCTCCAGAGAAAGGAACCTCCTGACTATACGAGCCGTGTCCAGGAGTACCGCTTTCTGAATCAGGCCCTTGATCCAGCCGCCTAACGAGAGCCTCCTAAGGTGTTGGTCGAGGCTCTTAGCTATTAAACCATTGGCTGAAACGACTATCGGTACAATAATCGCTGAATCCACTTCCCACATGTCGACAACCTCGCGAGCCAAGTCAATATACTTGATTTGTTTATCTTTCTCGGCTTTCACGAGGTTCTCGTCATGTGGAACGGATATGTCAACAATCATTGCACGCCTCTCGCTTCGGTCCACCACCACTATATCAGGCTTATTGGCTACAATAGTCCTGTCAGTGATGATGGACCGGTCCCAGTACAACGTGATATCGCCATTATCGAGAACTGGGTCGGGCACATACCTGTAGTATGGCACCTCCGATTCCACAAGAGAATACTTCATATTATTATTATTAGGTGAGATCGCAGTCAAGCAATAGTTAATCTAACAAAAAAAAAACACAAATCAACTTAATTGTTTTTTTTTTTATTTTGCCTTTTCTTGATTATCCTTCCTAATATTATAAAAGCGAAAGTGAGTTTGTTTGTTTGTTTCGTCTTCACGCCTAAATGGCCAAACCGATTTTGATGAAACTTGGTACACGGATAGAAAATGTCCTGGAATAGGATATAGGATACTTTTGATCCCGGAAGTATGGATAATTTTCTGCTATCATGTGGGCGAAGCCGCTGGGAGCAGCTAGTTTATTATAAAAAATCAATATCTCTCCATCAGCCTATCTCAATAAAACTGAATTGATAAGAGCCACATTTGCATAGCGGATTAAGTAATAAAATTGCACAAGTAATAAGTAGTGATGGGTTACAAACACCTCGCCTACGATATCTTCTCAAGACATATCATTACTTGATTCTTATCATGCGTGTGTGGGACGCTAAGCCCGTAGTTATACATGGAAGTTATGTTAGAAATTGTGACTTGGATGGAACACAGTGAAAGCTATGATTTTATGGAGGAGCTTTGCATTATTTTCTGTACGCTGAATTAGAAATAAAAAAACAAAAAAAAAGCTAAAAATTATCCTTACTAAAATATAAAAACAGCGAAAGTGAGTTTGTTTGTTTGTTACGTCTTCACGCCTAAATGGCAAAACCGATTTTGATGAAACTTGGTGCACGGATAGACCCTGTCCTGGAATAGGACATAGGACACTTTTTATCCCGGAAGTATGTTCCCTTGGGATAATTTTCTGCTATCACGCGGGAAAAGCCGCTGGGAGCAGCTAGTATTTTTATATCTTTAAAAATGTGGCGTCAAAAACTTACCTACATCGCTGTCTTTAATACAAAAAAGATCTTCATCATCATCATCATCACCATCAGCCTTTTTAATGTTCCCACTGCTGGGACTCAGGCCTCCTCTCTAGGAGAGGGTACGGGCCGTAATTCACCACGCGGGCCCAGTGTGGGTTGGTGAATGTCACATGTCTTTGAAATTTTCGTATTAGGACATGCCGGTTTCCTCACGATGTTTTCCTTTACCGTTTTGAAAGCAGCGGTTTAAACCCGGGACCGTGTTAAATTTAATTTATTTTTAATAATAATTTTGGTAATGTGCCCAAAAGTCTGGCGGTATTGCCACGTCGTATGGCAATGCTTATCCTGATTTATTGTGTTTATTGATTAATTTTAACACTGAATTTCTTCTAACAACCCAATTCTCTCTTGTTCCAGGTAAGGACAGTCTCACAAACTACCCACATCATGCTGACCCGTCCGATATCTTTATTATTTGCTGTTCACGCTTGACGGGACGTGGGTGTGCTCCGAGCTCAATTATTGGTAATAACGCTTTGTCGCCTAAATACAGGGCAGGGTTGTCGCCCTTGACAATGTGACATAAAAAATGTACTTTTTTTTTTTATTAGCCATAAGTGTCCCACTGATGAGCAACGGCCTCCTCAAGTCTTCCAAAATTTCTTCTCTTGCGCCGTCTCTAACCAGTCCTCGTGATAGGCGTCTAAATCATTCCACTCATTCTGTATAGGCCGGCCTCAAACTAAAACATTTATGTAGGTACTTAAACATACTTTTTTTTTAGTTTGAAAACGATAAAGGTAGTCGGGCTGATCAAAGTGTGTTTTTTTTTGTCACTCACATATTTTTTTTTTTGTAACTGGGAAATTAGCAGTATTTTTAAAATATGCATTTTTTAGTTTTCGCACGGGAATTACATGACTAGATTCTGTCATCACCTTTCTATCATCAGACAACCGGGCGAACTAAGCGTTTTGCTTTGTCGTTTATACCAGGAACAATTTGCCTTGTCCTGTTATAATTTAGGTGTCTTCAAGGTTAGAGTGAATGAGCTCTTAATAAACTAGTGCGTTTCACCATCAGCGATTGCATCATTGCTTACCATCAGTTGGGTTTGCAGTCAATCTCTTGGTACGTGGTTACCAATCTGCAACTTTTCGGCCCCAACGACCATCTGTTCTGCGTGCCCTGCCCAATGCCACTTTAGTTTGAATAACCCTGTAAAATTAAGGTAGAAATACACTGCGCACACGTATGCTTCACACACCGATCTGGGCGCGTCGGCCTCCATACATTTTATATGGAAACTAGACTTGTAGAGCTACACTAGATCCACGCCACGCGACGCGACTCTACGTACAAATCAGTCGTGACCCACGTGTGCGACGGTCCAATCATCATCATCATCATCATCATCATCAGACTTTTTGAATGTTCCCACTGCTGGGACTCAGGCTTCCTCAGTAGGAGAGGGAATGGGCCGTTATCCACCACGCGGGCCCAGTGCGAATTGGTGAATGTCAGTCTTCGAATTTTTGGTTCTAGGACATGCCGGTTTCCTCACGGTGTTTTCTTTCACCGTTTTGAGAGCAGCGGTAATGAAATAAGTTACACAAAGTAATGCGCCTGGCAGGTTTTGAACCCTCGACTCGGCCACCACTTGTCTCAAATGGTTGGTCTTATGTGGTTCTAGATTTATGGTGACCCTAAGAACCGAACCAAAACAGGCGTCGTTCATTTTCGGTTGTAACAACTTTTTGCGTCATTCATTCGGTCTGTCGGTCAGTTTAAGTTTCAACTGAATTTGTATTTTATTTCTTTTTGAGGGAAGCTGAAGTCTTAGCGGTTCCTAATTTAGGTGTAATGTTGTTTCATGGTAATGTAAAGTTTATTTTTGTATCTGTACAAGGAATTGAAAAGTAATTTGAGATTTTTTTTTTTTATTTGCTTTGTGTTTGTCTTCAGTTTTTTTTTTTGTTGTCTACAATGTTTTTGTACGCCAAAATAAATACTTTTCTTTCTTTCTTTCTTCATTTCATGATAGAATGATTCTCTACTTCAAAAACAAAATAAAGGTTCCGTTAAAAACTAAAAATAGCTTCCAATTTTGTCCTAAAGATAGTAAAAACTCAAGCAAAACTAAGTTCTATCGAAATTCATTTAAAATACTAGCTTTTGAATTATTGTCAAGTAGTCATTGAATATTTGGAATGTAGAATAAAAAAAAATATTCTATAAGAGGATCGATGTAACGCATGTTACTAAAAGAGTATACATGGGATGGGTGGAGAGGGAGGCCAATGAAAAGATGTATGAATTGTGTGAAAAATGATATGAAAGAAAAAGAAGTTAGTGATAGCAGGATGGGTGACAGGATAGAATGGATGAAAAAAAAACGTGTTGCGCCGACCACAAATGGAGAAGAACGTGTAAGAAACTCCAAGGCTACTCTTCTCCACCGATCCCTTACATGTCTTCACCATAATTATACTCGCACAGGACATGATTGTACTGTCCCATAAAAAGAGGAAACCAACAGTACATCGCAGAAAGTCGCTGCGACCTAATTTTGGTGTGAAGTTTATCTTATAGTGCACGTTTCCGTTGTACGAGAGAAATTACATGTTCTTTAATGTACGACACGATTTAAGAGGATGGCGACACGATGATGACAGGAGAGGAAGTTGTTGAAAGAGGAAATGTGGTGCACTAGATGCGAGAAGTATGGCAACGTTTGAAAATGTCGACTAGGATGGCGATTCTTTCTAAAGAGGATTGATTTATCTTTAGAATCGAATCAGAGTCTAAAGAATCGATTAGAATTGAAGTCTAAAGAATCGATTGAAATCGAAATGTAAAGAATCGATTCATTAAAAAATTGAGTTCTAAAAGAGAAATATCGATTCGAATAGTAGTCTTTAGAATCTAATCTACACTAGTATAATAAAGTGGTAAAGTTTGTTTTTTTGTTTGTAGGAGGTTATCTCTGAAAGTACTGGTCCGAATGCTAATATTTTTTCACCGATAGAAAGCTGCTTTATTCCTGAGTGACTTTAAGTACGTGGGTGAAGCTGCGGACAAAAGCTAGTCCATATAAAAAAACAGACATCCACCAACCCGCACTGTCTCTGACCTATCCTGTTATAGAGGAAATGACTGACTGACTAAAACTTTAGACATTTTCTCACATCGTCCATCTAAAACAATGGGAACACACACTGCTGTGTTTGCGCAACCCATCTAACGTTACAGCACATGTGCGCCGTATACGAGTATAATATAAATTATTTCAGGATCCACGCCAGCCGTCCCGACCGTGCGCATGAATCGACTGCTATTTCTAATGTATTCTAACTCAAATTGTTTGTATAGCAATAGATCGAAGCTAGAAATACAATACGAGTATAGACCTGCAAGTCGCGTGGCGTGTATCAAGTGTAGCTCTACAAGTCTAGTTTCTATATAAAATGTATGGAGTATGGAGCCCGACGCGTTCAGATCGAGGTGTGTGGCACACGTTTGTACAGTGTAGTTACTTTTAAGCTAGAAAATACATTAGACCGACGCGCGACGCACACGTGTAACACGCTTGATTTGTACGTAGAACGACGTCACGTGGCGTGGATCTGTAGCTCTACAAGACTAGTTTCCATATAAAATGTATGGAGACCGACGCGCCCAGAGCGGCGTGTGTGGCACACGTGTGCGCCAGTGTAGTTCTAGCTTGAAGGTTAGCGGTTAATATTTTATTAGGTTCTTAGCTGGGAGCTTGTGAGAAGTGTGTTCTGTGCGTCTCGCATCCATCGGATTCCTGCGACTCTCACCAGGTCATCGGGCTTGTAGACGGCGAGCCAAGAGTAGCTCGCGGTCCGACCATCCGGTAACTGTCCGGACCGAGCCCAAGTCGTCGAAGGCGCGCACTGTTCCTGCGCGCTTTAAGGAGTTGTCAGCTACAGCAGGAGCCCAGCTGTGTCGAAGCCTACTAGGGCCTAGGTTAGTTTCGAGAAGTAGCTGGTCCGGTATGTAGGCACGAAGGAACGAGGTGGGTTTTTAGTCAGTAAAAGTCTGACACTATCTCCCGCTCCACTCCAGGGCGGGAGATGTCATTGAATGATTTTCCATATAAAAAGGGCTCTGCTCATGCCTTAATGGTCAAAGCATGATGGAGTACTAACTCCTGCATCAGCTGTCATTGCCAATTAAAGTCACCGTTTTAATTGAGACGTAAAGTAAACACCAATGAGAGATCGTCGATGGATGCAACTCGTTAACAAATGAACGCCACCAATCATCTGCGTTCTGCTAATGAATGTAAACCAATTAGTTCGGGAATTCTGGTACTTATTGCCAATGCGATAATCTAAATCAATATCTTCATGTTTTGGCTGAGCCAGGAGTCCAATTTGTTATGCAAATCAAGACATACCTATTTCCGATTTGGTGACAGTTGCCAGAGGTGAGAGCGGTGGTGGCCGAGTGGTAATGGCCCCGACTTACGAGTTGTAGGTCACGGGTTCAAACCCATCCAGGCGCATTACTTTGTGTAATTTATTTCATCACCACTGCCCTCAAAACGGTGAAGGAAAACATCGTGAGAAAACCAGCATTTCCTAGAACCAAAAATTCGAAGACATGTGTCATTCACCAACCCGCACTGGGCCCGCGTGGTGGATTATGGCCAATTCCCTCTCCTAGAGAGAGGAAGCCTGAGTCCTAGAAGTGGGAACATTAAAAAAAAGGCTGACTGTGCTGTGACTATGCCAGAGTTGGCTACAACATTTTCTATCTCAGAACCTTTTGACATTTTTGTTGGGCAGAATTCGGACCCGTGAAAGAAGTCAAACCACTTGGTATTGGTTTTCTAGATCACTAGCTGTTTGGTATCAATCAAGAATAAAAAGGTATTTTTCTAAAGCAGCAATGCTAGTAAAGGAGACGGCCGCATGAGTGAGGGAACGTATATCCTCACGTCCCGGCCGCCACGGCAGAATACACCCCGGGCGTTGGGAGTCGCAAGGGGATAAAGCCACCGTAGGCGCCAGCTTGCAGACGGCGAGCAATGGGTAGCTCTCCGTCGACCTGTCTGATTAGGACCGAGCCCGCGTCATGCCTCAAAGAGATGTCAGTAAACTGTAGGAGCCCAGCAGGGTCGATGCTCGCTAAGGCAACGTGAGAATTTGTGAAAAGAAAACATGTGGTGCTAGACCGCAAATGGCAATTGAAGTGAAATAAGTAGGTTTTAGTCAGCTCCAACCTTGACCGAGAGAAAAAGTCATTAAACGTTTTTTTTTTAATGTTATAAACTAGTGCTTGACTGTGATTCCATCTGATGGTAAGCAGTGATGCAATCGCTGATGGTGAGGCGCACTGGTTTATAAATTAAGAGCCTATTCACTCTAGCCTTGAAGACACCTAAATTATAATCGGACGGAAAGATCGCAGCAGGAATTAACACAAATTTCCCAACTCCCAAAAAAAAAAGACCAATTCATAAAGTGAATATTAAGAGGGTCCTTCTCCACTCGCTTATCGTAAACATCGAATGGTTTAAAAGCTTGTTACTTCATTTAATGCAATCCATCGCGATGTTTGACGAAAATGCAACGCAAAAAAAGAGAGATAACGCCTGGAAACTCTGTTAGTATTCGGTAATTCCGAGATTTACTCGAAAATTTCACAAAACTTGCTCCAGGAAAAGCTGTTTTTTTTAAACCCTTAAAAGTTTTTGGAAAAAGTTGTCATCATTTAGAATCATAATAAAATTTGCAAGGTCTCTAGAGGATTACTTTTTTGACTTTTTTAATTTTTAGGCAAATCATGAAGTGTCAAAGTTCATACAAAATAGAATATTTTCAGAGGTTTTTACTGGGTTAGTTTTACACAAATTTAGAAATTGGTTTCTTTAGAAACTTAGATAATATTCACAAGATACTGTTTCCAAAATATCTAATGAAAAGTGTGTAATAACGTCATAATCAGTTATGAGCGGTTGTATGAAAAACAGTGAAAATGTGAGTCATGATGCACCACCTTAAAAACAGAAATCTCTTCTTCGTAACTCACATTTATTTTCAGTTTGCACTCTGCATGACGTACGCGATCTTGAATTCGCCACACTGACCTACTAACAAACAGTTATATTTTTCTCCAAACTGTTTTAAATTGTAAACATTCATACAAAATATTAGTGTATGTATGCAACAGGATGAAAGCAGGAGTTTATTGTTTATGTAACCTTGACGCATTTATTTCGGTCCAGGATGCGTTTTGTAAGCGAACGATCGTAACAAGATCAGTTGCTATGCCTGTAGTGACTGATGTAAATTTTATGATAGAGATGGATGAAGACATTGATCAATTGGTAATAGAAATGCGGCTGGACATATTTAGATATAACTAGCTTTTGCCCGCGGCTTCGCTCTCGTTAAATTCGGGGTAACAAGGTTTCCCTGGGAAATGGAGGGTTAGAAAGAGACAAAAAGTAGCCTATGTCACTCTCCATCTCTTCAACTATCTCCACTTAAAAAATCACGTTGATTCGTCACTCCGTTTGGCCGTGAAAGACGGACAAACAGACACACACACTTTCCCATTTATAATATTAGTATGGATAACAAAGAAATGAAAGCTCTGTCAGAATAATCAATGGGAATAACAATTATTTTGTTATTGTCATTATCAGCTTTTCGTATCGTTTCTTTCATTTTGGATCGGTCAAGCTATCACTGACTCCTTTTTCTTTCATATCTCTCCTCTCATAATCCATCTTCTCTTTGACCTCCCTCTTCGACTCCATCCATTCAGACATCATCATGACTCTTTTAGTAATAAGTGTTACCTACATTGTTCATCTTCACCTGACGATAGTTGAAACCTATTGCTACCAAGTTTGATTGGTGCAAACCGAAATGTTATATGCAAGTAATTATGTATTGTAAGTATGGAGGTCGCGGGTTCGATTTCCACCCAGAACAAATGTTTGTGTGATGAGCATAATCATTTGTTCTGTGCCTGGGTGTAATTTATCTATAATATGTATGTATTTTGAAATATATAAGTATGTTTATCAGTTGTCTAGTACCCATAACACAAGCTCTGCTTAGCTTGGGACTAGACGGCGTTGTGTGATAGTTGTAGAAAATAAAAATAAAATTGACAGTGACATTGATGTCTTTACTTTACTTTACTTTAACTCCAAAAACATTTTATACCGCGTTAAGTTTTTGTTCATCTTCAAAATTGTGCAAATCTTTTCCCGAATATATCGACAACACATTTACTCATTCCATTCAGTTTTCTCATTACTAGAATAGAATTCGCAGCTTGAAAAGCATCACTTTTTATTGCTAATAAAAGTCGATAATTATTTGTTATTTCAACGCAACATTTATCGACTTTGTACACTGATATATCGTTATGTAACCGCTATTTTATAACGTGTAGGTAAAGCGTTTTAAAATGTTTTTGAACTGATTGTTAGATCTTCAAAATAGTCCAAATTCGATGTTCAATTACGTTGACTACGCATTTACTCATCACATTCAGATTTCTCATTACAAAAATAGAATTCGCAGTTCGAAAGGCATCACTTTTTATTGCTAATAAAAGTCGATAATCGTTTGTTATTTCAACGTAACGTTTATCGATATCGTTCACTGATGTATCGTGATGTAACCGCTATTTCTCATGTGGCAATCTGCCAGTTTGTCTTTTAGCATCAAGATGATTAATCCTACACTTTCCTGCGTCTGTTTCAAAACTGGGTTCACTTTTTTTACTTGTTTTATTCTGAGAAGTCGCCTTGCAGTCTCTAGATTTGTTGAATGTAAGTGGTTTGCATTGAGTTACTGATTTAGCTTTCCAGGATATGAAGAGTATTATTGGTAGTTCTTGAGAGAGTAGTTATTGAGTTGTTGGAATTGTTATATTAGAACTCAATGAGATGAAATTTTAATTTTATATTGAAGGCAGATATTATAAGTTGTGAGATTATAGTAAAAATAAAAAATACATCAATCAATATTGGTCCTGTTCTACAAGAACTAAGGTGCACAAACTAATTGGTTAGCGAAATCTGTTATAAACCTTTTTATTACTTACCATAAAAAAGTTTAGAACAGATTTCGAATTGAATATGATAGAAGATGTCAACAATGAAAAATATTGATTCAATTTTAATATAGTAACATAATGCAAAGGCTTCATACAATATAATTAGTTAAATTAAACTAAAAGCCTTGCATTCGCGTCTCCATACGTGACAGTATTCAGAAATATTGCTGAAGCCGATGACAATATTGTCACTAAGTATATGTGCACAAATTCAATTTGTAGCATTATTAGAATGACTGGCAGTGCCTTTCACTTGGATGTGGTTGGGAGAGTTTATGCTTATGCTGATTGACTGACATGTACTGAATCATTCAGTTCCTTTCAAAACGGTTAAGAACATGCCAATAGCTTCATCTTTTTTTTAACTAATCGAACTTGACAATTTTTTTTTTTTTTTCACAACTATCACACAACGCTCTGTCTAGTCCCAAGCTAAGCAGAGCTTGTGTTATGGGTACTAGACAACTGATAAACATACTTATATATTTCTCTAAATACATACATATATAGATAAATTACACCCAGACACAGAACAAATGATCATGCTCATCACATAAACATTTGTCCTGGGTGGGAATCGAACCCACGACCTCTGGCTTAGCAGTCAGGGCCACTAACCACTAGACCAACAGGCCAGTCAAATTCAAAAGTGTTTGTAAAAGGTTTGATTTAGTTTTGATTTACTAGTATTAAAATGAATAGTCTTTTACATTTGATTACGAGATATTGTCAATTCGGTTCACTATTATGAGGACTGGTTGATATCTTAATAATCCTAATCCGTAATCATTAGCGGTTTATCTACAATATTTATCATGTTACAATATCAATTTTACAGGGCATTTGCGGAATCGAAAAAAATTGTGAAACAAAGTTACAGATCTAAATAGGATTAGTTTTTTTTTAGTAGTCTATTTTGTGTTCCACTGCTGGGCAAAGGCTTTCTCTTTCCAAAGCTAAACCTTAACCTTAAAAACCTCTCTCTCTCGGGCAATCTCTGACCAAGTTGGCCCCATGAATATGTTCAGATCGTCACACCACCTTTAGGTTAGTGCTTGGTTAGTGTCACTAACACTAACCACTAATTAAGAGAGGAAGTCAGATTTTTACAGACTAAAAGTCGCCTGTGTACCTTAGTAGTAGCTCTTGCAGTCCAGGGAAGTGATAACTCTCTCAAATAAACCTACATCGAATAAATGCCACATGACTTAAAGTTTAACTGCGGTCTTCCGACTACACATACCGATTAGTCCTACATGAACCTGTCTAGCATATAATTACATGCATATTTGAGTTATTCAAATATGGCGTTATTTCGAGTTAATGTTAACACAAGTGTTGGGCTCGTCGCGTAGTAAAATGCATTCCTTCGCGCATATGTCTGGGAGCATAGAGTATGGTACTGAAACAGAGTCTCAATTACAAGGCTAGAGTGAATAGGCTCTTAATAAACTGGTGCGCCTCACCAGTTGCTTCAACGGTTGCGTCACTGTTTACCATCAGGTGGGAATCTAGTTAAGTACTTGTCTACGTCATTAAAAAAAAAACTATGTCTTTCCATAATATAAGTACATTTTTAATCACGTAACATTTAAAAAACTAGTATTATGGAGAGGACTTCCCTTTCTTTATTTCATCACCACTCTCAAAACGGTGAAGGAAAACATCGTGAGGAAACCGGCATGTCCTAGAACAAAGACAAAAATTCGACGACATGTGACATCCACCAATCCACACTGGGCCCGGTGTGGTGGATTACGGCCCATTCCCTCTCCTAGAGAGGAGGCCTGAGTCCCAACAGTAGGAACATTATAAGGCCAACGCTATGCTACGCCACGTTCCCCTTTCTCCTTCCAAACTTCTCTATCTAGGGCGATTTCTGTCCAAGTTTGCCCCGCGAACTTGATCAGATCGTCACACCACCATCGCCGCTGTCGAACACGACGGCTTCGATCTCCTTCAAGCGTCCAGTGAGTGACAATCCTCGCTCACCTGTCCGGATGCATTCGTGCGACGTCACTTTTTTTTTATTATTGATAGGTTCGCGCTTGACCGCTATCTCACCTGATGGAAAGCGACGATGCGGTCGACGATGGGACGCGCTTACCTAGTAGAAACCTATTCACTCTCGACTTAAAGATTCCCGGGTTGTAGCTATCAGGAAACACAGACATTTGATGGATAAAAAATAAATTCTGCGTTGACTGCATCTACTGACGCTTCTGTGTCCACACTACTCTGTGGTCTCATTACCCACTCACACCACGCTCCACCCGTTTAACACATTTTTTTACTATTTTTATTTTTATAATACAATTTACTTGAACTCAGCCGTTCGTAATAGACCATTGTTCGAAGTTCTTGTCGTCTTTTTGAGTTTGTTCCCATGATTGTGTCAATTGAAAATGTATGTAGGTGAATGGATTTTTAATGGTAAATAGATTTGAATGTTGGTCTGGCTGAGGTTTTGATGGGATTTGCAGGAGATTTGAGACAGAGGATTTCGTTTAGTGATTTTACATAAGTTAAATAAATATTTTAGAAATTAATCCTCTTTAGGATCGATCTGATTAAGCTTCATGTACCTACATAGTTGTGCATCTCTACCTTTTCTGTATGTTCTTTTCTGTATGATTTTTTAAAGTGTTTTTTTTTTTTGCTAGTTTTAAACTCACAAATACTTTATTATTGGCGTAATTTATTCACACTTGTAGGTTTTCTTTTCTTATCATTGATGCTCATCCCATATAAAAATCCCACCGCATCTGTCTGTCTTTATGAATGCGATAAACTCAATAACCACCAAATGGATCTTCATGAAGTTTTTACCAATAGACAGAACGATTCTTGATGAATCAAGAATATATGTAGAATACATGCATATTACATACAGTCGAGATAAGCCAAGAATTTCAAAGATTTCTCCACACTGGTGTGGAGCTGGGTCGGACCACTAGTTAAGTAGGTATAAAATATAAATTGATATCACTAATACCTTTTATGGGTTACAATCACAGAAAAGATGAAAGAGGTTAGAAAGAAATCACTTTCCGAATTGTACTACAACGAGTGTCACCGCTTGTCTCCCACCCTTTAACTCCACTACAGGCAATAAGTAAACTAATACGAACGCACATTACGCGTTAATTACTAAACTAACCTAACAGACCACGCACACTTAGATCGCAAGTTTGCTATTGGTAGTTGAACTATGAGCATTGCCCTACTTTGTGGCACGCCTGCTCCGCCCACAAGGCCATTCTAACCTCTCATCTGTTCTGTGGATATTACCAATACCATTTATGGGTTACAATAATGACTTAGGTATAAGTTAAACGGTACAGAAACCTAGATTTTAATAATCTGTTCTTCATAAATAGAAATCTTGGATTGTAATGTAAGTTTCATTTAATTGATAGGCATCAAATAGATCTATAATGCAGTTGGTTGCAGGCGTATTCAGAAAGCCCATTTAAAGTTCTTTGATCGATCGATCGACTTTAAGTAGATTTTTTTTTGGTCTTACAATCTAAAATTATTATTAAAACTCAATAAAAAAAGATTTGTAACATAAAATTCAAAGCTTTATTAACCATACTCCACTAGCAGCCAACTACTATTGATTACATTACTCATACAAAAATATATGTTTATGAACTCGAACGAAAATATCAATAATAAAGTCAAAGTCAAAGTCAAAATATTTTATTTCATATAAGTGCCCTTGTAGGCCACAAGGGCACTTATAAAACATCAGAAGCTAGTGCACGGTTCCAAATTGGTCGTTTCCTATGGAGAAGAACCGGCAAGAAACTCCATGGTTACTCTTTTAAAAAATGTGTTTATTACAATATTCATTGATTTATGTAAGAACAGTGTAGACCAGTCAACACTGTACACAAAAGCTAAAAAAATTAATCATAATAAAAAAAAAAAGTAAGTCGTAATAGAAAGTTATCTAAGTGTTTGTGGATTATACAGTGTTCTCACATTCATATTCCAAAAAGAGGCTATATAAAAAGGCAGGAAAAAATAAGCACTGTACCTCTAGCCAAGTTGCTAATTTGCAATAGTTAACGCTAGTAGAAAGCTTCAAATGTACGAGAATGACGTCATCTCAACGCTCAGTCACGTGGACGTCGTGGGCGGTAAGCTCAACTCGAAGCGTTTGACGCAAGCGAAACGGTTGTAGCTTGGCTAGGGTGGGCTGTTTGTACTGTTTCTCATGTAAGTGACTGTATTCTTTTATAAGAATAATTATATTTCTACAACCCGATTTTTTTGCCAGAACAGAGTAAAAGTACCTACTTGTAATTCTTCTCAAAAATTCTCAATAGCACTTTAACTCAAATCAATCAAATATGACTATAAAATAACTAATTTTTCACCTCCGGTTCTGGATAAATCTGATAGATATTTTTACACTATTTACCAAGTATAATTCAACTCTCTCAACTCTCCCAGAATACGGCTTTTAATATTAATATTAAAAATAACCATTGTATGTCTGTCTGTCCTACTTAAGACTGTCCCAGATGTCTCCAGTGTAAGTGTCACAGGCCCTATATGGACGCGGAGCTAGTCTTTGATTTCTGTTCCTACCATAAAGGGTGACTAGTGGTGCGACAGATGGTATAATGTATCGATAATTTCTAGGATTATATTTTATTTTTATGGATTGATACATACATAATTGAATAATATTATTGAAATAAGGATTGGCTTGGCGGTCATAAAAAAGACCTACTTGTTTTATTTATCTATTTATTTTAAATCAGCCATAAATATGTATGTACGTTAGATTAGGCGTTCGGAAGAAAGTGAGTGCTTTCTTTCTCTCCCTTTCGCTCCACTAAGAGCGGGAAAAGTAATTTTATGATTTCTTACGTAAAAAATAGGTGGTCTAGAAACAGAACAACCTATAAAAGTAACCGTTTTTTAAACAATTATCCAAACGCCTTGTTGACACTTCGCGTGACCCAAAGGCTGACTATTACCTTAGTCAGAGATTAAGCATTGCCATACAACGTGGTAATGCCGCCAGTCTTTTGGGCACACTTCCAGTCGACAGCGATACGGAGGAATTTTTTTACGCCATTTTTTAGGTAAAAGTTATTGTGTATAATAAGTTTTAATTAGTTAAGTGTTTTTTATTTTTCATGTCTTTCTATACATATAATAAATACCTATAATAGTTAGGTAATGAAGTAATATTAAGATGAATGGCACCGTAAAAAAAAGTACTACTTATTGTGGAGTTACAGTCAAATAATATTATGTTTTCAGTAAGTCAATATATTAGTTTCTGTGCTTTGTAATGTTAGACGAAGTTTATATTCATAAAGCAAGCTTTTAAACAGCCACGGTTCTGTTACACTACTTTAACTAGGCAATAAGAACTTTCATTAATTATTTAACCTTTTGTGAGGATGTTTTTCCTAAAACCTTTTGATAACAAGCAAAATTTCATGTTTTTAGAAGCAATAGCAACAGCGTATTGTATGGCAGTGACTGAATTTTTTTTTTATGTACCTACATTTAAAGTTGAAAGGAAATCTTTTGTCTTGGTATGGTCATGTTAAGAGGAGAGATGAAACGCATGTTGCTAAAAGAGTTATGAATTTACATGTGGATGGATGGAGAGGGAGAGAGAGGCCAAAGAAAAGATGTGTGAGAAGTGATATGAATGAAAAGGGAGTTAGTAATTGCGTGACGAGCGACAGAACAGAATGGAAGAAAAAAGCGTACTGCACCGACCCCAAATAAAATGAGATAAGGGCAGGAAGATGATGATGATGATGTACCTACATTCCTCCCTCACCTTTACCATAATTGAAAATAATCTTCAATCACTTACAAGAAAAACTAATTTACAACAATAAAACGAAACGAAAGCTCATAACAGAAAATAGATAGGTTCAGAAGACAATCTCATGTATGTACTTCACTTTTTATACCTACGCTCGGTGGACGCAAACTAATGAGTGTTTCAGCCAGGGCTGTTCGACGAGCGGGCCGAGACTCTCCGAGATATCGTGTCCGTGAGAGGTGTCTATGTGTGCGTTGCTCGAGCGCGCTTTGTATGTAGATTGATCTGTACCTATATATTTTCTGCTCATAAACTGTATGATTAAAATAAAAAGGATTAATAAAATTGATTAAATCGTTCGCTAATATCATTAAATTGTGTACAGCCGCAATTTGAGCGCCATTTTGCTATTCTTCGTGAAGCCTACGCTTATTTTTCACAAAATTATATAGATTAACTGTTGTGCTAAATTGGCAGGTTATATCGCAAATGGATTGCCGAGATTGTCTGGTAATATAACTTTAATGGCTTCTTAATCAATTTGATAGACTAGGGTGTTTCCTAAAATCGATACTTTGATTTTAGTCAGCGTGGCTCAATGTAATGTGTGAACATTCAGTCAGTTATAAAACTACAACTTAATCGAAAATTTTGCACTAATTATTGAAATGGCTTAGAGATTTTTTTTTAAGTTGCCGTACCTAAAGGGTAAAAACAAGACCTGGGCTAGGGTTAGTTTCAAGAGGTAGCTCAGCCCCGGTATGAAGGCAGGAAGAAACAGGGTGGGTTTTAAGAAACGGGGTGGGTTTTTAATCAGTAAAATTTTGACACTATCTCTTGTTCCCGCCAAGAGCGGGGATTGTCATTGGATGATTTTCCCACCAAAAAGGGCAAAAACGGGACCTTATTGCTAAGACCTCGATGTACTTTTGGCCGTCACCAGGCAGTATCTCATAAACTCTGACAGCTAGAGAGTTGAATTTTCATAGATGTTGTATGTCTGTTGACGCTACAACGACAAAGTAAAAACAGAATAAAATTAATATTTAAGTATGGCTCCTATACAATAAAACTGACTTTAGGCCGTTTTTTTTGGTACGAAACCCTTCGTGCGCAAATCCGACTCGCACTTGACCGGTTATTTTTGAAAGTCAAATAAAAACGTTAGAAAGGTAAGAAAAACTGGCTTAAGATATTTAAAACACAAGTTAGATTACACAGTCTTTAATCATAATAATTACACCCAATGACAGTACCATACTTAGAAATATCGATAAAATATTCCTCTACAGTCACATCACTACTCACCTTGTCACAACGACCCATATAAAATAAAATGAACTAGTACTTATTGCTTTTGCTCGTATAAGGATAAGTGTGTATTTTTATATTAATTAATCAATGAAAGTAGTATTTCTATATCAAGCGATAATAACAGTTTTTTTCTAATTGCTTGACGACTTAGGACTCTGGTTGTTTATTATACTTTCTGTATTTCTTTTTACGGTGTGATCAGATGGTAACCAGCCCATATAGGATGAATGAGTCAATGGGAAGATGGGTTGTAAAGTGAAGAATTTTGTAAAGCATTTGTGGAAAATTATTTTAAAAAAATGTTGTGTAAACATTTTCGGGATCTTAAGCGGCTGTCTCCTCTGCCAGCATTACTGCTTCGTAGAGGAGGCGACTGCCCCCCATTCCTCCTTGCTCCGCACCAGGACTGGCGCGAGAGGTTGCCACTGTCGATCGCCTCTACATGGACACGGCGGTGTACTGTCCGGGTGGGGCACACTTCCACCATCCCATATGCTCCATCGTGTCCTCCAGACGGTCCGCATAATAGCGACATCCGGGCGTTTCTTTCACCTGAATTAGGTGTAGGATCCTTCCGAACTCACCAAGTCCAGTGAGGACCTGCGCATGCGGTAGGTGAGGATGATGTGACTTTTTTCCAGCCACGCCTCAAAGAGAGGACTTGCCGCCAGAATTATGGCCGCTACAGGTGGAGCTAGAGGGCGAGAAAGATTTTTTTGCCGACTAAAACCCACCTATTTTTTCAATAGACTTTTGCGTTCTAAGGTAGCCTGTTCCATCATCGGACCACCAGGCGTACGGCGAAGCGCCACCGGTACATAGTGGACATCCCACCTACACGCACAAAACGTTTTGGGAACACATTAACACATGTTATAAGGCCGCCAATTGTACCTATACCTATTTTTAAGTATAAGGCTAAAATGTATAATTTACTAGCGACCCGCCCCGGCTTCGCTCGGGTGCAATATTATACATATAAACCTTCCTCTTGAATCACTCTATCTATTAAAAAAAACCGCATCAAAATCCGTTGCGTAGTTTTAAAGATTTAAACGTACATAGGGATATAGGGACAGAAAAAGCGTCTTTTTTTTGGAATTATTTGTCGGAATCTGTGTTTCCTGATGGCTACAACCCGGGAATCTATTGGTTACTTCTAGGTAAGCGTGCTCCATCGTCGACCGTATCGTCGCTTTCCATCAGATGAGATGTCGGTCAAGCGTGAACCTATGAACAATAAAAAATAAAGGTATAAAAAAACTGTAACTACTAGGTGAACGTGTAAAACCAGGCCCTAAAAATAACCAAACACTAGAACTTTACTTCAAACCCTTTGAAAATTCCAACACACGAAACGCCTGCTAAAAATTTCCCCACTCATCCAAACACATGCCACCAAAGTCTATGGTCTAATCAATGGCGTTATCTATGCAGTCACGGTGGGCGGATCCATTACGCCACGTGCCACAACACATGGCCTGTTCCATGTGGGTCTAGTGTGAATTGTATCATCTACTTATGGGCTTTTGTGAGGTGTGGAATGGGTTGTAAGTTTTTAATGGACTGTGCTAGAAGAAGAGTTGAATTATGTTCTTTGAGTGTATGTGTTATAGAGATAAACGCAGTATTACTTAAAAAATTATAATAATTAAAATAATATTAAGTAATGGCCGAGTGGTAATGGTCGCGGGTTCAAACCCAGCCAGTGTCATTACTTTGTGTAATTTATTTCATCACCACTGCTCTCAAAAAGTTAAAGAAAATATCGCGAAGAAACCGGCATGTCCTAGAACCAAAAATACGAAGACATGTGACATCCACCAACCCGCACTGGGCCCGCGTGGTGGATTACGGCCCATTTTCTCTCTTAGAGAGGAGGCCTGAGTCCCAGCAGTGGAAATACAATCAACACGAAATCGCGTCGCAGTAATTCGCATCGCAGGTTGCTGCGGCACAGCGTCGTATCGCATCACAAAGCAGTGTGGGAAGCCCTAAAACAAATGAACAAACAGCCATTTTATAAGCGTAGTGATGAGTAATACCTGACTCATGATGGAAATCGTAAAAACGCGTGAGATGTGGGTACCTACACATGTGTGAAATTGTAAATGTAATTTCTTTTTTTACGTTTGTTTTTCATTTACGCTGTATGATGCGATATGCGCGTTTGTTTTCACTGGGCTTTATTATGTTAGCATAATGCTATCGTCTTCGGTAAGCAAAGGTTTCCTAATTGCTTTTTTGTTATTGATAGGTTCGTGTTTGACCACTATCTCAATTGATGGTAAGCGTTGATGTGGCCGCGATGGAACACGCTTGCGTAGAAGTAACCTATTCACTCTTGACTTAAAGACCCCTTTTTTTTGGTGGGCAAAAATAATTTAATGACAACCCCCACTCTTGGGTGGAGCGAGAGATAGTGTCAGACTCTTACTGACTTAAAACCCACCCGGTTCCTTATAGCTTTCATACTGGGGCTCGAGCTCCTTTTCAGATAACTCTGGCTCCAGTAGGCTTCGACCCAGCTGGGCCCCTGCTGTTGCTGACAACTCCTTGAGGCGCGCGGGAACAGTGCGCACCGTCGATGTCTTGGGCTTGGTCCGGACAGTTACCGAACGGTCGGACAGCGAGCTATCCATGGCTCACCGTCCGCAAGCCCGCATCTACGGTGGCCGGAAGTCGGGATCGGAATCCCGGTGGAGGTAGTAAGAGCGCCGTTGCCTGATGCGGTCGGCCTCCTCTTTTGCTAGCATTACTGCTTCGCAGAAGGAGGCGACCACCTGCCACTCCTCTTTTCCCCCCGGACCATGGCCTGAACTAAGGCCCGGCGCGAGACTTGAAAGACTTCTAGGTTGTAGAATTGTTTTATCAGCATTGTATACCATAGAGTCAAGAGCGAAACGGATCTGGTCGGATCAACGTATTGGCCTGCACGTAAGGTACAGGTAAGGTAAGGTACAACCTAAAAAATGGAAAAATACTAAAAGAACATTATACAATAATAGTAGATTATGCACCGAGGGGCTAAAGTTGTGTCTTATGTCACGGGCGTCATATTGAATCTCGAGCGCAATGAAGGATTCGGGATTTAACTCACGAGCCAAGCGAGGGAGTTAATACAAGAATCGTGAATGCAGCGAGGGATTCAAGCTAGCCCAAGGCAAAGACACCTTTTACCCAGAGGAGGATACTCTACTTTTTTCACCTACTGTGAGAAAATAATAGTCACATTATTGACCAGCGGGTCATATTGTAAACATTATTGACTGGCTGTGCCCCCGGCCACTAATGACTCACTTTAGGTTAAGGTTGCTTGACATATAATTTGACATTTTCGAGCAGGTGGTGTGAAAAGAATTTATCTATCTATCTATCTATATTAATCAAACGTGACGTCATTCACACTCCCACATAAATATCGTACCGTACACAACAATGAGTACGCACGGCATTTAATTTTAACGCAAACGTTCATCTCCCGAAATACACTGACATACATTGTGAAAAACAGTTTCAGGTCACTGCAATAGTTTCGTGGAATATGATATTATTGAATACAATCAATTTTTCACGGCCTTTCTGTCTGTGACTGAATAAAGTTGGTGCATAAAAATTTACCATAATAACCATACCATACCATACCGATATTATACTATACCGATACCATACCATACCGATACCATCATCAGCTTTTTTAATGTTCCCACTGCTGGGACTCAGGCCTCCTCTCTAGGAAAGGGAACGGGCCGTAATCCACCATTCGGGCCCAGTGCAGGTTGGTGGATGTCACATGTCTTCGAATTTTTGGTTCTAGGACATGCCGGTTTCCTCACGATGTTTTCCTTCACCGTTTTGAGAGCAGTGGTGATGAAATAAATTACACAAAGTAATGCGCCTGGTTCGAACCCACGACCTACAACTCGTAACTCGGGGCCGTTACCATTTGGCCACTACTGCTCCGTAGCCACCACCGATACCATACCATACTGATACCATACCATACCAATACCATACCATACCGATACCATACCACCATACCATATACACGAAGAGCAGTAAGCTCCAGACTCCAGATATGTCCCTTAGTCGATATCGATTCGCATATTCCTCCGATTATAATTTAGCTGTCTTCGAGAAGAGAGGCTATTGATGCTCCTTTTCCACTTGCCTATCGTCAACATTGAATATGGTTTAAAAGCTAACAAATTGATTTTAATAGAAGCCTGTATAATTCCACTAGATGAAAAATGCGTAATAGCGTCATAATCGCGTAGGATCGCTTGTATGAAAAATAGTGAAAGTTTATGTCGAATTGCATGCTTAAAAACTTGTGGTAGGGTCTAAGATGTCGCTTGCACATGACATCTTGGCAACAGTTCAAAACAGTGTACAATACTGTTATTCTGGTTTGCCAAGCAAACCTTTCTTTCAGGTTTAGCTCATTTTGCTTTGTTTGTAGAATAATTCCAAACAATATTGAAGATGATTCTTTGGAGACAGATATAGGTAAAGAAAAAAGAAAATATGTTTATTCTGACTGAATAGACGCACAATTCATTACAAAAAAAAAAAACAGTTTCTTAACCAGGCCATGTTTGTATCGGGTTCTGTATGGTACCATTCGACCTCACTCACGAACTTAGACAACTGTGTTGACTGTACACAGTTGTCTAAATTAGTGAGTCATCTTCATTTCAGCCGAAAGACGTCCACTGTTGGACAAAGGCCTCTCCCAAGTGTCGTCATAAGGACCGGTCCTGTGCGTCTCGCATCCACCGGATTTACTGACTACCTTCACTTGGTCATCGGTCCACCTTGTCCTTCCAAAGCAGCGTCCTCCGGTACGTGGTCGCCACTCCAGAACCTCTCTCTCTTCCCTATCGGCCATCCGTTCTGCGAGCAATGTGTCCTGCCCACAGCCACTTAAGTTTGGCGATTCTCTATAAGACGTGTGAATCGTTTTTTTTTTCTATTTTCCCAAAAAAATATCGAAACTAGAAATTAAACCCACATCCTTTCGAATCGAATTTCCAATCACAGAAGAACAAATCGAAACACATCAAAGTCTATGGTATTTATAGAATGCAATGCTTTCCGGCCGTAGACTAGATAGAATGTTGGCTGTGGGCCAACGCGGACATCGGTTGTCTATGGAAATAGATTCGGCTTGTATTTCGGTTGTCTATGGTTTTTGTCAACCTGTGAGTTAAGAGTTGAGGGAGACGTTTTTATGTGAATGTGATGGAGTTAAAAGGGTTTTGTATTTAACTTTGTTTGTGAGAAAGTTCCGTCGTTTGTTATCAAGTATCCCAGAATTGTTTGACAATGAAAATATTTCAACGATAGCGAAATTCGAATTTATTCAAAAGGTATGGGCTTGATAACGGCTTTCGATATGTCACGTGGCGTGGCACATCCTTAACATTTTGACATTTCATCTAGACAAAAATTTTATTAAAAAGATTAGGTAGATATGATTTAAAAGAGTGTCCAAGTAGTGCAATAAACTACATGATCTAAGCGTTGGAACATGCAATTTAGCTTCACTTTTCTGGACTGACCGACATTTGACTATCCAATAGTGCCTGCATTTGGTCTATTTGAAATAAATGATTTTGATTTGATTGTTGGCCTGCTGTAAGACCTGTAACCAATCAAGGACAGTCTTCGGACAGTTGAAAATTTAACAGATTGTGATTTTCTCAGTTTCACTTCGATTGATTACAATCAACAGAAAAGTTTGTTATGATTCACAATCTTTCGAGAGTTCACAATCTCGCGAGATAGATTAATATAATATAACGGTATTTACAATTTTACGGTGTCATAAACAAACAAATCAGGAACAAAATAAAAGTAATTTAAAGCATGCCATCGCAAAACTCCTCCGCATCGCTGTCAACTGGTACTATACCCAAAAGGCTAGCAGCATTGCTACGCTGTATGGCAATACTTGTTCTCTGCCTAAAGTAAAATCCAGGCATTAGTTGTGCGGCACAACTAATGCCTGGATTTTTGTGCCTTAGGTCTCGCGAAATGTTTAGAAGGCGTTTAAGAGCTGGTTATAGTCACTGAATATTTTGTATGAACTCTGTCTGGATCTATGTCGGTTTTGCGGCCCCGTTACAGCAGTTTTTTTTTATTAACCCTTCAGATACCGTCAATTAGAGACACAATAGTAAGACAATAGATGCGCGGCCACCGGTGGTCGCTTGGGGATTCATGAATTAAAAAGGATAACAACTATTCAAGATTTTTATTATTTTTTGTGACTTTCAAATATTTCACGTTTGAAATCGTAAGTTACGGTCAGATCCGCGATTTTTTTATTGAGAAAACTTGTTTTGATTTTTACCATCAGTTGTACATAAAGTCAGTTTTAATAAAAATATTTTTTACGGTGTTCTCTTTCACATTTTGTGGGTTTCCAGAAGTTTAAAAAGTTCAAAATGAATAGAACCTGACCTTAAGAAAGATCTTTAAACTATTTGTATGCGTAATAAATTAATGAACTAATAAATAATATATGTGATAGTAAAAAAGAAAATATATTCTATTGCCTATTTGCCACCCAAGTTATAAGTCATTCGCTTCATTTGATGATATTTGTGGGCGATTTTATTGCTTGTCATTATTGATATATCATCATTCGGTAACGTAATAAAACACGTGTATAGACGACGCGTGTGGCATGAGACGGGTTAATATACTATCAATCAACGTTAGTTGCACCAATTATAGTGTTAACACACGCTCGAATTTGGTACGAAAGAAAAGAACGAAAGAAAACACGTTTATTTGGCTCACAGGTACAATGATATAACAATTATTGAAACTTAAGTACTTAAACTTAAATACATCAACATTAGCAACAAGCAGTGGTGGCCGAGTGGTAACGGCCCCGACTTACGAGTTGTAGGTCGCAAGTTCGAACCGAGCTAGGCGCATTACTTTGTGTAATTTATTTCATCATCACTGCTCTCAAAACGGTGTAGGAAAACATCGTGAGGAAACCGGCATGTCCTAGAACCAAAAATTCGAAGACATGTGACATCCACCAACACG
This sequence comes from Mythimna lalbum, assembly GCA_949319445.1. Lineage (NCBI taxonomy): Eukaryota > Metazoa > Arthropoda > Insecta > Lepidoptera > Noctuidae > Mythimna > Mythimna lalbum. The sequence goes on along the minus strand of OX439370.1, from coordinate 3,752,650 downwards.
CACTGGGCCCGCGTGGTGGATTACGGCCCATTCCCTCTCCTAGAGAGGAGGCCTGAGTCCCAGCAGTGGGAACATTAAAAAGGCTGATGATGATGACATCAACATGGCATGTCTCACGGCTGCGCCAAAGGTTCAGTTCAGCATAATGCCATGTCACTACGTAGCAGTTGCCTGACAAAAGATTTGGTGCTATCCAACCTTGGTTCGGACCGACCAAATCCAAATTATCCAAACGCCTAGTTTGCACTTCGCGTGACCTAAGGAAAGGCTTATATACCTTGGTCAGAGACGTGGCAATGCTACCAGTCTTTTGGGACCTTCGTTCGACAACGATGTAGAGGAATTTTTTGACACAATATTTTAGCTAGGAGTACCTGTACCCCTAGCCAAGTTGGTAATCTGCAATAGTTAACGCTTGTAGAAAGATACAAATGTACGGGAATAACGTCGTCTCAACGCTCAGTCACGTGGTCAGAACAAAAGAATTGGCGGCAAGGTCAACTCGAAGCGTTCGACGCAAGCGGAACGGTTGTAACTTGGCTAGGGGGGCTGGTGTACGTACAAATTCTTAGAGAGTTTTAAATATCACCTAATTTTACATTAAATACACATAGCAAACAAAACTGATTCATCATCATTTCTACGTATAAAACCACACACGTTTATTTATTCATCTGTCACAAAAAACAACCCCTGAATACATTCATAATTGGCAGTATTACTAACGTGCGAAAATGAATGAATATTGCACCGTAACCCTAAACTGCTAGCAGTGAGTTATTTATGTGTTTTTGCACCTGGACCGTCAAAACCAATGGGGCGGTAAATGGAGGGTTGATTGTAATCTATAATTTATATGGAAGCGCATGAGTGGTATTAAAATTTAAATGGATTATGGCATCAATGATATTTAAATACAAAGTTATTGTTAAACCCGCGATTTCCGGACACGTGAGAGATACATGCACAATTGCACATGTAATAGCCAAGTCCACCAAGTCCATTGTATCATCGGACCACAAGACGTATGGTACATGGTGGACATCCCACCCATACGTACAAAGCGTTTTGGTAACACTTTCATTAAGTGTACAGCTGGAATTCCCTGTCGAAGTCTGTGATACCGGATGGCTAAAACCTAGGCTTACTTGGGCACTTATAAAACGTCAGAAGCGTGTGCAGTGCACGGTTTCAAATTGGTCGGAGAAGAACCGGCAAGAAACTCCATGGTTACTAAAAAAAAATGGTTGTTCTTACAATATTTCGTGGGTCCTGTTTTTGTAACTGGGTATGGGTATCTACTCCATCTCGTTTAGCTCTTCAAATTCAATTCAAATCCAAAATCATTTATTTCAAATAGACCAAATGTAGGCACTTTTGAATAGTCAAATGTCGGTCAGTCCAAGAAAAGTGAAGCTAAATTGCACGTTCCAAAGCGTAGATCTCTATGGAGAAGAACGTGCAAGAAACTCCATGGACACTCTTTTAAATCATAATATGTGTTACATATAATGAAAAACTTCAAACCCCATAGGTGACAGAAGAACTGACAAGATGAACTATTTGGTCGTGGATGTGCGACCCAGGCGGATTAAACGCAAGAGTTTTAATCGAATATATCCAACGTAGGCTGTTTAAGGGTTAAGGACAACAGTGACCTCACATGTCGAATAGAAACTTAATGCTTCGTAATTGAGTAAACTTGTGATGAAAAACAAACATGGAATTGTGTCATGGCGGATTGAGAAAAACACATAATGACATTTTGATATTTACAGAGATTGACGCGATGTAATCGTTAGAGGTTTTAGTAGTGTTTAGAATTGTTTATGAAGTTTATTTTTTTAGGGGGACGTGATCGTCATGAAATCCCTCCCTTTCACTGTTTTTTATTTTTTATTTATTATCATACTTTCCCATTCAAAGTCAAACTCACAAGTTTTTATTTCACATATGCCTACATGGGCACTTATAAAAATACAGAAGCTAGTGCACGGTTCCAAATTGGTCGTTTCTCATAGAGAAGAACCGGCAAGAAAAATCAAAAATAATTACAACTGTCCATAAATGACCATTGCTGCGCAAAGACTTCCCCCAACTCCTTCCATATATTCTTCTCTTGCGATAGGAGTCTAGGTCGTCACGCCACCTCCTTTAGGTTATAAAAAAAAACCAGGCTAGTGCGATCCAGACTCGTGCCTACCTATCTAAACAGGTCAATTCTCGAATCGAGTCTCAAAGACTTTTCTTAATTGAAAGAAAGAAAGAAAGAAAAACGTTTATTTGTACCTCATACAGATACATTTAATTTTTTTTTTAATTGAAAGATATTTTTTTCTGCGTGTAACCTCAAATTTACAGTGTCCTGATTTTTTCCTGTACTTTTGCTATGAGACTTAAACTGTCTTCATGGAAAATGTTTGGATTCTAGATCAAAGACAATTAAAAAAAAAATTTGATTATTTAATTCATGAATCCCCAAGCGACCACCGGTGGCCGCGCATCTATTGTCTTACTATTGTGTCTCTAATTGACGGTATCTGAAGGGTTAATTTTAAATTTTTAAATTATTAAAATTGTAAATTTATAAGATTACTAGCTTTCCGCCCACGGCTTTGCCCGCGTGGACTTCAGTTTATATCGCGCGGGCAGAGACCCGTGCTCAGCAGTGGAATTATAGGTAGCCTATGTGTTATTCCAGTGTCTCTTCTACCTACCTACCAAATTTGATCTAAATCCCTTCAGTAGTTTTTGCGTGAAAGCGTAACAGACAGACAGACAGAGTTACTTTCGCATTTATAATATTAGTAGGGATAAGATTAAATTAAATGTATTTTATGATTGTATTTTGTACGAACATAGTTTATAAATTCCGATTGTTACTAACAACGGTTAGTAAGATAAAGGGCATTGTTATCTGAATAAAGAAAAATTATTATAATTTCTCTATTGCTAGGGATAGCCGACCTGAGCATTTGATATATAAAAAAAACTAGAGAAATATGACTGATTAGATGATTAGATGACTCAAAATATCACAAATGGTCATGTAAAGAGAAGAGATGAAAAGCATATTGCTAAAAGAGTTACCAATTTACATGTGGATGGATGGAGAGGGAGAGAGAGGCCAAAGAAAAGATGAATGGATTATGTGAGAAGTGATATGAAAGAATGGAAGAAAAATACGTGTTACGCTGAAATAAATAAAGCTAAAGGGCAGGAAGATGATGACGATGACACAAGATGATGTTTTCTATCTGATGAAACCCGAATTTAAATAGTCACCAATTCTAAACGAGGAACCCACTTATGATATTCTTTTACACAATAAACTAAAATCGTCAACAAATGACCAAAGCTCAAAGTCAAGAATACTTAACTGACAAAAAGCAATAACCCTTTAACTACTACAGTCCCATATTAATAGTGACAGAGAGACAGATGACATCAGATCCAGTAAGAAAGGTGACGCAAGTTAATTCGTTGTGAGAAACAGCTGAACACGATTTAGCCGAAGATAAAGATGGTGGCAGAAGTGTCAGTTCGTATAAATATTATTGGAAAAACGAACTATAGATGGCGGCAGATAACCGTGGGATAAAGTACATTAACCTTTTCCCAATATCTCTGCGTAGGTACCCGAAAAACAAACAACAGCTTTTCATTACTAGATCATGTAAAGGATCACCATACACGTACGATCCAAGACAGCTTTATGTCTTTATTTCAGTTTTTTAAATTAAAAAACAAATGTGTCAATGACCGTTATTCCACGGTTATCAAAGTCAAAGTCAAAAACGTTTATTTCAAATAGACCAATTACAGGCACTTTTGAATTGTCAAAATGTCGGTCAGTCAAACAAACAAGTGAAGCTAAATTGTACGTTCCAAAGATTAGATCTCTATGGAGAAGAACAAGCAAGAAACTCCATGGACAAAACGGCGAAGGAAAACATCGTGAGGAAACCGGCATGTCCTAGAACCAAACATTCAAAGACATGTGACATTCACCAACCCGCACTGGGCCCGCGTGGTGGATTACGGCCCATTTCCTCTCCTAGAGAGGAGGTCTGAGTCCCAGCAGGGGGAACATTAAAAAGGCTGATGATGATAAGTTTCTAGTTTGGTGATTGGTGATTCTTTTATCTTTTTCCATTTATCTCTTTTGATCTCATTATTTTATATTATTTCATTTCATCCTTTTATCCTCTATGATCTAAGATGATTTCATTATTTTATCTCCTTTGATTACATTCTTTCTTCTTCTTTAATTTATTTCTTTTATCTACTTTGGTTCCATTATTTTATCTTCTTTGGTTCCATTATTTTATTTTCTTTGATTTCTTTCTTTTATCTTATTTGATTCTGCTCATTGATTTTATTTCCTTTCTTTTTCATTGGATATACTGAATTCACCTTCTGTATCTCTCTATGATTGTGTTAAATTTCGCACATGTTGTGTACGATTTATTCCGTTACAAAACGCACGATTTGTTTGTACAAGATTTCAAATGTGAAGATGTTGATTTTTATGTTTTTTGTATATCATAAGATGTCAGTGAGTAATCATACAGTGCGCGATACATTAGATTATGTATGTTTCTTTAAGATGGAACTGATTATGAAAGGGTGTTAGGTGGAGGATAATTTTAAGTATTAAATTAACGTCATTGAAATAACAATATTTGGCAATAATTTTTATGCTTGGCAAGTAGGTAAACTATACCTACGAAATTTTACTAGAAAATTATTCTATCAATCAAGAAGTTTTTTTTTAAACTTTGAAGAGAGTTTTATGTATAAGTGTGAATAATCATATCATTAGAGGAAATTACAGAATAGAGATAACAGAATATCATGATGATTAGGAAGGCTACTACCTATGTCATTCTAACAGACTAAGATTTGGTCCAAAATCTTCGGAACCGACCGAATATAATAATTAAAAATCCATCCAAGACTTCATACAACTTGCTAATCTTACATATATATATATAAATTGGTACAGAATTAAAAACAAACAGCAAAATATCAACCTTATTCTATGATTATACAGGTCTTTATTCAAAATACAAACGAAATATTTGACTACAGATCCATATACTATAGATAACAGATGAATCTTGTAGGTACTAAAAACCAGTACAACTAGAACTGTAATATCGAACAAAACTCACGCAATTGTAGACCAGATTAAACTGGTTAGTCTTATTGTCTAGTATGACTAGAGATACCATTATGAATTGACCTACAGACTGTATGGCAATGTAGGTAAGGAGAGGTCAAGTTAAGCTGGTGTTTTGATTATGCTATTTTCAACGAGTTTACTTTCACGAGAAAATTAGGTTTTTGGGTTGAAATGTTGTGTATGTTGGTGAAGCCACGAAATAGTGATTTTACTGTAATTATTTTATTTATATAGATCTAGGTTGGTAATGGTTTCTATATTTTTGGATTACCTATTTCGATTAAAGATAAGTAAATAGTTTTTTTGAAGGCACTCATTACAGGTTATCCGCACAAATATGTGATCGCCGGGCCATACGGGTGACTGCGGGGTTGTTGGCTCCCGCACCCAGTTGTGCGATTTCGTCTAACGCCCGCTATGACTTGCCATGACCTGTGATGTACTTAGTACTGATGGTGTCTAACTTATGACTTATTTAAAAAAAATATATAACATGGTGTAAAAGTTATTGGAATCGATTAAGAATAAACTATATTCAGTTTTCGCGTATACCAGAAATAATGTTGTGTACAGGGTGCAAGGAACAGCCCTCCGCAAACCTTAAGAAGCCCTTAAGGTTTGCGGAGTAGCTCAGTAGTGCTCAGTAGACGAAACTGAAAAACCTCTCACAAGTTTTATTTCAGGAAACGAAAAAAAAATCAGCAACAAACAAAATTAAAAACTTGATTGGACAGTTTTTTTTTTGTTTTTTTTTTTTTTATCTGATATAAACTAGTACTTGACTGCAATCCCACCTGATGGTAAGCGGTGATGCAATCGTTGATGGTGAGGCGCACTAGTTTATTAAGAGCCTATTCACTCTAGCCTTGAAGACGCTCAGATTGTAATCGGACGGGAAGACCGCAGCAGGCAAATTGTTCCAGTCCTTCGATGTACGCGGTATAAATGACGAAGCGAAACGCTTAGTCCGGACCGTGGAGGTTTCAACAGAGTAAGAGTGGATACTCGCCGTACGTCGGTTTGTCCGGTGGTAGAAATGGGATGGCGGAATCAAGTCATGCAATTCCTGCGCGAAAAAGATGTAATGATGTGATGTGTGATGTGATGTGATGTGTGTATGTTGTATGGAGAAGCCGATTTTTTGCGGAGGGCTGTCCCTTACACCCTGTAGAGTTGTTATTGTTTTATTTTTTAAGGTAGGTATGCACCATGTTTGTCGTAAACAAGCTCTTTTTCTTTCTTCCTTTCATTTTATATCACCTTAAAGAAAAAAATCCTCAATACTATCGCATATCTAGCAGCCCCACTAACCATCGCATCGTTCAGTTTATGCATCCGCCGTCCTATCGAGCTTCATGAATGAGATGCACATTGCGTTGTGATGTTTACAGAGCTAGTTGAGAGAATTCTGTTTTTTAACTGTAGGTGGGTATTTGGGTCAAAGACGGGATGCAGTTTCTCATTGGCTGTTGGGTGGTGATGTATTTTGTGCTGGAAATATACAAGGTGCAGTATTGAAACTGAAAAAAAACAGAAGGCAATTGTTTTAGTGATTATTAGCCATTATTGGCTCAAGTTCTTTGGTACAGAGATAGTTGGAGACGGACATAGACTATTTTTTTTTTTAAAGTGAGATTAGGGGGAGAAAGAGGGAAGTCAAGTACAAATATTATTATTAAATTAAAGTATATTAATAAACGCGGGCGAAGCCGCAGGTAAAAGCTAGTCAATAAAAAATGGGTAATTACATACAGGGTGTAGAGAGAAAGAGTTAAAGTTTATCTTTTTGGTTGAAAGTAGTGGTCCGATTGCTAAAATTTTTTCACCGTTAGTAAGCTGCTTTATTTCTGAGTGACATAGGCTATGTTTTATAGTCGTGGGCTAAGCCGCGGGCAAAAGATCGTCAGTGATAAAGAATGATTATTTGGTAGTAAAAGAATTCTTAAAATCGGTCCATATTTGTCAAGATTATTTATTTCTTCATACGGAACTTTTATGGTTTCTAAACTTTATAAATACTCCAATTCCTACATGTTTTGTGGTTCGGTCTCGCAGAAAATCTCTTTAACATCATAAATCAATAATACTGGTTTGTAATCCTATATTCCATGGTTTTATGGTTTAAATGTTAACAGCGGTTTTATTTCTGTATGAGAACAAATCATGTCAGTTTTATTGTTTATAAAACACTATCTTTTGCTCGCGGCTTCGCCCACTTAGAATATAGCCTATGTCACTCAGGAATAAAGCACCTTTCTATCTGAGAAAAATTTGGACCAATACTTTCAGAAATTACCTCCTACAAATACAAACAAAAACAACAAACTTTAACTCTTTACGTATTATAGATTTATAGGTTTTGTCTTATAATGGCCTTCATAAAAAGGTTTTTAATGTTTACCCAAAGGGCAGTGGAAAGGGCTATGCTTGAAGTTTCATTGCGTTATCACATTAGGAATGAAGATATCCGCAGAAATAAAGTTCCCCGATATAGCCCGAAGAATTGCTAAACCAGTGGCAGTGGGCAGAGCATATTGCACGCAGAACAAATGCGCGATGGAGACGAAAGGTTTTGGACTGGGCTGCGTTGGAAGACCTCCTACAAGGTGGACTGATGACCTGGTAACGGTTACGTTAATCTGATGGATGTGAGACGCACAGGATCGTTCATTGTGGTGACACTCGGGGAGGCCTATGTCCAGTAGTGGACGTCTTTTGGCTGAAATGATGATCTCCCCCAAGTGTTACTATAATTTACTTGTCCTTTCGTGTATTGTGTGTTCATTTCTATTAGGATCTACGTCTATACTTCGGACGGCGAGTCATGGGTAGCTCGCTGTCCGATCGTCCGGTAACTGTCCGGACCGAGCCAAGGCGTCGACGGCGCGCACTGTTCCCGCGCGCCTCAAGGAGTTGTCAGCAACAGGAGGGGCCCATCTGGGTCGAAGCCTACCGGGGTCGGGGTTATCCGAAAGGAAACTAGAGCCCCGGCATGAAGGCTAGAAGGAACGGCGCGGGGTTTTTAGACAGTAAGACTCTGACACTGTCTCCCGCTCCACCCAAGAGCGGGTTTCGTCAATGATGATTTTCCCCGTCGAGAGAAAAAAAAAAAAACGTCTATAGTTAATTAATATTATAAAGAGGTTGTTTGTTTTTTTGTTTGTAGGAGGTAATCTCTGAAAGTACTGATCCAATTGCTAAAATTATTTCACCGATAGTAAGCTGGTTTATTCCTGAATGATAATCATCATCATCTTCCTGCCCTTATCCCGTTTTATTTGGGGTCGGCGCAACAAGTTTTTTTCTTCCATTCTGTCCTGTCGCTCGTCATGCTATCACTTAACGATAATATACCTACGCTATATTCCTGAATGATAATATACCTACGCTATATTTTATGTACTAAGCTAGTAGATACTAGCTTTTGCTCGCAGCTTCGCAGCTATCAAACTTTATTTGATTACCCAATTGCTTTTCCCATTAAACTCACAGCTTTATGCCTATGATTTATGAACATAGTAGGTGTCAGGATATAAACATATTTGCTAAGTTTCGCAAGTTACGCTAAGTAAAGGCAGCTAGCTAAGCTATCAATCAGTGGTTATGAAGGCAGAAAATTAATTTATCAAAACTGTTTAAACAGTAGATTGCAAGCAAGTTATCCTTACCCTTATTATAATAATATTGACTGGCCTGTTGGTCTAGTGGTTAGTGACCTTGACTGCTATTCTGGAGGTTGTGGGTTCGATTCGCACCCAGGACAAATGTTTGTGTGATGAGCATGATCATTTGTTCTGTGTCTGGGTGTAATTATCTATAACTAGCTTTGCCCGCGCGGCTTCGCTTTCGCTCTTCCCTACTCTACCCTACTCTACCCTACTCTACCCTACTCTACCCTACTCTACCCTTCTCTACCCTACTCTACCCTACTCTACCCTACACTACCCTAATTTTTTTTTCCATAAGAACCTTCTCCTCACAATAACAATCACAACAAAAAAAAAATCAGCCAAATCGGTCAAGCCGTTTTCATGCCAAGTCGTGACAACGGAAAACGGGGGTCATTTTTATATATATAGAAGATATGTATGTATTTAGAAATATGTATATAAGTAAGTTTATCAGTTTTCTAGTACTCATAACATAAGCTGACTAGACGGCGTTGTACATATAAAACAAAGTCCATCACAGCATCTGTCTTGCCTACAGAAAAGATAAAAGAGATTAGAAAGGAAATACTTTCCGATTTGTACTACAACGAGTGTCACCGCTTGTCTCCCTCCCTTTAACTCCACTACAGGCAATAAACCAATACGAACGCGCATTACGCAACTAACAGACCACGCACACTTAGATCGCAAGTTTGCTATTGGTAGTTGAGCTATGAGCATTGCCCTATTTTGTGGCACGCCTGCCCCGACCACAAGGCCATGCTAACCTCTTTCATCTGTTCTGTGGTCTTGCCTATTCATTCACTCTAGCCTTGAAGACACCTATATCATAATAATAAGCATAATCAGCCTTTTTTAATATTCCCACTGCTGGGACTCAGGCCTCCTCTCTACTCTAGGAGAGGGAATCCGTAATCCACCACGCGAGCCCAGTGCGGGTTGATAAATGTAACATATCTTTGAATTTTTGGTTCTAGGACTTGTCGGTTTCCTCACGATGTTTTCCCTCACCGTTTTGAGAGCAGCGGTAATGAAATAAATTACACAAAGTAATGCGCCTGGGTAGGTTTGAACCCGCGACCTACAACTCGGTAAGTCGGGACCATTACTACTCGGCGACTACTGCTCTATGGTATCTTTTAATACCTATAGATTAATTTCTATGATCCATAGTCTTTACATTTTTGTCGCGTTATCTCGTCGCCTGCGTTAAATATCCTATTTTTAATCCACGAACAAAAGAAGATAAATTCTCACAGTAACCCCCAGATTGCGTCAGTTTGCACTAGCGAAATTCGAGTACACAGCAAACCCTGCCCACGTACCTAGAGTATATACTGTGTACCCAGTACGTACACATGGAACGCCAAATATTTGTCTCGTGAGAACTGCAAACAGACTAACATGGGGTAATCTTTTTAGTAGTGACGTCATTTTGATGAAAATTATTATGTTCAACGAATAAAACATACAACAACGAGAATACAGACAGATTAATTGTGGGCCAACTACTGACAGAATTGTTGATGACCAAAATTGTCTTTTTAGCTAAAGATATATACATATGTATATATTTTTAATTGATAGAAACTACTCGCAGACGCAGCGTTTGGGCCTCTTACAAGGTGGACTGATGACCAGCCCCCCTAGCCAAGTTACAACTGTTTCGCTTGCGTCGAACGCTTCGAGTTGACCTTGCCGCCGATTCTTTTGTTATGACCACGTGACTGAGCGTTGAGACGACATCATTCCCGTACATTTGAAGCTTTCTACAAGCGTTAACTATTGCAGATTAGCAACTTGGCTAGGGGTACTGGTATAGGTTGCGGAATTCTGAGGGATGCGAGACGTACAGGACCGGTCATTGTGGCAATACTTGGGGTAGGCCTATGTTCAACAGTGGACGTCGATGATAAACTAGTGCTCGACTGCGATCCCACCTGATTGTGAACAGTAATGCTGTCGTTGATAGTGAAGCGCACTGAGCCCATTCACTCTAGCCTTGAATGAATAATGAATCTTTAAATGGCCTTTTTTTGCGTGGAACATTCCACCCACACGTACAAGCGTTGAATGCATTTATTGTGCGTACAGCTAAGGAGTGGAATTCCCTGCCGGAGTTCATGTTTCCTGATAGCTACGACACAGGGATCTTTAAGTCACGAGAGAATAGGTTGCTCCTAGGCTTACATTTATCGTTGACCACATAATCGCTTACCTTCAGGTGAGATAGTGATCAAGTAAAAAAATATACATAACAAAAATCACATCAAATAACTTTTCTCTTCGAAGTAGTGTTTAGTGGGGTGGTGGGGCTTTTTCTTCTACCTGAAAAAAAAAAAATATTTTGACCAGTATTTTGGGACCGCAAATAAAATAAATACAGTTGTTTTGGTAACTGTTCTTTAATGCTTTTTTTGTTGTGGTCCCAAAATACTACAAAAATATAATAATATTTTATTGGTGGAATTGGGAACCGCGGTCCCGGTCCAATAAGCCCCACGACCCGTTTAGTGGACATTCTGTAGTTCTTTACCCCGTGGTTTTAGCGTGGGAGTATTTGAATTGACCACTTTTGGTAATTGGGGATTTTAAAACATCGTAATTGACGTTTTGGTCAGTATTAATAGGTCTTTTGGGATTCTGATCGTTATCAGGAGAAAAAGGTTTTTGTTGGGGTTTAATTACCCTTGAATGTCATTAACCCTTCAGATACCGTCAATTAGAGACACAATAGTAAGACAATAGATGCGCGGCCACCGGTGGTCGCTTGGGGATTCATGAATTAAGACACGGGTTAACTTTTTTGTGGCGTTACAGTTGGTAGTCTAAAATTTCAGATGATTAGAACGTTGATGGATGGATAGATGGTCTTCTTTTTAATGGGCATTATAGTGTCCTACACCTGTGCAAAGGCGTCCTCTTCTCCTTCTAAATCTCTCTGTCTTGGGCGATCTCTGGTCATGTTTGCACCGCGAACATGAACAGATAAGGAAATCCTTAGTCTAGAATGCTAAAGGCAACTGAAGGACACAATTGTGGTTTTACTCAGTAAAAGTCTGACACGCCCTCTCGCTTCGCCCAGAGCAGGAGATGTCATTGGATGATTTCCGCTCTTAAAAAAAAACTAATTTAGCTCTTCAATTCCTGTAAATGATAGAAGAGCTGACGAGATAAAGCATTTGGTCGTAGATGTGCGCCTGTGCGGCCCTGGTGGAATAAACGCTATATCGAACGTAGGCGGTTAATACGTTAAACAAAACACTTCAAGCCGTGTTGCTAAAACTATAAACTTCACTAGATATACCTTCCTTTTTCATTACCGGTAACTAGAACAGAGGATGCTGTTCATCCTGCAGATAATAATAATCCTTTTATTCACTAGAGAGACCGTCCTGGGTGGTCTATAAATCATTATAGGAAGTCACGGCTTAAAACAGTCTAATTTTGACCAGTAGTGTAACCTCTGATTATCGTGGAGTCTAGAGGATTTTCATTAAAATGGACTAAGCAAAAAGACGGGGAGGGGAAATATAAAACATTTTTGCTGGGTATTTTAATTGCACCGCAGGAAATTGAAAAGCAAACCTGTAGTCCTAGAGAACGCAAAGAACAACTGAAGGACACAGGTGTGGTAAAACTGTTTTCTTCAAAGTCAGCAAAAATCTGACACTGACTGTCATTGAATGGTTCCATCCTTAGAAAAAAAAATGTAATTTAATTGTAGGGTAGGTTTTAAGTCCAGTTTTCAGCGACATCGACACATTTATAATGTTCGGCGATCCGATTGGCCCGTTCCAAGCTCTTAACCAATCAAAGTCTTATATCAAGCTAGGGTATCTTTGAGTTGTTGATGAAGTATGGCGTTATTGAATTATTTGTAACATTTTTTATCTTTCTCATTACAGGTAAGAACAGAAACCTTAGTAAAGTCCCTTCACATCTCTAAAACTCGTAAGTATTATCATTAATTCATGAATCCCCAAGCGACCACCGGTGGCCGCGCATCTATTGTCTTACTATTGTGTCTCTAATTGACGGTATCTGAAGGGTTAAATCCTATCTATGTATGACGAAGCTCGCCGTCCGATCGTCCAGTAACCGTCCGGAGCGAGCCCAATTCATCGACGACGGCGCTTAGTGTTCCACGCTCGCTTCAAGAAGATGTCAGCAAAACCGTTGGGGCCCAGCATTGTCGAAGCCTACTGGGACCATAGGTTCGTTTCAACGGCAACAAAGGAACATAGGAGTGGGTTTTAATCTATAAAAGTCTGACACGACCTCCTGCCCCGCTCAAAGGTGGGAGATGTCAATAGATGATTCCTGGAACCCAAGACAAAAAAGGATCATAGGAGTGGGTTTCAGTCTGTAAAAATCTGACACACCCTCAAGCTCCGCCCAAGGGGCCAAATATCATTATATGGTTTCCCACCTTAAAAAATCTACGTACGATTAAATCATTAACTGTTTGTGCTACCTACATAATAAAGTACGCAAGAGCTATTGTCTGAATATAATTAAGCCGTTTCATTACCTAATTAACGACTTGAGAGACAGTATAATAGATCTGCCTACACACCAAATGTTAAATCAAAAGATTGTGCCAACTGCTTTACTGTACAGAGGCCCTACATTACCCGTTACTGATATATGTATAATATACAACGTGTAACGTTAAATGCGCAAAAACATAGACACCCCAAATGATTTTTAATTTAAAAGACCTAATTCTGAGAAAAAAAAAACATTAAAAAATTAATTAAAGGTTTTATGTGCAGTTTTACTTTGTTTAAAATCAATATCTGCATTGAAATAAGAGCTTTTATTATCTCATGTATGAGGAAATTTGATTGGACTGCAACCACTTGTGTTTGTTTACCTATTTCTGCGGGTTTGCGCACGTGATGGCTTGACCTATTCATAAATAGACAGGGTGACATTTTTATTGAAGATTTTTTTGAAAAATGTAACCTATATTTAAAGTGGTTTAATTGATTCTGTTCCTTATTCTGATCAAACAATTTTCAGTTTTTGCGCATTTAGCAAAATGCGCAAAACCATGTTTTTTTTTTGTATATGTGTAGCCAAAAGTGAAAAATACGAAACCCAAAATTGTCTGCAAAAATTGGTCATAATTGGTAAATTCATAATTGAATTAATCATTCATAATAGTTGTTACTAGAAAATACTACGCGCAGTGCTTTTTTTTTCATTTTGATCGCCATTCATTCATTCATAATAAGCCTGTACAATATATCCATGAATTGAGTGACATTTTGGGATATAAACAAACGCTAAAAACTTTGCTGTTTATGAATATTATTTGTTGAGACTTTACTTATATAATTACTAGACCTTTTCTTATAAGCCCTTTAAGTATTTTTACTAATTCAAAATTAGTGGTGTGTATAGGATTTTTTATAGGTCCATTCTTCTTTCTCCTTTGTATGCCTGACATTTTAACACCTCATGGTATGACCCTAGGACGGTACAATCGGTACAAATTGGTTCGCTGCCTTTTGGTTTTGTGATGATACAATCTTTTTTAAATTGACGTAAACCAGTGCTTGACTGCGATCCCACCTGATGGTAAGCAGTGATGCAATCGTTGATGGTGAGGCGACCTAGTTTATTAAGAGCCTATTCTGTCTACCCTTGAAGATGCCTAAATTAAAAACGGACCAGAAGGCAAGTTGTTCCAGTCCTTTGATGTAAGCGGTATAAACGAAGAGGCAAAACGCTTAGTCCTGATCGTAGAGGTGTTAACAATGTAAGGGTCGACACTCACCGTACGCTATAAGCGCATCTGCTATAACTTGCATAGTTTTTTTTTAAGTGGGTAATCATCCAATAACTTGTCCCGCTGGATGGACACCTGTGGTTCTTCAGTTGCCCTTTGCGGTCCAGAGCCATAGTAACTTTTTCAAATATTCCCGCAGTCCTAGAAGGCATCAGACCAACCATGCGCGTATACCACAGCTATAAACGACTTGACTATACCTTCATGGTACATTTACCGACTTTAAATACAATTAAAAGACAGTTAAAACTAATGGGCTATTAGTATCAAGATTATATCATCACGCTACACAATAAAGGAACCAGGAAATGCCTAACTACACTATCGGCCGGCGCAGAGTATTGAACAAATGGAATGCCAGTTGAGATCGGCAGGAAATATATGAAAATCTGTGTTAATTAATGATTGATTTAATCAAGAGGAGACATTATGCATTCTATGTAACTTATGTTTTTATAAGTAGTTAAAATAAATCTGATGATCTGCTTGTGCCAGGTATCTATGGCGGATATCTTGCTACTTTTATAGCCAGAGTTTAAGATTTTTTTAATGGTAAATAACCCGGTTTTGACTATCCTGCTAGTCATCATCATCACCATCATTTCAGCCGATACACGTCCACTGCTGGACATAGGCCTCCCCCAAGCATCACCACAACGAACGCTCCTGCGCGTCTCGCATCCATCGGCTTCCCGCAACCTTCACCAGGTCATCAGACCACCTTGTTGGATCCTGCTAGTGTCACGTTGGAATTAAAGGTCTTGTAACGTGCCCAAAGCAAGCCAAAACTTTTTTATTGATTGACAAATTGTTGTTAACAATACGTAGAGCGAAAGGTCGTGTCAGACATTTACCGACTAAAACCTAACTACAAATGTTTCTAAATTTGCCATTCTAGGGCCATTGTAACTCTTCCAAACATTATCACAGAATGACATAATTTTTCTCGTTCTCCTCTCGATAATTCGATAATAATCAACTACTCTACCCGACCGCCATGGGCATCTGGACCCTGCCTAGTTCAGTAACAGAGTCTAGCTAATAATCCTTTCACTACGATGACTCAGTCATGCTAAAATTCCTGTTTTGTATCATCCCAAGAAGAAGCCATCATTATTCGGCACACTTTAATCATTTGCTCCACGAATGGACACTTCATTTGCACTCTACTCCATGTCCTAACATACCTTAGCGTATTCATATCTAATTCATCATAGCAACTACATTTCCCAACGAAGATCCCACATGATGAATATTAAACAGCATATATTTATCAATGGTTGGTTTGCATCATCATTCTGTGAGCGTAGAAAATTAACATAACCAGACTTTTTGACCTTTCGTACCAAACACATTGTTTGGCTATACAGATCAAGTTATACTGGTCTTATTTTGAATCAAAGTTATTAATTGTATAGCCAGATTTATTAGACCTATATTTACGTTGAAATCACTCGGCAATACAGCTCTTGTTACGCTAGAGAAACTATTTAATAAAGACCTCTGTTGACCAATAAATTAGTCAGCAATACAGGTCTATGTTCTCTGGTTATTAATTTACATAGATAGGTATCTACCGCAGGTGTAAATACATTGGTTACTAAATGATAGTAAAGCCTATGATTATAATAATTGATTAATATTCAAGAGGGTAGTCGGAAAAAACTATCGGTATAGTATGACTAAGGTATTAATTAGTTAAAAAGGAAGTCTCGTCTTTGTTAGATTGAGCTAGGTAGACAAAGAGACTACAGTGTGACTAGGAATCTGTTTAGACCACCTATCATAGAGCTAGAGTATTTCAAACTAGTGAAGGAGAAAGTTTGAAATTTGTACTTAGTCGATTTTTATTTTATCGATTCTTGTCTATGGTTTGTAATCGATTTTTTAAATAAAGGATAACCAAATCATTTCTTATGTTTACAAACAGATAAAGCACTCAAAAAAAAAAAACTTGAAAATGTTAACAACAAGAGCTTTCGTAACATTAACAAACAATAGTTATCAAAATTACTTTCAAAATTTTTTTTAGACCTCAAAAAAATAATAGTATTCCACAACTATCACACAACGCCGTCTAGTCCCAAGCTAAGCAGAGCTTGTGTTATGGGTACTAGACAACTGATAAACATACTTTTGTAGTTCTAAATAATAGTTTTTACATACATATTACAACCGAATAATCCTATGACGGACAGTTGAAATAAGTAGGTACAGTATTCTAGCTAAAATAATTAAATTGCTCGCACACTTGCCAATGAGGACAAGGTGGGTCTCTTTTAGCAAAATGCATTTTGACAGGGATATTAGCAGAGAGTAATACTGCACCAGTAAATATAAATGAGAGGAACGACCTATCCTTTGAAGGTTACTCTAGTTTTTGACCATTTTTGTCTCAAATAAGCAGGGTAAAGTAGACTGTATAGCTTGTTGCTGGTAGCTACTACTGCTCTGCTAAGATATTGATCCAACTCTTGGACTGACCGATGGTAAGCGTCGGTGTGGTCCATAACGAAGCAAGCTTGCCCAGAAGTATCTTATTCAGTCTTGACTTGCAGAGCTCATGGTTATAGGTGCCAACAAAGATTTTGGTAAGAAAATCCACGCCTTATACTAATAGTTTTATGTACAGTGAAAGTCCTATGTCTATATGTAGTATGTATAGACCTATGTCCAACAGTGGATGTCTTTCGGGTGATATGATGACAGCGAAAGTACTTCTAAAACAATTTGTGCACATAGGATTGAGATAAAAAAATCTGCTTATATTGTAAAGTAAATCATTAGATTGCTGATAATTACGAGAAACGTCTCGTTATTATGATTCATCATCATATCAGCCGAAAGACGTCCACTGCTGGACATAGGCCTCCCCCAAGCGTCGCCACAACGACCGGTCCTGTGCGTCACGCATCCATCGGATTCCCGCGACGACCCTGACCAGGTCGTCGGTCCACCTTGTTATATTATGATTTAATGTTAAATAAAAAAAAAAAATAGCTACAGAATTCTAAAATCAACCGTCAGCGTCATCAAAAAAAAAGTTCAGTCAACAACCTTTGTTTGTTTACATCGACGGTACTACAGTCTCCAACAATAAAAGTTTCGACAATGCTTATTTTTCTCACCCATAATTGACCAAAAAACCGTTAAATTCTTAACGATTCGAACAAAATAGTACTATGAGTCAGCACGAAAACCATTCCCAGAAACGAAAGCGTCGAGCATCTGTGAAATCAATTAAAATAATTGAATCGACTAAAAATAACATGGCTTCCTTTGGCGCGACGATTGACATTGTGATTTCGGTGTTTCCCGCCTAAACTCATAGACAAAAATACTTTTTACAACTAATAGACCAAGTTTTAGTCGATTTTCAACTCTATTCGGCCAGCTACAAAGTTTTGGTAAGTTTAAGTTTGAAAAAAGAACGCTTGTACTAAAGAGAACACTCCCTTTCTTTTGTTAGTTAGTGATGTGGCTAAAAATAGTTCTGAATGGATGTATCGAAACAAATCTATCGGTGTTTTGAGGTTGGTATGTTTCTTATTAAGGGATTCTTTTTATAGTTGCACTCTGTATCCGGTTGTGTGTGTACTTGGTTATTTTGTTCTTAAAGGGTGAATTGGTTGAACATTGAGGAACTGACCGTTCAGTTCTGTACAATGGTACAATATTTTTAACTGTCTTCGTGTGTGTTCATCTACGATCTCAAAATTATTGATAGGTACGATTTAATTGTAAAAAATCTACAATTATTTGGTTAGCATTTTAAATCTAAATTTAATTTTTCTGATTATTTTGCAGTGTAGAACTTAGAAATTCATTTTTCCATCATAAATGAATACTTCTTTTGAGTTTTTACAGTTGATTTAAATAAATAATTTCAATAAATCAAACAATTATAAGCTCCTAAAGGAAGTTCGTTTAGCTGCCCATACTTTGTTTTTAAAAATACTTCTTCCTGTCTTCACATTTTGTCAAATGATTTTGTTTTTCATCGGAAGTTTAGTATTATCGCTAGTAACAAGGCAACGTGCCAGAAAAACATTGATATTGCGGCCGTGAACCTTTTTTTTAGGGTGTTAGTAATATCTATTTTAGGAGAAAAAAATAAGAAGTAAATAACCTATAAAAAAGCGTATAGACTTGGCATTTTAATAGAGACAGTTTTTTTTTAAGGTTGGCAAGCATCCAATAAACTCTTCTAGGGCGGAGTAGTAGGGCTTGTCAGACTTTTACTGACTAAAACCCAGTCTTATATCCCTTCTTTGCCTTGCGTTCTAGGATCCCGGGATTTCCTTTACGAAGCAAACTTCGAATCATCTCTGCATCCAACTATAAGTTTGGATGTTTTGTTGTTCAAATATCCGAAATGCTTTCTTATCAACAACAAATCAAAATCTTCGTTGCATGTCAATGTATTACTCAGATAAAAAAATATGTTTGGCCAGTATTTGGCAACCCGTACAGCTCTATCACCGGCCTTTAAATTTCAAAATAAGAACGACAAAAACCATAAATAATAAAAATAGTGAGAAGAAAAAACACAAATAGTATCGATTGTGCGTAGGAGCGCTCGCGGTGCGCCCTAGCTGGGTTAATAACCCTCTTACTAAAACAATATGGGCACGGGAATTTGGTAGAATGCAACTGTTTTAGAGCGTTATACTGAGAGAAAAAGGTGTTATAATCAATGGATTGAGTAGATTATTAAAGTAAACGCGAATGATGTTTATTTGTTACTTGGTTTATAATTTTATAACTCTTCAATCGTGATAATTAAAGCCACAATAGAAAGACAATGGGCACGCGAACGCCGGCGTTCGCTTGGGGTTTAATAAAATAATAGTACTAGCTTTTGCCCGCAGCTTCGCCCGCGTACATAAAATATAGCATATGTCACTCAGGAATAAAGCAACTTTCCATCGGTGAAAAAATTTTAGCAATCGGACCAGTACTTCCAGAGACTACCTTCTACAATCTACAAACAAAAAACACAAACTTTACCTCTTTGTTATATTAGTGTAGATACTCGTATAGATTACTTAATGGAAACTAAATATACAACTGGGTGGTCTTATAGCATTCGGCAGGGTCTTCCAGGCAACCTGGTATAGACAGTGATATCAATTGCATAACCAAAATGTGTTTTTTTAATAGGTAGATATCTAAATGTCGTTTTGTTCCATAGAGGTTATCTGATTGAGAAAACGGATCTATAAAACAATTCAAATTAATTAGTGATTTCTAGAGGAACATTTCCCGTCTTTAGTACTGTTGCTTTACAATTTATGACAAATGTAAAACTTCACCTTAGGTACTACTGGAATATAAAACACTAGAATACCTAGAACCTGTACGTAAAACAAGCTTTTATGAAAATCATTTTTTCATTGCAAGCTTTTATAGCTCGGTATACCTATATAATTAATACTCGTCAAGGCGAATCATACGAGCCCAAACTCGATGGGGTTGTGTCGTTTAACTACCAAGTTCCTACAGCTACCTTCTGGTTCCATCATCAGATCAGCTCCTTGTCATTATTAATTTTGTATTGTCACCTGATTTACACATGTATATAAAATTTCAGCTCAATCGGTAACCAGGAAGTGGATCAAATTTAATTTGCAAGATTTGATCAAAGACAAACATCGGGACAGGGGAAACTAAATAAAAGCTCGTAATAAAAGCTTGTAATAATGAAACCTATTCGTTCATAAACTTTTTTTTACAGTTCTCATTGTGATGCAACCCTATAAGTTTCAAAAAACGAACACCAATAATTCCATTACTTAAATTCGAAATTGTACCGTTTTTTTTCTGCCATAGACAAATTAATGCTTTTACACTAAATTGGATAGCAGTTAATCAGTCCCTTTCAATTAATATAATTGTGTTAAACGGACTCTCATTTTATTTTACAACTACTTAATTTCTAAGAAACCATTCATCGAATTTTAATTGGACATCCTCTATTTTACAGGTATCTTATTAATTACGCATTTATTAATTAGACGTAGGCTTAGCAGTGAGGTTTTTACTATCCTTGCTTCATCATGCCGCCATAACAATAAATTTTGTAATTGGATACTAGTTAGAAGATGAGAAATGTAATTTTTGAATTATTGTTATTTTTTTACATGCATGTAATAATACAAGGTAATGATGTGATAAAAATCGTCGACTATTTTTAATCGACTAAAAAAAGATTATAATTTTTCTTGTTTTTGGTTTAATTGTTATGCTATTTACTTATTTGTTGTTTAGTTTTAATAAAAAGCTGTAGTAACAGTATCAAACAGAATTACAGCCTTTTACCAAAACATTTACTTTAAAAGCACAGCTTTTACTCAATTTACTGAATTCCTTTCAAGTAAAAAGATAAAATAGAAAGTATAGGGTAACCAGACGGTATTTTATCATTTGGATCGAAGGCGCACGTGGGTGTTCGATTCCTTTTCGTTTTGGTGCTTTTATATGTGACTAGACCAGTTTTATTAGCGACGTCTTTTGAGGAAGAATCTACGCCCACGATGCACTTTCTGTGAATGAAATGTTATTTCTGGATGTATTGGATTGGATTAAAATTGTTTCTCTGAAGCTTTTGATGGGAGATGTTTTGGTGAAAGAAGATACTGGTAGAAATATTTCGATAAAATAAACATAGTCGACATATTAAATAGCGATCAAACTTAGAACAACACTGTTTTCCATCGAGGGTTAAAAAATTAAATATTAACTTAGAAAAAGTTGAGAATATCTTTAAACCAAAATATATCTAAATACCACCTAGGATACTAATCTGCATGGTTCTCAAAAAAGATTTGACCAATACATGTTTACTGTTTGGACTTTAAAGAGACTTTGACCCCTGAGTTTATTTCGGTATTTCTTCTCAGGGTAGTCAGCTAGGAAACACTGGCTTCATCTAGTTTAAACTGACTGAAAGAAAAAAATCACGAGTAAAAGTGTTTTTTTAAAACCTATTTGCATAATAAATATCTTATATATTATCATTATCATTTAAACCTTTAACCGTTTGCTGTCGAAGGGTAGTGTTTTCAGGTCCTATTTTCCAGGGTCGTGTGTTTACGACTAGGTACTCTATTTTGTTTAGCTTTTCAATTCCTATAGGAGATATGACAGAAGAGCTGACGAGATGGAGTATTTGGGCGTGGATATGCGACCCTGTGGTGTTTACACGTGGTGGATAAACGTGTGAGTGTTTCGTAAACGATTATAAGATTAAATTATGTCTGTCCAGACTTAATTGACTGGCCTGTTGGTCTAGTGGTTAGTGGCCCTGACTGCTAAACCGGAGGTCGTGGGGTCATTTCCCACCCAGGACAAATGTTTATGTGATGAGCATGATCATTAGTTCTGCGTCTGGGTGTAATTTATCTATAATATGTATGTATTAAAAATGTATAAGTATCTTTATCACATACCACAAGCTCTGCTTAGCTTGTGACTAGACGGCGTTGTGTGATAGTTGTAAAATATTATTATTATAATAATTAATCATTTATAATTGGACATTTCTTTTTGTCTTCCCACGGCCTTACTAAAAAGAATAATCTCACAAAGAATGTTCCCGCTAAAACTAAAATGCCCATTTCTTCACTTGTAGGTCAATTCCACTATCAAAATGCCACGTCAGTGGTGTTAATGTGTTAAACAATTCTAATTTTAATCTAAATAAGCGAAGCGTGAAGAAACAATTGTTTGATGTTAACCTAAAAAGAATTTGAGGTTACTTGAACCATGGGCTTGTGCAACGCTTACATGATAACGAAATAAGTAGCGGAATTTATTTTTACGTCTTTCATGATTACATCTTCGTCTTTGTCCCCTCCTGTTCCAATTATTTGATGTCGGGTCTCCTCAAAAATCGGCGCCAGGATCTTCTGTCCTGGGTTGTTGGCTCTGGTATATAGGCCAACATGAGGTCTCTCTTGATTCTAGACCAGCAGGTCAGGTGAACGATCTCTACCTTTCTTTTTTTTTTGGCAAGTTTAGTGTAATTTTTATGACTTGATCCTCACTTCTTCTGCTAACAAGTCCAAACGTGTAATGTCTCATTATTTAATAAATACGCATTAAATAAAAAGAGCAATTTTTTTGTTTAACGATATTTTACTGTAATCCTTTTCCTTAGCCCCAAGCTAAAGACGATGACTAGGTTAATTTTATATGCAGTTTTCCTGATCATACTTACCAAACGTAATCTCTGAGGGAACGTTTATAAAAAAAGTAAAAAAAAAAACTATAAGTAACTAATTTAAAATCCTTCGGCATTCATCACACTTCTAACTAATATCTTGATAAATATGTATGTTTATTTTTCTTTCTGTAACGTGCTCAAATAAATCATTGATCTATGTTCAATTCTCTCCAAAAGCAATTAGTAAGAAAAATAAATTACTAGGTGCTAGATCCCTTCTTCCTGACAGACAAACGTACGTACTGTGGACAGACAAAATGTTTACAAAAATAGACAATACCTTTCGTAATCTTTATTAATTGTTGACAGAACTTTGTTTACGTTTTCATAATTATGATTATTATTTGAAACTGACATAAATCTGTCAGTTTTGGAACTTCAAACGGTGAAGGTATTTTGTTTAATTATGTCACATTTTTAAGATTTTTTGTTTGTTAATATGAATTTTTGCTTTCTCGATTTCAAAATTATATTAGATATTTTATGAAAGAAGGATTAACGATAATATTATAAACATGCGTTAACATGTATTGGTGGATTTACTCTCCAAGAGAGGAGGCCTGAGTCCTAGCAGTGCAGTGCAGCAGTGGGAACATTAAAATGCCGACTATGTTATGCTATTATAAACATTAAAAAAGATTGGTCTGGACATTACTCATTTCACTAGTTTACGAAATAAATTACCCAATAACTATAAGTTTACGATAATTTATTTAAAGTAAACCTCTTCCAGTCTGAACAAGACATTGTCTATGATATTTATAACCGAAACAACTTCAGGGAAACGTAGGGCTTTAGGAATTCGTGACATTTCCAGAATAGACAAAATATTTATATAAAATGAGACCAAGAGGATGACGACGTATTCAGCTAATATCCAGATATAATCTCGGGATTGAAGAAACTTATAAAATGTATAACATCTTATTTCTTCTGTCTATTTTATGTCAGTAGAAATAAACATAGTAATGTATTCAAACATTGAATTGCTAATTGATAATTTACAGGATGTTATCTTTAATTTATCTACTAATCTTTTTAAGTAATCTTTGTAGACAAGAATTGTAGAAAAGAAATTCGGAAAACTATTTTATTACAAGCTTTTATTTAGTTTCACCTGTCCCGATGTTTTTCTGTCATCAAATCTTGTAAATTAAATTTGACCCACTTCTCGTTTACCGATTGAGCTGAAATTTTGCATGCATGTGTAAATCTGATGACAATGGAAAATTATTATGACAAGGAGCTGATCTGATGATGGAATCGGAAGGTGGCTATAGGAACTTCGTAGTTAAACGACACCACCCCATCGAGTTTGGGCTCGTATGATTTGTCTTGACGTTAATTAATTATATAGGTATACCGAGCTATAAAAGCTTGCTATGAAAAAAATATTTTTATTAAAAGCTTGTTACAATTTATAAAAATAAATAAAAGATATTTCATTCTGGTACTGTTAACTAAGTGACCACTTGACAGTACTAATGACTTTTTAGTAACATTCAAGACGTCCCCTCCCTATGCTCATTGTCTATGACAACTTCTAACACGTAATCTCAAGATTCAAATCAATTTCATTTCATTAAAATTTCGGCTTTACCCATGCAAGCCCGCATGCGTTCGAATACTTTCATTACAGCAATTGAATGAGTTTTTTGACCTCAATTCACAAAAGGGATGAAGTTTTAATCGTGTCAATCGAGATCAAACATCGATTACGATTTATCGATTCCATATTGTTATTGGAAGAATGTGTGGTTGTCATTGCTTATTGTGAAGAACGAAAAAAAAATTGTAGTGGTAGAGTATTTAAAGTTTTAATAATAATAATTATTATAATATCTAGCCCATACTGTCCCACTGCTGGGCAAAGACCTCTCTCCATTTTCTAAATTCCATATTTTTTTCTTGCTGTTGCTGTCATTGTAACAGGGATTTTTTCAAGATTTTAAAATCATAATATCTTTAAGAATAGGTATTACCATTTTACTTGGCTTTTAGTCCGCAGCAACCTCTACATAATTACACACCATCTAATATAACTACGTGTACATAAATAAAATTTATTACACACACCAGATATAATTTCAAGTATCTCTCTCAAAGTCAAGTAGCTAATCTTTCAAAGAGAACCATTTCTTTTGTACTTGTAACAGCTTGGTGGGCTAAAATAACAAAAGACGAACGTCATTATTACGTTACGTGAGAATTGTTTACACATTTACAATAATTTTCGAGGTTAGAAATGGCGGGCATTCTTTCGTTCTATTTTGACGCCATCTTGGGGTTATTGACCTGGGTTCGCGCGTCCCGTTCACGGGGAACGCTACACAAACGAGTTGGTTGCATTTTGCATTTGGTTTAGTTATGTTTAAATGGCGCAATCGTAGCATGCTTTGTGAATGTTCTGTGTTTTTTATTATTATCGTTGTCCGGTCGAACTTTTTCTAAAGGAAAATAAATTTAAATTACTATGGTCGTTTTTTATAAGAAATATTTATGAAATAGAGTAATTTGGATTTCAGAATACCTTAAAATCTATATTTTCCTGCAAAATGTACGCAGATTCCTTTGATATTTTTGGATTTAAGACTCAGTTTACTTACTTTTTCTCTAGTGAGAATGAAACCTCACTTGTACTGTGTAGTATAAATGAGTAGTAACATAAACTCAGTCAAAAGAAAACGAATGTTTTTATCGCATGCCAGACAGCTTGGCAGTAATAAGTGTCTCGCCCCACGCAAATCATAAAGTTGATTCTACTAATGGAACAATGTCATTAGACTAGTATTGCATGCAGAGAGTAAATATGCAGTTTAGTTAGTTGAAATCAGCCGGAATTCAAATGTAAAAGCGTAAGTAATCATTTTGAATGCGTTTAGCGTTCTTTGTTCAAAAATGACCTGGACATGGATTTGCCTTGATGAGGTCACTTCTTCCATCTTTCAATAGACCACGCTTCCTCCTTCTTGCTTCCTCCATCCAGTTTTGGTGAAATCATTTCATATCAACAACATTAGTTAGCAGTCATGATACATTTTCTATACACTTACTCGAAAACCCGCTTTTATCCCACTGCTTTTAGGCACGCAATAGACTGTTTTCGCACTAGTGCAGAAAATTGCGCGTGCTCTGCTCGCCACAATTTTATTACATTTTTCGTATCAGGCTGGGCACGCGTCGACCCCCACGAGTCGCCGGTCAAATACCGTTCATAATTTCTTCGGGTGTTGAAAAAAGTCGTTTAACACACGTACAAAATCACTGCAGCCCTCAGTTCCATAACACACTCACCTACGTGCGAATTCCACCACAATCTTACTGCACTTGTATCAAAATGTACCATTGTAAGTCCTTGAAAGATTTTATTTCAGTTCTCCTCTACGAAATAAAAGAAACGGGACCGCAAAAAATGTTTAAACCGCAACCTTGACTCCTAAACGAACTCTTTATTACGAACTTTATAGCCTAAAGCCGAGTCTAGCCGAAAAAACCTTATCTAAGCTACCAAACTATAAAATTTGCGTCTTTAAATAAACCCAGCAACACATCTGCAAAACATTTGTTAGTTATAGAACAGTTTTATTAAAAGAGGTCTAATTACATAACGTTATTTAATCAACATGTGATTTTAATACTCTGTGGTTGGTAGTAGACCACCACATTACTTCATGTAAGTGCTGAAAAATATGACAAATGTTTTCGCATTTTTTTTTTGCTTTGGGCATTTAGTATTGGCCTCATCAGAAGACTTAGTCACCCAAAGGGCTATGGAAAGGGCTATGCTAGTAGTTTCCTGAAAAGCATGAAGATATCCGCAGTAGAACCAAGGATACCGATATACAGAAATCAGAAACGTTTATTTCAAATAGACCAATTACAGGCACTTTTGATGATCAATCATGATTTGAGAATCACTGGTGAATCTAAATTGCACGTTCCAAAGCGTAAATCTCTATGGAGAACGTTAGTCAAACTACATTGGCCGAAGAATAGTCAAACTTAAGTGGCAATTGGCAGGGCATATTGCTTTGCAGAATAGACAGTTGATGGGGCTGAAAGGTTTTAGAGTTGACCGGAAGACGTAGCGTAGAGAGGCTTCCTGCAAGGTGGACCGATGACCTGGGGAGAGCCGCGGGAATCAGATGGATGCGAGACGCACAGGACCGTTCGTTGTGCTGGACATCCAGCAGTAGATCTCTTTTGGCTGATATGATGATGATGATTGAATATAGTCACGTTGTTTTCCATTACAATGCGAATACAGCACATACTAATGTTTTGCAGTATTTGGCAGCAAATGGATCAAGCCAACCTTCTCGGCAAGCTTCGATAATCCGAAAAGTTCTCAGCTCCATCTTACTAGAACTGCACTTGTTGCAATGAGACACTTGGGATACAAAATTACACTAATGTTACCTACATCAATATATCCACTAAAAATCGATTAGGGAACAATTAAAATAGTCACAGAGCTTAACTTGAAAAAATCCCACAAAAAAACTCCAACTGAAACTTTGTATGTTACCATAACGTTGTTTGCAGATGGACTAAAGACAGTAAAATTTTGACACTCCCTCTTGCCCCACCCAGAAAGGGAAAAGTTATTTAATGTCTTCCCACCCTCAAAGTTACAAGTTAGTAGCAAGTATCGAAGGACTGGAACAATTTGCCTACAGGCCCTTTTTTTGAGGTGAGAAAATCATCCAATAACATTCTCTT
This sequence comes from Mythimna lalbum, assembly GCA_949319445.1. Taxonomy (NCBI): domain Eukaryota; kingdom Metazoa; phylum Arthropoda; class Insecta; order Lepidoptera; family Noctuidae; genus Mythimna; species Mythimna lalbum. The sequence continues at coordinate 3,725,042 of OX439370.1, read as the reverse complement.
GGGCTCTTAGGCGGAGGGAGAGATAGTGTCAGACATTTACTGACTAAAAGTCCACTCCTGTTCTTTCTTTGCCATAGTTCCAGGGCCCCGGGGATCTCTTTTGCATAACCCATGGCCCTGTCAGTGGCGCCACTTTCAAACTTCCCCTAATATACTCATTTCTCACTTTATCCATTCTCGTCACACCATACATCCATCTCAACATTCTCATCTGCGCTACATGCAATCTTTTTTTATCCGTTTTTCAGTATAACAGGCCTTATCACGGATTTGTGCTTTTTCTGTCGACGGAGAAAATCATCATTGACGAAACCCGCTCTAGTATAATAAAAAGTAAACCTCTAGAAACCTTGCAAATTTTACTAAGATTCTAAATGACGACAAGTTTTTCCAAAAAAAATTTAAGGGTTTAAAAAAACAGCTATTTCCTGGAGCAAGTTTTGTGAAATTTTCGAATAAATCTCGGAATTACCGAATACTAACAGAGTTTACAGGCGTTATCTCTCTTTTTTTGCGTTGCCTTTTTGTCAAACATCGCGTTGGACTGCATTAAATGAAGTAACAAGCTTTTAAACCATTTTCGATGTTTACGAAAGGCGAGTGGAAAAGGACCCTCTTAAAGGAGAGCGGTGGCGCGGCGAGCGGGGTAGCATCGGAAAGCGAACACGCGGCGCTATAAGCGGCGCGTCTCGTGGCATGCTTCCAATATTTTCATACTCTTTTTCTTGCCGCTCCACGCTTAGCTACCGCTCACTGTGGTAAGGTTGTAAACGTGAATGCTTCTCAGCTTCCAGTATAACCAGAAGTGCTTGAAGACCAGTATTCTATCCAAGCAACTGTGTAACCGCAACCCAATTAGTCTGTGTACTGATATCTTGAGGTTTCCACCGTGTTAGGTATATTATAATATGTCACAATTATAACACTCTAAAAATGTGACATTGAAATGTAATAGTCAAATGAGTGAAAAATGTATCACTTTTTTTTTCGTCACTGCATAAAAAATGCCAAGTGCGAGCCGGATTCGCGCACGATGGGTTCCGTACAGCCCGTGGCAAATAAAAAAAACGGCAAAAAATCTTTGTTGTATGAAAGCCCAACCTAAATGTTTATTTTTTTAGTGTTTGTTGTTATAGCAGCAACAGTAAAAATTTTGATCGTCTAGCTGGTTCATGAGATACTGCCTTTTTTGTTGTTTCCGAAGGGAAACCATCAAAAGGCGCCCAGACTTTGGACACAGATTTTTTTTTTAGGTGGGAAAATCATCTAATGACATCTCCCGCTCTTGTGCGGGGGCTGGAGTTGTCAGACTTTTACTGCCTAAAAACCCACTCCGGTTCATTCGTTGCCTTTCATATCAAGGCCAAGTCTGCCTTTCAGAAGCACACCCTTGGCTTCGAACTTGCTGGGCACATGTGACATATAAAATAGCTTGGTGACAGACAGACAGCAGCAATAAGATCCCGTTTTCAAATTTCACCTTTTGGTTAAGGAACCCTAAAAATACAGTAACTAAATACGGCTTCTGTTTTATTTGTGTTTCAACTGTTTTATTTTTTTGTATCTGAAACGAGGTAACAAATAACAAAACAAAACTACAGCCCATTGTTTTTTTGTAATCCCAAAAAGATTGTACCTCTTTCGAGTTACGGCTCTATAATCCTTACGTGACTTGTGTTGTCTCTTTCGCTCTTATAGGAGTTGTAGGCGTAAGAAAGGGATGGAAGTTCGGCATTATAAGCTCGAGACAAACTGTAGTGTTCATTCACATAGAGTCACTGCACCGCATTCTGCAATAGTGTCGTAACGTTTATCGATGTTTTGATGTGATTTGTTGTCCTAAATATGGAACAAAGGACTAATGCAAGTTGTTTTTGGGGCGATTATAAGTTAAATAATTGTATTGCAATCTTTTTTAATTATGGATAGGCTCGCGTTTGACCACTATCTCAACTAATTGAAAGCGATGACGCGGCCGACGATGGAGCACGCTTGCCTAGAAGCAACTAAAACTCTTGACTAAAATACTCTTTTCTGAAATAATAACAGGTCTATAGAGTCCAGCATAATAGGTGTTTAGCGAATAAGTCGCGTTAGAATCACTACCTTTTGTTTTAGATGAGTAATTATTACATAAGTTCTCTCGAGTGCAGCGAGAGGGAGTGTTAGGTTAATGAGATTTAAACTCTTCTCACAATGTTAGAGAAACTGGCAAAAATTCGAAGATATGTGACATTCACCAAACCGCACTGGGCCCGCGTGGTAGATTACGGCCCATCCCCTTTCCTAAACACGAGGCCTAAGTCCTAACAGTGGAAACATTAAAAAAGGCTTATTTATGATGAAACTCCCTAAAACTCGCTGTATCCCTTCAGTTACCATTTGCGCTCCAAGGTTGCGGTAAATCATAAGAACAATTGGAGGAAAAACAGCCAGGCTAAAGTGCGAAAGGGGCGATTGCATGAATGCAAAATTAAAATTAGTAAGCCGATTAGATTTTCTAGTAAACATTTATCAGGTTAGAGAAGACGATAACCATGCAATCATGGTCTCAGATATTCTATCAGTTACTATCACGATAATCAAGCCCGTCAACCTGCCTATCTCTATCAATCGAGTACTTAGGAAGTCCGTTCCGTTAATCGCAGAATGAATATTCAATCGGGCAGGTCTGTTTGTGTTGTTAGCAGCATTCGTCACGACTTGCGACTCCGAAGGGACTAATTCCTATTACAGTACAAGTGTACTATGTGGCAGTATTGTTAGCAAGCAAAATACCTTAAAGAACTTCACTAGTTTGGTTTTTATTTTTCTTCACGCCTTTTGGGTCCGTTAATGTTTTAGACTATACAGTTTCATTGTCAGTAATACATTTTTATATTTGTCGTGATCATAATTATAGTCGATAGACGTCCACTGTTGGACATAGTCCTCCCCTAATTGTCGCCACAATTAACGATCCTGTGCGTCCCGCATCCATCGGATTTCCGCAACCTTCACTACCTGCTTCAATATTTATATTATCTTATTTAATTGACATGAGAATACGGGTGCAACACATTCTGAGCCGCGGAAAAAAGCTGTTTTTTTGGAATAATTAAAACAGCCACCGTACTTAACTCGAAGAAAAAACGCCAAAAATTCTCGACAAAATATGTCAAAGTGACATTTGACATTTGAATTTAAATGAGACGTAGAAATGCAATGGTTGTTGTTTTACTAAAGGACAATATGAAATTTAAATGTCAAGAAAATGTCATGACGACTGTGGGTTGTTAAAATAACAGTAAATGATAATTTTCCTAAGCTACTTCTAAATAGTATGTTGCTTCATGTTTATTCGCTACTTAAGTTTCATTTTCGCTTTGTGCATAACAAAGTGTTAAAGTTTATGCACAACAAAGTTTAATGTCACTTACAAAGCACAGCTAAGTAATGACAGGAATTTTCTTCCGGTCTTTTTCCTGATAGCTACAAGCTATGAGTCTTTAAGTCAAGAATGAATTATTTCTAGGCAAGCGTGTTCCAGGACGCACAGGATTGTTCATTGTGGCGACACTGGGGGGAGGCCTATGTCCGACAGTGGACGTCTATCGGCTGAAATGATGATGATGATGGTAAAGGTTGCTCCATCATCGACCACATCATTGAGATAGTGCTCAAGCTCCAGTTTATCTTTATGGACCTAGTTGAATGCTTATTTGCTATTATAGTACTTACTTATTTTAACGCAAGAGTATGTATCATTTAAGATTGAGAGTTGTGACTTAAAGAAAGAAAAGAAAAAAAAAACTTTTTATTTGCCCAAAAAGGCGCAAACTTAAGACACTTACTTACTTTTTACTCAATCCTTAGTTTGGTTTAGGCACAGTCTTTCGCAAAATGTCGCTTTCATTGTGAGACGCTCTGCGATAAAGACATTTTGACAAAGAGTCATTTTGCGAAAGCGTTTTTATCAGAAAAAAAATCTTTTACCATACTTATCATCTTCCTGTCCTTGTCCCTTGTCCCTTAGAGACGGCGCAACATGTTTTTTTTTCTTCCAGTTTTTCCTGTCACTAACTCTTTTTTCTTTCATATCACTCCTCACACAATCACATCTTTACCAGTCGATATTACGCTATCGATACCCTAACCTATCGATACGTCTTCCCATCCCTTGATCTCCGGGATAGCGAACCGGTTACCCGGTTCAATTGGCACACAATCCTTGTTTTTGCCTACAGCCTGTATCACGAGATGTTTTGTAACATACTGTATATGGCGAATATATTTCATTCATAGATCCTTTGATTAAATCAATGAGTTACGTAGTAACCTGGTTTCGTTTTTAAATTCTACTCGTGTGTTTATTTTTCTTTATCTGAAAAGATTTCGAAAATTCTGTTTTTTATTTATTTACTAGCTTTTACCCGCGGCTTCGCCCGCGTTTATTAATATACTTTTTTTCTCTTTTCCCCACTTTTCTCACTTTTTTTTTATTAGTGTCTGTTTCCAGGGGGGATACTATCTCTGTACCAAAATTCATCAAAATCGATTTTGCCATTTAGGCGTGAAGACGTAACAAACAAACTCACTTTCACTTTTATAATATTAGTAAGGATTAAAACTTTATGCACAAGTAAGCACTGTACAAAGGCGGAATTAACGCCTTAGGCATTTTCTACCAGTCGTACTAATCTATCACGGGCAAAGTCGCGAGCAACAGATAGTCTTTTTATATATTTATATAGTACTTTCAAATGCTTTTCAAAGGCAACCTAATAAAAGCTGCCCATTTTAGGAGCCGACTGGCTGTACGCCCACATAAGGTTTCCATTGTAGTTCAGAGATTGAAATATTCAAGCCAGATCCAGTTTTACACTGGTATGTTCCTAGGTAATAGAACTGTAGTACCATTTCCAACAATACGATAAGGCTACCCAACAATGGATGCGCAAGGCCAATGGCATGGAAACGCAAGTCAAGCTCCAAAGTCTTGAGCATCGTTGTCGAGTTGTTAGCCTGTCGGCTTGCTATCTTTTACATTTACAGGCAGTAGAGTAGTGGTGGCCGAGTGGTAACGGTCCCGACTTACGAGTTGTAGGTCGCAAGTTCAAATCCTGCCAGGCACATTACTTTTTGTAATTTATTTCATCACTGCTCTCAATACGGGAAGGAAAACATCGTGAGGAAACCGGCATGTCCTAGAACCAAAAATTCGAAGACATGTGAAATCCACCAACCCGCACTGGGCCCGTGTGGTAGATTTTGGCCCATTTCCTCTCCTAGAGAGGAGCCCTGAGTTCCAGCAGTGGGAACATTAAAAAGGATGATGATGATGATGGTGACATTTACAGGGAGTGTGCACTGGAATTGCACAATCATATTCCACCAAGTCTGTTCCATCATCGGTATATCATCGGTATATCGTGGACATTCCACTCATTTTGGGAACATACATTATTCGAACAGCTGAGTAGTGGAATTCCCTGCCGGAGTCTGTGTCTCTTGATAGCTATAACCTAGAGGTCTTTCACAACCACGAAGTCACGAGTGAAAACGACTTCTAGGCAAGTGTACTCCATCCTCAGCCAAATCATCGCTTACCATCAAGTGAGGTAGTGGCCAAATAGCGTATACATAAAAAAAAACCTTACGAAGTTGAACGTTCTGGGGCTCTAGAGAAAAAGTGTGATTTTTTCAGCGATAGCGATTGTTGAAAAGTCAAATATAAGGGTTGATGACGTCACTTTTCACTAGTGATGGGCGATCCTGGCTGAAGGCTTTCATTTATTAAGGTAACGACAGGTGAATCCGGTTAATCAGACGATATCGTCAGTTGACTAGCGGCCACTACAAAAAAAAATTGTTAATAATTGTTGTTGATAGACTTTTTTACGTTTCGCGCTTGACACTATGTCTCTTGATGGTACGTGATACCTATGTGTGGTCGATGATGGATCACGCTTGCCGGGATGTAGCATTTTCAATCTTGACTTAAATACCCCCAGGACGGATCTATCAGGAAACACAGACTGCGTAATAGAATTCCACTCCTTAGACGTTTGCGCAATATGTTCTCAACATGTTATGCCTGTGACACATTGTTTCCTGTTCGTGGTTTTTTAGTTTCATCATCATCATCATTAGCCTTTTTAATGTTCCCAATGCTGGGACTCAGGCCTCATCTCTAGGAGAGGGAATGGGCCGTAATCCACCACGCGGGCCCAGTGCGGGTTGGTGAATGTCACATTTTTTTCGAATTTTTGGTTCTAGGACATGCGGTTTCCTCACGATGTTTTTCTTCACCATTTTGAGAGCAGTGGTAAAGAAATAAATTACACAAAGTAATGCGCCTGGTAGGATTTGAACCCGCGACCTAAAGCTCGTAAGTCGGAGCCATTACCACACGGCCACCACTGCTCTCACTCTTTTTTAGTTTACTCTTTAAAATAATACCTACGTACTGTGCGGTGTGCCTACCAAACGTCATGTTCTCAGAAACAATCCGCTCTTGTTCGACTAGGTTTTCCCAATATTTTGACGGCATGGCATCCGATCGACTTCTTTGTATTGTGTCTGGGGAATAACCGAAACATCTGAACTTCATGAGAAAATATAATTAAGCCACTTTATGCAAACAGCGTAGCGCGATAAAAAAAAGTTGAAGTCTCAACTCATAAATAAACCATAATAGTATATGGTGTGGTAACGGCCCCAACTTACGAGTTGTAGGTCGCGGGTTCGAACCTGAACAATTCTTGGGTTGGTAAGCACTCTGGATATGGGAATAAATAAAGCACGTAGTCACGGCAGTAGACATGATATAATGACTGGCCAAATCTGAGGTTACACAGACTACCTCCAAGACTTATAATTAATAATAAATATCAATGTACCCACAATTTGGTACATACACTACACCTCCCTTCTTATTCTAGGAAAAGTAACACTAATATACGTACATACATTTTAGGAACATGAGACTAAACAGGCATTTTAATATATTAATCTATTTCAAATCTGACAACTGGCTTACGCATTCGTTTAGAGTGCATCACTGGTGGCGCGGGCTCAGCAACACAACTAGGTGGGTCAGGAGGCGGGGGTATCGGAGGCATGATATTTACTTGAGAATCAGTACTGCTTTTGTCTAATATACCACCCTCTTCTGTAATACCTGGTTTATCTTTAATCTCATGCCTTGACTCCGATATCTCCACCAATCCATCAGCTTGTGACGGAACCGCAGTCTCACTCCGGTCGCCTGCTACCTCGTTAGACTCATTTTCTTGATAAGGGACATCTGAGAGTCGAGAACGGCGCCTAATTTGGTCGACGTGTCTTTTGAGCAGTCTACCGTCATCACTATCCACCACATACCTACGTGTACCTTCCACCTCTCTCACCGTTCCCTTCACCCACTTGTCTGACGCACCGTACTGTCTCGCCCAGACCGTATCACCTTCACAAAGAATTCGTGCCCCAGTTCCCTCGCACTTTACCTGGCGACTCTGTATCTCGCGCACTCTATATTCTAATTCCCGCTGGCCCCTAAGCAAGTCGAGTCTGGAACGAAGTGTACGCTTCTGCAGCATAGACGCGGGTGTTTCTCCTGTGGTACTGTGCACTGAGTTTCTGTACGCTAATAGGAATGTCTGCAATGCTGTATCTACGTCTACTTTGTCCCTATATGCTTTTTTAATAGCCCGTTTACAGAGTTTGACCGCGTTCTCTGCCGCCCCATTAGATGCCGGGTGGTAAGCTGGTGAAAAGTTTTGTCGTATGCCATTTTGTTTTAAGAATGAACTGAACTCTTCACTGGTGAATGGGGGCCCTTGGTCGGAGACTATCTCTTCGGGCAAACCAAATCTAGCAAATGTAGTTCTTAGTACTTTTATAACGCATAAGGCATTCGTGTGTTTCATTTCAAATATTTCTATCCATTTTGAACTGGCATCTACTAACACAAAAAATTTTGTACCCTGGTATGGCCCTAGGAAATCTATGTGCAGTCTAGTCCACGGTTGTGCGGTATAGGGCCATGGCTGTGGAGGCGCCCGCGGCGGTGCGTCGGCCTCCACGGCGCACGTCTCACACTGTTTACACGTTGCTTCTATATCCGAATCTATATTGGGCCACCAGACATAACTTCGGGCTAGTCCCTTCATCTTTACGATACCTATGTGGCCACTGTGTAACTGTTTTAAAACAAGACTTCTTAAATTGCTGGGTATTACCATTCTATAACCCCACATGAGACAACCGAATTCCGTATATAATTCACGCCGTCTGTGAAAGTATGGTTGTAGTTCTACTGTTGTCAAACCCTCGTTTGGCCAACCAGACTGAACGAACGACATAATTCTGCTTAACTCGATATCTTTTCGCGTAGCCCCTTTAACATCGTTATGCGTGATAGGTAAAAAATCTTCTACGAAATGAACGTACGTACTGTCTTTTCTATCTTTTTGTATGTTTGTTTTGCAGGGTAGACGTGACAATGCATCTGCGCAATTTTTTTTTGATCCGACATACTCTATGGTATAGTTGTATGCGGACAACAAAACTGCCCATCTCTGTAATCGAGATGCGGCCATAATTGGTATTCCTACTTTGTTCCCGAAAATATAAGTTAAAGGTTTATGGTCCGTTTTCAGCACAAACTTCCGTCCGTACAAATACTGGTGATATTTCCTGACTCCGAAAATTATCGCCAGAGCTTCCCGATCTATCTGCGAGTATGATCGCTCAGCTACGCTAAGTGACCGCGAGGCATAAGCAATTGGCCGCTCACCGGTCGGTGTAATGTGCGATAACACGGCGCCGACCCCCACGCTGCTCGCGTCGGTAGTCAGCACGAGAGGCAACTCGGCCGAGTAATGCGTTAGTACACCACTACTAGCTAGCAACGTTTTAATTTTGGCAAACGCATCCTTGCATTCCTCACTCCATTGATATTTCACACCTAGTTTCAATAAATTATACATTGGAGCTAAAGTAGTACTTACGTTCTTTATAAACTTAGCGTAATACATAACCATGCCTATAAACGCCCTCAGCTCTGATATGTTGGACGGTGCGGGGGTGTTTATAATTGCTTTGACCTTATCTGCACAGGTATGTACACCGTCCTTACTGATTACGTGTCCCAAGTAGACCACTGATTCAGCAAAGAATGAACATTTGTCTTTTCTCACTCGTAAACCATACTGTTCTAATCGGTCAAAAACTTTGCACAAATTAGCCATATGTTCGGACACTGTTCGTCCTGTTATTATAACGTCATCAAGAAATACGCCTACCTGCGGTAAATCTGCAAACAACTGTTCCAAACGTCTTTGGAATATCGCTGGGCTGGACGCCAGGCCATACACTAATCTATTATATCGGAACAATCCTTTATGCGTGTTAATTACCGTGTACTCCCGTGAGTCGTCTAATTCAAACTGGGCATAAGCTTGGGAAAGGTCTAGTTTACTATAACGTTCGCCGCCGTTTAACCTAACTAGTAAGTCTTCGACCCTAGGTAGTGGATAGCGATCGACTTCTATTACCTTATTCAATGTCAGCTTATAATCGGCGCATATCCTTATGCTGCCGTCCTTCTTCACGACGGGCACTATAGGCGTCGCCCAGTCGGATCGTTCGACCGGAGTGAGAATACCGTCCCTTACCAGCTGGTCCAATGTGCGCTCCACCGGCTCGCGCAGCGCATACGCCAGCGGGCGCGCGCGCATAAACACCGGCCGTGCGCCGGGCCGCAAGTGAATTCCCACCTTGCCACCAGTGAAGCGCCCCAAACCGTCCGCGAACACTTTAGAGTATCTGGAACTAAATGTTCTAAGATCAAAATTTGTTCCATTACAAACACTATTGTTGTTTACATAACTGTCGTAAGTCAATACCGGCAATTGTATTTTTAATAATGCCATCCATTGCCTACCGAGCAGCATTGTTTTTCCGTTTTGTATCACGTATAAGTCTAACGGTATACACTTATCTTTATATTTGACTAGCGGTTTTATAACTCCTAGTGGTTTTACACACTCACCCGTATAATACCTCAAAACAATACTGCTTTTTATCATTTTTAAATTACTAAATGTTTCATTGTACGTGTGCTCATTTATACATGAAACGGCACTGCCCGTATCGCACTCAAAGTTCATTAATTTTCCCTGGACCTCTAACGATACAAAAATAGGTTTACACTGCGTTACTGTCAATTTATTAAGTTCAATTATTATTACCTCGTCACTATCCTCACTGTACGCTACTTCGTCCTGGTCCTCGGCCTCGACGGTGTAATGATAAGCGAGTCGTGGGCACATTCGCCGCAAATGACCCGCTTGGTTGCACACTCGGCACACGTAGCGCGCGAACTTGCAGGCGACCGCCTCATGCGGCCCGCCACACGCTCGACACTCTCGCTGTTGCCGCTCCCGCTCCACCGTCGCCGACGTAGGCGCCGACGCTGCCTGTGCCGCCCGGGCCGCCCGCGGTTGCCTGCGTTGCATGTACTCGCCCGCCGGCAAGCGACCAGGCGCGCGGCCACTGCCTGCGCCACCAGCGCCCGCGCCGCCCCGCCGCGCCTTTATCAGCTGACAATCCACGGTCCCCTTCGCCTCACTTGTTGCATTGACAGACCCTTCCATTACCACCGCTGCATCTTTTTCTGCCGCCTCCATGCTTACTGCCAGATTGTATGCCTTCGGAAAATCTAACTTGACTTCTGCAAACAATCTTTGTCTAATGGTCTCACTTCTTATCCCACAAACCAGCTGATCCCTCAAGCTTTCTTCAAGCCACGCCCCGAACTCACAAGACTTGGACATCTTCTTTAGCACCGCTACATAGTCCGATATGTTTTCGTTACTGAGTTGTTTGCGATTTCGAAATTTATATCGTTCTGCTAACTCACTTGGTTTTGGTTGAAGGTGTTTTTCCATGATTTGCGTTATTTGCTCGAACGTTTTTGTCTTTGGTTTTGCGGGGGTACATAAATTTACCAACAGCTCATAGCTAGCTGCTCCCATAACCGTAATAAGCGTCGGCACTTGTAACTCACTTGTAATTTTATTTACAAGGAAATACTGCTCGAGACGCTCGATATATAATCTCCAATCGTCCTTTTGTACGTCGAATTCTGCAATCCTGCCAACTGACATTGTTTTTTTTTTTTGTTTCCGATTCCTTCTATATGTAAATCTTTTACGGTTCGATTTTCCTCGTCGCCACTGAACAATTCTTGGGTTGGTAAGCACTCTGGATATGGGAATAAATAAAGCACGTAGTCACGGCAGTAGACATGATATAATGACTGGCCAAATCTGAGGTTACACAGACTACCTCCAAGACTTATAATTAATAATAAATATCAATGTACCCACAATTTGGTACATACACTACAGAACCCAGCCAGGCGCATTACTTTTTGTAATTTATTTCATCACCACTGCTCTCAAAACGGTGAAGGAAAACATCGATGACGGCCTATTCCCTCTGATAGAGAGGAGGCCTGAGTCCCAGCAGTGGAAACATTAAAAGGCTGTTGATGATGATGAATATATGCTGTTATTTCAAAATATGACTTTAAAATTATTCTGTTAGAAAAAAATTGTCACAAAATACATTAGACGTCAAAATATTTTTAAATCAAATCATTTATTTGCATAGAATATAGATAAGTACAATAAAATTGTATAAAATATTGCCAGATATATTCAGCCTGAGTTTGTCTATGCAAAATTTTAAAAATTTCAATGAATTGAGTAAAATATGAAAATTCAGTCTTGATTCAAAGACTCCTACGACTCCAAAGACGTTGCAGCTCTCAGAAAATTCAGACTGTGACAGGAAAAACACTCGAAGACAACAAATCTTGTAAATTAAATTTGATCCACTTTCCGGTTACCGATTGAGCTGAAATTTTGCAAATCTGATGGCAATGCAAAAATATTATGGCAAGGAGCTGATCTGATGATGGAACCGGAAGGTGGCTATAGGAACTTGGTACTTAAACGAAAAAACCCCATCGAGTTTGGGCTCGTATACCGAGTTATAAAAGCTTGCTATGAAAAAAAGCTTGTTTTATTAAATAAATGCAGCAAATAACAGATTTCTAAGAAATGCTTAATAAGTTAGTACTTTTATAATAACGACAATGAAGAGCTATTTGAATCGGCTTCTCACGGGACCTTTTCTCAATATTCCTCAACACATCTAATACATCAAACCCACTTAAAACTCTATCCAAACCTTACAAAGTTAAAAGAAATTCCTCATTTCTCGACACAAGCTCATGAGTCCAGATAAGAAGCCCATATCATTGTTCACAATAATAAGACTTTTATGAGCTCTCCGACTCCAGAACAGTTCAACACTTACGTCACAATATAGTTACGTACAGAAGACAATCTCATGTTTGTACTTCACTTTTTATACCTACGCTCGGTGGACGCACACTAATGAGCGTTTGAGCCGGAACTGATTGACGAGCGGGCCGAGGTGCTCTGAGATATCGTGTCCGTGAGCGGTGTCTATGTGTGCGTTGCTCGAGCGCGCTTTGTATATAGATTGACTTCTGTAACTATATATATATTTTGTGCTTACGTGATAACATGGTACTCAAAGTGGGTCACACTTTAATTCGAATGAACGATTTTCTGATATGCGTTGTATTGAGTTTACGGTCGATTGGAGTTTGTTGCATATATTTATAGGCAGAGTGCATGGCAATTCTAACACGTTGAAACACGGCTAGAATACATGGTTTTCTTACAAAGTTTCTGTACCTACCTCTCGTCCGGCTTAATCTACGGATCAATTTTTACCTTTTTGTCTAGAGCGCATCTTTATAATTCTGATAAGCCTAAACAAATAACAAATTTTCTAATTTTGGTTACAATCTGACTTAAAAGACTAAAAACTATTTTACTTATTATACGTGCTTGAAGCCGCTTAATATGACTAGCTTGATGAACATACTCGCCTATAATATTTGAGGATTTCCCTAAATATTTCGTAGGTCCTACTATTAGAACTGAAATAACTAGTGCGCCTCACATGGTTGTGATTATTTATTAAATAAAAACTGATAAAAATTTAACTAATCTGGAAAGATATAGGTACAACAACAGAGAACTCTTTTTTTAAAGTCGTTTAAAAATACTGAATGTTACTATTTATTTTAATAAAAATTAACACATCGTGTTAATTCCACAATTCCACATAATATTCTCAGAATCTTAACATTTAAAAACAACTGTAAAATTAATAAGAACTAACAACCATATACTCGTAAAAATGCCAAGATTCCTCTTATTAATATCATAAAAGACGTTGTTGGGGCCCAAAAACTGCACTTTATCTCTGATAAGACCTTATCTTGATGTAATGACCATAAAATCCTCACGATTTTATAAAACATACAATCCTTTAGTAAACATACTGAGATATCGCTGTGGAACACTTTTGGGGAAAAAATTGTTTCACAACTGTTTTTTTTTTTGTGTCGACTTTACTTATGTTTGGAGAAGAATGGAAGATGATACTGTCAGAAGGTATAATGATGATACGAGTAAATGATAAATGATATTTATTTTGGCAAATAGGTTTAAAAAACACTCTTACACGTCAATTTTTTTTTTCGTCAGTTTAATTTATACTCAATACTTTATTATATTCCAATGGACATAGGTGGTGTAAAAATATTTAACAAGATCAATATGGACCCTGTCGAGCACAGTCAAGTTAGGAGATAGTATGAAGGCCAAATTATAATTCATGGAATTTATTATTAATATTGGCAGCTCTAGTAAGTAAAAAGATTACATGTAGCAGAGATGAGAATGTTAACACTTTCACGGACAGTCTCAGTTTAAATTGTGTTCTAGAATGACACAATAAATTGCCATACAAATATATGCCGTATATAATATTCTGTTTTTGAACGTTATCATACGTTGTGCCGTATCTAAGTCTCAAGTCATGACGTACTATTACGTTGTGTCCGTGAAAGTGTTAAGATGGATGTGTGGTGTGACAAGAATGGATAAAGTGAGAAATGAGTATATTAGGGGAAGTTTGAAAGTGGCGCCAGTGACTGAAAAGTTGAAAGGAAACCGTTTGTCTTGGTATGGTCATGTGAAAAGGAGGGACGAAACGCATGTTGCTAAAAAAGTTATGAGTTTACATGTAGATGGACGGCGGGGGAGAGGGAGGCCAAAGAAAAGATGGATGGATTGTGTGAGAAGTGATATGAAAGAAAAGGGAGTTAGTGATAGCGTGACGAGTGACAGGACAGAATGGAAGAAAAAAACGTGTTGCGCCGACCCCAAATAAAACGGGACAAGGGCAGGAAGATGATGATGATTGGCAGCTCTAGTAGATGTAATTGTGTATGTATACGGTGTAATGTTCAAAGTCGCACCAATTTCCGATAAGATGACTGAGAATCGCCTTCGTTGGTTTGGACACGTCCAAAGACGCAGTGATGACCACGTGTTCCAAATCGCACCAGAACAAAAAAGAGGTAGAGGCCGCCCGCTATTGACCTAGTGGTCAAATATAGAGAGGGACCTCAAGAAAGCCCAGTTGCCAAAATTGACAACCCAAGATAGAGCCACTTGGAGCAGGAAAGTGAGGAGACCCGACCCCAAATAATGGGACCAGGGAAGGAAGAAGAAGAAGATATACCGGTGGCGCATCGCCATACGTCTGGTAGTCCAAACATGAAACGGATTTTGCAGAATTGAGCTTTTTTTTTTAATTCATTTAAACTAGTGCTTGACTGCGATTCCACCTGATGGTAAGCAGTGATGCAATCTCTGATGGTGAGGCGCACTAGTTTATTAAAAGCCACTCTAGCCTTGAAGATACCTAAATTATAATCGGACGGGAAGACCACAGCAGGCAAATTGTTCCATTCCTTCGACGTACGTGGTATAAACGACGAGGCAAAACGCGGACGTAGAGGTTTCAACGACGTTTAATCAACAACGTTCACTCCTCGAAATGCAACCGGTAGAAAACCGACAGACTTCTAACTCAGCGTCAATGCTCAAACCTTTGAAGCTCTGACTTATAGCGCGTCTTGACCCGTCAACTAGACCCTCTATAAATCTCTCTGAAGCTCTTTGTAAGCCTTTGTCATCACACACATGACAGTTATGGTTGCCGCACACGAGCCACCGGCCACAACTACAAAACGCCGCCACCGGCATATTTCCTATAGTCCTATAGTTCTCATACATTTTATAATGGATTCACCACCCACGGTTGACGTCGGTGGTCACCACATGTTACAAATCCGCTGCTCGCTTCTTTTGGCCCGCACTGGCAGTAGCCAATACCGATACAAAACGCCGTCAGACGCCACTTGCACTTTTAAACCTTCTTGATCAGAGTCCATTATGATACTGGGCGTATGAGTTAAAAAATAAAGCAGCTACAAGCGGCTGTCGCGCGCTTCAGCTGCCTTGTGGCCGCTTCTAGCGTCGTTTGTGGCTGTGGTATGTGGCTCGTGTGCAGCGACCCTTAAGTATTCTCATGTACCTTGTATCTACCTTTTGAAGTCAAATAAATTCAAAGCACACACCATTTCTTTTGTTTTGACGTCATAATCAAGATTAGAAAGAAATGAATTAAACTAATGCTTGACTGCGATCTCACCTGATAGTAAGCAGTGATGCAATCGTTATAGGTGAAGCGCACTAGTTTATTAAGAGCCTATTCATTCTAGCCTTGAATACCCCTATCGGACGGGAAGACCACAGCAGGGTAATTGCTCTTGGGCGGAGCATCGCCGTGCCCTCGTGGGGGCGATCGGCGGCGGAGACCTCTCGCGCCGGGCCCTGGTCGAGGCCATGGTCCGGAGCGAGGAGGAATGGCAGGTGGTCGCCTCCTTCTGCGAAGCAGTAATGCTAGTAAAGGAGGAGGCCGACCGCATCAGGCTTCGGCGCCCTCGCCGCCGCCGCCAGGATTTCGGTAATGGACCGAGTCGAAGACGTCGACGGCGCGCACTGTTCCCGCGCGCCTCAAGGGGTTGGAGGAGTTGTCAACAGCAGGAGGGGCCCAGCTGGGTCGAAGCCTACTGGGAGCAGGGTTGTCTGAAAGCGAGCTCGTGCCCCGGTATGAAGGCTAGAAGGAACGGGATGGGGTTTTTAGTCAGTAAGAATCTGACACTATCTCCCACTACATCCAAGAGCGGGGGTTGTCATAAGATAATTTTTGTCCACCGTAAAAAAAGGCAAAATAAAAAACCGTAAAAAAAGTTAAAATATATTTTTGTCTCCAAATACCAAGTCATTCTCAAATGTGTAACGATTCCGCTTGCCGAGGCACTTAACCCGGTTCTCAAAATACCTACTTATTGGATTTTCATTGCCCATTCGGTTTTAATTTCACCGTTTATTGAATGAACTTCATTTTGTACTTTCAAATTTTTTACGATTCGATAAATGGTTGGTTTGCTTTCTTATATTTTATCTTTGATGCATTTATTGGTATTTAACCATCCACTTTATTTTCTTAAGTATTTTAATGAATAAATTCTTGCAGGTTAATCTTGACCTTAGTAATATCTGCTATTTACTTATTTACTCACATATGGTATATACTTGGTTATGGCTTCGATTCCCACCCAGGACAAATGTTTATGTGAGAAACATGATCATTTGTTCTGTGTCTGGGTGTAATTTATCTATAATATGTATGTATTTAGAAATATATAAGTAAGTTTATCAGTTGTCTAATACCCATAACACAAGCTCCGCTTAGCTTGGGGCTAGACGGCGTTGTATGATAGTTGTGGAATATTATTATAATACCTAAATTGACAAAAACGTTTTTATATAGGTTTCGAATTTGCAACCTCAACAAATGCATTACTCTTCTCATCAAAGATTCTTTTAAAATTGACATCTACATATTTTAATTTGATTTCATTCCTTTGACTTATATAATATTTAGGTCACACAACAACAAGACATAAAAATGCATTCGTCGTTACAATTTCCCACATAGAGTGCATCCAACTGAGTGCCATCAATTGCTATCCACAAGTAGGCTAACCAAATGCTATAAATAGAAACAATAAACATTTATATTGATCCTAAAAATATCATAAAACATGAATGCTTTAGTATAACCTAGTTTTAAGACTATATCTTTAAGTAATGGGTAGTTTTCATAGACCGGTAAGGAACAGACTCGACTTATTGGTAATAAACTGCAATGTGTTTGTAAATATTGATTGTTGTATCCACTACACTTATTGATGTGTTCACCGCACCTATTAGTGTGTCAACTATGGCTATTGTTGTGTTTCCACACCTATTTGTGCGTCCACTATGTCTATTGGTGTGTTGATTTCACATATTAGTGTTTCCTTTATCCTTTTGTGTGTTCACTACATTAATAGCATATATGCAATAATACTATTGAAATCTGCATCAATACTCTTGTTTTGCTGTTAAGGAAGTGGTTACGTAGATTCTGCAAATTTTTAAAACCATGCAGAAGGCATTTTTTTAGTGGTCTCCTCCTAGTATATTTGAAAACAGCACGACAGACATTTTGGTGTGTTCGCCGCACCCATAAGTGTGTCAACTATGTCTATTAGTGTTTTTACTGCAGAAGTTAGTGAATCCTCTTTACCAATTTGTATGTTCACTACATTAACATATACATATGCAATATTTCTATAGAAATCTGTATCAATGTTCTTGATTGCTCCTGTTTTGCAGTTAGGATAGTGGCAACGTGGATTTTGCCTTATTATATTTAATACCATGCAAAAATCACTCGTACTTCTTCTTTCATTGTTTGATTATGTAACGTATTTGTAATACTATGACTATGACTACTTCTAGTAGTTTCCCTACTCTATATAACAACAGCATGATAGTCATATTACTATAATTATAGTTTAGTATCGCACGAAGCATCCGACTGCATGTCACTTCGGGTCCTAACAGATTTGATGTTATGACAATGAACTGTTGCTTGGTGGTGTGTGCCGCTTAGGACTGCTTGTTACACTCAATGCTTATGATAGATAGATAGAGTATACTTTATTGAACAACAAAATTTATACACATTTCTTTATCAATATTAATAACTATAAGTACAATGGAAGTCTTACTACTGTCAATGATATCAACTAAATTATTATTATGAGCCCGTTGTGTCCCACTGCAGGTCAAAGGTTTTCCTTCCGTTATTCCGCTCTTTTCTGTTCTCTGCTACTTCTGGCCAATCTTTAAGGTAGAAGTCCAAATCGTCACGTTATCTCCTTCAAAAACAGAAAAACAGTCACAACTGTTTTCGCATCTATCGAAAGAGAGCTTTTAAAACAAATGACCGCTACTAAAAATTCTGTAGGCGACAGTTAGTGTTTTGTCGAAGATGATATTACCAAAAAGGTGATAATTACTGAGATGATAGCTGGTAGAGATTTAACGTTTACCTCAAAAAATGCATTGACTTTGAGACAAGAAGTTTCCTTTTGACTAGAAGTAGAAGTCCAAAGTGTTGATACTAAAAGACGCCCTGGAAGCGGCAGAGCGATTCCTGGCCAGTGTTGGCGCGAGATGGTAATTTTTTTCTTATGGTAGCAGCATAAATAACCGTAGTACTGGAACACGAAAGGATAACGGAAGGACAATTGATAAAACACGGTTAGGGTTTAGTCAGTAAAAGTCTGACACTTCTCGCAACACAAAGAGGGTGAGAAATTTTTGATATTTGTGGGATTTCAAGCTAACTAGAATCAGTTTCAATTAGTCATTAATTCATGAATCCCCAAGCGACCACCGGTGGCCGCGCATCTATTGTCTTACTATTGTGTCTCTAATTGACGGTATCTGAAGGGTTAAGTAAAAAGGCGGCCAGTCTAGGGTGCGGTGGACGAGCCAATGATGACGCGTTGGTGTATGATGTCAATCAGGACTAGTAATACTAAACGAACAATTTATGAAGCAGACCAGGAACTGAATGGACTTATATTTATCGATCTTGGTAACAAAACAAATAAAAGGTCTGATTTGTTAGTCATCAATAGTAAATAATGCAAAGTCATCGATTCCTAATGCAGTATGCAATTCACAGAATCTATCAAGCTTCATGAGATGCATACCGTAGAAATGACACATGGGTTTGACTCATGAGATGAATAGACAGAATGAACGATGATGAGCTGATTAAATTAGTAGATGTCAATGAAGAATGAACTCTTATTTTGACAACACTTTTTTTCCTTATTTAAGTCAGTGACGAAGCTAGCTCCAATGATTATGAAGTAGATACTGATCCATTATAACTGCTGGATATTTTGAATCATGAGCACTAGTTTATTAAGAGCCTATTCACTCTAGCCTTGAAGACGCTTTAATTGTAATCGAATTGTTCCAGTTCCTCGATGTACGTGGTATAAACGACGAGGCGAAACGCTTGGTCCGGACCATAGAGGTTTTAACAACATAAGGGTGGAAACTCGCCGTTCGTTGGCTTGTCCGATAGTAGAAGTGAGATGGTGGAATCAAGTCATGTAATTCATATCTTTCTACTTGAGAGCTTAGAAATTCGAGGAGGGATTTTAAAGACGAGGAGTTATCCTATAAAATAATCCTGATCGTGACCAAGAGGTTTATTGAAGAATAAAATAAATTTAGAATGGATATTGAACTTAGCTTTATGTGAGAGTTAGCTTGGTTTTAGAACGCAAAGAGCCACTGAAGATACACATGAGGGTTTTAGCAAAAATGAACACAAAGACATATTAACTATTGAATGCTGGTTAGGTTATAAATAGAGACAGTGCAAGTCTGACGACAATTTTTAACGGTACCTAAGATATACCAGATACAGAAGGCGTTGATAAACTTAAGTGAACAAAAAAAAACAATTTTTATACTTAAATTATAGACGGGGTCGCGCAGACCAAGAAGGAGATGGCGGGACGACTTGGATGTCTTCCTTGGAAATTGGAAAGAAGTGGCTCAAAACTGGGAACATTGGAAGGAGCGGATGAAGACCTTTGCCCAGCAGTGGGACAGTATGAGCTAGATATAATAATAATACTTAAATGGCAAATAAAAGCTCGCATGATTATAAACACCATAGCTGTCACTACGTTATCATTACTGATGCACATTTCATTGATGGGTTCCAAGAGGAGCATACCATGTAAATGACGCATGCATTTGACTCACGAGATGATGGGACTCAATTGAAAAGCTGAACCAACCGCGTCTGACGGACTGACTCGCCGATGACTTGTGGTGGTGGTACAAGTGACACGATCCAAGCGAGTTGGTCAAATATTTTGTGTACATGCATTATAGAACTTTAAAAATTCGGCTAGTCGGCAATAGTTTCGTACAAAGCGTTTTGGGAACATATTGATGATGGCTACAACCTACGGTTCTTTAAGTCAAGAGTGAATAGGTTACTGCTAGGTAAGTGTGCTCCAACGTCGGCCACGTCATTGCTTACCATCAGGTGAGATAGTGGTCAAAAGCGAGCCAATCAATTATAAAAAAATAGTATCACGGAGCTTAATGAAAACTCACCATCTGATTAGCTCAGCCTTAGGCTTACTGTCCACTGTCGCGTAGCTTAATAGACGCGTATTCATCATTATACGCTTGAATCTGCCACTTCGTCGACAGAGTTTCATAGTTGTGTAATTAAGCTTCACGCAGGTGTACACTATGCGTATACATACAGTCTTTGAACAGTAGGCCTAATTAAAAATTTCAGTTGGCAACTAGTAGGTATTTCAACTTGAAGTGCAACTGCATGTGGAAAACTGAAGACTCAGTATTAACACATTTGTATTTTCGGCTATTGTTTTGTTAAATTTAACCTATTCGAACTCCAACATTCTTGAGCTAGTTTAGTAATCTTGAAAGAGTTACCATAGCCCTGAAACGCAAGAGGCAACTGAAGGACTCAGGTGAGTTTTAGACAATAAAAGTTTGACAGGCGATAGAACAAGTAAACGGACATTATTGTACTCCTTGGCTTTTTTTATTCTGGGTCAATATAACAGAAATTAAAGTACTAATCCGCTATAAGCCTATGAACCACACTCAAACCCAACTCACTCACGCGTTACAATTCTAACTTAAATTGCTCGAATAAAAATGCATCGACACTTATAAATTACAGTTGAAGATAAGAGGCAAGACATGAGTTATGCCCACAGCTGGGCAAAGGTTGCCCACAACTAGGTAATTGGTATAAATTGTGACAGTTGCTGAAACGCGTCAATTGTTTTATGTAAAACCGACAATTAGTTTCTTCTTGTAATCGTTGATTTGCGTGATAAAGGATGTGTCATTATAGCTACTCAGAAAGGGTGTACAGTGCGTTTCACTTAAGAAGTTCCTGCGGCGTAACGTTGGCTCCCCTATCTGTTTACACAAAAAAGAAGGAAAAAAGGAAAGAGTTGTTTATTCTACCAAAATTATTCCCCGAAATGCGAAACGAAATCGATTTTAACGGTAGTTGCAACACTTTTTGAAGAATTATGAGGGGAATAGGATTTTATTTAAAAAAAAGCAGGTCTAAAAGGAAGTTATGAATATTTTGGCGTGGTGTTTTCGGTATTTCAAAGAAATGCAGGATAATCAGAATGGAGACCAAATAGTTCTAACAGTTTCGAAAAAAAAATAATAAGGCAATTGTTAAAAGTAACGTAATATTAGTTGATCTTCCTAATATTAAGTCATTTCATTACTAAAAATATTGCAACACAGTTTTTACGTATTGCCAACATTACGGCAAAGGAACTTCTTAAGTGAAACGCACTGTAGTGTGTTCTTGTAATCGTTGATTTGCGTGATAAAGGATGTGTCATTATTACTCAGAAAGGGTGTAGGAAGCTTTTAAAATAATCGTGGTTAAGTGAGATTGATTGCACTAGGAAAGTAATGGGCATTTAAAGGGCATTTCACCCGACGGAAATATAAATCGACTTGAAACAAAAAGGCATTTTCATACGTTGGTAAAGGTTACATTTTTGTTCCAAAGCCTTGGACACAGGCGTAGGGTAGCCAGCCTTTCGGTATTTTACAGGTTGCATTTTGGAGAGTGTGCACAGGAATTGCACGACTTGATTACGCCATCTCATTTCAACCATCGGACAAACCGACGTATGGAGTTATCCACCGTTACGTTGTTGAAACCTCATTCATAGCGCGTACATCGAAGGATTGAAACAATTTGCCTGCTGCGGTCTTCCCGTCCGATTATAATTTAGGCGTCTTCAAGGCTAGAGTGAATAGGCTCTTAATAAACTAGTGCGCCTCACCATCAATGATTGCATCACTGCTTACCATCAGGTGGGATCGCAGTCAAGTACTAGTTTATATCAGATAATAAAAAATTAAGAGCTTCGAGATTTTTCGAGAGAGTTACCGTTATAAGGATAACTAAGGCCTGATTAATCACGAAATCTTTAAAACTATAATACACTACAAAGTTAAAATTTGACAAATAGGTTCCTTATAGGAGGTGGACATCCACTAAGAACGGATTTTGTGAAACTCCCCCCTAAGGGGTAAAACGGAGGTTCGAAGTTGGTATCATCACGCAGCGTTGTAAGGCCTCCAACAAGGTGGACCGATGACCTGGTCAGGGTAGCGGGAATCCGACGGATGCGTGACGCACAGGACCGGTCATTGTGGCGACGCTTGAGGGAGCCCTAAGTCCAACAGTGGACGTCTTTCGGCTGATATGATGATGATGATGATGATTTTCATGCGAGCGTAGCCGCTAGCAGCTAGTACACCATATAATTTTAATTCGCATTGTCACACATATTTATGAAATCGTATAGTGACTTAAGGTGGTGCAAAACGACACACGTTTTCACTGTTTTTCATACTACCGCTCATAACTGATTATGACGTTATTACACATTTTTCATTAGATATTTTGGAAACACAGTATCTTGTGGATATTATCTAGGTTTCTAAAGAAACCAATTTCTAAATTTGTGTAAAACTAATCCAGTAAAAACCTTTGAAAATGTCCTATTTTGTAGTATATCAACTTTGACACTTCATAATTCGCCCAAAAATTAAAAAAGTCAAAAAAGTAATCCTCTAGAGACCTTGCAAATTTTATTAAGATTCTAAATGACGACAACTTTTTCCAAAAACTTTTAAGGGTTTAAAAAAAACAGCTATTTCCTGGAGCAGTGAAATTTTCGAGTAAATCTCGGAATTACCGAATACTAACAGAGTTTTCAGGCGTTATCTCTCTTTTTTTGCGTTGCCTTTTTGTCAAACATCGCGTTGGATTGCGTTAAATGAAGTAACAAGCTTTTAAACCATTTTCGATGTTTACGATAGGCGAGTGGAGAAGGACCCTCTTAATGAAAAAAACATATGTCTTGCTATAGAAGTAATAAGTTATGGCTCACGAAACAAAGGATTATTACTCGCGTGTCGTATTTGTTATAATTATGTCAGACTTTATTTATTACAATACAAATATATCACATATGAACAGCTTTATTTCGTTAGTTTGAAAATATGTGACACTAGATTTAAAATGTGTTTTAGTTATGTCAGGAATTAAAATTATTTGACTTAGATTTTAGTGTAGTCATTAGTCAGGTTGTGACTTTGATTGAGACTGTTTTTTTTTATTAACTAGTTACATCCCTACTAATATTATAAATGCGAAAGTAACTCTGTCTGTCTGTCTGTTACGCTTTCACGCAAAAACTACTGAACAGATTTAGATCAAATTTGGTAGGTAGGTAGAAGAGACACTGGAATAACACATAGGCTACCTATAATTCTACTGCTGAGCACGGGTCTCTGCCCGCGCGATATAAACTGTAGTCCACGCGGGCGAAGCCGCGGGCGGAAAGCTAGTTCAACATAATTGAAATATATTGTAAGACTACTATCCTTTCATGCCAATTCTTGCACTTTCATTCTGCATACTATATCTATTCTTTCTGTCATGCGTCTCTTGTCTTTCCTATGGGCGTGCCTCCTATTTTACGTGTATAACTGAGTACCTATTTGCTCTACCAAGGCCTTTATTTTCAAATTTTATTTTCGGTGAAATAAATTTTCAGCTTGTTTTAAAATTTAATTACACAATCATATTCTATTTTTCTTCTATTTCTAAACATGGTTAATTTATATTTCCTATGTTAAATATGTATTACATTATTTTATTAAACATAGTATAGATGTCTAGATGATGATGGTCGGTGTGTAGAAGTTGGGGGAGGCCTTTGCCCAGCAGTGGGACAGTATAGGCTAATAAAAAATAAATGTATAGATGTCTTGTTTCTTATTATTACTTTCTTGGGTATTTCGACATAGTAGTTTAAAAATATTTATCTACATTTCCTGTTGATCCCTTCGATTGATTGATTCTGACAGTACCTAGGTAGGTAGGTTAATAGGCCCCACTAGCCACGTTACAACCGTTTCTCTTGCGTCGAACGCCTCGAGTTGGCCACCCCCTAATTCTTTTGTTCTGACCACGTGACTGAGCGTTGAGATGACGTCATTCCCGTACATTTGAAGTGTTTCGACTAGCGTTAACGGTTGCAGATTAGCAACTTGGCGAGCTGGGCGACATCGGTATGCGAGCGCGCAGCACTATGAGCGGCGTCTCGTAGCTTGCTTCAAACATTCTCATACATTTGTACTTACCGCTCACCGCCCCGCGCTTAGCTACCGCTCACGACCTTGCCGTTGGTCGGGAAAAAGCAGCAACTTTTCATATATATAAATAACATGATAAAATCCTCTAAACTTTAACAACACCTATCAATTTCGTCACAATAGCTCACTTACCAAATTTAGATGGCCAATAAATAAATCTACGTCTACTCCATCAAGTTTCGTGACAGTACCTAATTTATCTAAATTGTTAGGGCTTTGTTATGCCTAGACATGATTTGGTGCTTACTTGATATGCCTATTGTCTCTCTCTGTGTTTTGTTTATGGTTATTGTCGATGGACAATAGGCGAAGCTTATAGGCAAATGACTAAAGAGCGTCGGCCATGTCTAGAACCACAAAACATATAGGTTTAGAAGTCAACCTACATATAAAGCGCGCTCGAGCAACGCACACATAGACACCGCTCACGGACGCGATACCTTTGAGCGTCTCGGCCCGCTCGTCGAACAGTTCCGGTTCAAACGCTCATTAGTGTGCGTCCACCGAACGTAGGTATAAAAAGTGAAGTACGTACATACATGAGATTATCTTCTGTACCTATCTACTTTGTGCTAGTACTGTATCTTTCGTGACTTAAAAAAAAAATCTCCACACTAGGAATTATTCCCGTATCGTACATGTATTCACAAATATATAAAAAAATATATAAACGCACATAAATCAAATCAAAAACATTTATTTCAAATAGACCATTTACAGGCACTTTTGAATACTCAAATGTCATTCCAAAAAAAGTGAAGCTAAATTGCACGTTCCAAAGCGTAGATCTCTATGGAGAAGAACGTGCAAGTAACTCTGTGGATACTATTTTAAATCATATTACGAGTTACCTAGAAATTTGGACATTTTGGGGTATAAACAAACCCTAATAATTATGTTGTTTATGAATACTTATTACTTATTCTCAATAACAACAAGACCTTTTCTTATAAGCTCTTTAAGTATTTGTGCTAATTAAATATTAGTGATGTACTCGCATAATCGTGACTTTAAAATTTTAATAATTTTACTTTTAAATAATTTTACTTACGACTATTATTTTTTTGTTACAGGTAATTGACACAAATAAATAATGAAGAAGAATTGAAAAGGAGACTCATCATCTACGCTGGATGGTAATTTTGACAGCGTTCTGGGCACTTTTCCCATTGAAATCGATATGGACGAATTTTTTGATACCTTTTTTTACCCGTTTGTACTTTTTTTTGTGATATACGTGAAATTGCGCAATGACGTAATAATTATACCCCCACTCATTCATTTCTAACAAACACATACATGAGATAACCATATCATAAATCACTATTAAAAATAACTGCCAGATTTATTGATTAAGATTTAGAATTGGAATCTTAAACTTAACATATATTTTTTTTTTTCATTAAAATAATCATATTCACACGGTCTAACAAGCCAGTATTATGTGGGATAGTACCAGCACAAAATAGATAGGTACAGAAGTTAATCTACATACAAAGCGCATTCGAGTAACGCACACATAGACACCTCTCACGGACACGATATCCCGGAGCGCCTCGTCAAACAGTTCCGGCTCAAACGCTCATTAGTGTGCGTCCACCGAGCGTAGGTATAAAAAGTGAAGTACATACATGAGATTGTCTTCTGTATCTATCTATTTTGTGGCACCAGGGTACATATAGTTACATCATCACGCGGAACACAGCGGGGTCCCGGCAGATGATTGGGTCAAAGTATACATTGTATATCTTGCTATAGACAACCAATTGACTTTTATTTGTCGGCGGTATGAAATGAATTATGGCATTTGGGGTTCCGCGATGAAAGTGTGGATTAGAAATGCTTTTAAAATGGTGAGGGGTTTTTTTTGTGGGTAAAAATCATCTAATGATTTTTTTTTAATTTTACTGACAAAAAAGTCCACCCCGTTCCTTCTTGCCTTTCATACAGGTCCCGAGGTTCCCTTTCGGAAACAGACCCTGGCCCCAGTAGACTGCGACCCAGACAAGACAACTCCTTGACGCGCGCGGGAACAGTACGCGCCTTCGACGACTTTGGCTCTATCCGGACAGTCGGACAGCGAGCTACCCATTGCTCGCCGTCTGCAAGCCCAAATTGTGAGGGGTTAAGTTTGATTTCTATAGAAGCCTAGATAATATCCACAAGATAGTTTAAAATATCTAGACAAAGATGTGTAATAAGATCATAATCACGTAAAAGCGGTTCTATGATGTACCTCGAAAAGGATGCTCTTAATGTCCAATAAGCCTTAGCAAAATATACAAAAACGATAGCAGACGAGTAGAAAAATCTTCAATCGCGGCAAATCCCTTACATCCTTCTCCACTATCAAAATATTTTGCCATCCCAAGGGCTAACCCCCAATAAATCCGGACACTGTCACATCTTGGCCTCATTACGACCCAACGCAAATTTGTCCAAGCACTATTAAGTTTGGGTAAGTGTTGGCAACAGGACAACTTGACCCCTCGCGCCCTAGTTATAGTGCAAATAATTGTCTTGTCGGGTATATGTAGGAGTAATTTCTGTCAGCAACTTAGCCTGCATTGTAACGCCAATTTTTATATTATTATTTTCATCATCATCATCATCATTTCTGCTGAAAGACGTCCTGGACATAGGACTCCCCCAAGCGTCGTCACAATAACCGATCCTATGCGTCTCGCATCTATCGGATTTCTGCGACCCTGACCAGGTCATCGGTCCACCTTGCGAGATGCCTTGCAACGCTTCGTCTTCCAGGACGCGGTCGCCACTTCAAAACCCTTCGGCTCTACAGGGCATCCGTTCTATAAAGAGCCCTGCCCATTGCCACTAAGTTTGGTTTGACGATTCTTCACATGGGGGACATGTAGTTCTACATACAGGTTATATCCTTCAAATGACGAACCTTGCACCTTTTAATTTGGCTTCGGCTCCATCGCCCATGGATACAATCTGCGAGCAATGTGCACTGCCCATTACCACAAGTTAAGTTTGGTGGTTCATAGGGCTACGTTCATAACCATGTGAGCAAACTCATAGCAAAACCCTTTTATCATACGTAATAGAGAGGAGAAGAGGAGAGAGGAGTGGTGGCCGAGTGGTAACGGCCCCGACTTAGGAGTTGTAGGTGTTCAAACCCAGCCAGGCGTATTACTTTGTGTAATTTATTTCATCACCACTGCTATCAAAACGGTGAAGGAAAACTTCGTGAGGAAACCGGCATGTCCTAAAACCAAAAATTCGAAGATATGTGACATCCACTAACCCGCACTGGGCCCGCGTGGTAGATTACGGCTCATTCCCTGTCTTAAAGAGAAGGCCTTTTTTTCTATGGGCAAAAATCATCCAATGACAACCGTTGCCTGATACGGTCGGCCTCCTCCTTTGCTAACATTACTGTTTCGCAGAAGAAGGCGACCGCCTGCCACTCCTCCTCGTTGCCGGACTATGGCCTGACCCAAGGCCCGGCGCGAGAGATCTCCCCCACCGATCGCCCCCTCGATGGCACGGCGATGCTCCGCTCAAGCAGGACACACCTCGACTGTGTGCTCTACCGTGTCCTCCGGGCGTTCCGCACAGTGGCGACACCCGGGTAGAGAGAAGACCTGCGTCCCAGCAGTGAGAACATTAAAAAGGTTGATGATGATGATGATGATGATGATGATGAATAAAGTCACAAAGCTTAAGTCCCATGAGTCTGTAATGGCTCTCAAGGCTGGCTCTAATAATATATTAACGCCTAGACCATAAACTCATCCTTATCGACTCCCTACTGGTTTGAACTACACCATACTACACATATTCTATTACTGCTAAATAGACTTCACCCTAGAGTATACTTAGGTCATCCGACATTAGAGACCTAGATAGACGCTAGGGCATGATGTCATTTGTTTTATATTCTGAATATGCCATGGGGGTCTCAGCGGGAAGTACTAACTTAATAATATATCATAGTCATATAATGATGTAGGTCAGACATGTAGTACATGGCTGACTTTCATCCCTTGTTGGAATTGTGGTCTAAGTTCATCATCATCTTCCTGCCCTTGTCCCGTTTTATTTGGGGTCGGCGCAACACGTTTTTTTCTTCCATTCTGTCCTGTCACTCGTCACGCTATCACTAACTCCCTTTTCTTTCATATCACTTCTCACACAATCCATCCATCTTTTCTTTGGCCTCCCTCTCCCCCGCCGTCCATCCACATGTAAACTCATAACTTTTTTAGCAACATGCGTTTCGTCCCTCCTTTTCACATGACCATACCAAGATAAACGATTTCTTTTCAACTTTTCAGTCACTGGCGCCACTTTCAAACTTCCCCTAATATACTCATTTCTCACTTTATCCATTCTTGTCACACCACACATCCATCTTAACATTCTCATCTCTGCTACATGTAATCTTTTTTCATCCATCTTTTTCACAGCCCAACATTCTGATCCATACAGTACGACAGGCCTTATCACGGACTTGTAGATTTTACGCAATTGTGGTCTAAGTTATACAGGGTTATTTATAAAACACTAGCAACCTCTTAGGTGCTAGTTAAGAACATCATAAACGTCAACTTTTGCTCTATGATTCTGTTAGATTGTCTGTTTGTCCAACACAAAGTTTGAATTACACGATTTCATTTATTTGAATTTTCATTCGGGTAGGCTTGCGGGAATCCGATGGATGCGAGACACACAGGTTCTGGAGTAGTAACCGCGTACCCGAAGACGCAGTGTTGAAAGGCATCCCGCAAGGTGGACCGATGACCTGGTCAAAGTCGCTGGAATCCGATGGATGCGAGACGCACAGGACCGGTCGTTGTAGCTACACTTGGAGGAGGCATATGTAAAACAGTGGACGTCTTTCGGCTGAAATGATGATGATGAAGTTTCATATAACATATTTTAAAAATGCATCTTCTACATTTTGCACGCCATCTAAATATTACATCATCCAAGGTTTACTCATCGATTTTAAATATTTACACTAAATTTTAGTGCACTAAATATACCCAGACATCAAGCAAAATCTTGCCAAATTCCAATCACATGGTGTGCACGTGACCAAATTAGGTCATGGTTAAAAATATAGGTTTACCATGTAGGTACAGTCAAACAAACATATCTGTGTACAGGCAGATAATTTGCAAATAAAAAGGTAACAACATATCGCCTGTACTTCCAGAGATTGAGGCAGAGGTGCAAAATATTTGGAAGTAAACCTTTTGCCATTTTTCTTCTTCTTAGTCGTACACTCCTGGCGGAGTGGTCGTGGTCATGGATCGTCTGGTAGATTGAGTGCGGCTTTTCCATCTCTCTCTATTCGCGGCACTGCGTGTGCATTCAATGAGGGATCACTAAGAAAATCATTTGATGAGGTCTGTCAATCTAGTAGGTATCCATTAACCGGG
The DNA here is from genome assembly GCA_949319445.1 of Mythimna lalbum. NCBI lineage: Eukaryota > Metazoa > Arthropoda > Insecta > Lepidoptera > Noctuidae > Mythimna > Mythimna lalbum. The sequence goes on along the minus strand of OX439370.1, from coordinate 3,694,939 downwards.
CTTAACTCCGACTCATCATCATTAAATCATCATTCCAACCAAAAGGCTTCTCTCAAATGTCACTACATCTTCATCTTCATCGGAATCCCGTGACCCTCACTAAGTCTAGCCTACCTTGTGGAAGGCCTTCCAATGCTACATATTCGCGATCAATACCCCAGATCCTTTCAGCTTCAAAGACTATTTGTTCTATTTTCAAAGTAGACGCCTAAGAAATTCCAATAATACTTAATCCGAGCAAATATTTTGCCTGGAAACCAAACGGCTTTGTTGACTGTACTCGATAATGTTTGCTTGTACTTACACAGTGACGTCACCAGTTCAAGCTGTGTAATGAGAAGTACATAATGGGGTGGAAAGTGTCCCAGAAAGTTATAGGTTAATGTCAGTGGGTTGGTCTTTATTTAATATATTCTACTAGGTCGCTTGCATTACTTGTTCGACTGTGGGTATAAACTATTTTACAATACACTTACACGAAAACACGCTCTTATCATCACAACTTTTCTGTACTAGTGCGGAAAAGTGCGTGAGCTCGCCCCCGAAATAATTGATTGTATTTATCTGTCTTCGTAAGTGTACTGAAACAAGTCGTTTGATACATGTGTAGATGTGTCACACGGCTCCATAACACCCTCACTTATGCTCGGGCGAATTCCGCTGTAGCGACATCTATGACGCCACTTAAGAACTACGGAAAAAATACGAAATCCTGCATCGCGCAATCAAAGTTCACCGCGCGATTTGAACATATACGACAGCCGGACATCAACTATCGGGCAGTCGCCCACCAGACTATAACACCTGTCTGGTCGGAGGATCCTCCGTTTTCAATGGAGGTTTGCGGGACTTTACTCTCTGTTCCGCTTATCTCCAGGAAAACTTTCCAAAACTACGTGCATTTTGATACACTTATAGTTGTTTCAAAATATACGTATTTAGGTACATTCTGATACAAGTGGAGAAAGATTGTATAGTAGTATTGTAAAGTACTATCAATTATAAAACAAAGTCCGAACAAAGAACAAAGTGTCTGTCTGTTCGCGATAAACTCAAAAACTACTGCACCAATTTTCAACCAGTTTTCAAAACTTGATAGCGTGATTCTCGAGGAAGGTTTTAGTATATAATTTGTTTAATTTTTGTATTTATTTCTGTGTACAGTAACGATATTTGTTGAAGATGTCGGGAAAAAATAAGCCTATTTTATAATTTTTTGTAAAGAACCCGTGCGAAGCCGGGGTGGGTATATAGCTAGTATTGTATAGTAATATAACAATCTTTTTTATTTAAAGTTACTTTGTACAAGGTATATTACTAAGCATGAAATATAATCTATCTATCTATCTTCTATCTATGTATATAAAAATCAATGCCACTTTTCGTTGTTATTTTATAACTCAAGAACGGGCTCACCTATCCAAACCAAATTTTTAGGCTTTGTTCGGACTATTTAGTAGATGGTTTATGTGATGTTTGGTAGGGTAGAATAGGGTATAGTAGGGTAGAGTAGAGTAGAGTAGAGTAGTGTAGGGTAGAGTGGGGTATAGTAGGGTAGAGTAGGGTAGAGTAGAGAAGAGCGGGAGAGAAGCCGTGCGGGCAAAAACTAGTATAATATGTAAGTAACCATGTCCATTTAATTATTATGAGATTCAACTTTAATTCTCCTTCGATTGAAGACATCGATTGCATGTTAGCCGATCGTTAATAAATCGATAAACTTCCCATGTCAAATAAAAGGGCTTATTATAAAATATTTATGAGCTTTACGAAAGAAAACTAAAAATTATTGTCCATTATTCGAATTAAACTCGATTTCATTGTGAAATATGGTTAAGTTATTTTCGATGCAATAATACAATATTAAGAAAAATAAAAACTTCTATTAGCTAATTGTTATTTTTATAGCTTGTAGACATATAATATACAGGGTTATTTATAAAACACTGGCAACCTCTCAGGACTATGTTACTACCATTATAAACAACAACTTTTGTTCTATAACTTTTTACAAAAACTAATTAATAAAAATAAACAGTTACTTTCTGAAGCCTACTCCTCGGTTACGGCTGGGTCAATAGATTAAAAAAAAAATGTTTATCATAGATTCATGTACAACATTATTTACATATGATTTATAGCGATTAATTTTTTTGTGAAAAAAAAAATTAGAATTAAAAAAAGATTAATTTTTTGTGAAAAAAAAAAAAAAAAATTTTTTTCGCTAGTTTTCCCCAATCGTTTCCAACGGCTTTGATCTTTAGAAAAATGTTTACACAAAAAAAATAGTTAGTTAAGTATTTTTCAGAATGAGTACATAGTATATGTAAATCAATAAATATTTGACAAATTAAATTATATTAAATGTCAGCGGGGCTCTACCCGGGCACAGCTGACTGGAATTAAATGCATAAATACTCGTACTACCACCTAAGCGGCAGTACGAGAATGTGTGCATTTAACTCAGGCCAGATTTTCCGACTATACGCCTTTACAATTCAATTTAGGTCGTTAAATGAATCGCGTTAAGAGCTCGTAGTAGCGCCTCTGGCTAGCTTCAGCCCTAGCTTACCCAGTAAAGACCACAGCCATCAATTCCTCATAACATATCAGCTAATAGATCCATTACAAATCTCCTTAACCCAATTCACACCTCAGACTTGCCATATAAAACAAATAAATCTACAAAATTCTACTTAACGATATACATGGCCGTTTTAAAAATACCTGATGCCAATAAAAAGGGTATAAAACCAGCAATGTACAATGAATGGAGCAATAAAATCTATAAAAGTTTTTTTACAGGGCTCGGCTGTAAAATGAGCCATGTGTGCAAGGGTTTTTTATTATTTATTTGTTTGTTTGATGACCCTGACAAAGTCTTCAGTTCTTTTATGGTGCAGGAGTAGCATCATCATTATTTTTTAGAAGCTTTGATGTTTTTTTGAGTGTTGAAAATTGTATCATTTTAGAAATTGTGTACAGCGGTCTTGCTTCAGAAGCTATCTACTATTTCAGGAACTGTGCATTTTTTTGGACTAAAAAGTTTTATTACAGTTGAAGTTAATTATTCAAATAATTTATAAAACTTGACTAGAACTCGGAGAGTCTACAAACAAACAAACAATTTAACCTCTAGAATTATATACATGATGATGATGATCATCATGTATATAATTCTCCTGTATGTGTGCATACCAACTATATCCTCCCAAACGGCTGTATATATTTGAGTGGGTCCCTAGATTGTTTAAAAATAAAATTAGACCTGGTGGGTGGCATTTCAATCGAGTTCTTGATTTTTTTGTTGTTTTGATGAAAATCAGTTTTCGGACAGGACAATTTCTGTCGGCTCCGCTAGTATAAATACATATTTTAAAATTAAAAAAAAAAAATGTTATTGAGGAAACAAGGGTACAAAATTAATGAATAATTATGTATTTTTGAAATTTATTATTTTTTTTTTTTGACTCAATGATTTTTAAATATTTTTAGTATAATTTGTAATTTATTATTGTATGCCTAACTGGCAGGACATGATGGAACTATAATTTATTATTAATTTTTAACATCTGTATGTAACCTATGGCCACAATAAAGACATTCAGATTCTGATTCTGATTCTGAAAAGTATACACCCTTATAGTTAAAATAAATATAAGTATAATATACATAATCCTTACTAATATTATAAAAGCGAAAGTGAGTTTGTTTGTTTGTTACGTCTTCACGCCTAAATGGCAAAACCGATTGTGATGAATTTTGGTACAGAGATAGTTGGGACCCTGGAGACGGACATAGGCTATTTTTTTTTAAAGTGAGAAAAGGGGGAGAAAGAGGAAAGAAAATGGGAGAGGAATTAAAGTATATTAATAAACGCGGGCGAAGACGCGGGTAAAAGCTAGTATGTATATCATAATGAGCACCGAACAAATCTTTAGTGTAATTTTTGTTCGTATTTTAAATAAAATAAAGAAAATAGGTTTTTGAGTCGACTCGTCTCTCTGTGTAAAAAATAAATCTGCAACTCCTGCTTAAATGGTAACTAGTTATTACACTTATGACTGGTGACCACTCTGGTATCAAGAGTTTTAGATTTCAATAACCAATATAATTTCTTGCTAGTACCTAAATCCATGATTCCAACTATTACTAAAACTAGATAGGTAGGTACTATCCCCCTTCTTTCACACACTTCTATTTCTCATGACCTAAAAATACTAACTAATCCGACCTAATTTAAATCTAGCACTCACTTTCTCCCACTTCATTAAGAACGTACTTTCTTGTTTGAACAGTAATATGTACCCTGCTTGAATGACGTCAGAATCCATCATGGCCGCCGTCGGAATAATCCCGTTGAGTGGCGTCCTTCATTTCATTATGCTGGTGACAAATTATTTTCTCTGAACTGTAAAAATTAGATGGTATTTCCAGTGTAAAATGATACATGGAATGGTCTGGGATTTTTGTGGTGTAGATTTCTTTATTGGTCTTATCTTAACTAGTTTTAGGATGGTTAATTCCTAGTTTAGTTTTTATTACTCATAATTACACAAGGTTTTGAAAGATATAGGTACTATTCATCATCATCATCATTTCAGCCGACAGACGTCCACTGTTGGACATAGGCCTCCCCTAAATGTCGCCACAGTGCGTCCCGCATCCATCGGATTCCCGCAACCTTCACCAGGTCATCGGTCCAACTTGTAGGAGGCCTGCGCTGCGTCTTTCAGTACGCGGTCGCCATTCCAGAACCTTTCGGCCCTATTTTCGATACTATTACATCATAGAATATCATTGTACATCATAATACTAAGAATCGATGAAATATCTGTCTGTATTATACTTGTCACATTATATACTAGCTTTTGTCAGCGGCTTTGCCCGCATAAAGGAGAAATGACATGCCTATGTCAGTCTCTGATAAAAATTAAACCCACCGGGTTTAATTTTTTAAATCGATTTGCGACTTTACATGTATACATATTCACTACAAAAAAAATACAAACATTAAAAAATGCAAATCTTTCCTCATTATAATATTAGTGTAGATAAAATCTACTTCTGCGAAAGAGCCACAAATTACAACGTATCTAGTAATATAATAACTAATTTAATTAACAAAATGACCTTCATATCCCTAGATTAGCAAAATAACTAACCACGCTAAAACCTAATTAGTATCGAATATAAAATTAACATGTCGTTCATCATTTTTGACACGTTTTAGAAAATGAGTCGATTATGCAAATACAATGTAGCATCACTAGAGCTATTAATTAACAACTTACTACTTCCATCGGTTTTACTTGCGTGAAATAACTCGCCAGGTCATCTCATCATCATCCCTTATGGGGGGCCTTCCAGCGCTGCGCCGTCCAGTACGTGGTCGCCACTCCAAAAACTTTAGGCAACATCGACCATCTGTTTTGCCCAAGCAATATGTGTCCTGCCCACTGCGACATACGGTCCTGGCCCCCAAGACGACTAGACCCTTAGACGACTTTTTATAGTGATGCTGTCGCGCATATCGTAAACGCGTGATGGAAAAAATACCAACGCGCTACTAACGCGCTACAGCATTGCGATAGTATCGATGCGAACCTTACTGTCCCCGAACACGGGCCACAAAAGAAAGCCGCTTCAAGCTTCTTTTTGAGGCGGCCATTTTTGTGGCTCATGTGCGGCGGTGCCGCCACAAAAAAAGAACTCTTGAAGCCGCTTCAAGCTTATCCGGCCACAAGCTGTCGCGCGCTTTAGCTGTTTTTTTTTGCGCCTTCTGGTTTTTTTTTTTTGGCAACTTCTAGCGTTTTTTTAATTCACTTGTGTGGGGACTCTTTAGCTTGAAGATTCTTCGTGCTTCTTCGGGCTATGTCGGTAATCTTCGTGCTCTTGTAATACCATACTTACCCAAATAAATTTTACCGACACTACTAACAAAGAGAGCCGTCACAAGGTCAGGCCAGTGCAAACACTAGCGGACTAGCCTATTTGCCGCTATCACATACAGTTTACTAGCTAGATTACTCACCCAATGCAAACGCGCCTTAATATAAAATAGGTCGAGGCTACTAGGAAATGGTGTCAATGGACCAAGTTTATGGAAAAAGGAATTTTATGACATCAATTAATGTATTTCGCATAAAGTATGAATGGCAATAAATTGGGAGATACGATTGTGGGGAGTGGAATATTTTGGCCATTCATTGTGCGTTTAGCTAAGGAGTGGAATTTCTTGCCAGGGTCTGTATTTCCTGATAGTTACAACTTAGGGATCTTTAATCCTGTAACCGCTTGAGTCGAATTGGTCCGACGAGTATTTTCGTGTCCTAATCGCCAGGGTCGTGTGTTTGCGACTGGGTACTCCATCTCGTTTAGCTCTTCAATCCCCATAGGTGACAGAAGAGCTGATGAGACGGAGTATTAGGCCATGGATGTGTGGGTGGAAAAACCCGAAAATGTTTGCCGGTTATATCCGACGTAGGTTAAAAGGTTCGTATTGTGTGAGGTTCAAATAAACGCTTTTTCTTTCTTTCTTTCTTTCTAAGAGTGAATAGGTTACTTTTTGGCAAACGTGCTCCATCGTCGACCACATCATCGCTTTCTATCAGGTGAGATAGTAGTCAAGCGTGAACCTGTCAACAATAAAAAAATATTTTGGCGTTCAGATACTCCACGACTATCGAGTCTGAGTATTTACTAGAGTAGAATTTAATACCTTTAGCTGACTGCCAATCATGAAGTCCTAGGTTCGATTTGCCTCGGGCAATATGGTTTTCCCATCAGGAATTTTAAAGTAGCGGCCCGGGGAATGGAAGTTGGTGATGTGACGCCTGTGTCTTAGATAGACGAGACACTTTCTTTTTGTGTGGAGCGAGAGGGAGTGCCGAAATGTGATTGACTTACTGCCGCACTCAGAGACGCCCATTAACGCTAATCTCTGATTTACTAATTTTTTCATTGAATAATAGTCTATATCTTTATGACGTTAAGTACCTTAGGTTTTGCTTTAATTGACATTAAAGTTAAATGACGTCTCTGAGTGCGGCAGTTAAACTCACACGTGTTCCTTTAATTATCTTCTGCGCTCTAGGGCTGCGATGGATCTTTCGTACAATCCCGCATCTAGAGGCCTAGGATGTAATTAACGAAAACTTGAAAAAATAAACAAGCGCTTATACAGCCTCTATACAGCTTAGAGTGTGCCCTTAAGCTTTTATACAGCTCTTATACAACTTATTATGCTTTTTGCTTTGCATACGCTCACAAAATATTAACCAGAAGAAAGAACATGTTAATATGATGTCACGTACATATTAAAATCTACGGAAGTGCTAATTTTGTATTCAAACTTGTCAGATCGTCACTTCCATATCGTCAATTTGGTATCCGTGACACATGTATCGTCTTATTATTAAAAATATCTAAGAATAGACCTGACAGCAGATGTGACGTCAAATTGAACATGATTTTTTTTTAGCGGCAGGAAAATTATCTGATGACATCCCCGCTCTTGGGCGGAGCGGGAGATAGTGTCAGACGTTTACTGACTTAAAACCCACTGCTGTTCCATTGTTGCCTTTTGTGCCGGAGCTTGAGCTATTTTTTAAATAAACCCTGGCCCCAATAGACTTCGACCCAGCTGGGCTCCTGCTGTTGCTGACAGCTCCTTGAGGCGCGCGGGAACAGTGCGCGCCGCCGTCGGCGACTTGGCTTGGTAAATCAAACATGATCGCTGTTGATCATAGATTTAAGCTCCGGTTTTCAAACGAAGGGAAAGCATGAGTCATGATTGAATGCTATAATTTAGAATAATATTTATAACTAGCTTTACAGATTTCAGCAAACCGTAGGGGCCCAGCAGGGTCGAAACGTATTGGGGCCAAGGGTTTGTTTCTAAAAGGAAAACTCGGCCCTGCCCCCTAGCCAAGCTACAACCGTTTCGCTTGCGTCGAACGTTTCGAGTGGACCTTGCCGCCAATTCTTTTGATCTGACCACGTGACTGAGCGTCATTCTCGTACATTTAAAGCTTTCTACTAGCGTTAACTATTGCAGATTGGCAACTTGGCTAGGGGGGCTGGTATGAAAGACAATAAAGGAACAGGAGCGGGTTTTTAATCAGTAAAAAAGTTTGACACACCCTCTCCGCCCAAGAGCGGAGGATGTCTTTGGATGATTTTCACACCGAAAAAGAGAACGGTTTTTTTATGATTTAGAAAAATCTTCGCGGCTCAATTCGGGAATTGAACTATTTACATAGGCAAGCTTTTATGGAACCCTCAGTAGATTTGCACTTACTCGGTTTGTGGAGCGAGGAGTGGAGAAGACCTATTGGGTTTTAGTCAGACTTTAAGTGACTAAAACCCTCATTAGGTTTCTTCAGTTCACTATTTCGAGGGCCCGTCCGTCTGTTTGTCCATCAATCTGTCAGCGGACTGTATCTTATGGTAGAGAGTTGCCACAAAATGTTTATTTCTATTGCAGTTACAAAAAAAAAAAAAAAAAGTTAAAAATTAAAAGCGATTCCCATACAAAAAACGTAATTTGGTCAGCGTTTTTTTGCTTGATTTTAATATTGTAGTAGTTACCCTTTGTGTATGAGTCCGACTCGCACTTGACCAGTTTTTATCTTTGAGGAGATTTCGTTAAAACCTCCTTAATCAGACACTGAGCAAACCCAGTAGGAAGTGTCGATCATAAAACCCGACATTGCCATCTAAATATTATTACTATTTATAATTAGTTTCTCTTGCTCTATGGTATCAGCGGTGACATCACTACGGAAGTGACGGGAATTTTGTTTAGACTATGCTTTACTGTGAGAATATGTAATGAACTTAGTTTACATAAAGTTTTTTGCCATCTGTAAAAAAGGGAGTAGAAATTTCTTGTAATAAAATGTTGCCAGCGGTATCGCCTGCGTTAATGTAGAAAATTGTCCCAAGGAAACATAATCCTGGGGTAAAAGTGGGGTATATGCTATTCCAAGATATGGTCTACCAGTGTGCAAAATTTCATCAAATTTTATCCAACCGATCAAGCGTAAAGAAGCAACAAACCTGTGTATGTTTTTTACTTCTTAACGAAAATTTGAAATTGTATTTTATTTTTTAATTACATCAATACCATTCCAAAAAGTTCAAACACGATAGGATTATCTGAATTCCTATGGCCACCTTCCGGTTCCATCATCAGATCAGTTTTATGTCATAATAATAATTTTGCATTGTCCTCTGATTTACACTCGCATGCAAAATTTCAGCGCAATCGGTAACCGGGAAGTGGGCCCAATTTAATTTGCAAGATTTGATAACAGACAAACATCGGGACAGGTGAAACTAAATAAAATGGAGCTGATCTGACGGTGTACAGGAAGGTGGCTATAGGAACTTCGTAGTTAAACGACATAACCCCATCGAGTTTGGGCTCGTATGATTCGTTTTGATGAGTATTAATTTTATAGGTATACCGAGCTATAAAAGCTTGCTATTAAAAAATCATCATCATCATCATCAGCCTTTTTTTAATGTTCCCACTGCTGGGACTCAGGCCTCCTCTCTAGGAGAGGGAATGGGCCTTAATCCACCACGCGGGCCCAGTGCAGGTTGGAGGATGTCACATGTCTTCGAATTTTTGGTTCTAGAACTTGCCGGTTTCCTCACGATGTATTCCTTCACCGTTTTGAGAGCAGTAGTAATGAAATAAATTACACAAAGTAATGCACCTGGCAGGGAAAAATGGTTTTTATTAAAAGCTCGTTTTTATTATTATATTCATCACTAATAAGATCCCCATATCTCATAGCTGTTCTTGTTTATCCAGCTCGTACCACTGACTCAGAGGCTACCTAATTATAAATATTGATAACATTCTTAGAACTTCCTGTTTAGGCTTGAGAAGCTGAGATAAACTCTTGTGTGAAACATACCGCAATTAGTCATTAAGACTTTAAAGACTAGATGATATAGTAGTAATTAGCAAACTGATATGATTAATTTAAACGGCCCGACAATCTAAGTTAACCCCGCGCCCCCGGGGGGTATTATTATTATGAAATTGCGCGTTTTTAAGTAAATCACAAAAAATATTTTTTTCTGGATTTTTCTATGAAAAATAAAGATGTACAAACCAAAATTTTCGGCAATTTCGTACAAACGTGTTTAAAAAAGACAATTAAGCGTTATTCAAGTTGCACGCATCAGGGAGGCCACTTTCTTCACTATTGCCGGTGTTTGTTGGGGTTATTAGGACACCAAAGAGAAACAGCGTTTTAAGGATTTAAATAATAACTGTTTATTATACTTTTCTTTATATTGGAAGGTGTGTTTCAGTAATATTACGTGAGACGTGTGCTCCTAAGCAGGGCTAAAGGAATACAGTAACTATAACCATACGAGGGATTTCAGTCAAGTGGTCTCACGGGAATCTGTCCATTAAATATAATATTTATTGTTTAGAAAGAGTAAGACCATAGTGTTGAAGCAGGACGGATTTGTTTTTGACATGTAATTCCAACAGTGTTGACTCCCGCAAGCATCCCCGAAGATTGTCTGACTATGGGACAGTCATGATACATTTTCTCCATCCGGATATCACTCAAATTACACAACAAACTCATCAGTCATCAATTCTCCCTCTTCTTCACTTCCTGTAAATCTGTCTATAAACTGTACCATGAACAAATCCGACCTATATGTGTCCGAATATAGGCTACTTCCTTATATCGCCTAGCTATTTATGACTTTTTTACTATTACGCATAAAAGTTTATGTGATACCAGCATTTAGGGGTTTTCTGTGAAATACTGTTTTGGGCATTAAATCGGTTCATCAATTTTGATTTTGGCGGTCTCTGTTGATATTGCACGTTCTTGTGTTTAATTATAAATTTTATTAAAAACTAGCTTTCCGCCCGCGGCTTATATCGCGCGACTACAGTTTATATCGCGCGGGCAAAGACCCGTGCTCAGCAGTGGAATTATTGGTAGCCTATGTGTTATTCCAGTGTCTCTTCTACCTACCTACCAAATTTGATCTAAATCCGTTCAGTAGTTTTGGCGTAAAAGCGTAACAGACAGACAGACAGAGTTACTTTCGCATTTATAATATTAGTAGGGATAACTATAGCTCTTTATGTATTGTTTGTGAAGGTTTTTAGTATTAATAACAGGTCGCTTTTCGATAGTCTGTTGAGTTTATTCCTAGAACGCTACCTACTTTAATTGTTTTCCTTACTAATATTATAAAAGCGAAAGTGAGTTTGTTTGTTTGTTTGTTACATCTTCACGCCTAAATGGCAAAACCGATTTTGATGAAACTTAGTACACGGATAGACCATGTCCTGGAATAGGACATAGGATACTTTTTATCCCGGATGTATGTTCCCTTAGGATCATTTTCTGTTATCACGCGGGCTAAGCCGCTGGGAGCAGCTAGTTAAAACTAAAACCCACCTATCGGCGTTAAACGACCTATTACTATTTTACTCAAATAACTCATCTACATTTGCTTATGCATAATCTTTATAAAGTGTAATAATCTTTTAGAGACATCTATAGTGCCAAAATTAAGTCGAGAGTGAATAGGTTTCTTCTAGGTAAGCGCGTTCCATCGTCGACCGCATCGTCGCTTTCCAACAGGTGAGATAGCGGTCAAGCGCAAACCTACCAACAATAAAAAAAAATGGGGACTAATATATCCTGCACCGCGGTATCACACTCTAGCCAATCCGATAGTTCATTAGAGAGATTTAGAGAGATTTTACCTATATCTATTAAAACAAAAAACTTTCCTAAAATATAATTTATACGAACGATCTAAGTACATATCACTGTTTTTCTTTGTAACCAGTTATTTTTGCAACCCATAAAGGTGCCTATCACAATTTTACTTTCTACATCTTTGTTAGGATAAGAATAAGAATCAAATTACAGGCGATTTATTTTATAACTTTGGGAGATATTACAGTTTTTCTCTGTAACCTATTATTTTTGAAACCCAGTGTATTTTAGGTATCTATAATACCATTTTACATTAGTCATGAGTAGGTATTAGGCATAATGAATTTCCAAAATTACAAGCGATCTATGACATAACTTTGGGAGATATCAAAATTTTTCCATGTTACCCTTTTTTTTTACGTTGGGCAAAAATCATCTAATGACAACCCCCGCTCTTGGTTGGAGCGGGAGATAGTGTCAGACTCTTACTGACTAAATACCCACCCCGTTCCTTCTAGCCTCTTTAAACCAAGGCTCGAGCTTCCTTTCGGATAACCCTGGCCCCAGTAGGCTTCGACCCAGCAGGGCTGGGTCCTGTTGCTGGCAACTCCTTGAGGCGCGCGGGACCAGTGCGCGCCGTCGACGTCTTGGGCTCGGTCCGGATAGTTACCGGACGGTCGGACAGCGAGCTACCCATGGCTCGCCGTCCGCGAGCCCGCGTCTACGGTAGCCGGAAATTGGGATCGGATTCCCGGCGGCGGCGGCGAGAGCGCCGTTGCCTGATGCGGTCGGCCTCCTCCTTTGCTAGCGTCACTGCTTCGCAGAAGGAGGCGACCGCCTGCCACTCTTCCTCGCTCCGGACCATGGCCTCAACCAAGGCCCAGTCCATATTACCCGTTATTTTTGCGGCCTATTGCATTATTTTCAATATCTATGTCAATAATCACATAGAAAAACATCTCAATCGATAAATATAAGTTGTCCAACATCACCTCAGTAAGGCTGCCATGTCTCAAGTAGGGAAGGTAAGCAAACTATTATAATAGTGAGTGTCTATTTGAGCGACAGACACTCGTTTGAGACTCACTAGTGGGGTCCAAGATCATAAGAGAAAGCGATTTAAGTATAAGGTGGGGTAGGTATGGTTTATTTTAATACTAGCGACTCGCCCCGGCTTCGCTCAGGTGCAATATTATACATATAAACCTTCCTCTTGAATCACTCTATCTATTAAAAAATACCGCATCAAATTCCGTTGCGTAGTTTTGAGCAAAGATTTAAGCGCACATAGGGATATAGGGACAGAAAAAGCGACTTTGTTTTAATACTTTGTAGTGAAGAATCAAATCATATGGATGCACTTCTCAATTCTCAAGATGTCAGTCAGAAAAACGGTGCGAGTTGTGCATTCCAAATCGTCTTATTTCATATATTCATTCACCAACTATATTTGTGTCGAAAATTTTTAAATTAAACAATATGTAACACTTGTCTTCTTCTTTGTCCTCTCCTGTTCCCATTATTTGGGTTCGGATCTCGTCGGCGTCAGGATATTCTATCCAAGGTTTTCGGCTTTAGCAAATGGCCTAATTTGAGGTCTGTCTCGGTTCTAGACCACAAAGTCAATGATGGACGACCTCTGGCTTTCTTTAATTCTGACAGGTTTAGTGCTATTTTTACGACATGGTCTTCTCCTACTAATCTGTCCATAGCATGGTCCTCGCTTCTCCTGCTAACATGTCGATACCATATACTATCTGAGGCGGTTTTTAGTAAGTTTTTCGGTGATTGGCGTAATTTTAAAGTATTGCATATTATTGAACAATTGTCTTTGCCGGAGTCTGTGTTTCCTGATAGCTACAACCTGTGGGTATTTAAATCAAGGGTGAATAACATCTAAACAAGTGTGCCCCATCGTTGACTACATTATCGCTTGCTATGAGGTGAGATAATCGTTAAGCCTACAGCTGGGCAAGGTGGCGGCCTTTCTCCTTCCAAACCTTCCGAATCTAACACTACTAAAAAAACTTGCAAGTGTTGGCCCTAGGTAGAAAGAGTGGTCAGACCAAAAACATTTAAGATTGCGTCTTCCCGTTAATAACCTGTTTTTCTTTCTTCTTTCTATTATATTGGCCTAGCTATTATATTGGACTGCCCTGTTGGTCAAGTAGTTAGGGGCCCTGACTGCTATGCCGGAGGTCATGGGTTTGATTCCCACCCAGGACAAATGTTTGTGTAGTGAGCATAATCATTTGTTCTGTGTCTGGGTGTAATTTATCTATATATGCCTGTATTTAGAAATATATAAGTATGTTTATCAGTTGTCTAGTACTCATAACTCAAGCTCTGCTTAGCTTGGGACTAGACGGCGTTGTGTGATAATTGTGGATTATTATTATTTCTTATGCCCAAAACCGCTACCTTCTTTACCTCACACCACAAAACCAAACACTAATATTTGCCATCAAACGCGATAGGTGTTACCGAAAATCTGTGAAAGTGTAAACCAGTTCTGTTTGATCGCTTCGTAGGCAGTCATGTTCTATTTGAACGGGCTGTAGGCCGATCAGATTTGGGTGAAGGTGAGACCAGGTAAATGGCACAGAATGCAGTTTCGTAAGATTATGGTAATGGATGCAGAAATATTTTAAGATTACGCAATGGTATTGTAACCTATTTTCTTCAGGCGATTCGAGAGCAGTCAGTGTACAATTTTTTCATGGCTAACTGCTAAACGAAAGATATGACCTATCTGACAGCAAAAATTAGGCATCATCATCAACCTTTTTAATGTTCCCACTACTGGGACTCAGGCCTGTTCTCTAGGAGAGGGAATGGGCCGTAATCCACCACGCGGGTCCAGTGCGCGTTGGTGATTGTCACTGTTTTCGAATTTCTGGTTCTAGGACATGCCGGTTTCCTCACGATGTTTTTCTTCACCGTTTTGAAAGCAGTGATAATGAAATAAATTACCCAAAGTAATGCGCCTGACAGGAAATTATACATCGCTACTAACGTGCTATAGAAAAATTGCCAACGCGCTACAACATCGCGACTGTATCGATACAAAAAGTCACTGAGGGGTGAATGATATTTGGAAAATCCTCTCTTAGTACACGCCTACGTTATAAAAGGAAATCTTGTACAAAATTTCACCTTCCTAGTACCAGTAGTTTCAGCTGTGCGTTGATATTGATATATATTTTGTGTAATCTGTATGGTATTTTTATGTGAATTTCAACTTTTTTATTTTTTACATTCACCTACATTCACCTAGTTATATGTCCATGCTGTGGTCTCCTGTAACTGAAGGAGCACACGTTAAAGGACCCCATGCCTAGTGATTTATACTGTGTCTGTGTAACATTTGTTAGGGATCCAAATAAATAAATAAATATGTCAATCGGTTTCTCCTTTTATATATAGACAACTTCCTGTATCGCTATCAACTAATTTATTCATAGAATACACTAGAACTTAACTCAAGTGTTTCACTTGAATTAATATTGTATACTTATGTACCCACTTTATATTCTTAATGTATTGATAAAAATATGTAGGTATGTACCTGCCTTTCATGATCAATAGTTGCATCTGTAGCGACATAATCTGTCTGAGTACCCATTAGTAGCTTTAGCCAGCGGCTTCGCCCGTTTAGAGATAAAAACTATAAGACAATATTATTCAGTGAAAATGTAGCTACCTAATGATGAAAATTGGCCAAGTAGTTTTTGAGTTAAATCATAATATACAAACAACCTTCCGTCCAACTGTCGGAAATCAACGATCGGGATACTTGAAAATTTTAAATTTACCACTCTCCGCTACCACTCGGCCACCTCCGCTCTCATCTTATGCTTATGCACCTCCTAAGCCGATGAAAACTAAGGGTCGAAAGTTTTGTATAGAAAAACCAACTTTGACGCGGGCGAAGCCGCTTGCAGGAGCCAGTATGGCATAAAATAGACATGTCCAACTTTGAACCACAAATAAATGTCACCACCGTTGCAGTACATTTCTGTCCACCATCTTGAAAACCACAAAGTTCCTTTCAACCCCAATTTATTACCATGTCTCTCAAGATCTGGTGACCATTCCACATAGACCTCTGTTCATCACCAGTATATTCCGTAAATTCCCTTATTTTCTCACGTGAAGGAAAGCAGGGGAGATCTTGGGTTGTTGTTTTTTTCTGATTTCAAAGGAGATTTATGTGTTAGGATGTAGACTAACGCGTTGAAACGTGGACATGTTTTCAGTATTTTTTAATAATCGGTCTACCTTGTTGGAGGCCTTCCAACGCTGCGTCTACCGGTACGTGGTGGCCACTCCAGAACCATTCGTCCCCATCGATCATCTGTTCTGCGTGCAATGTGCCCTGCCCATTGCCACTTAAGTTTGGCGATTTCCCGAGCTATGTCGGTAACCTTGTTTCTCCTGCTGATATCTTCATTTCTGATGTGATCACGCAAGGAAACTCCGAGCATAGCCCTTTCCATCGCCCTTTGATTGACTTTAAGCCTTCTGATGAGGCCCATTGTGAGCGACCACGTTTCGGCACCATATGTCATAACTGGCAACACGCACTGGTCATAGACTTTCGTCTTGAGACAATGTGGTATATTGGACGAGAAGATCCGAGCATAGCCCTTTCCATCGCCCTTTGGCATTAAACTATTATTATAGAACAAATCCAAAAAAAAGCCCTTTTAGATTCGTTTCACACATAATGAGATCATCTACCCTCAGTCCTTAATATTTACATAATTCATGATTCATGCCCGTACCAACGCAGCTGTTAAAATAATTCCTCGACTATTATTAGATATTATTGCCACGACGACTCGCCCACTTTCACTGCCCGGCTCCGTTTTGACAAGGCGTTATATTTAGAAGTTTATGTATTGAAGGGAGGACTAGATTTTGCTGCTCTTTTTGCTATACTATCTTTTTGCTAACTGTATCTTTTTGCTATGTAAAATGGATAGATTTTTTTGCTAGTATCTTTATGCTATCTAAAATGGATAGATTTTTTTGCTAGTATCTTTTTGCTATGTAAAATAGATAGATTTTTTGGTAGGAAATTGTTAAGTAATCCCTGGGTGAACCGAGAGGGAGTGCCCCGCTCCGTTCCACTTACTCTCTTTTACCTGTACCCCTAGCCAAGTTGCAAATCTGCAATAGTTAACGCTAGAAGAAAGCTTCAAATGTACGGGAACGAACCTCAACACTCAGTCACATGGTCAGAACAAAAGAATTGGCGGCAAGGTCAACTCGAAGCGTTCGACGCAAGCGAAACGGTTGTAACTTGGCTAGGGGGGCTGACCTCTCCATGTCGAAGTACCCCTCAAAATCCGAGTTCGCTTCGCTCGCTCTTAGATTATTATTGCGAGTTCGGCCAGTAACAATCTATATCTACAGTAATATAATGAGGTAAAGTTTGTTTTTTTTTTTGTTTATAGGAGGTAATCTCTGGAAGTACTTGTCCGATTCCTAAAATTCTTTCACCGATAGATATCTCGGAAATCTTTAAGTCGAGAGTGCATAGGTTTTTTCTAGGTAAGCACGTTCCATCGTCGACCACATTGTCGCTTTCCATCAGGTGAGATAGCGGTCAAGCGCAAACAACAATAAAAAAAGGATAGCTGCTGGTGATAGGTATTGCTGAATGACATAGACTATAATTTATGTACGCGGGCGAAGCTGCGAGCAAAAGCTAGTACATTATAAAATGAACCTCGGTGCAAATTTCAGAGTTCTAGGCCCAAGGGCTGGGTGTTGACGAGTTAGTCAGTGATCAGGACACTTTCTTTATCACCAGACACATGTTGTGTCTGGTCGGAGGATCCTTCCTTTTCAATTGAGGTTTGCAGAACTTTACTCTCTGTTCTGCGTAGATATTTCTAAAGCTTTTTGAATATACTGCGGCAATATTCGAAATAGCTACAACTTGGGGGTCTTTAAGTCAAGAGTGTATAGGTTACTTCTAGGCAAGCGTGCTCCATCGTCGGCCACATCATCGCTTACCATCGTCAGGTGAGATGGTGGTCAAACGCGAGCCTATCAATAATAAAAATAATAAAAAATAAAATAGTTAACTATGGCCTTAGACCGCAAAGAGCAACTGAAGGACACATGTGAGTTTTAGACTGAGTCTAAAATGTCCTCTCGCTCTACCCTAAAGAGGGAGAAGCCATGAGATAATTTGCCACCTCAAAATAAAAAAAAACAACTCGTCAAATTCCAAAGACAAATTTTGAATACAGTTCTATCCTGTTGCCAAAAGCCACTTGACCCAAATAAATTGCCAGGACAAAATGAATGACCAATAACGCTAAATATTTCCTAGTAGTCTTAATAAATCAACCATTGACAAGTAAATGCGACGTTGCCGTGATAATCTGCTATAAATAATGGCATACTTTATGCTCTATGGTCCAATTCGTCTATGGTTCATAGTCTATGGTAATTGGGTCATGGACTCATAAATTCGTCAGAACGACCTTTTTAATTATTACTTGTTGCAATTAATTTGCAACATTGGATGATGATGTGTTTGTTTTTTTAGTTGGTTTATCTTGCTTTGTGATCATGTGTAATTTTTTGAGTAGAATTATGGTTTTTATATATCTAACTGTGCTGAATATAAAATGCCTGGATGGAAGAGCTATTGGTCCATGAAAGAATTATTTAAAGGCACCTTGCCCATGTCACTTAATCGTAAACACAACAAAACAGACATGTGTATTCTTCACATCCTGACCTATGGTGCTTTTTTAAGGTTGGAAAATCATCCAATGACAACCCCGCTCTTGGGCGGAGCGGAAGATAGTGTCAGATTTTTACTGACGAAAAACCCACCCCGTTTCTTAGTGCCGTCATACTGGGGCTGAGCTATCTCTCGAAACTAACCCTGGCCCCAGTAGGCTTCAACCCAGCTGGGCCCCTGCTGTTGCTGACAACTCCTTGAGGTGCGCGGGGACAGTGCGCGCCGTCGACGACTTGGGCACGGTCCGGACTGTTACCGGACGGTCGGAGAGCGCCGTTGCCTGATGCGGTCGGCTTCCTCCTTTGCTAATCTTACTGCTTCGCAGAAGGTGACCTATGGTGCTCAGACTTGGTCTTTGACTAACAGCCGAAGGTCCAAACTCAAGGTTTGCCAACGTGCTATGGAACGCAGCATATTGATGATGATGATCGATAAACGTCATCATCATCATCATTTCAGCCGATAGACGTCCACTGTTGGACATAGGCCAACCCCAAATGTCGCCACAATGAACGGTCCTGTGCGTTTACCAAGCTAGCTAGGAATCCTTACTTTTAATATTATAAAAGCGAAAGTGAGTTTGTTTGCTTGTTTGTTACGTCTTTACGGCTAAATGGCAAAACCGATTTTGATGAATTTTGGTACAGCGATAGTTGGGACCCTGGAGACGGATATAGACTATTTTTTTTACTAAGAAAAGGGGGAGAAAGTGTAAAGTATATTAATAAATGCGGGCGAACCCGCGGGTTAAAGCTAGTAAAGTATAAATTCAATTTTCCTTATACCCTTCACCTTCAAAAGCTAACACCGCAGACCTCAAACCACATTACAATACAAAGTGCTTACTCCTGTCGTGCCCGAGGGATCTGTGGTGAATACCAATGGCCATATTATGGTGGATGGTGGTCAAGACAACGTCTCGAAGACGGGCACGGCATAATGATGGCTGCATGGTAATTGCTGACGTAACTGTGAAAATTATGAGAGTTCATATTTTTTTGTTTTTAGGATTTCGAACCTCAAATGGAAAAAAACGAAACTCTTACAGGACCCTTTTTTTCGGTGGGCAAAAATCATCTTATGACAACCCTCGCTCTTGGGAGGAGCGGGATATAGTGTCAAACTCTTACTGACCAAAAACCCAACCCGCTCCTTCTAGCCTTCATACCGGGGCACGAGCTTCCTTTCGGATAACCCTGGCCCCAGTAGGCTTCGACCCAGCTGGGTACTTCCTGTTGCTGACAACTCCTTGAGGCGAGCGGGAACAGTGCGCGCCGTCGACGTCTTGGGCTCGGTCCGGACAGTTACCGGACGGTCGGACAGCGAGCTACCCATGGCTCGCAGTCCGCGAGCCCACGTCTACGGTGGCTGGAAGGAACGGCCCTGACTTACGAGTTGTAGGTCACGGGTTCAAACCTAGCCAGGCGAATTACTTTGTGTAATTTATTCCCACACCACTGCTCTCAAAAACGGTGAAGGAAAACAGCGTGAGGAAACAGGTCGTAGAACTAAAATTCAAAGACATACGACATTTACCAACCCGCACTGGGCCCGCGTGGGTGGTTACGGCCCATTGCCTCTCCTAGAAAGGAGGCCTGAGTCCCAACAGTGGGAACATTATAACTATGCTATATTGCTAAATTAACTACATTAAATACTGCAATGGAAATAGTAATTTTTATTACAACCGTACTCAAACGAGTCGGTTGACGTGTGCCTCTTATTTAATAACATGGTCATGTCCACATTAGACCACGACTGTTTCCTATACATGATGCAACTAGTTCCTGGTGTTATTCATAAACAAACCAAAGGTACAAATGAGCTGAAACTTTGAAAATAATGGTAAATGTTGTGTTTGCTAATTTCATTAAACCCCAAACGAACGCCGGCGTTCGCTGTCTCATTGTCTTATTGTGTCTCTAATTACGGTATTCGAGAGTTTTAACTTTGATTTATCGTCATCATCTCTTTTCATTTCTGTGATTTACTGATTTCGGAAAAAAAAAGCTTAAAGTATGACTATTTTCTTACTTTTAACCCTTCAGATACCGTCAATTAGAAACACAATAGTAAGACAATAGATGCGCGGCCACCGGTGGTCGCTTGGGGATTCATGAATTAAAATTATGCGTTTACGGGGGGGGGGGGGCAGGGAAGTCTTTTAAGAGACAAGAAGTTACAAAATGATTTCAAATGGCGGGTTAATTGGGAGTAAACATATTAGTTTTTAGAGTTCCGTGTCTCAAAAGGAAAAAACGGAACCCTTATAGGATCACTTTGAGGTCCGTCCGTCTGTCTGTCTGTCTGTCAAGACCCTTTATCTCAAGAACGCGTGGAGGTATCGAGTAGAAATTAAAACCATATACTCAAGTCTACAGTCATTTCAAGCTGTGAAGAAATCAATCTTCTAAGTTAAAGAATAAAAAAGTTACGGCCGTTTATGTCGCAAAAACATGCATTGTGAAACTCTCAAAGGAATCAAAATTCATAGGGTAGGTAGTAAGGTACTTCCCGTTGACCCAGAATCCTGAATTTTGTCATAAAGCAATTTGGTATATCTTCGAGACTCCATTCGGGAATTACATTTTGTACGGGACCCTCAGTGTGCGAGTCCGACTCGTACTTGACCGATTTTTTTTATCTTTCAATTACTAAGCTAAGCTATGCTAAACTCTTACAAGTAATTTCCTCTATAATCCCCGCAGACGGTCAGAAAAGTCTACTAATAAAACAGATGTACAAACTATGTGACCTATAATCCAAACTACCGCAAAACCGTCCGTTCATCCGTTAATAACACTAATTGATATGCCCCGGTTTTGCCCGTAATTATATCGAGAGCGCTTCCTTACATTATGCTGTTGTACTGGTTAGGGCAATGTTGGGATGTTCACTGACGTTTGTTTTAGTCTTAATTCATGAATCCCCAAGCGACCACCGGTGGCCGCGCATCTATTGTCTTACTATTGTGTCTCTAATTGACGGTATCTGAAGGGTTAATTGAGTTGAAGGAAATGATATACAGACATTATGGCAGTAAGGAGATGATGATTTGGTTTCCGAGACTCATACATATTTTATTTTATTTTCCTAATAATATTTCACAACTAGATAATTCCACAATTCGTGATAGCGTGACGAGTGACAGGACAGAATGGAAGAAAAAAACGCGTTGCGCCGATAACAAAAAAAAGGGATAAGAGCAGGGAGATGATGATGAATATTCCACAACTATCACACAACGTCCGCGTCGTCTAGTTCCAAACTGAGCCGAGCTTGTGTTATGAGTACTAAACTGATAAACTTTCTTATATATTTCTAAATACATATAAATTACACATAATGAATATCTGATTAAATAAGGATATTTTGTAGTAATGTGTACATGAAGCGTAGTATTTTTTTTTGCTCTAGACAACGTTTTATATGAAGTATTAGCAAATTTATGTTACAAAACATTAAATCTTTATTTCTCTCTCATAACGTTAAAGGAAATCATCATGAGGAAACCGGTATGTCCTAGAACCAAAAATTCGAAGACATCTCACATTGGGCCTGCGTGGTGGATTACGGCCATGAAAAAAAAGTCGGCCTCTCCATACAAATTGCCCAATCAAGTTTATCATTTTGTATGGTGAGGCCAATTTTTTTTTCGTTTCCTGAAAATATCTTGTAGAAGATGTAATCTTGTTCAGTTTCGTCTACTGAGCAAGCCCTTAAAGTTTGCGGAGGGCTGTCCCTTACACCTTGTATAGATTATGTTTTACCTAATAAACAGTTAAATATACATTATTATTTCCCTTTAAAGTTAGGTTAAAATGTCTAAATATCCAAAGATAAAGTCTATGTTGCCGGCACATGTCAGAGCCAGCCTCGGAGCCATGTCTCCGCTTGTCCATTGTAGCAAACTACTCCTTAAATGGTAAAGCTAACAGAATCCAATTTGAATACAATTTTAGAACTATTACTGGTTAAATACGAAGTATGGTGTGTGGGGCAAGTTACAAGACTTCTAAATATAACTGGTTTTGATTGGTATTAACTCAAGAAGCGCGGGCGTACCAAATCTGACCCATTTCGTAGTTCTATAAATGTATACAGGTAATAAATCGCAGTTTTTTATGACTTTTTATTAAATACGATCTTCTTCTTAATGTATCGACGGCATAACTAGTTAAATTCCGTGCCTGGCCCAGTATTCGGTCACCGCAATGCCGACCGCTGATATTGGCATTAGATCCCTACGTGAGCAGGTAACAGGGCACGTGATACAGGACGGAAGGTGGAAGATGGTCTGCGATTATTGTTTACACGAAATTTTATAAAAAAAGTCATAAAATATTGCAATTCTACGCATAATAAATCATTAGCTAAAGCAGAAAGAACTTCGAAATGGATCAAATTTGGGACGCTTGCGCTTCTAGTGTAATTTTTTTTTTACTTCTTTAGTCGTGTGTTTCAATGCAAAAGCAGTAGTTGTTAATCGTGGTAAAGGGACTCACGTATAGTATAAAATTCTATCGGACCAGTACTTTCAGAGATTACATCAGATAAATAGATAAACAAATTTATTGGTAAACATTGCATTTACAAGCAGTGTGTTCATTTTTATGTTTGCACATAAAAATAAACACACTGTTCAAGTTTATTACTTGCACCAAACCCCACCTATTTACCGATACCAGTCTCAAATAACTTCTGTTAGTTAACTGCAAATAGGTTTTACTTAGCACCGAATAGCTTCATTGGGCCGCCATATTGTTTTAAATTTCTTCGTGTTTGTCTTTTTACTGCAACACATGTCTAGAACTATTTTAGTTCCGAGTAATTTTTTTCACACACATCTCATTTTTTCGGCACAAGACCGGTCATTTTGTTTTTTTTTTTTTCGAAGAGTAAAAATCATCCAGATGGCATACCCCGCCCTTGGGCGGACCAGGAGATTGTGTCAAACTCTGACTTAAAAACCCGCTCCGTTCCTTCGTTTCATACAGGGCCAAGCCTCTCTTTCGAAACTAGACCTTTGGCTCCAGTAGGCTTCGACCCTGCCGTGCCCCTACAGACTGATCATTATGGTGACACTTGAGGGAGGCCGGAAATGATGATGATGATGATGACCCAATTACTACGATTTGACAAAATCTATCCTATTTGAATTGCACTGTAAATGACACTGATTAATAAATATTATGTTCTCTTTTGTTTCAGAAGCCCACTCGTTGCATCGGCGGCAAGCGTCGGACGACGACAACTATGACGATCCCCAGCTTGGCGATGAAGCTGCAGAGTATGATGCCATGAACGACACAGGTAAGCATGTCACAGTCAAGCAGATTACTTACAACCAGAGGTCGGAATTAGGTAGAGTATGGGTCTGCGCTCACTTAAGACAAGACGTCTTAGACAGAACTGTCTTAGACAGAACTGTCTTAGACTGAACTGTCTTAGACAGAAGTGTCTCAGACAAGTCTGAGGCGTCTTAGACAAAACTGTCGCGTTTCGTAGACAAAATTGTTTTAGACAGCTCTGTCTAAGACGTCTTGTCTCAAGTGAGTGTAGGCCCTTATTTAAGTACTTATACCGTTTTCATACCGCGACAGAATAAAGTGGATGTGCCTCAAATAACGAGATTAATTTTAAAGAGCAGATTTTTTTATGATATTGTCAGAAATATGGCAGAAAAAATATCTTCCAGAATGTTACTTGTAGTAGATGTTTTAATAGCAGCTATTGTAGTAGTAGCTACACTACACCGGAAAAACCGCTAGGTAGTCAAAATACAAGTTAGTGTACAAACGGGTCTTTTATTTTTTGACAACTTTGCCATAGAAATAATATCGCCTCTAAAGTAAACGAAAGGAGAGTAAAGTCCCACAAACCTCCATTGTAAAGGGAGGATCTTCCGACCCGACGGCTGTACCTATCTGGTCCTGACAACTACCCGATAGTTAGTTTCGGGTTTTTGTATGAACTGTAATACCACGATGCAGGATTTTTTAAATTTTTGTTCCTGTGATAAATATCGTTACACCATTTTTAACACCAATTTATTTTTTTCAGAGGAAACCAAACCACCTTCGATAGAGACGAATTCAACTTCATATCAAGTGAAATCCGGAGAAAATGTCACACTGCAGTGCAAAGTTAATCCTGAAAGTAAGTACATCAGTCTTTGACACATCACATCGCCAAGTACTTTTACACATCACATCGCCCTAGCACTTTTACACATCACATTGCCGTAGCACTTTTATACATCACATCGCCTTAGTACTTATACACATCACACCGCCCTAGCACTTTTACACATCACATCGCCTTAGCACTTTTACACATCACACCGCCCTAGCACTTTTACACATCACATCGCCTTAGCACTTTTACACATCACATCGCCCTAGCACTTTTACACAACACATTGCCCTAAAATGTTTACACACCACATCGCCCTAGCACTTTTTGTCACTTCTTTACGCCCAAAGTCATGATCTGATTTGAAAATTTGATAGAAGCTAGTAACATAATTTTAAATCAAAAATACATAATATGGTGGATATCCATCCATAGGTACAAAATCTTTGCTTTCACAATCAAAATCAAAAACATAACATAATCAGCCTTATAATTTACCCACTGCTGAGACTCAGGCCACCTATCTTGTAGAGGGAATGTGCCGTATGCAACACGCGGGCCCAGTGCGGGTTGGTGAATGTCGCATATCTTTGAATCTGTGGTTCTAGAACATGATGTTTTCTTCACTGTTTTGAGAGCAGTGATGATGAAATAAATTATACAAAGCAATGCGCCTGGCTGATTCCAGCCAGGCGCATACTTTGTTGTTTTTGACCAACTATGTAGGCAGTTAAAAGTTTAATGATTATTACGTCCTGATCCAGTTAACGTTATAACAATTCTAGACTCCTAATTTAGGTACGTAACGGGAAGGTTTTTACAACACGTGCTGAACTTAGGTCATACACTATAAGCAAAAGCATATTCAAATACATTCAGACTGCATAAAAATGCATCCTCCTTCCCAAAAATATAAGTACATATCAACACATTTCCTTTCTCCGTTCCAAATTCAAAAAATATCAGCCATGACACATAGCGCAATAAAAAAAAGTTGAAAATAAAATGGTGGGGCTTCCGGTTGGCGCCAAAGCGCGTGCGCAAGTTCCGGTTAACTGTCAAACGGTTAACGGACGGATTTGGTTGTCTTTGTAATTAAGTGCAATCGTAAATGGTCATGTCGGTGTGTCTGTCACAATGTTGGTTTTGTTTTATTGCTTTCACCAGGAAACAAATAGATATACGAGTACAAAGGCTTGTACATTTGTGTATTAGTGTTTAGTTTATTTTTTCTGTTTTTTTTTTTTTAATATTTTTAATAAAAAAGACAATATTAATTAAAAATTCATAATTTTTAATTTTAAAAGTAATGTATTCATATTTTTCACCAATGTTAGAATAACGATTTTATGCAGTTTAAATTTAAAAACGTAAAGATTAAAAAAAAACTGATGAAAAATTCCACCATTGGGGGTTCAGAATCATATACTGGATTCGTGGTATTCGTTTGTGCTTCGATGTCAAAGTGTCCCCGCATACGGGCCACACAAAGGCCGGATCTAGCTTCTTTTTGTGGCTCGGGTGCGGCGATGCCGCCACAAAAAAACGCTAGAAGCCACTTCTAACTTTTCCAGCCACAAGCTGTTGCGCGCTTCAGCTTTTTTGAGGCCGCATCAAGCTTTTTTTGTGGCTCGTGTGCGGGGATACAGGGACTCGTTGTATACAGAGTTATTTGTAAAACAGTAAAAACCTTGCAGGACTGTATTACAAATGGGGTGGAAAAAAACGCTAGAAGCCACTTCTAACTTTTCCAGCCACAAGCTGTTGCGCGCTTCAGCTTTTTTGAGGCCGCATCAAGCTTTTTTTTGTGGCTCGTGTGCGGGGATACAGGGACTCGTTGTATACAGAGTTATTTGTAAAACAGTAAAAACCTTGCAGGACTGTATTACTATTACTAACATCATAAACAACAACTTTTGTTCGCAGTACGATTATGTGCGCATTTAATTCCGGCTACAAAATAGATAGGTACAGAAGACAATCTCATGTATGTACTTCACTTTTTATACCTACGCTCGGTGGACGCACACTAATGAGCGTTTGAGCCGGAACTGTTCGACGAGCGAACCGAGACCGAGACGCTTCGTGATATCGTGTCCGTGAGCGGTGTCTATATGTGCGTTGCTCGAGCACGCTTTGTATGTGGATTGACTTCTGTACCTATATATTTTGTGCTTATAGTGTTAAGTTCATAATTACATTGCATGTAAGTTCTGTGGTAATAAATACATTTTTTCTTTCCCTTACAGGTGGTACGGTGGTCAGTTGGTACAGAAACGGTGTACAATGCCTGCTGGGAACTGTGAACCTGGTTGAAAATGACAGATATTCCATGTAAGTTAAACTTTTGTTAGAACTGTGGGATTATTTGAAAGAATAAGACTGCAGACCAGGGGCCATGAGCCCTTAACGCGATCCTTTTAACGACCTAAACTATTAAAGGGATGGGCTTGCGGACGGTAAGCAATGGGTAGCTCGCCGTCCGATTGCCCTTCATCAGCCTCGGGTATGTTTTTGATATTGTAGAGGTTACCTTGACAGCGGGGGCCCAGCTGGGTCAAAGCCTACTAGAGCCAGGGTAATCCGAAAGCTAGCTCGAGCCCCAGTAAGAAGGCTAGAAGGAACGGGGTGGGTTTTTAGTCAGTAACAGTCTAAAACTATCTCCCGTTTCGCCCAAGAGCGGGGGTTGTCATTGGATGATTTTCACCACCATAAAAAAAAAAAGATTTTACCTTGAAAAGATGGATGGATTGTGTGAGGAATGCTATGAAAAGAAGGGAGTTAGTGACAGAATGGAAGAAAAAAAAACATGAAGATAATATGGGACAAGCGGCTGAAAGAAGAAGAAGAAGACCGTCTTTGATCTTAAAAGCCAAGGATAAATAATCAACCAAGGGTAGGACGAAGAGACGAAGGACGAAGGGATGAAGGGACGAGGAGGAAGGATAGGAGAGGATAGTTAAGGAGCCAAGTTTGTTTATTGTTTGTCTTAAATTTCCAGAGTCAATGGCAAGAGCCTGATGATAACCAATGCGGAAATAGGAGACAGTGGCATCTGGAGGTGTAAGACGGAGCACGAAACTGCTTCCGTCTACGTCGAGCATACTCTTTTGGTCACAGAGGGACCTAAGATCCGTAGTAAGTAATAATAATAATAATATTCCACAACTATCACACAACGCCGTCTAGACCCAAGCTAAGCAGAGCTTGTGTTATGGGTACTAGACAACTGATAAACATACTTATATATTTCTAAATACATAAATATTATAGATAAATTACACCCACGAGCTCCGGCATAGCAGTCAGGGCCACTAACCACTAGACCAACAGGCCAGTCGATATACAAACAAAATTTTAGTATATGCGAATCCTGAAACACGTGTCTAGTATTTTTATGTAAAGAATCTATCTACAAAATTTCATAACTGTATCATGAAAAATCACAAAATAAGCTGGTTGTATCAACAAAAATATATAGTCAGCTTGCCATTCAGGCGTCTGAGGGGTTGTTTAGCACTTGCACCCAGCTGTTTGCTGGTGCCTAGTGCCCGTTAAACATTTTAAATATTTTTGGGAAAAAATATAACACCATTACCACTCGGCCACCACTGCTCTCAGATGTAGTTATTGGGCAACAGAACATTACTTGGAAAGACAAATATCTGATTCTGGTTTCAAAGTACCTTACGGGTACTTCGACTGTCAAAGATCCTTCAAAAAAGCTAGTGTAATAATTGAAATATCTCCTTCTTCCAGGCACAAATGTGACAAATGGTGGATATGTAACCGAGGGTTCGGACCTGCACCTGTCGTGCAACATCACTGCTTCACCAGTGCCATCAGTGGTGTGGTCTGTCAGTAAGAATGGCCAAGTAAGTATATTTGACATGATTTCATATTTAATCCCTGACGGCTAGTGCACTAGTGTGCATCTGTTTAGCCGGACAAACAAGTCATAATAATTACAATACAAATTAAAAAAAGCAAACCCTAAGCTAATAAAATTACAACTAAAATATTGCGTCAAAAAACTCTTCCACATCTCTGTCGACCGGTAATGTCCTCAAAATACAATTTGCAATAAACTCTACCCTTTACCATATCCTTCACTGTACATAGAATAGAACAGAGTAGAATAGAATAGAGTAGCATATAACAGAATTTCAATGATGACACCTGGGTGTTTCTTCCGCCTAAACCTGATCCCGAACTTACCACGTTCGGTGAGGACCTGTATCCTGCGGAAGATATAAGGACGCTGTGACACCTCTCTAGTATTCCGTTACTCGAAGTGTACCAAGAAGCATTCACAACAATACAAAGTATTCAACCATAATACAAGAATCTATAAGACGACGGTACTTTCTCACTGTTATATTTATTATTATACCTCTCATTTCCGTTACTAGAACAAAATGGCTAAGTTTAGACTGATGCTTTCTGAGAAGCGAGAACAGCAAGTCGTGTCCCGTGTTCATTATAGTAAATAATTTTAAGATAGAAATACTAGCGGTGGCTACAACTCAAAAGAGTATACTAACTTTATGATCTTTTGTGCAAAATATTGTATCGTTGGCAGAGTAACATACATGATTTTTCGTAACATAACATACTATATCATTACATACACATATTATATACTAGCTTTTGCCCGCGGCTTCACCCGCGTACATAATCCCAGGATAAAAAGTATCCTATGTGTTATTCTGGGATATGGTCTACTCGTGTACCAAGTTTCATCGAGATCCGTTCAGCAGTTTTTGCGTGAAAGAGTAACAAACATCCATACATTAATCCATCCATACATACAAACTTTCGCATTTATAATATTAGTAGGATAAACGCAAAACGCACATACTGGAAGTAGTATATTCAGAATCGACTACTGAATTCATCTATCTTCTATCTATCTTCTATCTATATATATAAAAATGACCCCTGTTTTCCGTTGTCACG
Organism: Mythimna lalbum; assembly: GCA_949319445.1. Taxonomy (NCBI): domain Eukaryota; kingdom Metazoa; phylum Arthropoda; class Insecta; order Lepidoptera; family Noctuidae; genus Mythimna; species Mythimna lalbum. The sequence goes on along the minus strand of OX439370.1, from coordinate 3,665,353 downwards.
ACTTGGCATGAAAACGGCTTGACCGATTTGGGTGATTTTTTTTTTGTTGTGATTGTTATTGTGAGGAGAAGGTTCTTATGGAAAAAAAAATAGGGTAGTGTAGGGTAGAGTAGGGTAGAGTAGGGTAGAGTAGGGTAGAGTAGGGTAGAGTAGGGTAGAGTAGGGTAGAGTAGGGTAGAGTAGGGTAGAGTAGGGTAGAGTAGGGTAGAGTAGGGTAGAGTAGGGTAGAGTAGGGTAGAGTAGGGTAGAGTAGGGTAGAGTAGGGTAGAGTAGGGTAGAGTAGGGTAGAGTAGGGTAGAGTAGGGTAGAGTAGGGTAGAGTAGGGTAGAGTAGGGTAGAGTAGGGTAGAGTTGGGTATAGTAGAGTGGAGTAGGGAAGAGCGGGAGCGAAGCCGCGCGGGCAAAGCTAGTCTATATTATAAAAATGACCCCCGTTTTCCGTTGTCACGACTTGGCATGAAAACGGCTTGACCGATTTGGCTGATTTTTTTTTTGTTGTGATTGTTATTGTGAGGAGAAGGTTCTTATGGAAAAAAAATAAGAGTAGGGTAGGGTAGGATAGAGTAGGGTAGGGTAGGGTAGGGTAGAGTAGGGTAGGGTAGGGTAGAGTAGGGTAGGGTAGGGTAGGGTAGAGTAGGGTAGGGTAGGGTAGAGTAGGGTAGAGTAGGGTAGGGTAGGGTAGAGTAGTAGGGTAGAGTAGGGTAGAGTAGGGTAGAGTAGGGTGGAGTAGGGTAGAGTAGGGTAGAGTAGGGTAGAGTAGGGTAGGGTAGGGTAGGGTAGGGTAGAGTAGGGTAGAGTAGGGTAGAATAGGGTAGAGTAGGGTAGAGTAGGGTAGAGTAGGGTAGAGTAGGGTAGAGTAGGGTAGAGTAGGTTGGAGTAGGGAAGAGCGGGAGCGAAGCCGCGCGGGCAAAAGCTAGTCTATATATATAAAAATGAAACCCATTTTCCGTTGTCACGATATAGCATGAAAACGGCTTGACCGATTTAGCTGTTTTTTTTTTTGTTGTGATTGTTATTGTGAGGAAAAGGTTTTTATGGAAAAAAATAAAATTAGGGTAGTGTAGGGTAGAGTAGAGTAGGGTAGAGTAGGGTAGAGTAGGGTAGAGTAGGGTAGAGTAGGGTAGAGTAGGGTAGAGTAGGGTAGAGTAGGGTAGAGTAGGGTAGAGTAGGGTAGAGTAGGGTAGAGTAGGGTAGAGTAGGGTAGAGTAGGGTAGAGTAGGGTAGAGTAGGGTAGAGTAGGGTAGAGTAGGGTAGAGTAGGGTAGAGTAGGGTAGAGTAGGGTAGAGAAGGGTAGAGTAGGGTAGAGTAGGGTAGAGTAGGGTAGAGAAGGGTAGAGTAGGGTAGAATAGGGTAGAGTAGGGTAGAGTAGGGTAGAGTAGGGTATAGTAGGGTAGAGTAGGGTAGAGTAGAGTAGAGTAGGGTATAGTAGGGTAGAGTAGGGTAGAGTAGGGTAGAGTAGGGTAGAGAAGGGTAGAGAAGGGTAGAGTAGGGTAGAGAAGGGTAGAGTAGGGTAGAGTAGGGTAGAGTAGGGTAGAGTAGGGTAGAGTAGGGTAGAGTAGGGTAGAGTAGGGTGGAGTACGGAAGAGCGGGAGCGAAGCCGCGCGGGCAAAAGCTAGTCTATATATATAAAAATGACTCCCGTTTTCCGTTGTCACGACATAGCATGAAAACGGCTTGACCGATTTGGCTGTTTTTTTTTTTTGTTGTGGTTGTTATTGTGAGGATAAGGTTCTTATGGAAAAAAAATAAAATTAGGGTAGTGTAGGGTAGAGTAGAGTAGGGTAGAGTACGGTAGAGTTGGGTATAGTAGGGAAGAGCGGGAGCGAAGCCGCGCGGGCAAAAGCTAGTTTCATATAAATTATGAAACAAGTATTTTTTTATCCTAAATAGTTTAAATATATTTTAAGGCGAACAGATTTATTTATAATACAAAAAAAAAAAAAATAATATTATACAATTATATGTAACGTCAGGTGTCAATAAATAACCCGCCCCTGATGGTATTTTAAGTTAAAAAAATACCTATTTTGATAAATCCTTACTAAAGCGAAAGTGAGTTTGTTTGTTTGTTACGTCTTCACGCCTCAATGGCAAAGCCGATTTTGATGAAACTTGGTACACCGATAGACCATGTCCTGGAATAGGACATAGGTTTTTATCCCGGAAGTATGTATCCTTGGGATAATTTTTTGCAATCACGCGGGTGTAGCCGCGAGTGCAGCTAGTTCTTGATAAATCTTACAAATACAAAATAAAAAAAAACACAAACAAACAAATTATCTTTATTTGTTGAATATAGGTAAAATTTCTCAGATCTTGATTAAGTCCTTACGGCTCGTTCCAGAGATTACCTCCTACAAACAAAAAAACATAAAATAAAAAAAATATACCTCTTTATAATATTAGTGTCACACAATCACACATCCAAATTTCTGATTATGAAAATTATCGGCAAAAAATATCTCTTCTCATCTAAAGACGAATTAACGAGAACATTGTTAAAGCAACCTATACAAAACTATAACTATCTCTTTCTCTGATACAGAATAGGAACTTAAATGAAAAGGACGGCGAGTTCAACGTCGATGGCACTCTTTACTCCGTGCATATCAGGAATATCCAAAAGGAAAATGCTGGAAAGTATTTATGCTATGCTTTTAACGACTTTGGAAAACATCAGGCTGATATCAACGTTGTTGTTTATGGTAAGAACATACCCTTAATAATGTATCCCTTCATCTACAATGTTATTTTTAGTATATGCTAAACCCAAGTCTAAAAAAGAAATAATCATTAACTAAATCGATTCTAATAACTTTTACACCTATGCGCATCCCTAACTGATCATATTATTGTAGTAAATAAAAAAAAAAAGTAAATCGCAAAATGGTCCACGATAATTAAAAACCTTTTTATTAAAAAAATAACCGATTTCTCTAAATAATTGAATTTAATCTGAGGAGTTCCCTCGATTTCGTCAAGATTCCATCTTCAGATCCCAACTTGGTGACTATGGGACCATTTGGGAAGTATATACCCTTTCCAACAAAAAAAGAATTTTTCAAATCGGTTAGCAAGCGACGAAGTTATGCGCGAACAAATAAAAAAAAAATACAAACATCCGAATTGAGAACCTCCACCTTTTTTAGTAATCGGTCATAGAATTTTCATAATTGGAAATATTTCATAATAAAAACATAATTGAATCAATAATACACAACAACTGCTACTAGCGCAGTGATTTTACATTTTGATCATCATTCAATATCCATAAATTGAGTGACATTTTGCAATATAAACAAACGCTAATAACTTTGCTGTTTATGAATATTATTTATTGAGACTTTACTGAAATAATAACAAGATTTCTTCTAATAAGCCCTTTAAGTATTTGTACTAATTAAAAATTTGTGGTGTATAAAAATTTATACAATATGTGACCAACATTTTATATTGTAGGTAAACCACGAGTTCATGTGCCGAGGACCACTGTGAACTCTGATCTCCAGATCGAAGCTGTTCTTCAGTGTTCTGCTCATGAGACATCCAGGTAAGCTATAAAGAAATGGATTTTCTTTTAAGGTAGTGCATCACGACACACATTTTCACTGTTTTTCATACAACCGCTCATTATGACGTTATTACACATTTTTCATTAGATATTTTGAAAACACAGTATCTTTTGGATATTGTCTAGGCTTCTATAGAAATCAATTTCTAAATTTGTGTAAAACTAATCCAGTAAAGAATTCTGAAAATCTCCTATTTTGTATGAACTTTGACACTTCATAATTTTCTAAAATAAAACTATAGAAGCTTTGCAAATTTTATTAAGATTTTAAATGACGACAACTTTTTTTTAACTTTTAAGGGTTAATAAAACAGCTATTTCCTGGAGCAAGTTTTGTGAAATATTCGAGTAAATCTCGGAATTACCGAATACTAACAAAGTTTTCAGGCGTTATCTCTCTTTTTTTGCGTTGCCTTTTCGTCAAACATCGCGTTGGATTGCGTTTGATGAAGTAACAAGCTTTCAAACCATTTTCGATGTTGACGATAGGTGAGTGGAAAAAGACCCTCTTAAGCATTCTAACAGTTTTATATTTTATTTCAGGCCTGCTATCCGTTGGTACAAAGACAATTACTTGATCCAACCAGATACGCTCCCGTACGTCATCAACACTGAGGGGTCACATTCAAACCTTACCGTGACTCCCGTTCTTGATGGTGACTTTGGCATCTTTACTTGTGAGGTAAGAAACTTGTTATAGCTCAAAAAATGTAAAGTAATATGCCATCAAAAACTTAAAAAAAAAAAACCAAGGCTCGCAACCACATATACAACGTGTAACGTTAAATGCGCAAAACCTCAGACACCCCAAATGATTTTTAATTCGATTGATCTAATAATGTGAGAAAATTAAAAAAAAAATTAAGGTTTTATGAACAGTTTTAGTTTGTTTAAAATTCATATCTGCATTGAAATAAGAACTTTTATTATCCCGTGTAATGAGAAAATTTGATTAGATTACAACTATTTGTGTTTGTTTACCTATTTCAGCGGGTGTGCGCACGTGATGGCTTGACCTATTCATAAATAGACAGGTCGAAGTTATTAATGAAGATTTTTTTGAAAAATGTTATACCTATATTAAAAAGTGTTTTAATTGATTCTGATCGTTATTCTGATCAAACTAATTTCAGGTTTTGCGCATTTAACGTTACACCTTGTATAGACGATATATATGACGCAAGTATCACGATCTGTATGAAAACCAAGCGTGTAATTTTTTGACTACCTATTATGTAATCTTTCCTTCATTCTTCTAAATAATGGTAGTTTCAATGGTAGTTTTTGGAAAGAAGAAAGTTCTACGATTCTTCTAAAGAATGATAGTTTCAATGGTAGTTTTTGGAAAGAAGAAAGTTCTAAGATTCTTTTAAAGAACGGTAATTTCAATGGTAATTTTTGGAAAGAAGAAAGATCTAAGATTCTCCTAAAGAATGGTAGTTTTTGGAAAGAAGACAGTTCTAAGATTCTCCTAAAGAATGGTAGTTTTTGGAAAGAAGAAAGTTCTAAGATTCTCCTAAAAAATGGTAGTTTTTGGAAAGAAGAAAGTTCTAATATTGTCCTAAAGAATGGTAGTTTTTGGAAAGAAGAAAGTTCTAAGATTTCCCTAAAGAATGGTAGTTTTTGGAAAGAAGAAAGTACTAAGATTCTCCGAAAGAATAGTAGTTTCAATGGTAGTTTTTGAAAAGAAGAAAGTTCTAAGATTCTCCTAAAGAACGGTAGTTTTTGGAATGAAGAAATTTCTAAGATTCTTCTAAAGAATGGTAGTTTCCCTGTATTTATTATTATTATTTCTATTGGCTTTATTTTGCATAAATCCCGACCTTTCAAATTTTTAAGTTCTAAGTAATTAAAATGTGTTCAATTCCAGGCTGCAAACGAGTACGGCACACACAACCGTTCCATCGCGTTGGTCCAAAGACCTGTCATTGAAAACCTGGACGTGGACGAGAACAAGATGGCCTGGACAGTCCACTCTCATCAGCCAATTGAGGAGATGGAACTGCAGCTCCAATCTGCTAACGTAAGCATTTGGTTTTTTTTTTTAATTTTATCGTCCTAATAAATAAAGAGAAGAGTCGCCAAACTTAAGTGGCAATGGCCAGGGCACATTGCACGCAGAACAGATGGTCGATGGGGACGAAAGATTCTGGAGTGACAACCACGTACCGCAAGACGCGGCGTGGGAAAGGCCTCCAACAAGGTAGACTGATGACCTGGTTAAGTTCGATGGAATCCGATGGATGCGTGACGCACAGGACCGGTCGTGGAGGCCTATGTCCAGGAGTAGACGTCTTTCAGTTGACATGATGATGATGAACCATCAAATCAAAAGAACCGAAACCATTTCACGAAACTTGCGCTGTCCGTTTGTCTGTCATCGGCCTGTATCTCATGAAATGTAATATTTTTTCAGAACGGCGAATGGACCACCTTTAGCGTGCCGGTTCCTGAAGTTAGACACCACACTTATGACATCAGCTACATCATCGATATGAATGAGTTGCAACCTGGTGAATACATGGCCACCGTGAAGGTCAGGAACACCAAGGAATGGGGAAGTTCCGAAGAACCTGCTGTTGTGAAAATCCGTAAGTTTATTAGAAAAGCCTTTTTTCCATATTGGTTCGTATAGTTTTGATTCACATGATAGAAAATTTGTACATTTTGATACGAATGGAGAAATTTAGCCATTTAGTTATAGCCCCCGAGGCTGCATGTCGTGGAGCCGAGGGCTACACCTTTCCACGTGTTTCAAACGACGTTTTTCAATATATAAATAAACGGTGGCTGACATTTTGATACGAGTGAAGAAATTTAGCCATTTAGTCATAGCCCTCGAGGCGACATGTTATGGAGCCGAGGTCTACAACTTTCCACATGTCTCAAACGATGTTTTTCAACACACTTACAAACACATAAATAAACGGTGGCTGATGCGCGATCCATGGGTGTCGCTTAGCACCCAGCTGAATACAATAAAAAGATAAATTATAGAGGTAGCGAGTGCTAGTACTTTTCCGCACTAGTGCGAAAAACAGTGAATTACGTATATTTAAAAATAGTTGTAAAAGAAATCTACTAAATTTTCTCTAATCATTGTTAAGATGTGATTATTTTATTAATGATCAATGAGTGTAGATTCTAAATTTTACTTTTTTTTGTTTGAAGCGTAGTAACCCTTTGAAATTAAACGCCATTAGCATAGCTTAATCTCATTCAGTTTCATAAAAACAATTATACAAGACGCCAAATAAATTTAAAATAAAGTACATTGACGTTTTTCTAACATCTTCAATACATCGAAGGTACCCGAAAAATCATCAATGATCTGGGGGTCTACTCGCTTTCTCCGAAACGAAACTTTCGTAAATGAACCATATTCATTTGACGTTAAAATTGAAAACAATCCTCTTTCATAATAATATTTTTTTTTTCGAAACATAACTAATTAGAGAAGGTTTAGAGATTCGGTACGTCTAACAATTTTCGTTCGTGCAAAATTTCGGGAACGAAAGGAACCGTGGTAGGAAACACGCGAAATTTCAATCAAAACTTCGTTTTTCGGAGAAAACGAGTAGACCCCCTATTTTTTAGAAATGTTAGAGGATCACGATAGATGTCGATTTAAGACAGCTTTTTGTCTATAATTCCGTTTTTGAAATTAAGAATGTCAATAAATGTAGAAAGGTCAATAACCGTTATTCAAAGTTTATTTGGCGTGTACCTTAGTCCGTAGAGCATTCAACATATTTTTTTTCCTAATAAAATGACTAAATTCAGTACATATGATGTCCTATTAACCGACTTCTTTTATTTTATTTTTTGCCTTTTTGTTTTTTTATGAATAACCTTTTTTATGTTGCTTTTTTTTTGTTTTATTTAGAAGATCCTCAGTCGCTGTCCATCCAGACTGCTTCAGGTAATTTTTGCTTTTTTTCTTTTATTTTTATTTTTTGTGTAATGGTACCTATCCCATATTTTGCCCTATCACGGAAAAAAATACAGATTTTCGCGTCAGATGGTATGGACACAATAATGTTAAACGAAAACTATGTGGTAAAAACAGCTCTTAATTTACCCGAACAAAAGAGAGGGAGAGGACGCCCGCCATTAACCTGGTAGTCTAACAGACAGAACAGTAGATACTTATAAAAAGCCAAATTGACCAATTCGACAACCCAGGACAGACTATCCTGGCGCAGAATTATTAGGAGACCCGACTCCAACTAACGGGGGCAGGGATGGGCAAAGAAAAAGAAGAATAATAATAAAAATAATATCCTAGAAACCAAAATTCAACGACATGTAACATCCACCACAACTGGGCCCGCGTGGTGAATTACGGCCCAGAATAAGCCTCTCTTAAAGTGGATGCTACAGTCCCAGCAGTAGGAACATTATAAGGCTCATTATACTTTAACTGTCCCCGCACACGAGCCACAAAAAAAAACCGCTTCAAGCTTAATTTTGAGGCGGCCTTTTTTGTGGCTCGTATGCGACGGTGCCGCCACAAAAAAACGCTTGAAGCGGTTTCAAGCTTCACCGGACACAAGAGGTGTCGCGCGTTTCAGCAGTTTTTTGCTGCCGAATCTAGCTTTTTTTTTGTGTCGGCGTTTTATTGAAGCCCGTGGACAGTAAAAGTTAATAAAAATCCCTAAATTTTTTTCTTGTTTTATTTCCAGTAATTCGCGGGAACAACGCGGCGCATTCCATCCGACCAGTGTACACCGCGCTATCAACGATCCTGATGTATCTCCTTGTTCGAATGCTTTAAACTAACTAGCGTAACTTATTTATTGTTATCGAGAGTATTCTATGTTTATCTGAGACAAAACTGTGTAATTCCGCTGTTAAAATTATAAACGCTTCAAAATTTCGCCCCTTAATTAGCAAAAATAAAGAAAAAAAAAGTTTTTTCTTTTGTATTTGAAGTACTTATTGTTTCTTATTTTTTTTAGGCCAGATATTCTTAGGGTGTTACCTCACCAGTCGATCGATCATCGATCGATGCCATTGATCGATAGTAGAATGGATTAGTCGACGTCGATCGACAGTTTCTACCAGAACAATCAATCGATTTTCGATCGATGGTAGAATGCGTCCTTTTGTGAATACATTTCGAAAGAAACTGTTGTAATCTAGCCGGGGTTAATCGATCAACGTCGACCGATGCCATCGACCGGCAATCGAGCGATTGGTTTGTCGACCCGTATTCGTCGATCAGTTAAAGCTACCACACCAATCTATCATCGACCAATCGATTGGTGTGGTAACACCCTCAATTTGACCAAGTTCAGTTTTTGTACAGAACCTTACATTCTGAATTTGCTCGTAATATTGCAAATAATAAAAGAAATGTAAGGTTTCGTACGGTTTTTTGTTTGTTTTGTCTCCTTTCCATAAGTTTTCATTATATATTATTGTACAGAATAAATGGTAAGGAAATTATTTTTTATTTTAGCGTAAGTGAAATTTTTGAAACTTATGTAAAGCGAAGATACTTAAAATTGATAACTATTGGCTTCAAAATAATTAAAATATTCTTTAACTAAATAAAACGAATTTCAAAAACTTTCCCCGTTCGAAAATTAGCTTTTATTTAAAATTCTAACGCAGCATTTTAGAAAATACGGAGCTTTTAATTTAATTAAGAAAAATTATGTTTTTTGAAAAATTACAGCTCTTCAACCAGTTCTAATGTAAATATTTATTATTAAAATTCATTATAATTTTAGTCAAACCGCACTTACCACTTAATCTTTTATAATATTGACGTTTCCTTTTAGAATCTTTCTTTTCTTTTCCTAAAATTGGAAAAGAAATCTGAACTTTTAATTCTTTAACCGATTATGTCTAATTAATCCGACCAATATTAATCCATCGTCGACCCCATCGTCGCTTTCATTCAAGTGAGATAGCGGGCAAGCGTGAAACTATCAAAAATTGTTGAGCTCTTCTATCACAGTGTCTACAAGTGACACAGCTAACTGAAGAATTAAAACGAGATTGAGTGTTGAGTATGGTCGTAAATATACGACTAGTAAAATTAACACTAAAATATTGATCGGATTATTCCGACGTAAACGGTAAAAAAATTAAAATCTTTTAAAGATTTACTATATCTTTTAGTCTGCTACAATTCTTTTAGTTTATTATTATTTAGTCGATTTTTCTCACATTAATTTAGTTTTTTAATAGGTAAATTACCAAAGTGTAATTAAGATCACATTAGTTATATATAAGCTTATGTTAATTATGTATTACAATTAATGAAATGCTTATTAATTATTAAAAATATTTAATTTGTAGATTAATTAAAGTACCAATCGCTTTTTGATAATATTGTTAAGACGATCACACTTTTTTTTTCGTCTGCGGATTTTCCTTATATTTTGTTATTACGCCAACGCTTTCTTTGTAAATGTTAAAAAAGTACAATATCTAATAAGTTTAGAAACGATAATGATTCTAGAGACGAGTGTGGCTTTAGGAAAAAAAAAAACTCTTTCTTGAAAATCTTTAATTAAAATAAAAGTTACTTTTCAAATAAAATTCTATTCATCTAAGTTTTATTTTTTATCTTCTTTTTAATGAAGTATCATTAAAGTTTTTTCATGTTATTTTCATGTCCTAAAGCTAAACTTATCGATACCTACTTTTAAAATAAATAATGACTAATATTTACAAGTCAAGTTAGCTGCCATAATACCTTTGAACGCACAAATTAAAAAATATTTCTTGCTATTATCACAATTTACAGAAAAAAAATGTCTACGATTTAATTTTAGTCCTTTTAAAATATAAAAAAGACTTCATCAACAATGTAGGTAGATATTTTATTAGGGATAGCAGATTTATTTAGCGTTATCAATTTATCAATCAATATAAATTAGTATCAATCATTCGATATCAATTAGTATCAATCATTCAATATCAATAGTATCAATCAATCATTATTAATTTTGAAAATATTATATTGTTCAACTATTCAAAGCTGTTTTAAAGATAAAATAATTTGTGTTTAAAGCGTTCAAAGTGTTAATCGAAATAATAATAATAAGATTTATATTACCAGTTATAAATGTAGATTTAAATAAAAAATGTGCCTGTAATTTATTACAATAATACAATAGTTCCATACAAGGTGCTTAGTTCTTTACAAATATAGAATATTGCATACTTCCATTTTAACATAAAATATTAGTAAAAATATTACCTACTAGTCTTATTTTGTATTACAGCAAGGTTTATAAGTAATAAAGTACCAGTAGACGTAGTTTTTCGGAGGACAAAAATAAAAGAGTAAACGTAATTTTTTTGCAGCTAAAATGATTAATATTAATTATCGATATTTTATCGTCCATCGATTTAGTAAATAAAGACGATTATTGAAACAAACATTTTTTTTTAAGATTCAAACATAAAGTGACTTCATTAAGTAAGTAATAATTAAATTAAAAACTCACCAGTGAAGTAGGGTTAATTGAAAAAAAAACACGTTTAAATTGGAAAAAAGTTTTTTAAATTTAAATGTTAAAAATGGGTCGATACCTATTGGTTTGCTACTCTCTAAAATTAAAGATCGGTTCTATTCAACCCTATACGTAAATATTTACATGTGTACTCTTTAGAGATGTAGTAACCTGGAGTCTCGACCCTAAATCGATATAACAATCAAGTACACTAAAATCGATAAACTTTTAGTCGATGTATTGTATATTAAAAAATGTTCACGTAAAATGCTGTGCCTTCTTTATATTAAATCTAAAAGAGGGTGTTATATTTTTTCTTTAACGAATAAACGATTAATGTTTGTAAATATAATTAAAATGATTGTTTTATTTGTGTTCCCAAATCCCAATGATCTGTGATTTTATAGTATGCTCACGTGCTCCTCGAGTGCACGCTGACGATATAAAAAAACAAACCTTGGAAGCATCGAATTTACTCATAGACGCCCAGTAGCCAAGTTGACGTGAGTAAAATTTGTTTGGTAGGCTATCCAAATTTTTGTTCCAAGCGGGAATCAAACCCGCGACGAGCAGCGCAACAGTCAATCGCTCAACCACTGCGCCAACAGTGCCGTCAATTTGCACCCTTGCACTTCTGCCTGCTTCTCAAGGAATTCAGGCATGATTTAGGTTATTCATTCTATTTCATAATATCATAAAATAATACAATAATTTTTGCAAATGATTTATTAATTAATCCAACTTAATTACATTACTTTATTGGAACATAAAACAGTTACACGTTACAAGTAAGGTATTTTAAAATTAACATCTAAAGTAAGTGAATGTGTAATCCACACAAATGTCCGCGATATAATGGTTTCGAACTACATATTAATAAATTCGTGCGTGAGAAGTACGAAGTAGGTACTCGTAGGTAAAATAATATTTTGTGACTAAAGTAACAATTTAAACTAATTTAAAGATTCAATAGCCATTTTTTTTAACTTTAAGCGTGAAAGTGCAAAAATGTCTAATTCGATAAAGTGTGTGTGATATAATTCAAATATAATTGATCAGTATACTTATTATTATTGTATATAATTAACTTATATATCTACTTGGTTGTTATTATTATTGCAGTATTTCAATTAAGTACTAATTTAACAAAATAAAAAAAATATGAATAACATTTTAATCTTTAGTTTTAATTTTTAGACTGATTTTTCCTATATTCAAGAGTTATAATTATACACAAAAAAAATGGAACCAGTTATATGGATTATACAGAATAAACTAGCTGAGAAAGAAGTAAAGTGTGCACCAGAATCTTGAAATTGAGACAACTTGTCGCTTAAAATTACATTTTCTTTCTACTGGTGATGGTAGAGAGGAAAGTAACCTCATCAACCTCTTCATATCTCGTGCTCGTTTTGAACAATCTCCGCGGTTCAGACGACAGGTCCAACACACGTTGACTTCACTCCTTTACCCAGGGCAACCGATGATGCATCTGCAAAGAAAACGTAAATTTAACCTTAAAGGAGGCGTTTAAAAAATATATGGGGCTTGGGCCAAAAACAATAAATAATGAACAGCAATCTAACTTCTATAGGCTGAAAGAGCGTGATTATTTTGAAATTTTTAAGCATTAAATAATACTTTACAACCCCCCGTTTTAAAGTAAAGTAAAAACAATACATTATATTATTTTAAGGGTTGACAACCCTGTGGCAATTGACTCGACAGTATAGGTGTGGGTGTGTGTATAACTACATATTCTATGCACATTTCTAGTCATGATAACATCGATGATATGCGCCAACAGTTGCAGTGGTATCTGCCGTCAGCGACAAAGTACCTCTTGTCTATATCGACGTATGTGCAATCGACAAAATGTCGTTCGTCTCAGGTACGTCTCAGCGACAAAATGCCACTCATCTGTAGGAGCTCCAAAGATACGAATAAAACATTATTATTATTTGGACATATTTTAATTATTTGACGGCGCCGCGATATTTAGAGTGTCAAGAAACGTCAAAAATGACAGCTGACATCTGACAAGCACGGGTTGACGTTTCTGCACTCTGACGCAACTCCAAGCTCTTTTTCACACTACCGTCGTACGGGAGATATAATCCGTTTGCATCGCGTAGAAGTAAGACGTGTTCGGTGGAGCGTCGCGTTATCTTTACTAATTATAACGTGTTGATTGTGATTGTCTGTATTTCGTTGAGAATAATAATAGTGCATTATTAACCCTTCAGATACCGTCAATTAGAGACACAATAGTAAGACAATAGATGCGCGGCCACCGGTGGTCGCTTGGGGATTCATGAATTAACTATCTCTAATACATGGTGTCATTCTCCTCGCCCGCCTACCCACGATAACTCGGCAGAAATAATGAACCCGAACCGACTGATGATGGCCACGTGTCGTTATATTTTTAACCGACTTCGAAAAGGAGGAGGTTCTATGTTCGGCTGAATGTAAGTTTTTTTTTTTGTATTTATGTTCCCAATTGTGGACCGATTTTGAAAAAAATTTTTTTTTGTTTAAACGTTATGCTTCCAAGTTGGTCCCATAGAAATATTGTTATGATCTGATCGTGAACTTCGAAGATATTGAACAGAACTCCTCATAGAATCATAGCAGAGTTGTCGTAACAAGTAAAATTGCTTTGTTGATAAGTGTAGTCGATGACTGACTGAAAGAAAAGGGGGATGTATGGAACAGATCTGGTGATAAAGCCAGAAGGTAAAAAAAAAAAATTCGCGGACATTTCAGTGTATTTTTTACCTCTGTTTAGCAAGTCCTTCAAATTTGAAACAGTTTGGATACACTTGATATGGTAGGTGGCGTCCCCACCTCTTTCATCTTTCACCATCGTAATCTGCTGAGCACTGGCAGACAGGCTGTTCCTCCTCGTTGAGGGAGCAGACCCCGCCGTTCAAACAGTGCTTATAGCATTCGTTTACCTCACACCTCGCCCCAGAGTAACCGGCTTTACAACTGAAATAATGACGATAAGGAACATTATTATTTAATTGTTGAAACCTCGCTTGCTGTTACACTATTTGCTGGTACCTAATGCCCGCTATGATCTTCCGTGACCTGTGTTGTACTTAGTGTCGGTGGTGTCCAACTTGTGACCTTTTTAAATATTTTTGGGAAAAACTAAAACATGGTGTAAAAACTATTGGAATCCATTCAGTTACTGATTCTGAACAAACTATATTCAGGTTTCGCATAAACTAAAAATGCATAATTATATGTTTATACAGGGTTATTTGTAAAACACTAGCAACCTCTCAGGACTATGTTAAGGACATCATAAACAACTACTTTGTTCAATGACTTTTAAAAATGTATCATATTATAGTGTATCATATTTTTATCCAAAAATAATAATATTTATGTTGAACGTTCTAAATATTACGAAGTCTATGCAAAGCAAGCGATAGTACAATAGCGAAGGGTAGCTGAACATAAACTTGAGTCTTGACCTATTTAAGGGCAGCCCTCACTAGTCGGTCGGTTGCCTCGATGCGCTTGCGTCGCGGCAGTGCTGACGTAATTATCTTTACATGATGGTGTGTCAATATTCTAATGTCGAGTACACGGTAATGGTGCGAATGCTTGCTAGGTGTGATGACAATATTTCGAAAGCCTGCTTACTATTAACGCAAAATACTTTCTACTGGGGCCAAGGATCTGTTTATGAAAGGAAAATTCAGCCCTGGTACAAAAAGCAACGAAGGAACAGGAGTGGGTTTTTAGTCAGTAACAGTCTAACACTATCTCTCTTCCAAGAACGGAAGATATCATTAAACGGTTTTCTCACCTAAAACCAAATAAAAAGGGGGTCAGCAACTCATTGAGACGCGAAGTGAAGATGAAAGAATTGCAAGATGCACCTCACTCCAAGATACAAATACTTTCTTCAAGCATCATGAACTCACCATAAATAATCTCGTTAAGGTGTGTATAAACTACAACATTTACTTGTAACAGAACAACGAGCCGCTCTATGATATGTTCTAGTGTTCATTCATTTACGAACTTCATTCTTCAATCATTCTTTTACGAACGAAACGTCGAGCACGCTCGCCTATTTGTTGCAAACCAACGAACATATTGGTGTAACATTTCGTCGAGCCACGAGATCGGGCGATGCGCGGTTGCGGGGTGACATTTAAAAAAAAATTAACGCAAGGTACAACGAAATGTTGGTAAATGCACACTCGCTGTGAGCATTTACCCGTAACATAACGCCGAGCATTCGCAGGAACGTTACATTACATGGAAATGCTTAGGAATAAGGGTTGTATTTTCTTGGTTGCTACGTCGTAGCTGGATATTGTCTTATCATAATTTCGAACATGGTAAAATAGTACCCTGTTTTGAACTGGATCGTATGTTATTAAATGGATATATAGCACCGGCATTTCTTCTGAGTACGTTAGTGTTCCGTTGTAATAAAATTCTAGTCTTTTGTCAACGCATGCTACGATGTCTGAAACATAAAAACCGTAAATACATTTTAATACAAAAATGGAGGAAGTTTGAGACGAAATTTACCCGAGCCGCAGGTAAGGGTGATATGGAGCCGCGTGCTGCAGTGACAAGGGCATCAAACGACGTTGTCCAATACTCTTACGAAGAAATACATAAACGGGGTTGACCAGCGAAAGCCATTCTAAAATTCTTGTTTGTGTTGGTTTTTTGTCGTAGTCGGGTTTTAGTTTTTGTACTTTTTACTATTTATAGTACTTATTTTGGTAGTAAATCACTTGACTGTGCTTCTTTATACTATTTACTTGCAAAAGCTAAATTAAGAAATTAAGGACTAAGTAATTAACATAATATTTCTGTTCATTAGTGAAACAGCTGCGTAGTGGATGATATTTTTGATATGTTCAAGTGAAGCCTTTTCAAATGATATCAAACACGGTGTATTTATCTTAAGGTGGTGCATCATGACTCACATTTTCACTGTTTTTCATACAACCGCTCATAACTGATTATGACGTTATTACACATTTTTCATTAGATATTTTGGAAACACAGTGTCTTGTGGATATTATCTAGGTTTATATAGAAACCAATTTCTAAATTTGTGTAAAACTAATCCAGTAAAAACCTCTGAAAATCTCCTATTTTTTATGAACTTTGACACTTCATAATTTGCCTAAAAATTTAAAAAGTCAAAAAAGTAAAACTATAGAAACCTTGCAAATTTTATTAAGATTGACGACAACTTTTTCCAAAAACTTTTAAGGGTTTAAAAAAAAACAGCTATTTCCTGGAGCAAGTTTTGTGAAATTTTCGACTAAATCTCGGAATTACCGAATACTAACAGAGTTTTCAGGCGTTATCTCTCTTTTTTGCGTTGACTTTTCGTCAAACATCGCGTTGGTTTACAAGGACAACATCCCGTTGGTTTTTATGAAGTAACAAGCTTTTAAACCATTTTCGATGTTTACGATAGGCGAGTGGAAAAGGACCCTCTTAATTCATGAATCCCCAAGCGACCACCGGTGGCCGCGCATCTATTGTCTTACTATTGTGTCTCTAATTGACGGTATCTGAAGGGTTAACGTTTTTTTTTAACACATGACTTTTTGTCCGCTAGAGGGCGTCATTTTTTTATATTCCAAAAATATCTAATATTCCACAACTATCACTCAACGCCTTCTAGTCCCAAGCTAAGCAGAGCTTGTGTTATGGGTACTAGACAACTGACCTTGCACAAATTCTTCTATGTTTATTGTACCTATTTTTTAATTAATATTTTTAATATGTGTGAGGTTCGAATAAACGGTTTTCTTTCTTTTCTTTCTTTTCTTTCTTTATTATAGATAAATTATACCCAGACACAGAACAAATGATCATGCACATCACATAAACATTTGTCCTGAGTGGGAATCAATCCGACGACCTCCGGCATAGCAGTCAGGGCCACGTGTGTCAGACTATTACTTGACTGAAATCCACTCAGTTTCAGAGCCTCGGTTGTTCTCTTTCGAACATTCCTGGCCCCAGTAGGCTTCTACCCTGCGGTTTTGCTGACATTTCTTTGAGGCGCAAGTGTGACACGCGCCTTCGATCACTCGGGCTCCGGGTTACCGGACGGCGATCTACCCATTACTTGCCGACCGCAAGCCTACGCTTACGGTGGTTCACCCAAGTGTATTTATGTGTATTCTATTTGGTATTACAAGGTGTAATCGTAACTTGAGAAAATTGTCCAAAAACTGTTTTTGATATACAAGGTGGCATGTGAACTTTGGCATATCAGTGACTTTTGAGGGTTAGATTACAACATAGTATAAAATAAAGTCGCTATCCGCCGTCTGTCTGTCCCTATGTATGCTTAGATCTTTAAAACTACGCAACGGATTTTGATGCGGTTTTTTTAATAGATAGAGTGATTCTTAAGGAAGATTTATATGTATAATACATGCATAATATAGTAGAGAAACACTGATAAATTTAGAGGTTTCTAATGTGATGTCGTAAATAAGCACGTTTTTTTGCGCTTATATTGCAAACGCTGGCTGTACCCTACGACATAGACCAAAATAATGTACTACAGTATTGTCTACCTTAAAAAGTTCAACAAAAAAGTCCGCGATGGTATATGTCTATCTCTTAGGGATAACCCACCATAACCATTTTTTATCCTTTACTAAAAAATGGTTATTTACGAAGTGATTTTAAACAATACAGCATTAATCCTTATCCAATTAAGTTGTGTCCTTTAAATAAATTGTGCATTTATTATAGATCAATATGCTTTTACAGCATGTAATTTAAGTGAATATTTCCGAAGATATTACAAATTTAAAATGCAGGGACGTAGTTGTTGCGGCGCGCGTTTTTGGAAAAAGTTGTCGTCATTTAGAATCTTAATAAAATTTGCAAGGTCTCTAGAGGATTACTTTTTTGACTTTTTAAATTTTTAGGCAAATTATGAAGTGTCAAAGTTCATATAAAATAGAACATTTTCAGAGGTTTTTACTGGATTAGTTTTACACAAATTTAGAAATTGGTTTCTTTAGAAACCTAGATAATATCCACAAGACACTGTGTTTCCAAAATATCTAATGAAAAATGTGTAATAACGTCATAATCAGTTATGAGCGGTTGTATGAAAAACAGTGAAAATGTGAGTCATGATGCACCACCTTAAGGAAGGATTCTCATCTTTATATATACATCCCTACTAATTTTATAAATGCGAAAGTAACTCTGTCTGTTACGCTTTCGCAAATTTGGTAGGTAGGTAGAAGAGACACTGGAATAACACATGGGCTACCTATAATTCCACTGCTGAGCACGGGTCTCTGCCCGCGCGATATAAACTGTAGTCCACGCGGGCGAAGCCGCGGGCGGAAAGCTAGTTATAGATATATTACACCCAGACAAAGAACAAGTTAATGATCATGCTAATCACTTACATTTGTCTTGGGTTTGAATCGAACCCACTATCTGCGGCGTCTGCTACGCCGCAGATAGTGGGTTTTCAGGGCGTGGTGTTTCAGGGCCACTAACCACTAGACCAACAGGTCAGTCGGCGGTTTCTATAAACAGTCGAGTATCAGTAACTTTGTCAATTATCTCAATCCAGTACATTTTTTGTGTTTTTGGGTCAAAATTCAACATCTTTTATTAATATTGCTCTCTCGGAGCCTTCAAACCGAATCCTCTCTATCTCACCGATTGTAATCCAGTAAATAAAGCTACACTTAATTATTAATATGTTATATTATGTTATTATTATACAGCAAGTAATTTTTATCGCCTGCCATTTTTTTTTTGTGTAACGGACACGTTCCGGATGATTACCAGACGGCCGGACGGCGAGCTACACATAGCTGGTCGTCCGCACGGCCAAGCCTACGGTGGTTGGTAGTCGGGGTCGGGATCCCGATGGTTGGGGAGAGTCCGTTCGCTAGTTTTGCTTCTTCGCACGCGGAGGCGACCGTCTTATCATATTTATATTATAAGTTATACAGGGTTATTTGTAAAACACTAACACCCTTGCAGGACTATATTATTAACGTCATAAACAACAATTTACCAAAAACCAACGATCAAGATTTCGTTGTTCTATATAACATATTTGAACTCAATATTTTGCTGTACCTACCTACGCCTCTTGCACAGTTTATTTTATTTTTATTTTATCATCTCTGTTCATCACTGTTCTCGTAGTAATAGCAAGCAGGCTTCCGAAACATTGTCATCATACTTACCTAGCAAGCATTCGCACCATTTTTTTTTTTTTGACATTTACTTAACAGATTATTTTGACTACTTGACTTAATTATGCTTATAATAATGATATTATGTAATCACTATGTAGTTAATTTGTAGTTTAGTACGAGAATGATTATTTGCATGTAAAAATTAATATAATATTCTTTTTGTATGCCTATAATAGGCTGATCATAGCGAACTGTAATTTAAAACATGACTAACCACTGTACCTGATTTCATTTTCGTGTACTCGTCACACTAGAAAATTGATACGCCAGCATAGACTTCGTAACATTTAGAACGCTCAATTTAAATATTTTTATTTTTGTATGAAAACCTGATGAACTGAAATATGATATTTTTTTAAGTCATAGAACAAAAGTTGTTTATAATTTTAGTGCCATAGTCCTGAGAGGTTGCCAGTGTTTTACAAATAACCCAATAACCAAGTATAGAAGATAAATACATGGTATCTGGTAGCCACGGAAGCGACGCAGTGCTAAAACGCTATAGTGAGGCATAAAAATAAAACAACAAAATAATCTACAATACAAAAAATATTGTATTTTATCGCACAAGTTTAATAATAATAATAATAATTTAATTACAATTAATGTACAGTTTACATTATTATTTTACAAATATCGGTTACATTTAAAAAGGCCAGTCCGCTAGGCGGGACTTTCTATCAAAATACAATTTTATTTTTTAAATAATATTTACGATATTTACAGTCTTATTGTAAAAAAGTTATGACAGATAGACTCGTCTAAAACAATGAGTGATATTCAGAAATTCATATTTTATACGTAAGCATTAACTTAAAAACAGAGATCGGAATAGGGTAGTTTCCAAGGTCAAAA
This sequence comes from Mythimna lalbum, assembly GCA_949319445.1. Classification (NCBI taxonomy): domain Eukaryota; kingdom Metazoa; phylum Arthropoda; class Insecta; order Lepidoptera; family Noctuidae; genus Mythimna; species Mythimna lalbum. Next base: position 3,645,198 of record OX439370.1, on the reverse strand, counting down.
TAACAAAGATATAGCCCATTAAAGTTACGTGTGACGTCACCCTGTGCGAAAAAATGCAGCATGGCGTGTCGTTACACGTAACTTTAATGGGCTATATCTTTGACATTTTTGGTTTAATTTACAGATAAAAAAATACGTGTCCCTTATTTTTGAATAACCTAAAAGACGGACTAATTACATTTTTACGGCAACTAGCCTTTTATGTTATACTGATTTCATACTGCGAAAGAATAAAGTAGATATGCCTCAAATCCCGAGATTAATTTAAAAGAATATAAGGGTGTATATAATAGGTTTTATAATAGTACATTATGATATAAGTGTGTAATGTTAGTGATAACCGTCGAGGCGGTATTTAGACCCGAGCCAAGGCGAGGGTCTCAAGAGAGCCGAGAACGGTAATCATTAATTAGTATTGCTATTTATAATACGACGTTTTTCAATACACTTGTGAAGAAAATAACTGTAAAACTAGTAAACTTTTGTGACGGTAAAAATCTGTTTTCATATGCGCGCCATTTATTTTAGTCATGGAGGACGACGCGCGCTTATCCTGATACGATAATGTTATATAAAATTATGACGGTGGAGAGGTTGAACAAAAAGGTTTTAACTACATTATAGCACTAGTGCGTAATGGTAATCAAAATGTCAGAGTTTGGTAACAAGTGACATTATATACCTAAGTGCAGTGCAATAAGAGTCTATTTATGAGCAAGTGAATTGAAAAAAACACTTTTACACGTAAATTTTTTCTTCAGTTTAAACTAGATGTATAAATGAGGTGTATATTTTCCCTTGTTTAATATTCTTATTAATTTAGGGATAGGTAAAAATACTTATACCTACTAGAGGTAAACTTGGCAGTTAGGGAGTTGTTATTATTTCTGGAAAGTATCACAGATTTGATGAGGTCCGTACACCGCGTTGGAGAGCGCGCACGGGATCTTTTGCCTTCAATTTGCGAGAAAATTCCATCGAGTCCTCAATACGGGTGATATGCCCGTAGAACTTGAGGATTTGTTTTTGCACAGACAACATTATACTCTTAATGCAATAACCAAGTAAATGCACCAACATTTTTGTTATATAGTATACTTACTAACTTTTGCCCGCGGCTTCACTCGCATACAGCCTGTCACTTAGGAATAAAGCAGCTTTCTACCAGTGATAATAATTTAACAATCGGACTAGTACTTTAAAAGATTACCTACTACAAACAAAAATACATAAAAACAAACTACCTCTTTATAGTATTATGGTAGATTATTATTATTATATTCGATCAAATCTATACGTTATATACATTTTGCCGAAGCTATATTTTTAAATAAGTGTGTTATTAATAAACGGTTTTATTTGATTCCTCTCTAGTGGCTATAGATTCGTCTTGATGAGATGAATCGATAGCCACCAGGGCGGCTGATAAATTCGCGGCCCAAGGTACTTAGTAGTAGTGGCTAATTTAACGTATAGCGCCAAAATACAACACGCTATTTGTTCATAGCGTATAGCGTTTGTTATATTGGTTCTGCCTTCGCGTTATAACGACTCGCTCTAATAAAACGGGATAGCAATATAGCGTTTATTGTGTTCGTTTAGCGCGTTGCTCTGCGTTCAGTTGATTGCCGAGTTTTATTATAACGTGTTATAATGATAGCGTATAAAATAGCGCGCTATAGAAATTCACTTAATAGTCTATAGCGCGTCTAGAGTATATCGCGGAATTGAACATAACTAGTATTTAGCGATAACTCAACGTCTCACTACTAATACCACTAATCGCAAGACTTATTGTTGTTATAAATTGCAGGTATTTTTATAATTTAGTTCATAAACAAATTATTTATGGAACAAGTAACAACATCGTGTAGCTGTTTGTTATCCCTCAATAAATAAAATGAAATAAAATAAAACGTTAACTGAAAATTCGCGCCATTCAAATTTCGCGCTGTGATTAATTTTTTAAAAAAAAAAGGAAATACGCCCAAAGAAATTTTCGAAGAGATCATCAGTTCTTCAGGATTCCAAAAATATAAAAATATGTTTCTTTCAACTCTTTGAATGCTTTAAGTTCCACAGTGCGACATAAGTGTACTAATTACCGGTGATTAGCATTCAATAGGTTAAATATCTTAGGCCGCGAAATTATCAGCTGCTCCTTGTATATTTATCATAATTTGGGTAAAAAAATGCATATAGTATACAACGTGTAACGTTAAATGCGCAAAACCTGAAAATAGTTTGATCAGAATAACGAGCAGAATCAATGGAACCACTTTTTAATATAGGTTACATTTTTCAAAAAATCTTCATTATAAATGTTTCCCTGTCTATTTATTAATAGGTCAAGCCATCACGTGCGCAAACCCACCCAAATAGGTAACCAAACACAAATGATTGTCGTCGCGGGATAATAAAAGTTCTTATTTCTATGCATATACGAATTTTAAACAAACTAAAACTGCATTTAAAATCTTTAAATTTTTTTCTTAGTTATTTTAAATTAGGTTAATTGAATTAAAAGTCATTTGGGATGTCTCGAGGTTTTGCGCATTTAATGTTACACATTGTATATGGGGCCTTGGGCCTGAAACAATAAATAATGTACAGCAATCTAACTTCTATAGGCTGAAGGAGCGTAATTATTTTGATTTTTTTAAGCATTAAATAATACTTTACATAGGTAGGATAGGTTATTGCAATAAGGGTACTCCTTGATACAGAGTTCTTTTAGCATCGAAACACTGTCACAAGGTTCATATATGTCTGGGTCAAGAGTGACACTTACTGTCACTTGGTTCATACGAAAAGTTTTGATAATGGAGGTTCGATGTTCTTTGATACTGAGTTATTTTAGCATCGAAACACTGTCACACGGTTCATACGTCTGGATCAAGAATGACACTCACTGTCACTTGGTTCATACGTAGTTTTGACAATAGAGGTTCGGTGTTCTGCAGTGACGAATTCTTAGATTCAGCGGTTGATAGCAACCCATCCGTTGTTACCGTCCGGTAACTTAATTTGTATAAGACGCACCATACCGCCATTTTCGTCGTTGGCTACGATCTGAAATTTAAAATTATAGAAGTTTGTAATTGTGTAGAAAGATGTGGTAAAGCTCTAGCTGATAGGACAGCTTATACAGGGTTATTTTTAAAACACTGGCAACCACTCAGGACTATTGAACTTTTGTTCAATGACTAAAGAAAAATGACATATTTTAGTTCATCAGATTTTCATACAAAAACTAAAAATATTTAAATTGGATGTTCTAAATATTGCGAAGAGAGTGGGGATCGGACGGCGGGGTGCTTGATAGTAGCAAGCGTATCAAGTTGATACGCTTGCATTGTGCCATACAAACGTATGTAGGTATAGCAAAATACAGAGATGAAATGTGTTAGATAGAACAACGAAATCTTGAATGTTTGTTTTTGCTAAATGAATTATGTTTTGTAAAAAGTATTTTCTAGTGTGATGAGTACACGAAAATGGTGCAAATACTTACTAGGTAGGTGTGATGACAATTTTAGGGAAGCCTGCTTACTATTATTACGAAAACAGTGCACGGGAGCCGTAATTAGATACAGCAAAATACAGAGTTGAAATGTGTTAGATAGAACAACGAAATCTTAAAGGTTTGTTTTTGGTAATTGTGTTATGTTTTGTAAAAAGTCATAGAATAAAAGTTTTTGTATATGATTTTCTTAACTAGCACCTAAGAGGTTACTAGTGTTTTAGAAATAACCCTGTATACGGCTCCAAAAGCAACTACTGGGCAGTGGCCCGGACCAGACACAATACTTTATATGTGCTTTATTTTTATCAATCAATTCATGTTTAGTACTGACCTCAGTCTGTTGCTCCAGTTGTTCCACACCCACTGCTTCTAGAATACCAGCTCCACCTTCAACTCTCTCTCCTATATTGTCTGTGGAAAATATTACAAGGATTAATCAAGACTTGTGTCGGAGTCTGTGTTTGCTTATAGCTACAACTTAGGAGCCAACTCCACGAGCGGCGATATTATCGTCATGCCACGTATAGACACGTAGAGAAGTTCGGGAGGTTCCTATATCGGATTCAAGCGGAAGAGACGCCCGGGTGTCGCCACTGTGCGCAACGCCCGGAGGACACGGTGGAGCACACCGTCGAGGTGTGCCCTGCCTGGGCGGAGCATCGCCGTGCCCTCGTGGGGGCGATCGGCGGCGGAGACCTCTCGCGCCGGGCCCTGGTCGAGGCCATGGTCCGGAGCGAGGAGGAATGGCAGGCGCGAGCCTCCGCGTGCGAAGCTGTAATGCTTGCAAAGGAGGAGGCCGACCGCATCAGACAACGGCGCCCTCGCCGCCGTCGCCGGGACTCCAATCCCGATTTCCGGCCACCGTAGACGCGGGCTCGCGGACGGCGAGCCATGGGTAGCTCGCTGTCCGATCGTCCGCTAATGGAACGAGTCCAAGACATCGACGGCGCGCACTGTTCCCGCGCGCCTCAAGGAGTTGTCAGCAGCAGGAGGGGCCCAGCTGGGTCGAAGCCTACTGGGGACAGGGTTGTCCGAAAGGGAGCTCGTGCCCCAGTATGAAAGCTAGAAGAAACGGCGCGGGGTTTTTAATCAGTAAGAGTCTGACACTATCTCCCGCTGCACCCAAGAGCGGGTTTTGTCAATGATGATTTTCCCCGTCGAGAGAAAAAAAAACGTATAGACACGTGTTTCGGGTAACGCATATAGTAAAACTAATGTTGTTTATTTAAAGATTTTTCCAAACTTACGTATAGTTAGTAAGGTAGACTCATCGCCTTCCTGTATCAGGTTCAGTGTTGTTTTATCTAGAAATAAATTAAGAATAATAAGAACAAACAAACAAAAACAAACAAACAACAAACAAACAAACACATCAAACATTTGAGAGTGTCGTTTTTTGCGACATATATCGGCTGTATCTTTTTTTTTTTTTACTTTAAACTTTCATTTTTTTACAGCTTCATCGGACCGCAGACACTGAGTATGGTTAAATTTTCTACTCGATACCTCCACGCGATTCCGAGATAAATAGTCTTGACAGACAGACAAACAGACGGACCACATAGTGATCCTATAAGGGTTCAGAGTTTTCTTTTTAAGGTACGGAACTCTAAAAATTAAAAGGGGTTTCCATAGAAGATTAGCAAGTCAAAATCTACATTACCATTATAAAGAGGTTTGTCTTGGGCGGCTTGAATTCCTCACTTCACTCAGGTTTCTTTATTAACTCCCTCGCAATACTCGGGAGTTAATTATATAAATCCCTCACTGACGTTCGAGATTAAAATTAGCAACCTTCGTTTCGTTCGGTATTCAACATGCCGCCCTCGACTTAAAGACACTGCTTTATCTCCTAATCACAAAATCTACTATTATTTATTTTTTGTTTGTTGGTGGTTAATCTCTGAAAGTACTGGTCCGATTGCTAAAAGCTTTTCATCGATATAAAGGTGCTTTATTCCTGAGTGACATAAGTTATATCTTATGTATGCGGGCGAAGCTGCGGGCAAAAGCTAGTAATTAATAAATACTGACCAGTATCTTGTAAAATTAACTTCTTATCATCTGTTATGAAGAACTTGGCATCAGCTAGGTTCACATCCGTTTCCGCTTTTACTGAAAAAATAAAATTTATATGTTATAATCATTTTTATTTTAAATACAATCAATACAAAATAATTAACGTCTTACAATAGGGTAGTTTCCAAGGTCAAAATAACTACATTTTAGATTATAAAAAAATTTTGGACACGTATTTTTTCTTTTTTTTTTTTTTAAATAAAAAAGATATAGCCCATTAAAGTTACGTGTAACGTCACGCCGTACTGCATTTTTCGCACGGCGTGTATCTATACATCTTAATTTTTTGTTTAATCGAAAAAAGAAAACTGATAAACATACTTATATATTTCTAAATACTAACATATTAAATTACCACCAGACAACAAATGATCGTACTCATCACAAAAATATTTGTCCTGGGTGGGAATCGGACCCACGACCTACGGCATAGCAGTCAAGACCACTAACCACTAGAGCAACAGGCCAGTCGTTCATCAATGAATACAATAAACTTACCGACAGATTTTACGCTCGCCTCTAATTCGTTGGCGTCAAAGATCTGGAAAAAAAATAATTTGCTTTTCTAAATACTCCAGAAATATCTACTGATAAACCGTTCCATCATTTGTATTATTACCCGACTGCGCCAAAAAGAGGGGTATGTTTTACGAGAAAGTGTAGGTATGTATATATTATGTCGTAGCCAGATCATGATGATAAACGAGCATTGACCTTTTTTTGTTGATAGGTTCGCGCTTGGCCGCCATCTCACCTGATGGAAAGCGACGATGCGGTCGACGATGGAACGCGCTTACCTAGAAGAAACCTATTCATTCTCGACTTAAAGATTCCAGGGTCGTAGCTATCAGGAAACACAGACTCCGGCAATGAATTCCACTCCTTAGCTGCACGCACAATGAATATGTTTCCAAAACGTTTTGGAAACACATTCATTTGATATCATCAAACTTATCGGCGTTTAGTGGCCACTGCGGGCCACAAGAAGCGAGCAGCGGCGATTCGTGGCGTGTGGCGACTGTATGACAACTGTATGAAATACGCTGGTGATTGTGGCGTTTTTAAGTTGTGGCCGGTGGCCCGTGAGCGGCGACTTTTAGCTCTGCCCCTGATAGTTAAAAAGACGTATCTAGCAATAAGTCAAAACGGATAAAAAAGGTTTTAATTAATAAAACGGGAAATCGGGCCTTTTTTCCTTGTGTTAAAACCGCACTGGAGAGTGTTAGCAAAATATTAAAAATACAGGCAGATGCGCTTTTTTTTCCTGATTCCGGCAATGTTGAAAACGTTGTTGTATGTTAGATGCGTCTTTTTTACTAACGGGGCACTGCTGTGAGTGACATTGAATACATCAAAAAATTAAAATGGCGGATTTTTGGCACCAATTTTTTTTTTTGTGATAAAGCCATTTAGTATACCAAAATAAAGGATTTGAGAAGTGAAGGTTGTTTGTTTTCTGTCAGTGAAAGAGTGTAAAATTTTTAAGATATAGATGGCAGGATTTGGTTATTCAACTTACCGTTTGGAATTTACTATTTTTAGCTTCTACATGAGTAATTTCGGCCGAATCGCTCTGAAAACAAATAATATTTACATATTTAATAAATATAATAGGGTAGTTTCCAGGGTCAAAATATCAACATTTTATTTAGTCCGTATTTCAGATTATAAAAAAAATATTGGACACGTACTTTTTCTTATTTCGATTAAACAAAAAATAACAAAGATATAGCCCAATAAAGTTACGTGTGACGTCACCCCGTCCGACAAAATGGAGCACAGCGTGACGTTACACGTATCTTTAATGGTCTATATCTTTGTCATTTTTGGTTTAATTTACAAATAAAAAAATACGTGTCCCTTATTTTTGAATAATCTAAAAGACGGACTAATTACATTTTTTACGGCAACTAGCCTATTAATTTTTTTTTCTCCAATTCTATGGAAATCTTTTATTAAACGGGTAATTTGAATATAATTTAATACAAAAAAACAAACTGCGATCCCACCTGATAGTAAGCAGTGATGCAATCATTGTTGTTTTTATTAGTTCATTTAATAAATTTGCAGGAATCTCTTTTCACAGATTTGGTAAATAAATAGTATAGGTACCTCTAATTGTCAAAATCACAGAAAAGATGAAAGAGGTTAGAAAGGAAATACTTTCCGATTTGTACTACAACGAGTGTCGCCGCTTGTCTCCCACCCTTTAACACCGCTATAGGCAATAAACCAATACGAACGCGCATTACGCAACTAACAGACCACGCACACTTAGATCGCAAGTTTGCTATTGGTAGTTGAACTATGAGCATTACCCTACTTTATGGCACGCCTGCCCGCCCACAAGGCCATTGTAACCTCTTTCATCTGTTCTGTGGGGGTAAACGATGCTGCGCGGTCAGTCCTAATCCCCATTTAAAATGTAGTCAACTATTTATCAGAAATTATACTTACATTTTCAGTAACTTTGATGACTCTAGGTTGATTGACCACTATTGATTCTGCCAAATGTCCCTGAAAAAAAAAATAGATATTTAGGATGTTAACGGTAGCGTTTTTTTTTTTGGGACATCATCTTATGACTGTGTGTTGTGTTATTTTATGTTATGTTGTGTAATGTAGTATTGTGTTATTTTGTGTAATATTGTGTTGTGTTGTTATGTTATTTATGGTATGTTATGTTATGTTGTGTAATGTAGTATTGTGTTATTTTGTGTAATATTGTGTTGTGTTGTTATGTTATTTATGGTATGTTATGTTATGTTGTGTAATGTAGTATTGTGTTATTTTGTGTAATATTGTGTTGTGTTATGTTATGTTGTGTAAAGTAGTATTGTGTTGTTCTGTGTAATGTTGTGTTGTTTTATTTTGTGTAAGGTTGTGTTATGCTATGAAATGTAGTGTTATGTTATGTAATGTAGTGTTGTGTTATTTTGTTTTGTCTTATTTTATGATATGTTGTGTAGTATAGTGTTATGTTATGTTATGTTATGCAGTGTTATGTTATGTTGTGATACGTACGCTGGTATTCATGTGCGCATAGAGCAGCTGCTTGCGCATGAAGCCGGCGCCGCACGCGACGCACTCGTAGGGCTTCTTGTCGGAGTGCACGAAGCGGTGAGTGTTGCGGTTGTCGCGCGAGTTGAACGATTTGCCGCAGATCTATGGGGAAAATAATATGTTTTGAAGAAACCAGAAAGTAAATTTCTGTATTTAGATAATGTACCGTTAGAGACACTTTCGCCTGACCACCGCTAAGTTCATTTCTGCTTGCATTCGAAACGATAACTTCAAAGGGTATGATTCAAGCGATTTTTTTTTTCAAGTGATTAGGCAGAAATGACCGCGATAGTACAAATACAAGTCGCAATATATTTCAACTACAAATTCAAATTCATTTATTCAGTCAGAATATGGTACATAATGGTCTTGAAATAAATGAATAGTCTCATCACATTCTGCCACGTGTAGCGTGCAAATATTTGGTAGGTACATAAATCATTTAAAAAAATATTATGTTAGTATTGAGTTAGTACGAATAAAATTTACAATTTATGGCATGTCAAATTATTATAGAGAGATGTCAAAATTTATAAAATAATTAGAGAGAGATGTCAAAATATATGAAACTAGCTTTGCCCGCGCGGCTTCGCTCCCGCTCTTCCCTACTCCACCCTACTATACCCAACTCTACCCTACTCTACCCTACTCTACCCTACTCTACCCAACTCTACCCAACTCTACCCAACTCTACCCAACTCTACCCTACTCTACCCTACTCTACCCTACTCTACCCTACTCTACCCTACTCTACCCTACTCTACCCTACTCTACCCTACTCTACCCTACTCTACCCTACTCTACCCTACTCTACCCTACTCTACCCTACTCTACCCTACTCTACCCTACTCTGTGTGGTGTATGAGGACAGGGGAGAAGATCTTAGTTTTCTTAGGCCATCCCAAAATTGTACCGTGCTGGAAACAGCAGAGACTGGTCAGCTAACATCCTCGAGGTCAGTCCCAACAACCTCATGCGGATCAGAGAGACTACAGCAGAAGATGGCAGCCGAGAGGGCCGCCTCCGAAGAAAAAATCAGCCGCAGTTTAGAGAAGAAGATAAACACCAGAGATCGATGGAAATCGGTCTCCAACTTTCTAAGCAGGAGGCTGGGATTTGGTGCGAGGCCCTGTCATATCAGACAGATAGATGCAGTGCAGGAGTTTATCAGGGTCATCCCAGAACCACCGAAACAAAAGCGACCAACATCAACAAGAGCCGACAGAGGGCAGGTCACCCCGCCGAAATTCAGGACGGTAACAGAGCCAAGCGATCACGCGGCGAATGCGTTTCTCGAGTTTCAAGCGATAACAAAGGCAACCAACTCGGTCAGTCTCATGACTTGCCGTAAAATTATGCAGTCATACCAGAAGAGACTAGAGACCGAAGAGTTGCTTCAGGAGAGACTCGAGGAGGCAGCGGCAGCCATATATAATAATGCTACCTCCCAAGTCATCAAGGGAGAAATGACTGGTCAATATATGGCTGCATACAACGCCACGTGTGGGTTTATACCGTTGGACGAGTCGATAACGTCACGTTCTGGCCGTATTACTTTTGTGACACCCGAAAGTGACCCAATTGTAGTGGTAGCTCGATGCACTAAGATTATGCTGGATGACAGGATCCTCGAACAGGCGGAAACCATCTCAAGATCGATAGACCAGCCTGGAGGCTGGGCTTTGCCGGGCATCAGCTGGATAAACGGTGTCCCAGGGTGCGGCAAGACCACTTGGGTGATCAATAACTTTGATAGGGACCGCGACGTCATAGTCACTACAACAACCGAGGCGGCGAAAGACTTGCGGCAAAAGTTAGCGCACAAAATTGGTGAAGACAACAGAACCAAGGTGCGCACGATGGCCTCAATTCTATCGAACGGGTGCAAAGGATCTCAAAAATGCAATCGCATTCTGGTAGACGAGGCACTCATGAACCATTTCGGGGCCATCGTAATGGCAGTCCGATTGTCGGGCGCTAGTAGCGCGGTCCTTGTCGGAGATATTAATCAACTGCCCTATCTGGACAGGGAAAATCTTTTCCCTATTAGTTACGCTCGTCCGGACTCAGTTGTGACCATCAGCCACGAACTGCCCTGCTCGCACCGGAATCCAATGGATGTTGCGTATGCCCTAGGGGAGGTGTACCCTGGCATATATTCGTCAAAAGACCAGGTCCACTCCCTACAGCTAAGGAGTTTCACGGGCGCGCATATTCCCAACACTCTTCCCAACACGCTTTTCCTGGTCTACACGCAGGGGGAGAAAAAGACCCTCATTGACCAGGGTTATGGGACTGGGGTTGGATCATGCGTCCTAACCATACACGAAGCTCAAGGGCTTACCAGCGAATCAGTCGTCATCTTGAAGACAAAATCCACCAACATCCGGATTCACAACAGCGTCCCCCACGCAGTGGTGGCAGTCTCCAGACATACTGCCCACTGCGTGTACTACGCTGACAACGCTGACGACGCTATTGGAAGGTTTGTGAGGAGGGCACAGGAGGCGTCGACCAGTGACATTATCAATAACAACATGAAGAACGCCATGCGGCATCGGGACAGAGCAGTCGTCGAGGCACTGATCCGCCTACTTAGGCAGTGATGATCTGAAGTAGCTTTGGATGACGCGGGTATTGCTCGGGGCGGTCGGTTCTTAGCAGGAAACAGTGACCGGTCTTGGGGTGGAAACCCATAGTTATAAATTTAACATAGCGTTACCTAAAAAATACATAGATATATTAAAAAAAAAAAAAAAAAAAAAAAAAAAAAAAAAAAATTATATATAATAATAAAAAAAAAAAAAAAAAAATTATATATAATAATAAAAAAAAAAAAATATATATAATAAAAAAAAAAAAAAAAAAAAAACTGAAAAAAAAAAACACTATTTACAGCATATTGTAGTTTAAGTTATTGATATTTAAGGTTATTAATATGTATTATATAGAATTAATTATAGTTAAGTCTGGAGCTGGGGGGCCATTTGATGGGGGGCGGAGGGTTGTATGTGTGTTGAAGGTTGGGAGTTTCCCCAATTTTTTATGCATGTATGGCTCGTTGCTGCTTGAGTTTCGCTTCGGGTTGGTGGCCTCTCAGCTCTGAAATTCTGACGGGATTTGTTATAGTTACTGGAAGGTGCTCTGGAGTGACGCCACTTGCACGTGGAGTTGCCCAGAAGCAAACAATGTAAAATCAAAAAAGAGCACGGACGCCATGTCTGTGGTTTAAATGTAAGGAAAAAAAAAAAAAAAAAAAAAAAAAAAAAAAAAAACCCTACTCTACCCTACTCTACCCTACTCTACCCTACTCTACCCTACTCTACCCTACTCTACCCTACTACTCTACCCTACTCTACCCTACCCTACCCTACTCTACCCTACTCTACCCTACTCTACCCTACTGTACCCTACTGTACCCTACTCTACCCTACTCTACCCTACACTACCCTAATTTTTTTTCCATAAGAACCTTCTCCTCACAATAACAATCACAACAAAAGAAAAATCAGCCAAATCGGTCAAGCCGTTTTCATGCCAAGTCGTGACAACGGAAAACGGGGGTCATTTTTATATATATAGATTATTAAAGAAAATAGTCAAAATTTTATATCACAATTCAATTAAGATGTCAAAATTTATAAATTTACAATTCAATTAAGATGTCAAAGTATCATTCAAATAGTCGTTTAAATTATAATAAATTTTTTTACACAACAATTCTTTTAGTTCCTTTTTAAACCCATTTAAATTTAAGTCTTTAATAGATTTTGAAATTTTGTTAAATACTTGTGTGGCTATGCAAAATATACTTTTTCTCATTAGTGCTGTTTTGGCTATACGTCCGCGTAACAAATCTTTTTGCCTATTACGTTTCACAGTGTCGGATAAGCTAGGAAACAGGTACGAGTTTAATTTGACAAATAATGCTGTTTCATAAATATACAAAGACGGGAGTGTCAGAATTTTATATTTTTTGAAAAATGGTTCACTGCTGTCTGTAACTTGAAGTTTGAACATGGCTCTGATAGAACGCTTTTGGGCTTTAAAAGCAGTTTCTCTATTTTTTCAGTTGCCCCAGAAAATAATACCGTATCTTAATACAGATGCTACAAGGCCATGATACGCTGTAAGTAATGCATCTATGGAAGCAGTAGGGGCAAGTTTATACAAGGCATAGGATGAACTACTAATTTTCTTACATAGCGCTTCAATGTGATCCTTCCAATTGAGTTGTCTGTCAATTATTAAGCCTAGAAATTTTGCACTATCTACATCGTGAATTTTACTATTTTGATATTGCACAGTCATGTATGGTATTTTATTTGTATTTTTCTTAATACAGGGTTACTGGTAACTCGACTTGCAGGACGCAAAGGCCTAAAACGCAACAATTTAAGGCACCACATGTTTTACCGATATTCAGTAGTTTTTAAGTCGACGTTTTTCAACACACTTACGAAGACTAATGAACGGGGGTGGACGCGAGACTCGTAGGGGTCACTTAGCGTTCAGTCTGATACGATAAATGTCATAAAATTGTGGCGGGGAGAGCTGAGGCACTTTTCCGCACTAGTGCGGAAAACAGTCTATTGTCCTGAAACCGGTGGGATACGAGCGGGTTTTCGAGTAAGTGTATTGAAGACATTTACCTCGCAAACATAGGGCCTCTCTCCGCTGTGTATCCTGACGTGCTTCTTGTAGTGCTCGGGGTACACGAACGAGAGGTGGCAGATGCCGCACTTGAGAGGCCGCTCGCCGGTGTGCGACGCCTTTATGTGGTACTCTAATAATCTGTTGAGGGAGTTGTAAAAAAAGGGTTATTTAATCGATGCATTTAACCTCTCGAGCTTCAGTGTACCGTAAACGGTACACCTTGTACCAGCTAACGTACATAATCAGCCTTTTAATATACCTACTGCTGGGACTCAGGCCTTCTCTCTAGGAGAGTGGACGAGCTATCTTAAACCTAACCCAGGTGTACCGTTTTCGGTACACTGCGACCTGAGAGGTTTATTTATTTATTTATACTTTATGCACACAATAGTACAGAGGCGGATTTAATGCCTTAAGGTATTTTCTACCAGTCAACCTTTTCAGAGGTTATATCTCGCATCATCATCATCACCATCATATCAGCCGAAAGACGTCCACTGTTGGACATCCACACTCGCGACTTACAACTCGTAAGTCGGGGCCATTACCACTCGGCCACCACTGCTCTCTGCACAACCACTGAACCGAGTATATGGTTTTAATTTCAGCTCGATACCTTCACGTGTTCCCGAGATAAAGGATCTTGACAGACAGACAGACGAACAACAATGTGATCCTATAAGGGTTCCGTTTTTCCTTTTTAAGGTACGACGCCGATTGCACATTCTATTGCGTTTAGTTTTTATCAAGTTTTTGGTGTATACAGGGTGTAAGGGACAGCCCTCCACAAACCTTGAGGGCTTGCTCAGTAGACAAAACTGAACAACCTTCCACAAGACATTTTTCAGGAAACTAAAAAAAATCAGCCTCACCATACAAAATCAAGAACTTGATTGGACAGTTTGTATGGAGAAGCCTCTTTTTTACTGTTTCCTGAAAGAAAATTTTATGGAAGGTGGTTCAGTTTTGTCTACTGAGCAAGCCCTTAAAGTTTGTAGAGTGCTGTCCCTTACACCCTGTATGAGTACGTACCTCCTTCTCTTAAACTTCTTGGGGCACAGTTCACAGTGATATCTCTTATCGTCGAAATGTGTCGCTCTGCGGTGCGAGTGTAGGTTGGAGCGCTGCGTGAACCGAGCTCCGCAGATTTCGCATGAGAATGGACGCTCACCTATAAGTGGGACAGTGATAATATAATATTCCATAACTTTCACACAACGCCATCTAGTAGCAAACTAAGCAGAGTTTGTGTTATGAGTAGGTCCAGTGCGTTTCACTTAAGAAGTTACATCGGCGTAATGTTGGCTCCCCTGTCTGTCTACACAAAAAGAAGGGGAAAAAGGAAAGAGTTGCCTACTCTACCAAAATTGTTCCCCGAAATGTGAAACGAAACCGATTTTAACGGTAGTTGCAACACTTTTTGGAAAATTATGAGAGGAATGGGATTTTATTTTAAAAAAGTAGGTCTCAAAGGAAGTTATTAATAGAGAGGAATGATACTGTAGCGTGTCGTTTTCGTTATTTGAAAGAATTGCAAGACAATCGGAATGGAGCCCAGCACCCTATACTTTATACAAAAATAGTAACAATAAAAAAGGCAATTGTTAAAGTAACGAAGTATCAGCTAATCTCCCTCATATCAAGTAATTTAATTGCTAAAAATGTTGAAACACTGTTTTTCAGTATTGCCAACATTACGGCAAAGGAACGTCTTAAGTGAAACGCTACAAATTTATTATATGTATATGTCGGCGGAAGATGCTAATCATCATTGAAGCTGTTTTGTGGGCGATGGTTGGGTATCGAGCAATAAACAAACTATTCCAGATCACACAACTGATTTATTATGATGCAAGCTTTAGCTCGGTTCATGCAAACGTTATCCCCAGATTCTGTTGTGTGTTGATGTTCAATTTCGCTATAAACTATAGAGACGCTATAGACTATTGAATATATTTTTATAGCGCGCTATTTTATACGCTATAATTATAACACATTATAACAAAACTCGACAGTAGTCTGAACGCGGAGACGTTATCATTTTATTTGGCAACGCGCTAAACGGGCGCAACAAATATTATTTTGTAACGCATTGCTTACGAAATAATGTTATGAACTTTCCTTCATACATTAATTTCATACTGTCTATAATAAAATACATACAATTTGTTTAAGTATTGCTATCGTTTTGTGTTTTTTTTTCTTTTTTAAATTTACAAACGTTATACAACAGCAGAAATCATGCACGACTCGAGCCGACAGCAGTCCGAGTTCACACGATGCGCTACGGACGGCGCTATCACGCTATGTTGCTATCCCGTTTTGGCCCCGCTGTTAACGTTTTGTTGAGCAAGACGTTATATTATAGCACGAAGGCAGAGGCGATTTAGCAAACACTATACGCTATGAATAAATAGCACTTGTCACTTAGCTAGTTCGTTTGTTCTCAACCTTCCGTACTTATTGGCTTCACCGACATATCTAGATATGACATACCCGTGTGTATCCGCATGTGGTCTCGAAGTTCGGCTCTCCTCGCGAACGCCTTGCCACACACATTGCACACAAACGCCTTATTCCCAGAGTGAACAACTCCATGGACTTCCAAATTGTGTTGTGTGCTGAAGGCTTTATCTGGAATATAAATAAGTTATCTACTTAATTGGGTACGCCACAATCGCGATGCTAAGTTCTCTTCTCCGCATGACGTAATTTCTTAACGGATTTGGAAGGGACGATATGGCTGAGTGTTACTTTTGTGAGGATCGACCGGAGGACACGGTAAAGGAATTCCCTGCGCGGGTGGGCAGAGGAAGATGGAGATGTCGTGTCAATGGAGACGTCGTGTCAAAGGAGATGTCGTGTCAATGGAGATGTCGTGTCAATGGAGATGTCGTGTCAATGGAGATGTGTTAATGGAGATGTCGTGTCAATGGAGATGTGTCAATGGAGATATGTCAATGAAGATGTGTCAATGGAGATGTCGTGTCAATGGAGACGTCGTGTCAAAGGAGATGTCGTGTCAATGGAGATATCGTGTCAATGGAGTTGTCGTGTCAATGGAGATGTCGTGTTAATGGAGATATCGTGTCAATGGAGTTGTCGTGTCAATGGAGATATCGTGTCAATGGAGATGTCGTGTCAATGGAGATGTGTCAATGAAGATGTGTCAATGGAGATATCGTAACAATGGAGATGTGTTAATGGAGATTTCGTGACAATAGAGATATCGTGTCAATTGAGATGTCGTGTCAATGGCAACTGTAGGAAAACGGATGGGTTTTAGTGGCAACTGAAACAAAATGGATGGGTTTTTAGCCAATAAAAATCTGACACTCTTTCTCGCTCCACTCAAAGCGTCCCCCACTCTAGGTGAAGAGAGAGGGAGTGTCGGTAGTTAATTGAATACTTACTGCATATATTACAGACGAAGTCTTTGACTCCCGAATGTGTTTTCTCATGCTGATTAAGATTTTGTTGTGTGAGGAACGATTTGCCGCACTGAGTGCATTTGTAAGGGCGCGGGCGAACCTGTAAGCGAAATAATATGATTTAGTTTATACAAGGCGTAACGGACATTTTTTTTATTTATTTATTATACAGTTATTTGTAAAACACTAACAACCTTGCAGGACTTCAGCCCTACATACATGATGTTAGTAATACATTACTAACATCATAAACAACAATTCTTGTTCTATGGCTTTTTAGACAACATAATACATTTACCAAGAACAAACCTTCAAGATTTCGTTGTTCGTTTCGTTGTGACACGACGCTGGCGCATCAAGCACCACCACCACCACATCACTTGCTTTGCATAGACTTCGTAATATTTAGTACGTTCAATCTTATAATTAAATTTTTATTTAATACATTTTTTTAGAAATTTTTATTAAATTTAATTAATTTTACCTATTTGCAAAAATAAATACCACTTATCATCAATATTTTTATTTTTGTATGAAATCTTATGAACTGGCGGGCTTCAGTGGCAGTAGGTAGGGCACATTGCTAGCACAGCGAATGTGCTGCTGTGAGCTGTTGGGGCCAAAAGGCTCTAAAGTGGCGAATGCGTACAGAAAGATGCAGCGTTGGAAAGTTTCCCACAGTCCGCGGGAATCCTGTGAATACGAGACGCACAATACCAGTCGATTTGACAACATTTGACGGAAAGACATCCCCGAAGCTTCGTCAGGCAAACCTGCCTTGTCCCAGCAGTGGCTGAAATGACCCACGATGATCGCGTATCAGAAGATGAAGCTCTATTGAGGTTCTCTTTAGGATCTGAAAACCAAAGGGCCTGTGATGTGAAATTAGTGTACTCACCGCATGGGTCTTCAGATGAGCCTGATGCGTGTACTTGGAGGCGAAGGCCTTCCCGCAGACGCCGCAGGAGTGCGGGCGCGCGCCGGAGTGCACGTTGGCGTGCTCGGCCAGCAGCGTGCGCGAGCTGTAGCTCTTGCCGCACACGCCGCAGCGGTGCCCTGCACGGGCTCCGACCACTTCGGGGCTGCCACTCGCGTGCGACGCTAACGACAAATCACGAAATAAGTAAACAATTTTTCATAATAATGAACCCCCGCCCCCCCGGCCCCAGCGAAGGGGGCCCGAGGGGGTTTTTCTATAAGTTTTTTTCCAGAGCCCTAACACGATGGGGCTGGTGATCTTGATGCATTCAGCAGTTCCTATGGCCACTATGTGAATCCAATCATCAGTAGCCCGATTCACGTCATCAAAACCGTAACGATATCGTAGCGAATTAGTCGTTTATGTCATTTTCGTATTCACTTAAAGAACACGTGAATACTGATTTTGGATGGACTTCGATCGAACGACTATAAAACTTTGGAGGTATGGGGAACAGAGTGTAAAGTCCCGCAAATCTCCGTTGTAAAGGGAGGATCCTCCGACCAGACAGGTGTTATGGTCTAGTGGGCCCGATAGTTGATGTCGGGCTGTCTTATATGTAGAAATCGCACGGAGAACTTTGATTACGCGATGCAGGATTTCGTATTTTCTTTGAAGGTTTTATGTGGCGTCATAGATGTCGCTACACAACTCCCAACGATATTTAGCTTGTTTGATTTTACGTGAATCAGGCTACTGACCAGGTCCATTAATACATTGTCATCCAAGTCACATAGGTATACTAAATAAGAAGTCCCAAATTGTATGGACAAAAAACCCAGAATGAAATACTACGAAATGTGTACCAAAAAGTTTACTAAGATATACATTTGATATCACCAAAGGGGCAACTCAAAAACCCTCAAAACATAGTGCGTATAGATAGTAGCATAGAGCTCTATGGTAACAAAAATGTGAATACGAAAGTTTTTTGTTCAGTTATGTTGTTTCTTTTTGTGTAGTTGTTATTGATTTTTGATGTAGGGCTATCGGGCAGTTGCCCTGATGAGGATCCTCCGACGAGACAAGTGTTGTCTGGTGGGCAACTGCCCGGCAGATGATTTTGGGCTGTTCTATATATTCAAATCGCACGGAGAACTTTAATGGGGAAGATTTTTGCCATTTTTTTCCCGCTAGGTGTCGCGATTCTTATGATCCGTTAGGCTTATCTGTGCAGCGTTATTTATAACTTTTTGGCATTCTATTAAATATCAATAATAAAAATGACGAACTGTGCAGTGCCGGGATACAAAGAAAATGGTAATGATTTATTACCAAGAGATAAAAATAGGAAAAGATTGTGGGCTAAAGCAATAAAACGACCAGAACTGGTAAAATCCCAATCTACATAATATTTACGATTATGTGAATATGTGGGCATCATTTTACAGAAAATTGGTATAAAACTGTGAAAACGTCTACAGATGAGTGGGTATATTCTTATATTTTGTCGTTCAAATCTTTCGCAATGTCCTGTGTAACATGACTGATTATATTGCAGGTTTCAATTTAGTGCGCCGAATTTTAAGGAAGAAAGCGATTTCTTCTATTTTCCCTTGGACAAAAGTTACACAAACAATAATAAACAAGTGGATAAAAGTTCATAGGGTCAAGAGTTTATTGTTAATCAGTAAAAACATTCACCAAGAGAATATAAAATACTGCAGTAGTTTTTGTACTTTTATTTACTAACCTCTTTACAAGGTCTGCCTTTCTTCCACTACAAGTCTCAACCCTCTTCTTTAATACCTCTTTAAGCTGATTTAATTTCCAGGTACAATACATTATCAATACAAAAATATTTCATACAATTTCATAAGAACCGCTCCGACCTACAGAATGTAAATACATCATACGTGTGGCGCCCTCTGAACACAAAATCTTCCCCATTGCGCACAAACGTAAGGGTGGATACTCGCCGATTTTCTGTTGTAGATATAATAAAAACGAAGTTAAACGTTAAAGACATTTTTAACTATTTTCAAAAAGGAAGAGGAGGACTAAAATCGTCAGTCCCTCTCAGCTTATACGATGAAAATGTCCATTTAATAAGGTAAGACGAACTGAGACGACACATCTCAACACACATTTTCACTGTTTTTCATACAACCGATTATGACGTTATTACACATTTTTCATAAGATATTTTGGAAACACAGTATCTTGTGGATCTAGGCTTCCATTGAAATCAATTTCTAAATTTGTGTAAAACTAATCCAGTAAAGACTTCTGAAAATCTCCTATTTTGTATAAACTTTGACAGTTCATAATTTGCCTAAAAATTAAAAAAAGTCAAAAAAGAAAAAGTATAGAAGCCTTGCATATTTTATTAAGATTCTAAATGACGACAACTTTTTTCAAAAACTTTTAAAGGTTAAAAAAAAAACAGCTATTTCCTGGAGCAAGTTTTGTGTAATATTCGAGTTAATCTCGGAATTACCGAATATTAACATAGTTTTCGGGCGTTATCTATTTTTTTTTGCGTTGCCTTTTTGTCAAACATCGCGTTGGATTGCGTTACATGAAGTAACAAGCTTATAAACCATCTTCGATGTTGACGATAGGCGAGTGGGAAGGACCCTCTACGGCCTAGCGCGCATTGCCGTGCAATTTTTTAACGCTTTGTGTAGTATAGAGATGCCATAGAAGTGCGCGCATTGCAGTGAAATAAACGCATGCGGTAAAGTCATCGTTGGCTTCTTGCTGCAAAGCGGTTAATCTACCGCACATATTTTTGTATCGCATAGAGATCTAGAAAGCGCCACGCACTGCGGTAATAAAAACGCATTGAGGCACTCAGTTGCTGTTGAGACGCGAAACAGATATGTCGTTAGCTGGCGTGTCTCCGATAACGGCACGAGAGTCGATCGCAGATTTAAACGATGAACTTTTAATTAATGCAATCGTATTGAATATTCGGACAGGATATTGAAGACAAGAATGTGGGAGGAAGTTTATGATATTGTTATTAATAATTGGAGCGTATACTATACAGGGTTATTTGTAAAACACTAACAACCTTGCAGGACTGTATTACTAATCATAAACAACAACTTTTGTTCTAAAAAACAATCCTTCAATATTTCCTGGTTCTATTCGCTGCTTGACGCGATGCTAGCGCATCAAACACGCCCGCCGACCAAACCCCGTCCCCTCCGCTATTGTATTATCGCTTGCTTCGCATAGAATTCGCAATATTTAGAACATTAATTTAATTATTACAACATGTTTTATTTAAAACAAAACTTTTTGTTTATGATGTTAGTTACATAGTCCTAAGAGGTTGCCAGTGTTTAACAATTAACCCAGTATAATTATTGCGAAACCAACATATTGACAAATGCTTGTACCAATGCCTATTATGTAAACGTGGGCGGTGACAGCTTTGCAGCTATGTTGAACGAAACGCGTAAGTGACAAGAAATCCATAGTGCTTAAGACATTTCGGTCGCGAAAAAGTATCCTCTAAAAGCTATCTTAGCGCTGCATGTCATACAGTACGCGTCAAATAACTTTGCCGCTCTGAAGTTAGGCTTCCTTACAACGGCGCAGGTACTATCGAGTGGTATAGGTGCGAGCGGAACACAAGCTGGTATCGGACGTATACGAGCGACTGAGATAGAAACGTAACACTGAGGTTCGCGCATGCGCAGTGCTGTCTTTTTCGTAAAATTTACTAATGCGCAGTGAATGTAGCCAACTTCAGAGCGGCAAAGTTATTTGACGCGTACTGTAATAGTTCTTGTTAGACGAATTATTTAGACATAATGCCAATACGAGTATAGCGCTGTAGAGAACTTTTGTTTTGACTTTTTAATATTTTGACAAATAAGTTTCCATGAAAGGGCTTATCTATCACTAAAATGTAAGTCGATGGCTGTTCATTTCTATTTATTATTTAGGCCTAAACTCAATACATTAATTGACCGTCTCCTTTCAATATAGCGGTATATACAGGTTTTTTTTTTAAATTATTATTGAGGGTTAAACAACCTCTTAGGACTATGTTAAGAACATCATAAATAAAACTTTTGTTCTATGACTTTTAAAAATGTATCATATTTTAGTTCATCAGACGTGTTCCGCAGACCCCAAATAAAACGGGATAAGGGCAGGAAGATGATTTTAGTTCATCAGAATTTCATTCATATTTAAATTGAACGTTCTAAATATTACGAAGTCTATGCGAAGCAAGCGATAGTACAATAGCGGAGGGTAGCTGAACATGAACTTGACCTATTTATGGACGACCCTCACTAGTCGGTCGGCAGCCGATGTGCTTGCGTCGCGTTATACGTGTTCTTGATAACGAAATTCGACAGTGCGAACATAATTATCTTTTCATGATGGTGTATATATTCAAATGGGAAATGGTGCGAATGCTTTCTTCCCGGAAATGGTGCGAATGCTTTCTAGGTGTAAATAAAATGTTTCGGAAGCCTCCTCACTATTATTACGAGAACAGTGCGCGGGAGCCGTAAGTAGATACAGCAAAATACAGAGTTAAAATGATTTAGATAGAACAACGAAATCTTGAAGGTTTGTTTTGTAAAAAGTCATAGAACAAAAGTTGCCGTTTAAGATGGTAGTAATACAGTCTTGCAAGGTTATTAGTGTTTTACAAATAACCCTGTATTTAAGGTACGCCGTTCAGCGTCCCCGTTAAAATCTTGTAAAAAGGTAAAAAAAAAATGGTCTAAAGGTTTTTTTTTATCATTTATCATTTATATAAATGTTAGCATAAATACCTATATGCGCTGCATATTCCGTGCGCCTCCTCATAACGGCACCGCAGAAGCGACATAGGTATATCCTCGCGTCGTGAACTGATTTCAAGTGTCGCATCATCGTGTCAGCGTCTTCTACGCTCGGTGGAGTTTCGTCTGTTGGAGTAAATACAAGATCAATTTAATAAGCAGTTGTGGCTTAGAGGTAATTGCTTCAACTCAAGCCTACTGTCCTGTACCTCTAGCCAAGTTGCTAATCTGCAATAGTTAACGTTAATAGAAAGCTTTAAATGTTTTTTGTTCTGGAATGTAACAACCGTTTCCTATCCAGCGACATCTACCAACACGCACTGAGCCCGCGTGCTGGAATACGACCCATTCCCTCTCCTAGAGAGGAGGCCCGATTCCCAGCTGGGTAGATTAAAAGGCTGATTATGCTATGTTATAAGCTAATTTAATGAAATACTTAACAAAAATAGTTTTTTTTTTTTTTTTGACGCTGCATAAAAACTAAATAAAATTCGAAATCCTGCCCGCACAGTATTAGAGATCTTTGCGCGATTAGAACATATACAACAGCTCGAAATCAAATACGAGCTGTTGCCTGGACCAGACATAACTTCCATCTGATCAGAGGATCCTCTCTTTTCAAAGGAAGTACGTGGGACTACACTTTTTTAGGACGCAAATAGTTCCAGTCCTTTAATGTATAAACGACGAAGCGAAACGCTTAGTCCGGACCGTAAAGGTTTCAGCAACGTAAGGGTACTCACCGTTCTTCTCGCACAGGAGACACTTGAACTGGTTGCCTTCCTGCGCGACAATCTGCAGCGCGTCAGATCGCTGAGCCGACGACACTGACTTGACGCGGTACATCTCACCTGACTCCACTTTTATGAAGGCCCCGCCTGACGAAGAATACAAATTGAAATGATTAGGACTAGGATTTTAAAATTAAAAAAAAAAAACATTATGTCATGTTGTCTTAAGCTTTGGTTTCCTAGGATAGCGGTGCCGTCATATAGCGGCCGTTTTCCGGAACAACGACTATTTTCCTCTTCTGATGATAGTTCATCTTCCAAGTAAATTACTAAAACTAAATCAAGGTCGTCCATTTTCTGTCTTGGATACTTTTTGTATGACGTTTGTGACGTTTGTTTTGAAAAAATTACTGACGATGTGTTAAAAGGGCCGCTATATGACGGCACCGCTTTCCTAGGAAACCAAAGCTTTAGGGTTCATACAACCTATACGGGTAGCCGCAATGCGGCTGACCACAAGCATAATAGGGTAGTTTCCAGGGTCAAAATAACTATATTTTATTTAGTCTGTATTTTAGATTATAAAAAAATATTGAACACATATTTTTTCTTTTTTCGATTAAACAAAAAATAACAAAGAAATAGCCTCATTAAAGTTACGTGTGAAGTCACCCCCTGCGAAAAAATGCAGCACGGCGTAACGTTACACGTAACTTTAGTGGGCTATATCTTTGTAATTTTTGGTTTAATTTACAAATAAATTGGTTTAATTTACAAATAAATAATAGTAATTTAATTTCTTCCACCAACCCTACTTTACTAGTTTTTTTTTTTTTTTTTTTTTTTGTTAGCAGTACACCACAGACTACCCCTTGTATTATTTTAAGTTCTTGTCCATCCCAAGGTTGTCTGGAAGATATCGCTTTTAGCGATAAGACCGCCATTGTACCCATAAATTTAATTTTATGTATAAGCTGTGTTACTTTTTGGTGTACAATAAAGTTTATTCTATTCTATTCTAAATAAAATGTAGTTATTTTGACCCTGGATACTAACTAGCCTATTGTTAAAAACAAATAACAAATATTGACCTTGCTCCTGAGCAGCAGCGATGATAGCGTTCGCAGTTTCTTCATCACCAGACACTTGCAGCTCTATTTGAGATTCATCATTGGAATCTGTAATTAAAAAAAGGAATATTCTGTTAGGACATATTCGTACCATCATCATCATATATTCAGCCGAAAGACATCCACTGTTGGACATAGGCCTCTTCCACGTGTCGCCACAATGAACGGTCAGGTGCATCTCGAATCCATCGGATTCAACCTTTAGCAGGTCATCGGTCCACCTTGTAGGGCCACGTCTTCTAGTACGTGGTTACCATTCCAGAACCTATCGCCCCCAACGGCCATCTGTTCTGTTCGTAAGCTAAATAAAGAAAACAATGTGTTGGCAACTTCGTGGAGCGCGCGCCATCTGTTGTTGGCGGCCGGAATTACAGGCGGCGCCTCGCTAGCCGTACGTGAAGTTAGGATCGGAGCACCGCTGCCGGTGGTGGGGATGAGACAACGGCTGGCGGCTCGCTTGGCGCGCTCGGCCTCTTTTGCTCGGGGACCGCTCAACGAACAACATCTTCTCTAACATCATTTATTGTTGTAGATTATTATTACTGTTTATGATTTGTGTGAAGTGTTAACTGATTTAACCAAAATTAGTGTTAATAAAAGTTATTTTAATTCATGAATCCCCAAGCGACCACCGGTGGCCGCGCATCTATTGTCTTACTATTGTGTCTCTAATTGACGGTATCTGAAGGGTTAATAAATTGTCAAAGTTAACGTAATAGTTTGATTTATATGCTAAAATTTATTAAAAGTGTTAGGCATTTTAAAGTACCCACATTTAAAAAAATAAGCGAAGTGAAAATCGTGTAGTAGTAGCTAATTCGATAATAAATAATAATCCCCATAAATATTGCCTATGTTGTTATATTATTGTACCCATATATTATTATTTTATTTCCCTTAATTCAGTTAATTAATATTGCTTGCAGTACACCGCAGATTACCTCCTTTTTTAGTTTAAGTTTTTATATCAATCCCAAGGTTGTCTGGAAGATATCGCTGTCAGCAATAAGACTGCTATTGTATCCATAGATTTAAGTTTCTGTGAAATTGTTATTATTTTTGGTGTACAATAAAGTTTATTCTATTCTATAATCACCAACCTTGACTATCACCGTTTTCGAGCTGATCACCATCATTATCACCATCTTGTTGTTCATCATCATCGGGCATCACCAATGAGATCTCACCACCTTCGTATATGAACTTCTGTCCGGCCACCATTCGGAGAATCGAGCCATTTTCACTGTCCACCACGATTGTATCTGTAATATATAAATGCGGGTTTGATGTAATCGTTGATAGTGTAGCCAAAATATATAAAAAGTGAAGTACATACATGAAATTGTCTCCTGTACCTATCTATTTTGTGACTGAGCGTTGCGCTCATTTTGAGAGACATTTTGTCCTTTAAAGTATCTGTAGATATAAATGTCTCTAAAGAACAGACTACAGAAAAAAAAAAGAATAAACTACAGTTTATTTTCCTTTTTTCTTTCGACGCCATCACAACGAGCATCCGAATATATTGAAGAAATACAACTCAAGCTATCACTTACGTCCCTCTTCATCATCATCGTCTTCATCACCTTCGTTCAGTATCTCCAACTTGCCGAGGATGTACTTCTGGGCGTCATTCAGTTCGCCATCAGCTCCATCAAGTAGCGGCAGGTTCAGGTACTCGCTGACTTCAGGAGCAGCTTCGGATTTAGACTGAAAAATCACACTGATATTAAAATCCTGAGCTGACTGGCCTGTTGGTCTAGCGGTTAGTGGCCCTGACTGCTATGCCAGAGGTCGTGGGGTCGATTCCCACCCAGGACAAATGTTTATGTGATGAGCATGATCATTTGATCTGGGCCTGGGTGTAATTTATCTGTATGTATGTATTTAGAAATATATAAGTATGTTTATAAGTTGTCTAGTACTCATAACATAAGCTCTGCTTAGCTTGAGACTAGACGGCGTTGTGTGATAGTTGTGGAATATTATTATTACTGGAGTAATTGTACCTTTATGTTTAATTAAATAGATAATCTCTAGATTACCTGCATTCCTTCAACCTGTAGCACTAAGTTTCCGCCAGACGAACTTGTTACAGGTACCACAGATAGACAATCTGAAATTAAACAATTCACTTATAAAGTAAATAAAAAAAACCGGTAGTCAAATAAATGAATACCGCTAATTATTATAGCCTATTCATCATCATCAAAGCTTATCTTAGGTACTTATATAAACGCCTTCATGGGTATACCCATGTATCCTACTAACTTTCTCCTAGGGAGCTTGGGATATAATTCTCTCGAGGTGAGAAGAAAAAATGACCAAATCACTAATATGTGTAAAATATTTCACGGGAAAATAGATGCTCCTGAACTGCTTTGCCAACTGTTTGCTCCGATTAACTATACCCGTTATCGGAGGCACCGACTGTTTGCTGTTTCTGGGAGTCGTACCGTCGCCCGAGCCCAGTCTCCTATCCCTCGTACAATTTCCGCGCTCAACGCTCTCTTGGCCAAACCTGATTGTGACGTGTTATTACTTTTTTTTTGTGGGCAAATCATCCAATGACATCCCCCGCTCTTGAGCGGAGCGGGAGATAGTGTCAGACTTTTACTGACTAAAAACCCACTCCAGTTCCTTCGTTGCCTTTTGTATCGGGGGATGAGCTACCTTTCGGGGCTAACCCTAGGCCCCAGTAGGCTACGACCCAGCTGGGCCCCTGCTGTTGCTAACTCCTTGAGGCGCGCGGGAACAGTGCGCGCCGTCGACGACTTGGGCTCGGCCTGGACAGTTACCGGATGGTTGGACAGAAGCTACTCATAGCTCGCCGTCTGCTAGCCCGCGTCTACGGTGGCCGGAAATCGGGACCGGAATGACGGCGACAGCGTGGGCGCCGTTACCTGATGCGGTCGGCCTCCTCCTTTGTTAGCATTACTGCTTCGCAGAAGGAGGCGACCGCCTGCCATTCTTCCTCGCTCCGGACTATGGCCTGAACCAAGGCCATGGTCCGAGAGGCGCGAGGGGTCTCCGCTGCCTCACGCCACGCCACGAGGGCACGGCGATGCTCCGCCCAGGCAGGGCACACCTCGACTGTGTGCTCCACCGTGTCCACCGAGCGTTCCGCACAGTGGCGACACCCGGGCGTCTCTTCCGCACGGATCCGGAGCAGAAACCTCCAGAACGTGCCATGTCCGGTGAGGACCTGCGTCATGCGGAAGGTCAGGACGCCGTGAGGTCTTTCCAGCCACGTCTTAACGAGGGGACTTACCACCATAATTATGGCGTGTCCAGCCCCTCCAGGGTCTACGCCCTATGCTTGGGCACCGCCGGTACCGCCCTAGTTACGGCACTGAGAACGTTTTACGCATAACAACACCCAAAAAAGCAATACATACCTTCATCAATCTCCATTGAATGACCATTATTCACGTCTTCCGCCTTCACATTTTTATCATTCTCTTTCCCATCAACTTTCTTAACAGCCCCCACAAGAAAATCCTTCGGCAAAGAATTCACATCGAAACCCAACATCGAATTCTTTTGGCTCATAGAGTTCATTTTGCCTTGCGTTGTCACCATATCATCTAGTTCATCTTTCAAGGCATTTGTGATTGAGTTGAGGAGGGAATTTGAGTCTAAATTGGGTTTTTCTGTTGTTTTACTGGTTGTTGTTTTTATTGTTTGTGTTAGGACTGATGATCCGACGGTTACTTTTAGGTTTAAAGTTGATGCTGTGGTTGGCTGAAAGTGTACATTAGACAATTACTACATTATTCTAAATTCTTTTTCCACAACTAACACAATGTCGTCTAGTCTCAAGCTAAAAAGAGCTTGTTTTACGAGTACTAGACTTTTTTATTATTATTATTATTATTTTATATTATTAACTGATAAACATTCTTAAACAGGGTTATTTGCAAAACACTTACAACCTTGCAGGACTGTATTACTAACATTATAAACAATATCTGGGTAGGCACTGCCGTGCCGTGGCTTGGCTGCTTCGTTACTTACTTTAGAAACTAAAATATTTGCATCACCTCCACGACGGTAGCGAAACGGCGAAGCCATACATTTTTACTGATATGTAGAATTTATGAAGTTAGGGTCGGTAGAGTTAGGCCGTGTAGATTTAGAAGCTTGGCTCTACATGAGATCTGATACCTTTTTCACAGGCCAAACCTTATGTGGTCGTCTTGGCAACATTTTACATGAAATGTTTTTGGTGGGTTACTTTTTACAAAATTAATTTACCAAAAACAAGCCTCCAAGATTTTGTTATTCTATCTAACACATTTCAACTCTGTATTTTGTTACAACTACCTACGTCTGTATGACACGACCCACGCAAGCGATACCCGCTCCCCTACACTATTGTACTATTGCTTGCTTCGCATAGACTTCGTAATATTTAGAACATTCAATTTTTTATATTTGTATAAAAATCTGCCGAATTAAAATATGATAAATTTTTAAAACTCTTAGAACAAAAGTTGTTGTTTATGATATTAGTAACATAGTCCTGAGAGGATGCCAGTGTATTGCAAATAACCCTGTAATAATAATACCTAATTATCATCATCATCTTCCTGCCCTTGTCCCGTTTTTATTGGGGTCGGCGCAACACGTTTTTTTCTTCCGTTCTGTCCTGTCACTCGTCACGCCTGTATACCTAACTACAACAAAAAATAAACAAGCCCCTACCTTAATTTGAGGTAAGATCATATTAGCTTTAGAAAACGCAGCCATCTTGCCAACTTTCAGCAACAAATCCGGTGGTATAGGTTGTAATTTCGATGCTGGCAACACAAGCTTTTTCCCCAGGACTGGCTTAGGTTTCGGTGGCGAACCAGCATTCTTCTCATAGTTGTCGTAATTTAAATTATGATTCGTTAATGATTCTTTAAATTGACCTAGTAAATCTGTTTTTATTGTTTGTAATCTGAAAGTAGACATAAAATCATTATGTTTACACTTATATGTAGGTATATCTATACTAATACTAGCTTTGCCCGCGCGGCTTCGCTCCCGCTCTTCCCTACTCCACCCTACTATACCCAACTCTACCCTACTCTACCCTACTCTACCCTACTCTACCCTACTACTCTACTCTACTCTACTCTACCCTACCCTACCCTACTCTACCCTACTCTACCCTACTCTACCCTACTCTACCCTACTCTACCCTACACTACCCTTTTTTTTTCCATAAGAACCTTCTCCTCACAATAACAATCACAACAAAAAAAAAATCAGCCAAATCGGTCAAGCCGTTTTCATGCCAAGTCGTGACAACGGAAAACGGGGGTCATTTTTATATATATAGATAGATTATAAAGAGGTAAAATTTGTAAGTTTGTATGTAGAGGGTACTGGTCCGATTGCTAAAATTTTTTCACCAATCGAAAGCTGCTTTATTCCTGAATGACATAGGCTATATTTTATGTACCTACGCGGGCGAAGCTGGGGGCAAAAGCTAGTTTACTTATATATAGGTATTTAGCATAATCAACCTTATAATTTTTCCTTCACCGTTTTAAGAGCAGTAATAAATTGAACATTGCATTCGGAGGCGAACCAAGGTCACCGACGTAGCTCAAAGAATCGCTAAACTAAAGTGGCAGTGGGCCAGGGCACATTGACAGATGGTCGATGGGGCCGAAAGGTTCTAGAGTGGCGACCGCGGACCGGAAATTGCTGCTTTGGAAGGCCTTCCATAAGGTAGACCTGCGACCTGGTGAGAGTCGCGGTAATGCGGTGGATGTGAGACGCACAGGATCGGTCGTTGTGGCGACGCTTGGGGGAGGCCTATGTCCAACTGTGGACGTCTTTCGGCTGAAATGATGATGATTATTGAACCCGCGACTCACAAGTCGGGGCCACCACTGCTCAGGCTGCCCACCCTTAGGTATTTACTTCCAAAGGAACTCTTTAACCCTTCAACCGTCGTCGGATTAGTTTCGCTTTTTAATTCATGAATCCCCAAGCGACCACCGGTGGCCGCGCATCTATTGTGTTACTATTGTGTCTCTAATTGACGGTATCTGAAGGGTTAAAATGGTTTAGGGGTAGGCGGAACAGAGAGTAAAGTCCCACAAACCTCCGTTGAAAAGGGAGAATCCTCCGAACAGACAAGTGTTATAGTTTGGTGGGCTACTGCCCGATAGATGATTTCGGGCTGTCGTATATATTCAAATCGCGCGGAGAAGTTTGAGATTGACGCGGAGTCATAGATGTCGCTACAATGGCAATGTCATTTTCTTTCTTTATTTATTTCTTTTCTCGCCTGAAAACAAAGAGAGCAAAAAGAAGTAACATACCTGACTTGAATGCTGTCATACTCCGAACAAGTCTTGAAGCACTTCTTACATAGTATTTTGGTATGAACTTTATTCTCGACCACCGGTTTGCCAACGATCTCACTCACTACCTCTGACACTTTCTTTCCGGATTGTAATGTGTTCTGAAATTGTATAATCATCAAAATTAAATCAGGACTAGGAATTTTGTATAGAGAAAGAATTGGAATGTGCCGAAGAGACGTTTGCCTAAAGGCACAGAAAAAATAAATCCTAAAATTACGGTGTTTTACCCTCTCCTCGTGAGAAAACCTGAGTTCCAGCAGTGGCAATGCTACCGTAAAATTATAAACATCGTTAGATTATAATCTACCTCGCGCGTTTGTAAACTGTCAATAATTAAAACACAATTTAAAGTATTGTTTTTCTTTAACATTGTTTGTTTTGTTTACATTCGATACCAAACATATTAATAAGAAATATGGCAGGGCGCATAACGTTCCACCAACCAGCGCGCAAGATTCATTACGTTCTATTCCATTTCACAATTTGACGGTTTCACTTAGATATATTATAATTTAACGAAAAATAATGCGTTAAATTGTAAGTTGTATGTAAAACCTAATCTACGAAACTATGTGACTGTTTCCGCTGATGCTAAGTTATGGAGCTGAAATAAAATTAGTGATAACATGACGAGCGAGAGGGTAGAATGGAAGAAAAAAACGTGTTGCGCCAACCCCAAATAAGATGGGACAAGGGCAGGAAGATGATGATGATGGATTGGTATCATAACGCTTTTAAGACAGGATACAAAACCAAAACCACGAGGTAAATGGTAGACATTCCACCCATACGCACAAAGCGTTTTGCGAACCTTTCGAACACATTTATTGTGCGTACAGCCAAGGAGTGCAATTCCCTGCCGGAGTCTGTTTCCTGATAGCTACAACTTAGGGGTCTTTAAGTCAAGAGTGAATAGGTTACTTCTAGGCAAGCGTGTTTCATCGTCGACCACATCGTCGCTTACCATCAGATGAGATGGTGGTCAAACGCAAGCCTATCAATAATAAAAAAAATGATAAACTGTTTCATGTCGGATTTAATTTACTTATTAGCATAGTTTAAGATAGTATGACACACTTACATGTTCTCCAAATAGGCTTGAAGCATTTCGCAGTGAGAGACCCGCTTTGTTATCGCAAATAAAGCAACATAGGTTCATCCTGAAAAGATATTATTTTGAATACCAGAAAATACTGTAAGTTTGAAGAATAAGAGGTTTTTTTTTCTGTCGACGGGGAAAATCATCATTGACGAAACCCGCTCTTGGGTGGAGCGGGAGACAGTGTCAGAGTCTTACTGACTAAAAACCCCGCGCCGTTCCTTCTAGCCTTCATACCGGGGCTCTAGTTTCCTTTCGGATAACCCCGACCCCGGTAGGCTTCGACCCAGATGGGCCCCTCCTGTTGCTGACAACTCCTTGAGGCAAGAATAAGAGGTGGAAGACAAAATTATGATACTAACAAACCTTGCAGGACTGTATTACTAACATCATAAACCAAAACTTTTGTTCTATGACTTTTTACAAAACATAATTTATTGAACAAAAACAAACCTTCAAGATTTTGTTGTTCTATCTAAGACATTTCAACTCTGGATTTTTTTACATTTCCTGCCACACAGACAGACATTGGTTGATGGACCCAGAGCGGGATGCTCCTACAGTTGAGTTGTTATTAACTAAAAATGACATTTTTTGTTGCTTTGCTCCATTTAACTAACTGACTTCTTAAGCATCACTTGTTTGAAAGGTATTTTATCTCAGGAGTTATTCTACTAGGATAGTATAGTAACCTATGTTGTAAAACATACAGTAGAACGAGTCAGATTGCGAGAACCAAATTTCAATGAATGGTTTATCGGCCTCACCATTGAATTATAATGGATAATAATAATAATTTATTCAAATAACATTTGTTGAACGTAAAGCCAACAGTAATAAGGTTTTTCATACAGTTCAGTGCATAAAAATATACTAATATATTATTAAAGGTGCAAATAATCGTGGTTCAGATATGCAATGTTTCTTAGTGGACCATCTGAACTAGGTTAATTTAAACCTGTGTTTCAGGCCATCACATAAACAAACATCCAAACTTTTAGATCTTTTTAATTCACTAAACTCTAATCGAATGCCAGTGTTAAGATAAGATAAGATAAGATAAGATAAACTAAGATTCAGTGTGATTTCGACAATTAGTCCTAAACGGACCATTGTATGTAGCCCCAGCCACCTCTCTCCAAAAACTGTTTATAGGCCTTTACGGTTTTTCAGGGCATCTCAGGATCCCAAGGTTTGTGAACCTGTGACACCTGTGCAGGTAAGGAGCCTAAGATTCTTTAAAATTTCGTCAATCCAGTCGGCCTACACTTTTACACTTTAACAGACTTCATGATTGCCACCGATGCTGAAATTACCATACCCATCTACTGGCCTTAAAGAACCTTTAACCTTGAGATATTTACTGTATGGCCTTTAAAAGAGACTTTGACCCCTGAGTTTGTTTCGGTGTTTATTCTCAGGGTAGTCAGCTAGGAAACACTGGCCTCATCTAGGGTTGCCAGGTCCTGAAACTGAAAAGCCGGACAATCTATCCTATTTAGCCGAACATTTAATCAAAAAGGTCGATATTTTTTTAAGTCTAATAAAATTCATAAAATCTTTTTGAATTCTAAAGAAAAAACAATAAAATTAAGTGATATTTTTGCTAGACTCCTATCCTCCTAGATTTTTTTTCCGCTCTACTTGTGCTAGCGATACAAGGCAAGGCAAAACTCTAATGACAATTCTAAATAAAATGGTCTTTAAAAAGCCTAACAAAAGCCAAAAATGCTCAAATTTGGCCGGACACGCAACTAAAAAGCTTGACTAGGTATGTCCGGCTTTATCCGGACGCCTGGCAACGCTAGCCTCATCTAGTTTAAACTAACGAAAAAAACCATTGAGGTGTAAAAGTGTTTTATAAAACCTATTTGCAAAATAAATATTATTTATCATTTAGAGTTTATTAATAGAAAAAAAGAACCTATTATGCAAGCATTTCTAGGGTACTCAGTCAGTGATAAGTAATTACTTAAATAAATAAAACAAAAAGTTTGGATTTTATAACTAAAATAACATGAATGTTGACCGAAAAGAGGATATCTGGTTTTATGAACGCCTTTTTAAAGATTTTGTGGTTTGAGTTCAAACAATAACATCAACATTAATTTATTGTTTGACAGATGTTATCAGAGAAAAGTATTGGAAACTAATCTTATAGAAATAAGATTTATTTTTTTGATTAAATGAGAATTTAAACAATAAATCACGTTTCGGTAAGAACACGCATTGCTTAATTTTATTCTTCTTATGTAATTCCGATGACCTAAAAATGCGTATTCTTGTTATTACAAAAATCTAACAATGTTTACATCGTTATCGGTCACCGATAATTTCAAATTTACTACCACCTACACGAAAAACATTCGAGTTTGTCACAGAAAGATCGTCTCCCTAGATATTTCGCATAAAATGGCAGCCATTTTGCAACTCTAGATGTAAATTATTCATTCATACGGCGAAAAATGACTATGAAATCCACTGGAACCCACTTACCTGGCCAATTTTTCCAATTGTCTTCGGGTAATTTATTAGTTTTTGAAGGTTTTCACTCGGTTTTATAAATAATGTTGTCAGCAATGGACCGCAAGCAGGCACCATTACGTTTTTAATCTTTTTAGTTCAATTTCTCACCGGTAGATGGTGCTTTGCATCTGTTTCCGGTAATATTGTTCTTTATTACATTGTTTAATCGACTATTATAAAATAAAAACTATTTGTTTGTAAACATGTATTTTTGTAACGGAACTCGATGCATCTCCCAGAACGAGACGTGACGTGTCGTGTATTCATTTGCAGGTATTGTAAATGTATCTCGCATACACGCATATGAAACAAACTTGTGAATCCTTTCAGAAATTTAATTCCCAATCCCAACAAATCTTCTACAAATATTCAACAAATACAAGAGTTTCCTTCGCTGTAAACAAGCCATGCGTGGGCAAACACTTAAGATAAGTGATTATTGAATGATCTGGTACGTATAAAAAATATACAAAAAGAGAACCTGCCACCCACCAACCACTCTCGCTTGGTATATTATTCGTCTCGCACTGCCTCGCACACTTCTAACGATTGAAGCGAGTGGCAAGGCGATTGTTGAGGCGAATGGCGAGCACGAATTTGTATTGTTAATTGTATTGTCTGTGCGGAAAATATACAATCGTGGGATTTCTTAAGATTTCGTAAGTATAGAAATCACAATAAAATAACATGATAAAAAAACCTGTGTCAACATAATATACGTTCAAAGACTTTTGGCATTTGACGAATGACTGGGCTGGGCTGGGATGCTATTCAAAAACTTTAATGTTGTTTTCACAGACTATAAAGATAGATAGATAAATTCTTTATTGTACACCAAAAATAAAAAATTACATAAGAAACTTAAAGTTAATAGGGTGTCACAATGGGCGGTCTTATCGCTAAAAGCAATTTTTTACAAATAACCTTTGGATGGATTTGACCGAGGAGGAGAAAAAGACAAACACGGTTTTAATACTCTGTGCAGCTGATGCATAACTTTGTTCTATCATTTTCAGGTTTCCAAGTCCTAAGAACAATATTATGTATTTATCTACACCTATTAATAAAATTAAAGTGCCTGTTTGTAATATCGTTATTTTTTTTTACTAAAAGCTTATGAAACTATTACATAAAACATTTTTTCTCTGCCTGTCTGTTACGGCTAACCTTCGAAACGGATGGACTGATTTTGATGGACTTTCGGTGGTTAGTTGATAAAGAGTAGCTTATGCTATTTTTAATACAGAAAACGAATTAAGAGATCTGCGCAAAAAAACTTCGTATAATTGTGACCTGTATAATTGTGCCATGTGAATAAAATTAAGAGATAAATCTAAGGTCTCTCCTTTTATATCATATAAATATACAACGGCACGCACGGTGGATGCGTGACGCACAGGACCGGTCGTTGTGGCCATGCTTGGGGGAAGCCTATGTCCTACAGTGGACGTCTTTCCACTGGTATAATGATGAAGATGAACAACGGCAAACTTTTGTCATCAATTGTCTTGGCCATGTTACTTCAGCTGAGTATTTGTTGACTAGCGCAGGGAACAATTCTCTATTACCAAAATTCTACGCCACATTTTTTTAATTTTTATCAGTAAGCAGGATTTTTTGGTGGGATTTTTTTCAAGTGAAGTTTAGTGGCTGTTTTAAATAGGTAATAGATATGCCCGGGTTATGGTTAGTCCTCATGGGAATTGAACATAAAAGGTAAAAAAATATGTCCAAGGGCCTTACCTTGACGTTTTAAAACGTCAGTCCGGTCAGTTGCTGTCATCCTTATTGTAAAAATTATTAACATCAGAAGAATCACTATCGTCTCCAATTTCAATTATAAACCTGTCTGTTTCTTTGTCTACAGATATTCCGTCATTCTGAAGTGGCGGAATCCAATAGATGCGGGATGGACAGGATTGTGCATTATGGCGACACTTGGGGGAGGCCTATGTCCAGCAGTGGACATCTGTCGGCTGAAATGATGATAATGATTCCGTCATTGTAGTAATTGTTGAGAGTTTGAGACGGATGACAGGCTCCAATTCAATTGTACTGCAATTCTTTTAAATACCGAATACGCCACGCCACAATTTCGTACCTCTCTTTAACATCTTTTTAGAACTACTTTTTTTTTTAAATAAAATCCCATTCTCCTCATAATTCTCCATAAAATGGTGCGACTGCCGTGTTTGGACATCTCTAACACGCGCTGACATCACTACGTGCCGGGCGACAGCGGGCGGAAGCGGAGGTCGCGGGGAGACGCGCTCGCCGCACGTTAAAATCGATACCCTTTCGCATTTGGTATAGAAATGTTGCTTGTTACAGTAGGCAACTCTTTAGACAGACAAGGGAGCCAACATTACAGCGAAGGGAATTCTTACGTGAAACGCACTGGAGCGAAAAAGAGAGATTGAGCTATACACCCTTTATAGCTCCATCCATAAAACAGTTCAGTTTAGGTCGTAAATAGGATCGCTTTAAAGCTTGTGGTAGGGCCTTAATTCCTACAGTATCTCATTCAATATTATTGTAACAGGAAATAACACAATGTTTTAATCAAAAACATCATTTATTTGTTTCTATACAATTTTACAATTTCTTGCGTCTCGAGTGCAGCTCTCTATAATAATAATAATTATTCTTTTGATAATTCTAAAAATTTACAATAAAAACTAATGTTTTTTTTTGAGATTTAAAATAATATACTTACTATTTACATATCAACATATTTTTCTCGCATACTTTAAATTATTTATACATTAATTTCTTTTAATTGTATTTTTTTGTGTTGTGCAAAATTTTGAAATGCATATTTTGTGAAATTGTTACTAATGTGGGATACTGCATCAGTTTTCATAGTTTTTATTTGGATCCTAAAATTCTTCACACACTGGAATTTATCAATCATATAAAAGTATAATGCGTAAGTACCTAAAATTTTGCCAAGTAGGCTGGGTCGATTAAGGCAACCGCTAATTTCTCTATGAAAATAGGGACCCCTAAAGTATAATATTTATAACTATGTACTACATATTTTAAGTGTTTGTTATAACATCGCCTTGGACGTGTCTGTAAAGATGTTATAATATAAATTTGTAAAGAAATAAATAATAAGTTTTTAAATCTACTCAACTCATTTTTCAAAATAAATTTATCCAAAATCAAATAAGTTTATTTGTGCATACAGATACAGTTTAGGTATTACAAAAAATTTCTGATCTTTAGGTTACACGCGTAGAAAAGAGATAGCGAGACATCCCGATTCCACATCCTGTCTTACTCACACAAATATTTTAAATGCTTATGCATATTTATTTTTAATGCTTTATTTCATAACCAATTTTTTATATGGATGGCAAAAAATGGTTTATTTTCAGTTTTATTTGTTGTTAAATACAGAACATATAAATAAAATGTTCAAAAACATTTTTATGACATAGGCTCTGCTAGGCATCTGTCTCTCTTTCTCTAACGTCGTCCATGCGCAGAGCCTAGTTACGTTGTTCGGGCTCGCCAAGTTACGTTGGTCGTATTGTAGCTTTTGTTGGTAGGTCATATTTTTAAGTCTTCGATACAGGGAAGATAAGCATTCGTCGAATTTTGTGGTTTCCGTAGATTTAATTCATGAATCCCCAAGCGACCACCGGTGGCCGCGCATCTATTGTCTTACTATTGTGTCTCTAATTGACTTTTTAATGGGTTAAAAAACTGATGCAGTAATAGGTTGTAACATCCTATGTGTCGCGTAAGCTAAGTATATAAATATGTAGATTGCGTCAAATGTTAAAAAATAAAAGTTGTGTGAAAGTTTAGCTTTTTCACTTTTCTAGTGAAATTGAGCAATTTCATGTTTTTATAGAAAGTGATACTTAATAATTGATAGGTAATCAATATAATCATAGACATTCAAGTCATGAGTAAGTAGAAATAGGGTTGTCAGTAAAAAAAAAACTCCCCAATTTAAGGAAGAATATAGATCAGTGCGATTTTTCATCAGTTTATGTTTTAAAGATTTTATTTAGTTTTAAATTGACAAGTCGTAGAGAAGTAGCTCGTTTAATAGTAAAGTGGTAAACAAATGTCTTTTTAAGAAAATAAAAAGCATTATGGTTTTGGTAGGCATGTAGGTTAGTGGGATGTACAGTCGCCAACACAAGTTTTCAAACCAACATAAATAATTTTTTTTAATATTTCATATAAATTATTGCAACTTATTAAATGTGTAAAAGCCGACGACAATAGTAAAAAAAGTTTACTAAGGTGATTAATATTTATTATAATTATAAAAAATAATATTTAATCGGTTCGAAAATCAGTGTTACCATGTTTCCTGCGGTAGTAGTGTTTGAAATGAAAGAATTTGTTTGTGTTGA
Source organism: Mythimna lalbum (assembly GCA_949319445.1). Taxonomy (NCBI): domain Eukaryota; kingdom Metazoa; phylum Arthropoda; class Insecta; order Lepidoptera; family Noctuidae; genus Mythimna; species Mythimna lalbum. Next base: position 3,606,474 of record OX439370.1, on the reverse strand, counting down.
CATGTATTTAATGTTTATCATGTAACTACAAGACCTAATTTCAATAAAATGTAGGCTATAAATGAAAATAAAATACAATAATATTCACTATGTGCCACCGTGCTGTTTCTCGTGTTTTGTAAAGCATCGCTTAGCGAAATTACGCGAATAGACATAAAAACTGATTTCAAATAAATTTTATATTTTTATAATAATTTAATTTAGTTTTTCTTCATCAGTTTTGTTGTCTACAACGTGTGTAGTTTGATTATTGCGTTCTTCTGAGTAGAATAGTGTCATTTCGTCAGTAATACAATATCAAAAGTATAAGTTTATCAGTGACAATGCAAAAAAAAAATTAAACATATTTTCTCTGTACATTCAACACAAAGAAGGTAAGCTATCACGACATCGAGGTCCTAATTCTAGAACATTTAGTTTTTTTCATTCGAAAATATTCCTAGAGAAAAAGATATGCATCTATTTACCTGATAACATTTATTTACTTCAGCTATATATAGGACTAGTCGAACGCTGGCTATAACACTGTTTATGTAATTTGACATTAGTAGTTTACTAGAAAAATTTGCAAATTAATTTTAAAGGAAAGGAGAGTAAGTTTTGCTATTCATAAACAGTAATATAGACGAGCTACCACAATGTCACACCATACAAACATCTATTCCTAGACACAAAAACAAAAAAAAGATTTTTTTTTTAAACAGCGCGATTATGGTGTCTCCAATATCATCTGACCTTATTATTCTAAATCCTTGTGCAAGGCTTATTACTCAAATTTTAAGTCGAATCATCGCTATATTTTAAGAAAAATTTTTAGAAAACTTTACTGTTTTATTTCTTTCCTCTAATCGAATATAATTGACATTGCAATGACACTTACTACTAACCTAAAGAGTGCTAAACTATTTCTTACATTTAGATACTTTTGGTTCCTAAAACATTTTTTAATATGGTCGATAGATCGCCACTACAAACTAAAAAGGTGCAAACTTAAGAAACAAGCACATAAGCGTGGTCTAATAAAAACCAAAAATAAAACAATTGTTTTCTATAATATACCTCAGTTTCTTTATTTCTTGTACATTTCACAACTGTCACGTTTTACAAAACAACCAAGTTTTTTAGATAAATTACAAATGCGCACGGCCATATTTTTTGTCCGTTTTCGCGCACACATGAGAACAAGAAAGAGAACTAAGTACTTTTTCAATATTACTCACAAACTAATATCATTTTTTTTTTTACTAAAAATCCTCACTAAAACGGGAAGCAGTGCTGTCTTCATCGCTCGTCACAATAGCGTCTATGTCAATTTCTTGAAGATGAAAGCAGCACTGCTAAAATAATAAGTAACTAAAGTCTAATTAATCAAATTAAATGGGAATATTACTTATCGATACCTAAACCGCTAAGTCCACAAATGAAATGCAGACGCATCCAATGGAGCACCGCTCCTCTAAAGAAAAAAAGAAAACAAAGAAAAAATGGAAATGTAATAATGTGTAATAATATGAAAAAAACATGTTACTGTGTCTAAAATTATATTAAAAAAAACTAACTGTTAATGTCTTTATAAGAGTGATCTAGATCACAAATTGTAAAAATAAGGAATTATTCAAAAAATTGCCGTCACGGGAAATTCGCCCGCCTCTCAATTTGTGTGGTAACTTTATAGAACATGAGTTGTAAGGTGAAAGCGGGTGAATTTCTCGTGTTTTTTTTATAACGGCAATCCCCCATTGTCCCCCCATCGCACTCGTAGTGGTGTGCCTGTGTGTGTGTGTGCCATCCGTCTTGATATGTGTGTGTATGTGCGCCACCTCATCGCCGTTAGCTAGAAGCAAATAGTTTTTAGTGAGTATGAATGTTTTGAAGATCCAGTTCTGACCGAAAAAGACTTGGGAAGATTTTTTACATTGGGAGAGTTGAAGAAATACAATATCTGGGCGTTACACGGTACATCAGGTTTGGGGAGTAATATTTGTGTAACAGTTTTTTTTTTTCTAGAATAAGATGTTCCATAATAATACCCTGGTACTGTATGAAGTTTGGAAGAAAAGTAGAAATACAAAGGGACACTGGTGTTGACTTTTTTTTAAATATTATCTTTTAAGGCCAAACTGTGAGTAAGTACCTAACCGAATGTTTTGTCAACCAATGAGTAGAAAAAAGATATAAAAATGAAAAAAAAAAATCAATAAGAAGAATAAATAAAAAACTAAAAATTGAGCAAAAAATGTGACTAAGTGAAAAAGACATGTAGTATTTAGTGTTTCTTTTTTAAATACATTTCTCTAATTTTATTATTTGTCACTGTGATATGTAGTTTCGAAGCATATTATACACATACGGACGTACGCTAGACGTAACTTAAAAAAGAAATTGACATTTCCGATCGGACAAGCTACTGTACAATCGGGCACAACAGGCTTAATCTTACAATAATATTTTTATTTTATCCTACAAATCTAAGTCAGCGTATTTTTAAGTACAAATCTATTATTATTAAGCTTAAAAGCATTGTGTTGTCACACAAAAATATAAGATGTTGTGCACGAGTGTACATGGGATATACACTTATACATATCTACATGTGTACATATACATAGCTGTTTATAAATTGACATAGCACATATTACGCTTTTATTATCCACAAAAGATATGTCATTCCTCTCAATAGATACATTTATAAACTATTTTTTACTACTTGCCAGCGCGAGATTTAAGTGCAGGCTTCGACAAAAGGTAAGAAAACTGATTTGATTATTAAATTGGGTACAAATAACTGCTCCCACTCTACATATCTCACTAGTAAAGCCTTTAAAACAGATTTTTATTGCAGGAATGGTCCATATTTGTTTTAAGTTAGTAAAAATAAATAAATAATTATTTTTTTCAATGTAACATCAGTGATTAAACTCAAAAAATGGTAGTGGTTATTTCACATAAATAAAACTAATGTCCTCCAAGCTAAGAATCAATCATATATCTTGAGGAACAGAGAATGGTAAATACTGATTTATAAAAACTTTAATATGTGGGTAGTCAGAAAAAGAAAATGTTTTACTGAGATAAGTAGAGCATATATAATAACTAGTAAGTACTAAAATAATTTCATAATAATTGACTTTGTAATTCTAATAAACCAGAAAATAACAGTTAAAATTAAATCTCGCGCAAACAATTTAAAATTGAAATTAACTAATTAAATTTCTTAAACATTTAACACCGCCGTTTTATATCCACTCATTTAATTATAATTATAATTATTATTATAATTATATTTTTTTTTTATTGAAGATGACACTTGAGTACTCGATTGTACTTTTATAACAACTAAACTGCTGGACAAATTTTGGAGTTTTTTTTTTTGCAGAAAAGCCAAATATATAATTTCAAAATAAATAACATTGATTGCTTAAGTACTCTATAAAAATTATTTAGAATATTAGTGCCATCCAGTGGACAAAATACAAGTTTTCTCCAATATTATGCCCAGCAGTGGACTGATGCAAAATATGTATAACAGCACTCATATGTATATACAACAGTATTTTCTATACATATATGTTTTTTATATATTTAAGTTCTAACTTCTTCATTAGACTTTGGCTTAATTTTTGGCTTAGATAAGTCAAGGAACGAAAAGCAGGTGTTACGTTTTTTTTTTTAGAGAAATGTCAAATTTTTGTCATAGATTTTTTACGAAGTAGAAAGTTTGGTATCTTTAGAAAATCTTTTAAAATTATCTTTTAGGAAATTATGTGTACAATTTTTTACTATAAGAATAGAGAATATTTCTTCATCAAAATAATTTGCAGGTCAAAATATAGCAACGTTTTGAATAGAGTAGGTACAGATACAAACAAAATATATATTAGTGGTATATTAATGATCAATGTTTACTTTATAATAAATATATATAAAATAAAAATATTTAAAGAGGTAAACGTTTTTTCTAGTATTGATAGGCTCGCGATTGACCACCATCTCACCTGATGGTAAGCGAGGATGTGGTCGAAACGTCATTTTGTTTTTTTTTTGCTCCCAGTCCATCGACAAAATATAATGGCTAGCACTCTTGTGCATCCGCTAGCGTCAAATTGATAATTTCATGTTATATTCAGTAAAAATGACGAATATATTTAAAAAAATGTTGGTACGTGAATCTCATGAGTTTTGGTCGATTTTGTTGCTATATTTTGACCCATTAGGACTGTATAAGCTGATATCTCTATATTTTTGCTTTTAAAATTATATGTTACCATTTTACTTAGGCAAAGCATATTTAAAGTTTTTGTGTGTTCATACAGGGCAAATCGAATTGATTTGCAATATTCATATGTCTATGGAATTGCATAAATAATTAAATAAATGACATAAATGAATTGACCGTATATCGCCAGAGGTATTTTCGCTTATAATTTTTCATCTTCGATTTTGAAAAACGTTTTCTTTAGCCATGTAGTGAATAAAAATTGTTTTGCGAAAGGCATGTTGTTTGTTTTAGTATAAGTATCTATTATAAATAGTTACTTTGAAATTATAATATAGTTATTAATAATTTTATTACAAATACATTTTTTTGTCAATTAATTTTAACCTCTTTTTTATAAACCAAAACAATATTATTTAAGTACTTAAATCCTGCTACATATTTCTTTGAATTTGGAGTTTTTTTTTAATAAATTCATATTTTTTTTGTTATATTTCACCTGTCGGAACACACATAACTTTTTATTTTTTATATATTTTTAGCTTTGCACAGACACATTACTTTAAAACACAAGTAAATATAGAGATAATCAATATTAAAATCTATGGACCCTACTATCCAAGAATGAGGACAGACACGATAGGAAATTATTTAAAAAACCTCTCAAAATCGGCTCAGTCTGCAACATTATCCCATAGAATTTTGACTAGTAAACGAAAAAAAAGCATATATTAAATATTAAGAAGACACCTATTTTTACTAGGCCGATACTCTATAAAAATAAATAGAAAAATTTTGAGAAAAAAAAAAATAACAAAAAACAAAATGGCAGGATATTGTGAGATTGAGAATCAACATTGACTATAATATTTGCCTCTACCTACTTTGTGCAGACAAATACTCGGCATAAACTACGAATAACCGAAAAACTTAACATATTTATTTTTCCACGCTGGTAACACTTAATCTTTGGCTTGCCAACAACGAAAACTAATGCACAATATGACAACCCGGGGTTGCCATTTAAAATATCAATCCGATACAACATTGGTCCGTCACCTCTTTAAAATCAAATGTACATGTCTTTTTAAACACTTTGATAGTATTCTTTTCTATACCTTAGTGAATGTATTTCTTACTAATAGTCATGTTCAGCCATGCCATTATTCTGGCCTTGTCTCTGGTTGTTCTGATCCTGGTTTTGATTTTGTATCTTGTTGGGATTCTGGCCCTTCCCCTGTCCGATTTGCCGCGACGATGAGAAGCACAGCTTCATTACGAACGGGAATTTTGCACCTGGAAATGATAAGTTGAATATTAAATGAATGGTTGGTTAAAGAAGTTTCAATATTTGAAGCAGCAAACAAATTGGAGGCACATTTTTTTTACCGCAATCGTGCCGATTGTGACTATTCTGCCATTGCCGCGTTGAGTGGCTATTTTTTTTATTTTTAGCGCATTACTTTGACACTTAAAAGTAATTTGACAGTTGACATTTGACAGTCGAACTAATGTCATACAATAATTATATTACTAATTTAAATGTTGAAGTTCAACATTTGTTTGTTGGGCAACAGAAAAGAGGACTTATATTGAACATCATTAATTAAATTATCACTTCCATCATACCAAGCATTTTGACAGTTAAAAGAATGTTGCCAGGAAGGAAAATAAATTAGCACTATTATTAGATTTTTGTAGCAACCTGTTGATAAAAATGTACAGTAAAAATATTTATAATTACACCATTTACAAATACTTTTGTACTGTCTAGGAGTAGATAACTTATCGACAATAAGCGATATAATCGGTCGATTAATGTCATTCATTTAGTAAAGGCAGTACTGTCATTCCTTTTTTTGTAGATAACTGACACCCAGAGTTAAGCAGTTTAAGGTATATTCACTCAACTTGCTCAACTCTGTGGAAAATAGAAATGTTTTGTTATTTGTATAGTCTATCTAAAAAGTCAAACGTCTTGATACTTTTTGAAGGAAATAAAAATCTGTTGTTGGCAACGCAAATTTTAGTTGTCATTCACTTATTTCTGGAGATAATGATAGTTCTGCAACAGATGTTGATCGTAATATGGCTAGTGATGATGAATCAATAAGCGGAGTAGAACATTTAGAATCAGATTTCTCTTACGATTCCTGAGATATGTTATTATTTTAAACTTACTTATGACACTATTATATCTTTGCAAATGTATCCTACTTTTGTAATAAGAATATCATTAAAGAGACTGAAATAGGTATATTCTTAACGAAAATCTTTTGCATTTTTTGTTGTTAAAAAGTCTCCAAATAATAAAAAAAATCATTAAAAAAAAAGGTTCTTTTATTAGTAAACAATGATCAAGATCTCTTAATCAACCTTGATTATTGAACCAGTGTTGACTACTTCAGATTTCATTTTACCCTAATAATTACCCAAGTCGTTTGACTTTTTAGACAGACTATACCTTTCAAATAGTCCCATCTTTCTATTTTTAGAGCAAGACATCTTGGTTGTGCCATTCTTAGTTGCTGTATCAGCGCACCAATTCTGTGTTTTACGGATCCATAGCTCGTCAGGCACTCATTTGAGTTGGAGAGTTTCAAATGAGGGTCAAATGGATTTTTTTTGCCGGTTCTTCTATGGAGTTTCTTGCCGGTTCTTCTCCATAGGAAACGACCAATTTGGAACCTTGCACTAGCTTCTGAAGTTTTATAACTGCCCTTATTTGAATTTTTGAAGCCATTTGAGCCACATCAACGACCTGCGTTTTGTAGCGCAGTTTGAACATCTGTCTCCTAGTGCAAGTGTTATGTATTTTTACCTGGATGCTGTATGGTCGCGTGGTTGCACGCCATTATCGCCATGACCGACTGCGAAATGTTCTGGAACTCCATAAGGCCTGACGACGATCTGAAACATTTACATTTAAGATTTAAACGTCATTACTCTTGGAATCTTGGCCACTATAATCAGCATCAGCCTTTTTAATGTTCCCACTGCTGGGACTCAGGCCTCCTCTCTAGGAGAAAGAATGGGCCGTAATCCACCACGCGGGCCCAGTGCGGATTGGTGAACGTCGCATGTCTTCGAATTTTTGGTTCTAGGACATGCCGGTTTCCTCACGACATTTTCCTTCACCGTTTTGAGAGCAGTGGTATTGAAATAAATTACACAAAAGTAATGCGCAATGAGAAGTATAGCATGATCTCACCTCTCGCTCTTTAGCGGGAACTTAGAGATGGTGTGGGGAGGGGTGACTCCGTAGTCCTTGAAGACCTGCAGCAGCTGCTCGTCTGACACGTCGGGGGGTGTGTTAAAGAAGTGCAGCACCTGGAACAGTGGGGGTACTGCTTTTAGATGGGTGTATTTATAAAGAATTATGGACTTTAAATAAAGAGCATGAACTATTCCTCATAATTAGCATAAACTTTTATAATTGTACAGGGTTATTTGTAAAACACTGGCAACTTCTCAGGACTGTGTTACTAACATCATAAACAACAACGTTTGTTCTATGACTTTTAAAAATTTAGCATATTTTAGTTCATTTGATTTTTATACAAAAATAAAAGTATAAATTAAATAATTAATTCAATATTATTAATTAAGTTTAAATTGAACGTTCCAAATATTATGAAATGTATGAGAAGCAAGCGATAGTACAATAGTGGAGGGGAACGGGGATCACTTGCGTCGTGTCATACAGACGTAGGCAAGTATAGCAATATTTTTTTTTCTATACACTCGGTCCCAAAAACTTACCTTAGAAGGTGGCTGTATTCTGTTCTTGTGTATGGAGGCAGGGGTCAGAAACCTGTTGTTCTTGTTGCCGACGTAGTCTTTGAACGAGGGACTCTTGTCGGGCAGTGGGTACGGATTCATCACCTCCGATAGGTACGCCTGTTTTGAGAAACTGCAAATTGAAAATGAAAATGTCGTTAGGTATATTGTTATTTATTATTATAATAAATATAATTTGTTAAACAACATTATTTTTAGTAAATGCGAAATCTGAACATATACATCGCTAAATTTTGATCGTTTCAATCCCGTGGAGGGTCGATCCGGTACAGAAACACTATCGATTTGAAACGATAAAATTAAAAAATAAAGTACCTTTTTAAAAAAACTCGTATTAATTTACGCATGTACAAAATTAATTTCTTTAAGAAAACGTCAGCTGAGCGAGTCCAATGACCTGTAGGTAGTTAGTACGCAACGCCTACTACTGTATGTAATACGACAAAAAGTCTAGCGTTTATTCCGCCAGAATCGCACATCCACGACCAAATACTCCATCTCGTCAGCTATTCTGTCACCTATGGGGATTAAAGAGCTAAACGAGATGGAGTACCCAGTCGCAAACACACGACCCTGGCGATTAGGATACGAAAACCCTTGTCGGACTAATCCGACTTGGGCGGTTGAAAGGATACCCATTCGACTGCTTTCAACATTTCGAAAAATACTAAATATATTAAAATTGTGAGGGAATGAGCTATTCAGTTCAACTAAATGCCACTCAGTCGATAGGACTACAGTTTTTTTTTAGTGTCGATGTCCTATACAGGGTGTATATAGGGTGACTGGTAATTAGTGACCGATACTTAAACACGTAATTATACTCATGATTAGAAGCAAATTTCCCAAAGAAACTTTTTTTGTTTATATTTATTATTTAACTTATATTATTTATCGGGAACATGTGGGTATCTACACTGATTACATTCACCGATGGGTTTGCTAGTTTGCTAGTGATAGAGCACCCGTTCTGTTTGAACGGGTGCTCTATCGCTATTGTAGGTAAAGTACATGAGACAACGGCGTTACGCGGCTAACAGCTGAGAGACCGCAGGTGCGAACAGCTGTTTTGTTATTGTGATAAAACTAATGAATATAAAAAAAAAAGTTTCTTTGGGAAAGTTGTTAGTAATCATGAGCACAATCATGTGTATAAGTATCGGTCACTAATTACCAGTCACCTTATATAAATCGAAGAGTCAATTGATCGAATTGATGAATCAATGGGTTGATCAATAGATACAATACTCACGCCAACGTCAACGTGTAGTCTCCAACGGTAACATTGTTCAGGTTCTGCACACACCGCTCCACCGACACGCCGTCCCCCATCTGTACCATCGCCGTGCCTTCTTTAGTCTTCAGGAATTTTATCTGGAATTACATATAGCCAAAATTAATTTAACATCGATTCACAATACTTAAACGTACGTCTGACACATCATCATCAGCCTTTTTAATGTTCCCACTGCTGGGACTCAGGCCTCCTCTCTAGGAGAGGGAATGGGCCGTAATCCACCACGCGGACCCAGTTGGTGAATGTCCCATGTCTTCAAATTTTTTGGTTTCCTCACGATGTTTTCCTTCACCGTTTTGAGAGCAGTGGCGATGAAATAAATTACACAAAGTAATGCGCCTGGTTGGGTTCGAACCTGAACTCGTAAGTCGGGGCCGTTACCACTCGGCCACCACTGCTCTCCGACATACCTTGGTTAATATTTTTACCTTGGCTTAAATTATTCTGATATTAAGTATAAAAATAATTAATTTAGGACGTGACGATACGGTGGTATGTTTCGTTTACTCTGATGAAAAAAAAAGTAAAATAAGATTTTCTTTTTATAAAATTTAAAACACTAGAAGATATGTGTAGTATTGGATCAGAACAATAATACTGCATGGAACAGAATGTTGGGCTATGAAAAGGACGGACGAAAACAGATTACATGTAGCGGAGATGAGAATGAGAGAGGCCAAAGAAGAGGTGAATGGATTGTGCAGGTCATATGAAAGAAAAGGATTTTAATGATAACATGACTGGTGATAGGATAGAATGGAAGAAAAAAACGTGTTGCGCCAACCTCAAAACACGGGATGAATGACCTCTCACTCTTAAAACAGCTACGAAAATTTTAGTCGTAGTAAATCTTTTAGTATAAGTTAAACTCAACAGATACTTACTCTAACAACATTTCCGTAGAGACAGCACAAGTTGAACAGCCGATCAGCATTCACGGTCTGAGGGTCCAGCCCGTAGACCATCATCACGGCGCCTTGCTGCGGAGGACCGCCCTGCGGTAGCAGGGGACACTTTAGTGGCATCAAACAATACAGGGGAAGAGAGAGACAAGATTTAGCTCCGAAATAACACAATAGCAAAAAGAAAACCATAAATAACAGAAGAAAAATGAAGAACAAATAAATACTTGGAGTACTAAAAGAGACATGTAGCGACATCTATGACGCCACATAAGAACTACGAAAAAAATACGAAATCCTGCGTCGCGCAATCAAAGTTCTCTGCGCGATTAGAACATATACGAATGCCTTATTGCATTAAGGCCGCCTATGTACCACTACTGTACATGAAGTTTAAATAAATAAATATATACGACAGCCCGGTGTTTTACAGGTTGCATTTTGGAGAGTGCGCGCAGGAATTGCATGACTTGATTCCGCCATCCCATTTCTACCACCGGACAAACCGACGTACGGCGAGTATCCATCCTTACGTTGTTGAAACCTCCACGGTCCGGACTAAGCGTTTCGCTTCGTCATTTATACCGCGTACATCGAAGGACTGGAATAATTTGCCTGCTGCGGTCTTCCCGTCCGATTACAATCTGAGCGTCTTCAAGGCTAGAGTGAATAGGCTCTTAATAAACTAGTGCGCCTCACCGTCAACGATTGCATCACCGCTTACCATCAGGTGGGATTGCAGTCAAGTACTAGTTTATATCAGATAAAAAAAAAAGCCCGAAATCAACTAACGGGCAGTCGCCCACCAAACTATAACGCCTGTCTGGCCGGAGGATCCTCAAAGGAGGTATGTCGGACTTTACTCTCTGTTCCGCATACTTCTGAAGACACTATGGTTCAAGGCATCAGACAATATACAACATTATTTTCAGTATAAGTATGCGAAACCTGAATATAGTTTGTTCAGAATCAGTAACTGAATGGATTCCAATAGTTTTTACACCATGTTATATTTTTTTAAAGGTCACAAGTTGGACACCACCGACACTAAGTACAATACAGGTCACGGTAGGTCATAGCGGGCATTAGGCGCCAGCGCACAGCGCCGGGTGACCAGGTGACCATGTATTTATGTCGTCAACCAAGTACCATAACGGGCTGGTAACTTTGTAATTTTTTATGATACCGTTTTGAAATTTTGTACACAGATTCTTTACATAAAAATATTACACAGGTGTTTTAGGTTTTACATAAATTTAAAATAAGGTGGTATAGTTCGTTTAAATGTAACAAAACTGCATTTAAAAATAGAGAAAAGTTTATTTAATGGAGATAAAGTTTACTTAAATGTAGACTAAGTTCATTTAAATGTAGATTAAGTTAATATTTGAGGGGTTTAACTACGAATAATTTTGATAAACGAGGAGTGAATCTAGTTCCTTCCTGAAATTATTGTACTTTCAGGAACCCAATCAGAAATATAATGACTTCATTTTAAACACACAGGGTAATCGTACCCCCGTGCATGCGTTCACCCCCACTAGGGTTATAATTACCTGGTTCTGTGGCGGCATGTTGGGGTGGTGCATGGGCGGGGGTGGGACGAAGCCCTCGCCCCCGTAGCCTTCTGGGCCGTAACCGCGACCGTCGCGCTGGAAATAAGACGAATGTCATCAGAACATAACTTTTTGTAATAATAATAATATTTCACAACTATCACACAACGCCGTCTAGTCCCAAGCTAAGCAGAGCTTGTGTTATGAGTACTAGACAACTGATAAATTTCTAAATACATACATACATATTATAGAAAAATTACACCCAGACGCAAAACAAATGATCATCATGCTCATCATACAAACACTTGTCCTGGGCGGGGATCGAACCTCTGGCATAGAAGTCAGGACCACTAACCACTAGACCAACAGGCCATTCATTATGTAACATTATTCCAAACCATTACAACTTCTAGAAACTCATCAAGCTGCTCAAACAATAGTTTTTTTTTTTAATTCAGTTTTTTTAGCATTTCGATCCTTTTTACGCGTTAAAATTGCATAATTTTCGACCTACCAATAAAGATATTTTATAACATCAATTAAGGAAATGTAAATGGGCCTGTTGACGCCAATAAAACGATTCGCGTTCAATAACGATATCGATTAAACGACGCAATACCATTTCGATATTAATTAATTTCGATTTGGCTTCGTATAATGATAAGCAAATTATTCAATTTCATCTTTCTATGGGAAAACGGAGTGTAAGAGAAAGGTTACTCGTGTAATTTATTATATTCTATCCCTAGCTGGGGCCAGGGTTAGCTACTGCCAACTGGGGCAGGCTTCAATCCAGCTGGGTCCCTTCTATTTGCTGACAACTCCTTAAGGTGGTGCATCACGACTCACATTTTCACTGTTTTTCATACAACCGCTCATAATTGATTATGACGTTATTACACACTTTTCATTAGATATTTTGGAAACACAGTATCTTGTGGATATTATCTAGGTTTCTAAAGATACCAATTTCTAAATTTGTGTAAAACTAATCCAGTAAAAACCTCTGAAAATGTCCTATTTTGTATGAACTTTGACACTTCATAATTTGCCTAAATTAAAAAAATCAAAAAAGTAATCCTCTAGAGACCTTGCAAATTTTATTAAGATTCTAAATGATGACAACTTTTTTCAAAAACTTTTAAGGGTTTAAAAAAAACAGCTATTTCCTGGAGCAAGTTTTGTGAAATTTTCGAGTAAATCTCGGAATTACCGAATACTAACAGAGTTTCCAGGCGTTATCTCTCTTTTTTTGCGTTGCCTTTTCGTCAAACATCGCGTTGGATTGCATTAAATGAAGTAACAAGCTTTTAAACCATTTTCGATGTTTACGATAAGCGAGTGGAGAAAGACCCTCTTAAGGCAGGCGGAAACAGTGCGCGCCGTCGACGACTTGGGCTCGGCCCGTACAGTTACTGGACGGTCAGACTGCTACCCATTGCTCGCCGTCCGCAAGCAATGGGTAGCAGTCTTTCGGTGACCGGAAATCGGGATCGAAATCCCGGCGGCGGCGAGAGCGCCGTTGCCTGATTCGGTCGGCTTCCTCCTTTGTTGGCATTACTGCTCAATTTACGGAACGATCTTGTCAAATGTTGCTCTTCCTCGCGGATGGTAATGGACATGAGAATGATAATTACCGGATGATGTGGAGGTGGGGGCCCGTGTCGATCTTTCATCATCCCCGGTGGCGGGGGCCCGCCGCTTCCGTAGTCCATATCTGAAGAAAATAAAAAAGGAATCGTTAATTCAAAGAATATGTCAGAACAGAAGTAGTGGCTCCTAACTACTTCACAGGGATGAGTCAGTAGTGGTGAATACAAGAGGCTCCCAACTTCGATGAATAAATAGACTCCGAAAGAAACCAGTGAACGACAGACATATTAAACCAGCTGGAAGAAATGGAAGTTAAAACACAAGGTAGGGCAGGTAAAATAGAAAATACGATATCCAGTTCAGACGTGTTTTAGAAGTCTTTTTCATATCATGTCGTGGCAAGATCTTAGAATTGGCCAACTAAAACTGGCCAGATCGTTTTAACGTTAACTTTTGATGATTTGTCAATCCTAATTTGGGCATATCATTGATGTAGAATTTCAATGATAATAACAGGTTTGAAGAAAGTAAGTCAAACGAATATTGAAATATCATCAAACTCAATCCCCTCGCCAAGTTACAACCGTTTCGCTTGCGTCGAACGCTTCGAGTTGGCCAGGCCCCCAATTCTTTTGTTGTGACCACGTGACTGAGCGTTAAAATGACATCATTCCCGTACTTTTGAAGCTTTCTACTAGCATTAACGATTGCAGATTAGCAACTTGGCTAGAGGTACAGTTTTATTTAACTATATATCATGAAGTGATAAATTTCTAAGATCTGGACTATTTAATGAAAACATCATAGACATCAAACAAAAACTGATGTAAGATTATCGTGTCTAGACATTTATAAAAAGACCTATAGATTGTTCTTTGTCGTTTAAATAAAAACCCAAAAAAATTGCTGTTATCTCAATCTTGTGTAGGTATAATCCTGTCGACGCAAAGCCAATGAGATTTTTATTAATTTCTAGAGAATCTACTGGTATGACGATATCTTGATAGATGCTGTTATGTTTGTTAATTTTAATAGTGATATCAACAGCAAACTTCGTATTTCCTACGCTTATCTGTAAATCGTTTCTGAAGATGATATTTATTCACTTCTGTATTATATTATATCTTCGGTTCATGTATAAAAGATATATATTTTTGTAATCGCTTTTTTTCTCTATATCAACGAAATCTTCTGGAAAAAATATTTAGGATATTAAGTTCACCTCCATCATCATCATTTATGTTATAAATAAAATGATGATGACGATCTGTGAATTGTTCCTGCAAATAATTTTCTTTAAAACAATACATCTGTTAAAACAAATTAACTAGGATTTCACGACAAGTTGAATTTTTAACCACCACATGTTAAAAATGTCGATGCCACAGAAGAAATGCATCATAAGAGTCTTAAAATTAAGAAGGAACACAAATCTTGGAGTGCTGTCAAGATGCTGTGCCAGTTCTCTATCAAACACACAGGTGCCATCAACATGCAGGTCAGGTTTCAAATGAAAGTCGCGTGTGGGTATCAATGTATTTATTGTATAGAAGATGTTTAACAATAATTAATATGTACTGTAAGCTCTGTTTAGGTACTAACGTCCATATTTTTACGTAACTAAGAATTAATTTGGAAAAATATGAATGGTTACTTGAAATAAAAATTAAAATGACTTCTGAAAAATATTTCCAAAATAAGACTAGTAATCATTTAACTAGTCATCAATAAATATATCTTAGCCACGTAAAATGATTAGTTTAAGATATAGAAAATATGAATAAGTAAATAATGTCTTATCACAAGTAAAAGTAAGTGTAGTTGATAATGTAGTTTATCTTATCATTTATGAATTTAATATTATGAATGATAATATAGATATGATACTGAATAAAGTACATATTTAGTGATCTCAACGTTTATATGTAATTCATGTAAAAACTTAACTTTGTAATGGATTCTTAAAAATATGTGAATATTGTGTTTACAGTCATTCTCAAGAATAGTGATTCTGTTACAATCATGTGAACACACAGAAGTATATTATTGGTATAACAACATTAGTACTAACAACACAACATTTTAGTAGCTAACAATTAAAACACACTTATTTGGAGATATCTTCTAAACGAACTTTCTGTCCAATAGGCAATTCATGTTTGTTTAGAAGTAAATTGGAAAAGGCTTTTAGTATCTGTAATATTATAAAGATTTTTTTTTACTATCTTCAAATAAGTCTGTTAACCTTTTAACAGCTTGCGTCGGATTAATCCGACAAGTGTTTTCGTGTCCTATTCGCCGAAGTCGTGTGTTTGCGACTGGATACTCCATGTCGTTTAGCTCTTGAGCTGACGAGATGGATGTATTTGGTCGTGGTTGTGCGACCCTGGCGGAATAAACGTGAGACTGTTTGTCGAATATATCCGACGTAGGCAGTTAAAAGGTTAATCATATAAAAACTTTTGGACACAAAGGTTTGTTGCGTTCATTCGACATGCTCTAACGAGACCTTAGTGGGGAAAGTTCTTGCTAACATCATGCGGTCGTCTACATAGACGACATATATCTATGTCACATTCGTGTCAGTTTTACAGGAAAGTTAGCAGTTTTATACATCCAAACGTGTTTTAGGTCCAATCAGGGTCTATACACACCGTTCTGCGAGTGTTCGCAGGAATGCTGGCTGTGTTGGCTGCAAGAGTCCTCACTGCAGGATCTGGTTGTAGGCGGGGCTGGTGTCGAGGCATCTGTCGATGAGCCGAAGGATCAATCCAAGTCTTTGGTGCTTTGTTCCGAGTGTGCTGTTGTGTATTGCTCTTGAAACATTAATTAGTATAGTTCTTTTTGTTTGGTCGCTAAAAGTGTCTCAAGGTGTCGTGTGGTTAGATGAAGTCTCGTTTTGTCTTCGTATAATGTTTGTGATGTGAAAGTACCGCAGTGGTGTCATCCACAAAAATATAGACCAAATAAATAAAAGCAGTGTTACCCGAAATCAATGTTTTTATTGAGTTCCGAGTTGAGTTATCGTAAAACAAAAACGGAAAAGTTTAAAAAATTCCACCACCAATATTCGAAGCACTGAAAATCTTTAAATTCCACTTTAATGTATTTTATATACCACATTAACCCCATTAACGGATATCAATAAACATTTTAAGGGGCGCCGTTACGAGCGTAATTGTTTAAAAGCGTTCGTTTTACGCGTGGTTGACGCATATAACAGAAGTGTAATATAATAATATGTATTTTGATGTTTTTGCTAATGACAATTTGGTGTTTACTGTTGATGGTTTTGTACGAGATTGTCTTTTAGGTTAATAAAGAAAGAAGGAAACAAAAAAAAAATTAAAAGTCGTAACCGTTTGTGCCAGTACAAAAACGGATACGACTTTTAAATAAAATATTGTGATATAGGTATGTACTAGCTTTATCGGCTGTTGCATCAAAATGTGCATTTTGGACTGGATAAAATAAAACCAAACCTTTCAGTAAAGAGAATTATGAAATACTATGGAAATGCAATATTTTGCAGGTATTATATTTCCGGTGTTAGCCTTTTATTAATTTATTGGAATATGTACTTAAATCAGTATATTAAATTATTTATTTAGTCATAAACTTACTTTCAAAATGAAACCGTGTTCCCAAGTGAAATTCCGTTGATAGTTGTTAAACTGACTGTTGTCGGTAGACAGCAACTACGTAGCTGTCATAGTGGAGAGACTCACTTGTGAACACGGCATTCGGGCACTGGCACTTGAGCTTGAGCAGTCGCAGAGTGAACACGTGTATTTGTTAAGAAGTGTTATACCAAGTATATGTTATAGTGTTATTAAAAGAACTTATAAAACCACTACAGAGACTTTATTTTATTCGTAATCTTGAAAGGAGTTACACCGGTTTCACAGAACACAGACAAGTTTTTTTTTAATATGTTTGTGTTCAGACGGAAATGTGGAATAAAGTTATCGAGAGTGTTACTTAGTAAATAATTCAGGAACAAAAAAGTTTATATTTAAAAGTTAAATTAAACTAAAAAAAAGTCTAAAGTGTATACTAATAAAGTTGCGGAATTATTATTAAATAAATGTATATTTTATATATGTATACCTATTTTATCAACATATATTTTTGTACGCTTATTTTCTTTAATGCGGCTTGCATTTCATTTCATTCTGTCTCTCCACCACCCTTGGTTGACTGGTAGAGAATAAATAATGCCTAAGTCTTCCTTTGTATGTTTTGGTTGACTTAAAGTTTTAATAAATAAAAGTTTAGATTCGTATATAAAAATGAAACTAAGCTGCCGCAAATCTATTAAACTAAACCATTTCAACATTTAAATTGAGCGCCTACCCCATCTGCACCCCCCATACGATATAAATGTTTACTAGCACAGGTGGATGAAAAAAGGGGAGAGAGCGACGTACCCATCCATTTTTAAACGGTACACAAGCAGGTGTGAACGAAAAACGTTGCATCCATCCCCTGTTTTAGTAGGGTAGCGTTAAAAGAGAATCGCATAAGGATCAGCGTAGACAGAGCTCCAACATATTAAGGACAATAAAATATTAATACACGCTAGAGTATATCTGACAGGTTTGTCTAAACAGTTGAATTTTACAGGTAAACCGAAGTGTGTATAATAATAATAATATTTCACAACTCTCACACAACGCCAACTAGTCCCAAGCTAAGCAGAGCTTGTGTTATGGGTACTAGACAACTGATAAACATACTTATATATTTCTAAATACATACATATTATAGATAAATTGACACAGAACAAATGATCATGCTCATCACATAAAAATTTGTCCTGGGTGGTTATCGTACCCACAACCTCCGGCATAGCAGTCAGGGCCACTAACCAACAGGCCAGTCAAAACGTATGTTGCACAACTGTGCAGGTTTCCACACAAGCATACCTGACAGGTATACAACTGTGCAAGGGTGACTGATTAAAGAAAAGATTATCAACCCCCTAGCTTCGTCCGCTTACATAAAATATTGACTATGTCACTCAGGAATAAAGCAGCTTTCTATCGGTGAAAAAATATTCGTAATCGGACCAGTGCTTTCAGAGATTACCTCCTACAAACAAAAAAAACACACTTTCTCTTTAAATATTAGTGTAGATTATCCGGGATGAAAAATACCCACCCTATGGCACTTAACGATTTCGTAGCTATAATTATCGTAATAGAATTAATTCCTCCAGATTTTATCAATGTCAAACCTTTTGAGCATTTCGCTGATCTGTCTCTATCATCATCATCATCATCATCATTTCCGCCGAAAGGCGTCTACTGTTGGCCATAGGCCTCCCCCATGTTTCACCACAACGAACGATCCTATGCGTCTCGCATCATCACAACATTCCCGCGACTCTCACCAGGTAGTCGGTCCACCTTGTGGGAGGCCTTTCCTGCGTCTTCCGGTCGGTGTTTTAGATCTGTCTCCGCTGACCCTTAAATGAATAAGGGTATCTGTCTGTCTCTATGTCATTGACAGAATAAGATGCGATACAGAATTGAATTTTTCATTACAACTGAGATTTGTTTTGTTTGTTTGTTAAGGAATATTCATCTCGAACGTAGATCGTATTTCGAGACAATGTGGGATTTTTTTAGCTTTTTCGTTTTGGAGTTATTTATCAGTGATATAAGATAATCTCAAGAGAAGTATCTAGTACCTAGCTCAGCTCATAGAAGATGTGAACGTAAAAAACTGGTTATATGTTTGTTACCCTTTATCAAAACAGATAAAAATGTGTTGTTGGATTTTGGAAGCCGGGCTAAAAGAGTTTCTCTAACAAGGTGGCGAGTCAGAATAGATCTTTTAGGTCGCAGTAAGTATACAGTCTACATCCCCTACACTACGGGAGATGCATAGCCCCTTATCTTCAAAATAATAATAATAATTGTTGGAATTTAGAATTGTTTTTTTTTATAATTATTTTTTATAGGCTCGCGCCTGACTAAAATTTCACCTGATGCGGTCGAGGATGTAGTACGCTTGTCCAGAAGGTATACACCTTTTTTTTGGTGGGAACATCATCCAACTCCTACTCTTGGGTTTAGTGAAAGGGTATGTCAGAGTTTTACTAACTAAAAACCCATTCCTGTTCCTTCGTTGCTATCATACCAGGGCCGAGTCTTTCTTTAAGAAGCAGACCCTTGGCCCTAGTATGTTTCGACCCTGCTGAGCTTTTACAATTTGCTGACTTCTTCTTGAGACTTAAATATACCTAAGTTGTAGCTATCAGGAAGCACAGACTCCGGCAGGGAATTCCACTCCTTAGCTGTACGCGTGTCCTAGAACGTTTAATGCGTATGAGTGGGATGTCGACCATGTACCGGTGGCGCATCAACGTACGTCTGATTCGTTTTTTTATTTTTTATGGTGGGCAAAATCATCCACCGACAAATCCCGCTCTTGGGCGGAGCGGGAGATAGTGGCAGATTCTTACTGACTAAAAACCCACCCCGTTCCTTCTAGCTTCCATACCATGTCTTGGGCTCGGTCCGGACAGTTATCGCATGATCGAACAGCGAGCTACCCATGGCTCGCCGTCCGCAAGCCCGTGTCTTCGGTGACAGCACCGTTGCCTGATGCGGTCGGCCTCCTCCTTTGCTAGCATTACTACTTCGCAGGAGGAGGAGACCGCCTGTCAATCCTCGGCCGCTCCGGACCAGGCCACAAGTGCTGGTTTGAGGTGGCTCGAAAAAAGAAAAATTTGAAAGAAGTTTGGGAAGGCCTTAGCCCAGCATTAGGCAAGTATAGGCAAAACAAAAAATCTTCGTAGCTTGTCATATTTGTTACCGTGATATTTCCTAGCAAATGCTCCTCCAAAACAACCCTCTAACGTTAGTGAACAGTACATACGCAAGAGAATCATTGAGGGCGCGCTACGAGCGAGGCTGGCAGTTTATGAATTATTTAGAGCCAGCGAAGGTACGGCGGTCCATGCCAGGGCTGCCGCGGATCGATTCTGTGTGCATTTTGTAGTTGTAAAGTGTGCTACGGTACTCCTACATGGGACTAGGTGTTTTTTTAAGGTAGGAATTTATCGAATGACTTCTCACGGGTCTAGGGTGGAGCGAGAGGGCGTGTCGTGACAGGAACTACACTGACTAAAACTACACCTATGTTCCTTCAGTTGCCTTTCGCGTTCAGGGACCACGAGTATCCCTTTCATATTTTTGCCCATGGTCCTAGCAGGTATCGGCCGGGATCCAAGTCTGGGTTCCGATGTACTTGCAAATTAAAGTTAAATTCTTCAATTCTGTCCATCTGTTATTTCTGGCTAATCTCCGAAATGGCTGAACCAATTTCGACGGGATTTCGGATTGATCACTGGTAGATAGCTGATCTTATAAGGAATAACTTAGATTACTTTCATTTTAGAAAAACAATTAGGTAGGTTGGAACCCAACCTAATTGTTTTTCTAAAAGCAAAAGATCATAAATATTCGATAATTATAAATATTCGATTGTTAAAAAAAGTTTCACTAATATAGCTATTAGCTATTAAGAATATATTTGAGAACTCGGTTACATGAAATTGAAAAATGGGTTCTATCTAATACTTAAAAAAATCGTTCTACTTGTTTTCGAGAATTCACTACCTATATTATTTGAAAACACACCACACACACACCAGTTAGCATAGAATCTAATTTCCACCAAAATACACGGTACAATTTCATGTTTAACAGTAACAGTCAACGGTATTGCCAGCAACACAGCGGCATTTAAATTTTATCGTCCTGCAACCCTGGGCGTTATTGCAATTCCCGACGGTACGAAGCGTATCTTCTATTTCGCCGCCGGATTTCAATGAGGACGGACGCCTTTCACTCTCTTGCATTTGAATGACGATGTTTCTTTTTTTATCTACGCTCGTTTTGAGGTCTTCTTGTTACTCGTAAGTATTTTTTTTACAGATTTCTTTTATGTAAACGTGAGAATTGGGAGCTGATTAATTTAGTGGATACTATTTCAATTTGCGTAGTTAATTAAATAGAGAATATGGCTACAAAATATTTGTTATTTAACTGATCTACTAATAAACAAATAACTCATCATCGTCCTGCCCTTATCCTGTTTTATTTACACGTTTTTTTCTTTCATTCGGTCCTGTTGCTCTTCACGCTATCACTAATTCCCTTTTCATTCATGTCACTTCTCATACAATCCATCCATCTTTTCTTTGGCCTCCCCCTCCCTCTCCATCCATCCACATGTAAATTTATAACCCTTTTAGCAACATGCGTTTCATCTCTCCTCTTTACATGACCATACCAAGACAAAGGATTTCCTTTCAACTTTTCAGTCACTGGCGCCACTTTCAAACTTCCCCTAATATGCTAATTTCTCACTTTATCCATTCTTGTCATACCACACATCCATCTCAACATTCTCAACTCCCCAACATGCAATATTTTTTCATCCATCTTTTTCACAGCCCAACATTCTGATCCATACAGTATGACAGGCCTTAGAAAAGTAGAATATTAACTGTGAATACAAAATCAACATTAATCGAAACGGAAACAAACTGTAACCATTATTAACAAATATATCTGTCTCCCTCTCCCCAAATAAGATAGGACAACGGCAGGAAGATGATAATGATGATCTGTCTCTCTCTCTACAAATCAACATTTACTATGGCGGCCATGTATGCGTAAAGGACTTCGACGTCAGATATTTTTAAAATTCTTTCATTATTAGTATACCTAACAGGGGGAACAAGTATTTTATTTAGCACATAAAAAAAATACGTGCATATTCCCTATGCTACGAGTATTTTTTTTATCGACCATAGATTTTTTGGAATGTTGATTATAGAAATCTACGTTTTAGAATATGCAATTAGCATATTTTTTTTCTGACTGAATGACTTCTTCACATTTCAAAAGTGCCTATAAATGGTTTATTTGTAGTAAAAATGCTTTGAATTTTAGAAGGCAGAAAACCAATATTATAAAACTGAAACCACATGAAATAAGATTTCACTAAAACGCTACCAAACCCACGATCATAAATTAATTTTCATATTTCTTTCTATATCAAAATCAAAGACAGATAAAACTATCCAAAACGCTTTTAATCTTAAAAAGAACGATTCTGAATTCAATTTCCTAACCGAAGTCGAGCGCCACTTTGTAAATCGTTTAAAACAAATTTCGCTTTTATTCAGAAAGCCTCATTTGGTAATATGTGATCTGCCATCTTTTATGCATGAAAATTTTCAATTTTGAGGAAAAAAATTCACGCAAGGGTTTTACGATATTTTCACAGTGTAACAAGAAGATAATCTTACTTGGTAATTTCTAAGGGAATTTAAAAACATATTTCGACTTTTTTTAAGGGATTCAAATACGAGTTGGTTTTTCGGCAGTTAGTGTTTTTTTTTTCACTCTTTTAAAAATATGTGGCAAGATTTATTTGGATACATTTGGACCAAGCTCCGTATATTTTTGGTCCTCCTTTGGATTACCATTTTTTTTTTTAATTATTATTGGCACTTGACCCCTTAATCACCTGAGTTATGATGTAGTCGACGATAAAGCATGCTTGCCTAGAAGTAACCAGGTTATATTTCAAACCTGCGTCAGTCAATATTGAAAAAAAAAAACCTAAACAAGCTTTTAACGAAAAAAGTTTTTTCATTGCAGGCTTTTACAGCTCGGTATACCTATTAATAAAAAAAAAAAATACTCGTCAAAACGAATCATACGAGCCCAAACTCGATGGGGTTGTGTCGTTTAACTGCGAAGTTCCTATAGCCACCTTCCAGTTCCGTTATCAGATAAGCTCCATGTCATAATAATTTTGCATTGTCATCACATTTACACATGCATGCAAAATTTCAGATCAATCGGTAACCGGGAGGTGGGTCAAATTTAATTAGCAAGATTTGATGACAGACAAACATCGGGACAGGTGAAACTAAATAAAAGCTTGTAAAAGAAAAGTTTTATAAAATTGTTAAATAAAAGTTAAATACTAAAAACATTAGTGTAAACATTACGAAGAATATTCTAACCGTAAAGTTTTAAACGCGAATTTCCCAACCAAAAAGATGAATACATTAAGATATGTATGCAAAACTCGTGAATTTTACAATTTTAGCACTTTCCTAGCATGTGAATGTCCACAGATATTTTGTGTACATTCTCGTATTTTAATATATTTTTGTGGCACTTTGTTTGGCTTCGTAGGTACACAATAATATGTATTGCACTGAAGTTGAAATTGTTGAACAAACGATATGAATACTGTAAAGGTTTTAAATATTTTCGCTTTTTATTTTTGGATGTCGTGTGTATGTAATTTTTTATGTTTATAAAAGCATCCACGATAGAGAAATATTTCATAGTGTGGGCAAGAGTAATGAGGTTTCTCTATACAAACTTTGGACCCTCGTTTCATTCCCTTTTGGTCCGTAGGCGCGAGCTTGCGGATGGCGATGGCGGTCCAACCGTCCGATAATCGTCCGAACCGAGCCTAAGTCGTCGGCGGCTCGTGGGGTTCTACGCGCGCCACAAGGCTGTAGGGGCCTGCTCGTAGCCTACTGGGGCCATGGGTGATGCGAAGCGACCCGGGGCCCTGGAGCGACGGCAAAGAAGGAACAGGAGTGGGTTTTTAGTCAGTAAAAGTCTGACACTATCTCCCGCTCCGCCCAAGAGCGGGGGATGACATTGGACGAGAATCCCCATTGGGTGCGAATTTTGAAAAATCCTCTCTTAGTGCTCGCATACGGCATAACAGAAATCCTTGTGCAAAAGTTTCACGCTCACAGTCTCAATAGTTTCGGCTGTGCGTTGATATGTCAGTCAGTCAGTTTCTCCTTTCATATATAAAGAAAAGATAAAGCTTTAAACACATAAATAAAAATAGCCTTAAAAGCCTTCGGTTCAAAATCAAACGTACCAAAACCAAACCGGACCAAACTTTTGCTTTGGAATGAAGTTGTGGAATTAGAAGCCGAGTTTAAACTCGGAGCAAGCCGGGAGCATCGATAGGTTTGGACACTTTCTGAGCAGTTGGATTACTGAATGTGGATATTTGGATGAGGAGCTGGCTTAGAGATGAAGCGATAGCGATACTTGAAGCGATTAGACACAGAAATGTCTATCTGAACTTATCTACAACGTGTAACATTAAATGCGCAAACCCTGAAAATAGTTTGATCAGAACAAGGAACAGAATCACCACTTTTTAATATAGGTTACATTTTTCAAAACAAATCTTCATTAAAAACTGTCGCCCTGACTATTTATGAATAGGCCAAGCCATTACGTGCGCAAACGCGACACAATAGGTAAACAAACACAAATGGTTGTAGTCCAATCAAATTTTCTCATACACGGTATAATAAAAGTTGTTATTTCAATGCAGATATTAATTTTGAAATAAAGTAAAACTGCACATAAAACCTTTAATTATTTTTTAAATGTATTTTTTTTTCACAGGATTAAGTCTTTTAAATTATAAATCTTTTGGGGTGTCTGGGGTTTTGCGCATTTAACGTTACACGTTGTAAATGTATATGCATTATGCCGTAACCAGATCTTAGATAAACTCTAAGATCTGGTTACGGCATATAACTTAAACAAGTTTTTGATGAAAATCATTTTTTCATGGTAAGCTTTTTTATAGCTCGGTATACCTATACATATAATGAATACTCGTCAAGTCGAATCATACGAGCCGAAACTCGATGGGGTTGTGTCGTTTAACTACCAAGTTCCTATAGCCACCTTCCGATTTCTTCATCAGATCAGCTCTGTCATAATAATTTTGCATTGTCGTGCACAATTTCAGCTCAATCGGTACCCGGGAAATGGGTCAAATTTAATTTACAAGATTTGATGACAGACTAACATCGGGACAGGTGGAACTAAATAAAAGCTCATCATCGCTTACTACCAAATGAGATAGTGGTCAAACGCAAGCCTATAGCCTTATAAAAAAAAACACCGTGGCTTTTAAAACCGTTGGGGCCCAGCTGGGTCGAAGCCTACTGGGGCTAGGGTCTGTTTCCGAAAGGCATGCTCGGTCCCGGTATGAAAGGCAAGAAGGAACGGGGTGGGTTTTTTAGTCAGTCTGTCACTATCTTATGCTTTACCCAAGGTTGAGGGATGCGAATTGGATGATTTTTAGCCACAGAAAAAAAAGACCGTGGCTTTTAAAAAGAACATCCTGAAAATTACAATTTTGTTGCGCTTCCGTGTCTCGCTTTCAGTATGACCTTTCCTTGCCTGCTGAAATAGAACTAAGTTTGATTACTCAATGTTCAGGATTCATTGTTCGATGTTTGACGACAAAATGGCGCATGCAAGAGATCGATTCTCACGGTCAAGATTATTTTCCAAATAATTTATCGCATTTTCTGAACCTTTCATCATAAAAAAAGTCTTACTAAGAGTTATCGTGCTCTTAGAGCTATATTTCACGGGGACAATATGGTGGTAGCTTATCAGGCCCTAAGCTACTAAAACTAGACACCATACAGATACCAGAGTCGCCACACGTCCGGGCGGGTCGCGTCACCAAATTGGTTGCGTAACTAAACGGACACTAGGTGAGCAACTCTCTATAGCAGCGACTGGTCGCGCCGCCATAGTATCTCACCGAGACGTCTCGGTGAAATTAAGCCCTTAGAGACTGGATTATGGAGATCAGATTGGCAGTCTCTCGCCTCAAAACTGGTACATACCGTTATTCCAAAACCAGCATCCATTTTGAACGACCCTCCCGTTCATTTTCCCGAACATTCAGCAAACTGTGACAATCCAGTCACAAGTTAGCCGATTTGGGAAACTTTTCACAACTTTTCACAGTTCTGTCGAACTCAGTTCTAGTAAATACATAGGAAAGTTGTCCTTCATACGGTTTTTGAAACAAGTTAATATTTCGAAATGAAAATCTTTACTAATATTATAAAAGCGAAAGTGAGTTAGTTTGTTAGTTACGTCTTCATACCTAAATAGCAAAACCGATTTTGATGAAACTAGGTACACGGATAGACCATGTCCTGGAGTAGCACATAGGATACTTTTTATCCCGGAAGTATGTTCCCTTGGGATAATTTTCTGCTATCACGCGGGCGAAGCCGCTGGGAGCAGCTAGTGAAGCTATATTTCTTTGTATATTTTCTATGACACAAAAGTTGAAGTAATTATACCTTTACTTTTAAGAAATTTTCTGACTTTAAACTTGAGAAAATTATGCGGCCTACCCTATCCCTTACCTAAATTGAATCGTGGTAAAAATTATTAAATTTTTATTTTAATTTTTAACTAGTAGTGATAGCGATCCCACCAGATAGTAAGCAGTGATACAAATGCAATAGTTGATGATGTAGCGCACAGGAAGGTCCCAGCTGGGTCGAAGCCTACTGGGGCCAGGGTTATCCGAAAGGAAACTCCAGCTCCGGTATAAAGAGGCTAGAAGGAACGGGGTGTGTTTTGTAGTCAGTAAGAGTCTGCCACTATCTCCCGCTCCAACCAAGAGCGGGGGTTGTCATAAGATGTTTTTTGCCCACCGTAAAAAAAAAGAAAAATGATGTAGCGCACCAGTTTATTAAGAGCCTATTCACTGTAGCCTTGAAGATACCTAAATAATGGAACGGGAAGACCGCAGCAGGCAAATTGTTCCAGTCATTCGATGTACGCGGTATAAAAGACAAGTTTTCAATAAAATTTTCACCATCAACGATTGCATCACCACTTACCATCAGATGGGATCGTAGTCAAGCACTAATTTATATCAATTAAAAATATATATATATACTTGTGTAGCGACATCTATGATGCCACATAAGAACTACGAACAAAATACGAAATCCTGCATTACGCAATCAAAATTCTCCGCGCGATTTGAATATATTTGACAGCCCGAAATCATCTATCGGGCAGTAGCCTACTAGACTATAACACATGTCTGGTCGCAGGATCCTCCCTTTTCAACGGAGGTATGTGGGACTTTACTCTCTGTCCCACCTACCTCTAAACTTGTATATATTAGTGCTCGTATGAACGGGTATGTGAATGCTATAGGTATAGAAACTATCGGAGATAATTTCAGTTGCCCGTCGTGTGGAAAGCTCTTGATTAAAACTACGGTTGAGTTCAGAACTAGTTAGGTATTCCCGAAAACTGTACGTGAGTATATTTGTAGGCATATGCAAACGTTAGAAGGTATTATTAGAGTGAAAAATATATGATATCTGTGTTGTGGCTCTTGACGTGTTTTATGTCACAACCTCAAATGATTATTTTTTGACAAGAGATATTTTTAGCCCATAAAATACTCGTAGAACCTAAAATAAGGACACAATGAAAAGATTTTTTTGATTTTAATAATGTTGAGTGTTTGAGGTATTTTCTGTTAGGATTTCTTGTATGTAATTATGTTACAGTCGTTACAGTTAACTGGTCAAAACTTTTATAAAGTTTATTTTGTTATTTAAACAATATGTTTTTTTTGCTATCTATAAAAAATGTTTCTAAAATTGTCACAAGAAAACCTCCAAATTTCATGGCATTTCGAGTAAATGTTAGTAATAAACTAGTTTTAACTGGTCATTACTACTTCTGACCAACTCTGGCAGTTTGAAATCATTTTGACCAAACAAAAGTTTTGACTGTGACATACTGTAACATAAAACCGAGTACAAATCTTGTGTTTAGAAACGCTGAAAACATAACCGTAGCCAAATAATCGTCAGTGTACTTACCTTTTTACCTACCACAGTCTGATTCATCAATTTCATCACAGTTTCTCACGGAGTAAAAAACATTTCGTGTAGTGCCAAACTACCACACACAACCAACCATTGCCTATATATAGTACAACGATTTCTTTCCCCCATATACTGGGTATACTGGTATACGGGGTATACTGGGTATACTGGGTATACCGGTAAAACAATCTACTTACTGTAAGGCTGTGGCCTTCCACCGGTGTACTGTGGAGACTGTAGGAGAGGCGCGCTTCTCTGTACGGGCGGCACGTCATCCGACACTGGGAACAACGGAGACAGAACGATAAATATGATGTCGTTACCATAACAGTACTGTAGCGGACAGGATGCGAGCACAGGATCGGTCAGAGCAGAGGGTACGTTGATGTCAGACTAAAAACTGTTTGTACTTCAGAGGGATAATTTTTTTGACAGCTAAACCTGAGATAAAACAGTGTACTATTTTTAGGACAGCAGTTATTTTATGTGACACTTATTTGACCAGAATAGCGATACTGTATAACTCGCTGTCGTTGAGATACTGCCTTGATAGTCGAAGCAAGCCGTTTGTCAATGGTGCCTTGGTACTTTGTACTCCATGCATGCTCCTAAGTTGTTTTGCTCTATGGCACCTAAGCTTTAATGCTTTTCGCTCATACCCTCACTCTTAAAAGGCCAAAAAGAATCGACACTAAACAGAAAAAAAAATGGCCGCTAGACCACAGTCTAAAAATTCTTCCTCAGTATGAACACAGGTTTCAGTCTGACATCAACGATAAAATAAAATAATAAATAAAAGACGTACTGGTTTAAGGCGGATCTTGCTACACTGGAAACTGCATACTTTGGAAAGGCTAGGCTGTTTCTGATAGCAGGTTTTTGACAGGGTGAATTTACTTAGACCTTTAGTGGAGGAAATGTATTTCTTCTGAGCGAGTCGATGGCAAATTTTGGGCCAGACCTTAACTTTGCTTCCATTAGTCTTCATTTATCTTGTAGTTATATCGGGACATACTGTCCTATTTATATCCCTTTTATGTGGCATAGTACTAAACTCCGATTCCACGTTAGATTCTAGCTAGAATCCTCAGATAATGAACGGATTGGCCAGATGATATATATATGGCCAGAACCAAAACATATAGCCCCAAATGCTAATAATAATATTATATACTAGCTTTTGCCCGCGGCTTCGCCCGCGTACATAAAATATAGCCTATGTCACTCAGGAATAAAGCAATTTTCTGTCGGTGAAAAAATTTTAGCAATCGGACCAGTACTTTCAGAGATTACCTCTTATAAACGAAAAACATAAAAACAAATTTTACTTTTTATTATATTAGTGTAGAAAAAGAACGGCTTGACCGATTTGGATGAATTTTTGTGTGTATATTTGATAGTTTAGTAAATAGTTTGAAAATACAATTGGACCCGATAGGTGACGCTGCAATCGTGTTTTAAAATATTTTTTCTGTCATAAAACCAGATTTTGGATAACGTCGGTCGAGATTGCTAGTTGAGTCAAAAATTGCACCTGAATGAATGTGTGAGTGATTCTTTGAAACCGAAAGAATGTAAAAAAATACGAAACCCAAACATACACCCAAATACACACCCAAAGGGCAATGAATGGATCAAAAATAAAGATATTCGCAGGAGAACTAAGGTTGGCGAAATAGCACGAAGAATTGCAAAACTTAAGTGGCAATGGGCACAATATTGCTCGCAGAACTAACTAAAAAAAAAAATGAGAGCCTTTTCCACGCGAATCAAAACCGGGGCCTAACCGTGACGTGTAAAAATATCAAGCGTGTGAGCGAGAGATATGAAGGTATACATCCGATATAGCTCCATCCCTTTAACAGTTCAGTTTAGTCGCCAAGTGGATTGCGAGCTCGTGGTTGGGTTTCTGTGTAAAAACTGTTCTGATTTCTTATTTAAAAGCAAAATGATGTTGCGATAAAAGGTTTTCAATATTACGAAAAATGAATTCAAATAATACGATCATTTTTCGAAAATTAACGTTTAAGTGCAGTTTCATCATTTTCATTAAACTTGAAAACCTTTTAGTTTTTTTAATTACCAGCAATCACTTGATTACCTCTGAAAATCACATTGAATATATCAAAATATTTGCTATTTGTCGCAGCCATTTGGTTAAATTAGTCAGTTAATTAAACGCCTAGGCTTTCTATCAGCCATTTAGTTGGATGCCGACGTTTAATGAATGGCCTAGGTGTCTAATAAGCTTGCTATTTTATCCAGTTCGATACGACACATTTTTTTTAATGAACCTGGTTGAAATGGTATAAAATTTATGAAATTAGATTGTTATAGTTATACACATGAAGGTTTATAAAACTCATGCAATCATGCAAGTTTTAAATTTAATAAATACTATGATATACAACGTGTAAAATTTAAAGCGCAAAACCTTAGACACCCCAAATTATTTAAATTCAATTAACCTAATTCTGTGATAATGAATGTGCAGTTTTAGTTGGTTTAAAATTTGTGTCTGCATCAAAATAAGAACTTTTGTAATCCCGCATATGAGAAAATTTGATTGGACTACAACCATTTGGGTTTGTTTACCTATTTTGGCAGGTTTGCGCACGTGATGGCTTGACCTATTAATAAATAGACGGGGAAAATTTCTAATGAAGAATTTTTTAAAAATTGTAGCCTATATTAAAAAGTGGTTTAATTGATTCTGCTCTTTATTCTGATCAAACTAATTTCAGGTTTTGCGCATTTAACGTTACACGTTGTATAAAAAAAGGCGAAAACCACTGTCTACTTAAATATATTAATTTTACACAGTCGGTCAAAGCGAGCAGTTTCGCAGAGCATATTACACGAGGGTATGAAGAAGCAAAGTATGACATAACACATACAGCTATGGAAAGATACAATTATACGTAGCAAAATGACACTACAAAGAATAAAAAAAAATACATTCAGCCGAATATAGAAAATCGTTTTCGAAGTCGGAAAGAAATCGACGTGCCATTTTATAATCTTGACAGCTAACAGTCCCTTTTTAAAATTGATATATGCACAGGAAAAGATATCAATTGAGAATTCACGGGACAGAAGATATGAAAGAGCATAACCCTTTTTATTGCCCTTTGGGTGACTGTAAGCCTTTGAAAAGGCCCATTGTAGAGTGCGTTTCACTTAAGAAGTTCCTTCGGCGTAATGTTGGTTCTCACTGTCTGTCTACAGAAAAAAGAAAAGAGTTGCCTACTCTAGCAAAATTGTTGCCCGAAATGCGAAACGCAACGGATTTTAACGGTAGTTGCAACACTTGTCGGAGAATTATGAGGGGAATGGGATTTTATTTAAAAAAAAAACAGTTCTGCAAATGGAGAGGTACGATATTGTGGCGTGGCGTTTTCGGCATTTGAAAGAATTGCAGGACAATCGAAATGGAGCCCAGCGTCCTATACTTTATTCAAAAATAAATTTTACAGTTTCTAAAAGAAAAACAAAATATAAGGCAATTGTTAAAAGTAACGAAATAACGTTAATCTCCCTAATATTAAGTAATTTTATTGCTAAAAATATAGCAACACTGTTTTTCCGTAATGCCATCACTACGACGAAGGAACTTCTTAAGTGAAACGCACTGTAAGCGACCACGTCTCAGTGCCATAACTCATCATTGGCCACACGCACTGGTCATAGACTTTCGTCTTGAGACACTGTGGTATGGTGGAGTAAACCAGTTATTTACTAAATAAAAACTCACATGAAATTTCATAGTTCACTTCAAAATGCACTCTAACTCCACAGGGGGTTGTCCAAACGAATTCCGTTAACTTCATAATCGGTATGTATACTTGGTTATAAGTCGCGTTGTAGAACACAGATTGGGCCGATATCGCCCGTGTAAGGGGCCGTCGCGCCATCGGGCGAGTAGCCGGTACAGTGGTCGTAATAACTAATTCAATCGACTGGCAATCAATACTGTCTGTGTTTGGACGCGGCCTTCGGTGGTGTAAGGAAAGGAAATGGGGACAGAAGGTGAGATGTCATCAAAGACGAGTTATTGCGTTTTGAGGAAAGAAAATTCAATTTTTTATGTTATGATGTGTTTGTCTCCATCCGATGGATGCGTGACGCACAGGACCAGTCGTTGTGGCGACGCCGATGGTATGTCCAGCAGTGGATGACTTTCGGCTGATATGATATGATATGATAATGATGATGATAATATGGTCTGAATATGGTCTCCGCACTTAGGCGAGTACCTACTTGAGGGTGTGCTGATCTAAATCATCGTGCGGGTTCTTTACGCACTCAGGCGCGTAGTTGCGTTTTGTACTAAACTATTGTCAATCAGCCCACCACTCCGAAAACAGACTTTTTATGGTGGGCTAAAATCATCCAATGACAACTCTCTGACATTATCTCCCGCTCCACCTAAGAGCGGGGGCGCTCTTAGGTGGAGCGGGAGATAGTGTCAGACTCTTACTGACTAAAAACCCACCCCGTTCCTTCTAAGCTTTCATACCGGGGCTCGAGCTCCCTTTCAAATAACCCTAGCCCCAGTAGGCTTTGACCCAACTGGGCCCCTGCTGTTGCTGACAATTCCTTGAGGCGCGCGGGAACAGTGCGCGCCGTCGACGTCTTGGGCTCGGTCCGGACTGTTATCGGACGGTCGGACAGCGAGCTGCCCATGGCTCGTCGGCCGCGAGCCCGCGTCTACGGTAGGCTAAGAGGCCCTAACCTAAGAAGGTTTTTCAGGACGTTAATGAGGGAGTTCGGGGATCCTAAGGTTCAGTAACATACGAAATTTTCATTCGTACGTGATCCACGTGTGCCCAATGTAGTCTTTCTTTTCAGGACCTGTCTATAGTATTTCTAAATTCTTGTGAACATCTTTTGAATGAAATCCGCCTTCTGCATTTACTTGAGCTGTGGCATTTAAAACTAGTGTTCTATGCATGGAATCCATGCATACTATAGTGTAAGTAGTGCTGGTTAATATAACGTATAACGTCAAAATATAACACGCTATTTATTCATAGCGTATAGCGTTTGCTAAATAGACTCTGCCTTCGCGCTATAATACAACGTCTTGTTTAACAAAACGCCAACAGCGGGGCCTAAACGGGATAGCAACATAGCGCGATAGCGCCCCGTCCTTAGCGCGTCGGGTGAACGCGGACTGCAGTCGGTTCGCGTCGTGCGTGATTGTTGCGCCCGTTTAGCGCGTTGCCAAAGAATATGATAACGTCTCCGCGGTCACACTACTGTCGAGTTTTGTTATAACGTGTTATTATTATAGCGTATAAAATAGCGCGCTATAAAAATATATTCAATAGTCTATGGCGCGTCTATAGTTTATAGCGGAATTGAACATCACTAAGTGTAAGTTGACAGCGTTGTCTGTCCATATGTCAGACGATACACAGAAATTACTACATTGATTTTTAATGAGATTTGAGTCACGGAAGGCTTTCAAAATGTTTTTCTATTTTGTTAAATGTCATGTGAAATCACTTGTTCATTTTGCTAAAAAGGTCAATCAATAACTGTAGGTAACTTTTATTTGCTTCGCTAGCTTTTCGTCGTGACTTCGTCCGTGTGAATGTGCAGAAAAGTCGAAGCCAGATAAGAAGTATGTTCTTCCTTAGGACACTAGCTTAAAAGGCCAGGTCCTATTCATTTTGAACGTTTTTAAACTTCTGGAAATCCACAAATATAAAAGAGGACACCATGAAAATGTATTTTATTAAAATTTACTATATGACCAACCGCCGCGCAAAATTCTAAACATGTTAAGTTGGCTCAATAAAAAATAATCGCGAATCTGACCATAACCTACGATGTCAAACGTGTACGTCTACAAGATCACATCACGAAAATATTTAAAAGTTAGTTAGCCCATTTATGTCCCACTGCTGGGCGAAGGCCTCCCTCTCCCTTTCCCTTAAACGTTTGTCTTCGGCCATTGCGGACCAGTCCCTCCGGTACTTATCAAGCTCATCTCTCCACCTTCGCCTTGGTCTGCCGCGATGTCGCCTTGCGTACAATGGGACCCAATAAGTGGCTCTTTTAGCGCACCGCTCATCCGACATGCGACAAACATGTCCGGCCCAATCCCACTTTAGAGTGGCAGCTTTTCGGGTAACATCTTTGAACTTAGTTTTGGCGCGCAGCTCTGTGTTCCTTACGCGGTCGGAAATTCGAACACCCAGGATACTGCGTAAGGGAGCCATGGAGCGCAGTATTTAAAAGTAACAAAAAATAATAAAGCTAGATTTTTAAAAGGGCCTTGCAAAAACCAAAATCTTGAATAGTCATTGGTTTTTTTTTGAGCTGATTCCCTTCAGGAACACAGAGTCACAATTAATTTTGATTTAAAACTGCAGACGGTCAACTAAAAAATCGTTGCACCGATTCTTTAAGCTGCCAGTTTAATTCATGAATCCCCAAGCGACCACCGGTGGCCGCGCATCTATTGTCTTACTATTGTGTCTCTAATTGACGGTATCTGAAGGGTTAACTTGAAACCAGTGTTTTGTTCAATTATTAACACTGCAATTTATTTGATCGCTTGCAGCCGGTCTATTAGGCTGTGGTCGCGTTGCAAAGGGGTGCCGATACAAAAAAAAATGCTCGTCGTTTATAAATGTGATGCGTTCATCGCCAGTGTTTGTGAAATCAGAATTGATGGCCTACCATGAGCTCTTAACACGATACATTTGACGACCTACAATGAACTTTTAAAGGGATGAAGCTATATAAGGTGTATTATAGCTCCATCACTCTTTCTCGTTCGCGCGATTGACATTTTAAAACGTCATGGTAAGGCTTCTGTTTTACCAGTGCAACTGCAGACTTAGCACGTGCAGTAGCAAGTGGCGAAAGTTGCTTGAAAACTTGTAATTATTTTAAGATATCGCTCAGTTATGAATTTTAATCTTAAACTAATTAGAAGCATGCTAATCTTAACAGTGTTGTTGTTTAAAATCAAAATTCATATCTAAAAGTCAAAATATAAAAATAAAAATTCTAAAACTAAGACTCACCGTGGTGATGGGAAGCGTCCGCAGTCGCCCATCGACAACCCACACCAGTGCCTTCCCTGCACATATAAAAGACGAACACACTCTTTATTTCTTTCTCAAAAAACTCAACAAAAAGTTATCTATGGTCACCACGCGTAGCGTTAACGGTGCATGCCAATTTTATTACAGAAAAAAAGCTACAAAAAATAAACATAAAAAAAATAAAAGACTTTTTTCGAATGTTTAATACATCGCTTTGTATATCGTGGTTGAGACAAATGTGTCTGTGTTTTTGATTTCTCTGTCTGTTTGTTCGGTGATCAAAACGATATACAACATGTAAAATTTAAATAAATCATATATTTTTTTCAGAGTGTGTTTGTCATTGGTCTTATATGTGCATGAAAGATATTATTAATATAATAACATTAATATCATAAGCTGAGGTAGTACAGTCGAAGTTGGAAGCTGACCGCTAATCGTCGGCAACTTTTAGTAGCGCAAGCTTAATTGCCCGACTGCGACGCGCGCTTCTGTCAAACAGGCAATTTGAATCGCTCATGTTAGATTAGAAAACAAAGTTTAATAGCAGATTCGTACATAAAATGTATCTAAATGAGTCTGAAAGCTGAAAGAAGTAAGTATCTGAAAAGAATTAAAAAGTGTGATGAAATCTAATCTGCAATTAAACTTTGAAAATGATTAGAAAAATCGCGGTTAAAAAAAACATCATGCTGTTTTTCTTTTTCTTTTTTTCCGCGACAATGTAGCGGTCAACTTAGAAGTTTCGGAAAGTGTAGTACTTATGTATGTTAGCAGTATATAAAACAGTAGTAGTGAATGGATGCATAAGATATATTTTGTATGACTTAACGTAAGT
This sequence comes from Mythimna lalbum, assembly GCA_949319445.1. NCBI lineage: Eukaryota > Metazoa > Arthropoda > Insecta > Lepidoptera > Noctuidae > Mythimna > Mythimna lalbum. Next base: position 3,570,443 of record OX439370.1, on the reverse strand, counting down.
AAAAATTGTAAATACTTTTTGGCCATTCCGGCAAATAAAATGTTTTTCTTTCTTTCTTTCTTTCTAAGTATTGTAAATATTTTACATAATTCACTATGATATAAAGTTAAAAATACGGTTTCCTTTTTCTGAATTTATTTTGTTCTCAAATTCTCCTTAGCCCTCCTTTTTTTAATTTTTTTATTATGGTGGAAAAAATCATCCAATGACAACCCCCGCTCTTGGGCTGAGCGGGAGATAGTCACAGACTCTCTTACTGGCTAAAAGCCTACCCCGTTCCTTCGTGCCTTTTGTACCGGGACCGAGCTTCCCTTTCGGATAACCCTGGCCCCAGTAGGCTTCGACCCAGCTGGGTCTACGATAGAGCACGATTGTCTAGAAGTAACTATTCACTCTTGACTTAAATAACTCTAGGTAGCTATCGCCTTTTTTCTATCTAGTTTGAGTTTGGTTATCAGTCTAACCGGATGCGACTGATTACCAGTGCTTTACATGGAGCAACTGTCTTTCAGACCTCCACAACCCAGTTACTGGACAACACGATACCCTTTGGATCTTTACTTTGTTCTGTCAAGTAATATTATGACTTCCAGGAACAAATCAACAATAAAATATCACCAATATTTCTTCACCGTTTTGAGGGCAGTGGTGATGGAATAAATTACACAAGGTAATGTGGTGAAAAACCAAAAATTCGAAGACATGTGACCTCCACCAACCGGTACTGGGCCCACGTGGTGGATTACAGCGCATTCCCTCTCCTACACAGGAGGCCTGAGTCCCAACAGTGGGAACATTAAAAGGCCGACTATGCTAATGCGTCTGGCTGGTTTTGAACCCACGATCAATTTTATAGTAGTCATTATGAAAAACATAGTTTTTTTATTATTGTTGGGCTCGCGTTTGACCACCATCTCACCTGATGGTAAGCGATGATATGGTCGACGATGGAACACGCTTGCCTGGAAATAACCTATTCACTCTTGACCTAAAGACCTCTAATTCTCCTAGAAATTAAAGAAGAGGGCATCCTTTCTGAAATGTTTGAAAATCTACTGAATTGTGAGACTATTATGTAAATGTAAGCAGTAAGTACATACCAGAGTTGCTGAAGCCCATGTTCTGTGTTTCATGACCTGTTGAATATAATTATGTGGTCCGTGTAATATTGTTGGAACCTTATCAGACATAAATGTTACTCTGTAAATGTTACTCTGTAAAAATCTCTTTGTAAAAATAAATATTTTCTTTTTAGGTGGGAAATCATCTAATGACTGGTCCCGCTTTAAGGTCAAGCGGAGAGAGTGTCAGACTTTTACTGACTAAAAACCCCTGCTCTTTCGTTGCTTGGCATTCCAGGGCCCCGAATTTTCCTTTCAGAAGCGAACCCATGGCCCCAGAGGCTTCGACACTACTGGACCCTACCATTTTGCTGACATACCTAATCAGCTTAGGTATGTCAACTTCATCACATTTAAAATTTCACAAAGACAATTTTACAGAATAGAGTGGTAGATATATCTTGGCCAGATCTCAGAATTGATCGCTTTATGATATGGCGAACTAAAACTAGCCAAATCGTATCTACAATCGTTAACATTTGATGATATGTCAATCCTTGTTTGGCCATATGATTTAGGATTTCAATGACAATGTACCGACATCTATGACGCCACATAAGAACTACGAAGAAAATACGAAATCCTGCATCGCGCAATCAAAGTTCTCCGCCCGATTTGAATATATACGATAGCCCGAAATAATCTACCGAGCAGTAGTAGCCCACCAGACTATAACACCTGTCTGGTCGGAGGATCCTCCCTTTACAACGGAGGTATGAGGGACTTTACTCTCTGTTTCGTATACCTCCAAAATAATAAAACATCTAAAGAATGTAGGCCAAATGAAGATTGAAATATCATCAAACTATAACGTTTAAAATGATCTGGCCATACTTGACCATATTATTAATAGATCAATTTTTAAGATCTAGCCATGACAGATAAATATCACATTGGAAAAGGAACAAATTAAAAACAAAAAGTTTTCGTTTCATTTTTTTTTCTCTGATAAAATTCCAAGATTTTATTAGGGTGTTATAAGTTGTAATTAGTAGTAGTGTCTTGTTGTCCTCTTATTTTTAACTAGCTTTGCCCGCGCGGCTTCGCTCCCGCTCTTCCCTACTCCACCCTACTATACCCAACTCTACCCTACTCTACCCTACTCTACCCTACTCTACCCTACTCTACCCTACTCTACCCTACTCTACCCTACTCTACCCTACTCTACCCTACTACTCTACCCTACTCTACCCTACCCTACCGTACTCTACCCTACTCTACCCTACACTACCCTAATTTTATTTTTTTTCCATAAGAACCTTATCCTCACAATAACAATCACAACAAAAAAAAAATCTGCCAAATCGGTCAAGCCGTTTTCATGCTATGTCGTGACAACGGAAAACGGAGCTCATTTTTATAATATAGAAGATTATACTATAATCATGCAAAAAAAATCGAAGACATGAGCAGGGACGATCCAGCAATACGCACTGGACCCTCTCCTAGAGAGGAGGGTTGATTCACAGCAGTGGGAACATTAAAAAGGCTGATGATGACTATACAACGTGTAACGTTAAATGCGCAAAACCTCAGACACCCCAAATGTTTTTTAATTCGATTGACCTAATTATGTGAGAAAAAAAATTAAAGGTTTTATGAGCAGATTTAGTTCGTTTAAAATTCATATCTGCATTGAAATAAGACCTTTTATTATCCCGTGTATGAGAAAATTTAATTGGATTACAACTATTTGTGTTTGTTAACCTATTTCTGCGGGTTTGCACACGTGATGGTTTGACCTATTCATAAATAGACAGGTCGAAGTTTTTAATGAAGATTTTTTTGAAAAATGTCACCTATTTTAAAAAGTGGTTTAATTGACTCTGTTCGTTATTCTGATCAAACAAATTTCAGGTTTTGCGCATTTAACGTTACACCTTGTACTCATGCTACTTAAACAAGAAACACATAAATACAGCATTATTTTTTAATTAGTACAAAAGAATGGGGCTATTTCTGTACCCGTCTAATTATATTTATGTAGTCAAAATGACAAAATCCCAAATTTGTCCACGGAAATGTCATCATAATTGGTAAATTCATCATGAAATCAATCACTCAAAAAAATTGTTTTAAAAAATATTACGCGCAGTGTTGTTCTTTTTTTTATTCATAATCAAGAGCTTGTTCAATATGACCATAAATTGAGTGAAATTTTGGGATATGAAGAAACGCTAATAACTTTGCTGTTTATGAATATTATTTATTGAGACTTTACTGAAATAATAACAAGAACTTTTCTAATGAGCCCTTTAAGTATTTGTACTTATTAAAAATTTGTGGTGTATAAAAACGTCGTGTTACTTTGACCCAAGCTTATTGACCAATAGAAACAAGGGACATCGTATTTACTGTTTTTCTATTGGTTTACGAGATTGGGCCAAAGTTTACTACTTCTTTACTGTATCTATAACATAAAATGTTTTAGTTTACCCACATTTGAGCGTTTTCTATATACAAAAGCAAGAGCAAATAAAATAAAACAGGCGTAGGTGCATATCAAAATAAATAAGTAATCAGACGAAGTATAAACCATTGAATTACAGGCTCTTGAGCCCATTTAATGCCATAAAACAGTGACTTTCTAAAGCCTCCTCGGTAAAGGCTGGGTTAATAGATTTGAAAAAAAAAAAATTATAGATTCGTATATGTAGCGACATCTATGGCGCCACATAAGAACTAATCCTGCAACGCGCAATTTAAGTTCTCCGCGCGATTTGAACTTAATAGAACAGCCCGAAATCATCTACCGGGCAGTTGCCCACCAGACATAACACCTGTCTGGTCAGAGGACACTTTCCAACGCAGGTTTGCGGGACTTAACTCTCTGTTCCGCATAATTACCTCTAAAGTATATAACATTATCAACATATAATTTTTTCGCATGACTAACAATTTAGACAAAAATATAACTACAAGATATGTCTTCGCTTGTTTTCCCTAATCCTTTCAAACTACTTTGAGATTTGATCTTTAGAAAAAGTCGAGAAAAAAAATTGCTTCTTAATTGTTCTTCAAAATCTACATGGTATTGCAAATCAATCAATGTTTTGCAAAGCGAAATGGTGACGAAATTTCGAATACCGTAATTAGAGACACAATATAAAGACTATGAGTGAGCGAACGCCAGCTTTCGCTTGGGGTTTACTGAATTAAAGGTCAGCGGAGCTCTATGCGGACGCCGGCGGCAGTACGAGTACTCGTTTGTGTGCATTTAACTCCGCCCAGAGGTTCAAGCTGTACTCTAGCTAGACGTGGGCGAAGTGAGCCACCACCCACGGCCTTGCATCCAGACGGGCTTGGCACAAGCGAGGCTCGTTAAGAACGAGTTTTTTTTTTAACCCTTCAGATACCGTCAATTAGAGACACAATAGTAAGACAATAGATGCGCGGCCACCGGTGGTCGCTTGGGGATTCATGAATTAATTGATAGGCTCGCGTTTCGCCACTATTTCACCTGGTGGTAAGCGACGATGTGATTGAACAATGGGTCAACTGTCCCAGTCTCGTTATCGAATTTTTAAAGAAAAACGCATCGTTAATGCGCCTTCGCCCACGTCTAAATCAGTCCACGTTACGCCTCTGCTTTCAAAGGACTAAAAAAAGTAGTAATTGTTTCAAAGCTGTAGGCACAAAGCCCAACTTTTTCAATAAAATCGATTACAAGACCAATTTCAGAGAAGTCCAGACGGCCTCGACAATGTGACATTCATACAGAGGTCAAACCTATAACACCCCTCTTTTTGCGTCGAGAGTTAAAAAGTATTGTGAAAATGACACATACACCTTAAGAGGCCCCTTCCCCATAAGTCTATCGTCAACCTGAGCGTGGTTTAAAAGTTTGTTGCTTCATATACGCAATCCAAAGCGATGTTTGATGAAGGGCATCGCGAAAAAAGTGATTATAACGCCTAAAAATTCTGTTAACATTCGGTTCAATATTTCACAAAACTTGTTCCCGGATATATGTTGTTTTTTTTTTAAACCCTTAAAAGTTTTTGAACATAATTGTCGTCATTTAGAATCTTGATAAAATTTGCAAGGTTTCTATTGATTTACTTTTTTATATTTTTAATATATTAGTACATTATGGACAGCCAAAGTTTACGTAAAATAACAGATTTTCAGAGGTCTTTACTAGATTAGTTTTACACAAAATTATGTTTTGATTTCTATAGAAGCCTAGATAATATCCACAAGATAACTGTGTATTTAAAAAGAAAGGTGTGTAATAACATCATAAACACGTAAGAGCAGTTCTATGAAAATGAACCTCGAAAAGGACGCTCTTAATTCAATATCTACCGCTAAGGTTCAGTTGAAAACCAGCGTCAGGCACCATTTTCTTTTTTTTACCGTATTAAAAATTCCATAATATCAACCTCCCCAAATTCCTCAACACATGTCCATTTATTTACGTAGACGAAATCGTTTCAAACCTAAGGGGCAAGAAGAGCCCTCAACCCGTCAAACGCTGGGCTATTTCCTACCCCACTCGAGTTAACGCCGGGCTATTTGTTGCCTAACCCTAAACTCTTCACGTTTGATCAATCGGTCTCGGTTGAGATAACATTGTAGTGAGGCCAGTTAGATTCGAGTTAATTTATATTGAAGCGCTATTTTTGGTGGAGGGTAGTTAGAAATTTTAGATTCAAATAATACCTATTTATGAAACTAGAAACTTCCTTACTCTTAACCTTATTTATCATACTAATATTATAAAGGTGAAGTATATTTGTATGTTTGTTACTGCGTCATGCTGAAACTACTGAAGCGATTTGGATGAAATTTGGCACACGGGTAGACCGTTCTAGGATATAGCACATAGGATACTTTTTATCCCGGGAAAATGGCAATTACTGGGATATCTTTTTAATATCACGCGGGCGAAGTCGCTGAAAGCAACTAGTCCTACTAAGATGTATTACAAAAGCAAAAAAATGTGTTTTTGAGGCGGAAATACATCCAATGACTTCTCCCGCTCTAGGGTGGAGCGAGAGGACCCTTCAGACTTTTACTGACTAAACCCAAACCTTTCACCACCAGTTGCCTTTTGCACCAGATGAGGTCAATTCTACCTATATTATAATGAATTTTGACAGCTGTCAATAATGACTCCCAAAAATAGTAGATACTTACTCGTTACTAATTTTTGGATTCATTATTGACAGCTGTCAAAATTATCATCAAAAAGCTAGACCAACCAAACAATAAAACAACAAAATCGGTAACGAAGAAATATCAAGTATCAAAAAGATTGGATATTGAACAGGTAGTGTAAAATGTCGGTGCGAGAATATGACACCCCATTTTTTTGCTGTCTCTCCTGACCCCATTTTTATCGTCGATACCGTAAGTGTAACTCAACGCTTTGACCAGTAATGTATGATGAATATCAGTACAGACAAAAAATATGGATAAATAATGTTGGCAGTAGTGGTAGCAAATAAGAGTGAGTTGAAATTGTGTAAGATGCTTTTTGATTTTATAAACAAACCAAGTTGCATGAGTTATTGTGTAATTTTTTAAAAGTTTTTTGGTAAATGATTTTTTATCCCCATCGTCGGCCACATCATCGCTTACCATCAGGTGAGATAGTGGTCAAACGTGAGCCTATAAATTATAAAAAAAAATAATTGGATAGGCCACGGGAGGTATGCCACAGAAAAACAAGTCATTACAATAAAAAAAGGATGTGACAACAACTAAAATTAATCTTAAAAATGACAACTGTTACTTTTTTTGTCCACTGTACTTGAGCGTCAATGGAGGGTAGATGGAAATCAATCGTCAACTATGTCATGTGACATGATAAGGATTCAGGTGATGAAATTGCTGTACAGTTCTTTTAACACCTAGGGTTGTCAAAGAGCTAAGTTTAATCAGTGGAGAGTGGACCGGCCGGACGGTCGATGACAGATTTTGTTTTATTTTTCCTTTAATCCAGCTATATGTGTAACACAAAATTCGTATAACATATTTTAAGCTTGTATTTGATTTTTTTGTAAAATAAATGGATTGGTAAATTCTGGTGTTTGGACTGCGTTCAGCTAAGCAAATATACTAACCGGGCATTTTGGGTGTTGATAAAGAAAATCCCTCTTCGAATCCTTACTAATATTATAAAAGCAAAAGTGAGTTTGTTTATTTGTTTGTTTGTTACGTCTTCACGCCTAAATGGCAAAATTTATTTTGATGAATTTTGGTACAGAGATAGTTGGGACCCTGGAGACGGACATAGGCTAATTAAAAAAAAAAAGTGAGAAAAGGGGAAAAAGAGTAAAGTATATTTTAATAAATGCGGGCGAAGCCGCGGGTAAAAGCTAGTTATAGCCTATGCCACTAAGAATAAAGCAGCTTTATATCGGTCCAAAAATTTTACCAATCGGACCAGTACTACCGAAGATTACCTCCTACAAACAAAAAAACTCACGTGTGATGATTAAAATCCACAAAAAGTACTCCCCATTTACCCTCCCCCCCCAGAATCAAACCCAGCAAAAGCTGACAGCCCTATATTATATCGGGCTCGTCACCCAGAGAGCGTGTATTTTCACTCGCTACCCTTATATAATACGTGACGCTGACTTGACTAGATTGACTCAAGATACGAGATTAGAGCAACATCGTATTTCCAGCTTGTTTCTACTCCCTTGAGGAGTTGTACTAGCTGTTACGTGACTTAAATAAGCTGGTAGACGTGGTGAATTTGTTTGGGAAGAGTAAAACGTCGTCCTTTGTAATTCATCGTCATTTCAGCCGAAAGACCTCCACTGTTGGACTTAGGCCTCTACCAAATGTTACCACAACGACCGGTCCATGGTTGAGACATATCAACTTTGCTCCAGGGTTTATGTCTCAGTGAGACCAGTTGTGGCCGAGTGGTAATGGCCAAAACTTACGAGTTGTAGGTTGCGGGTTCGAACCCAGCCAGGCGCATTACTTTGTGTAATTTATTTTCATCACCACTGCTCTCAAAACGGTGAAGGAAAACATCGTGAGGAAACCGGCATGTCCTAGAACCAAAAATTCGAAGACATGTGACATCTACCAACCCGCACTGGGCCCGCGTGGTGGATTACGAATGGGCCGTAATCCACCACGCGGGCCCAGCGCTCTCCTGGAGAGGGGGCCTAAGTCCCAGCAGTGGGAATATTAAAAAGGCTGATGATGATGATGATGTATGTCTACTCCCTTGAAGGTTCGTAGCAGCTGTTATGTGACTTAAATAAGCTGGTAGACATGGTGAATTTGTTTGGGAAGTTTTGAACGCATTTATTTGTAAGTCATCGCCATTTCAGCCGAAATACGTCTTCTGCTGGACATAAGCAGCCCCATCACAAAGACCGGTTCATGGTTAAGACATTTAAATTTTGCTCCAGGGTGTATGCAGTCGCTTCGATCACGTCATCAAACTCAACTTAATAAAAGAAATACACTTCCATGTCACTTAACATTATAAATACATAAACGACAAAGCCTTCACAAAATAAAGAGCCCCAAAACGCAGGTCAAATACTCAGAGGTCCTAAGAAAACAATAATTCTCCACAGTTAACCCTTAAAAAGTGACGAGGGGTCGAGCTGGTACATCGTCGCATGGGGTTGACCTCAAATAAATAATACCATTAGGAAATGAGGCAACGCACCCTCAGGGATGGCGAGTAATGAATATAAATTGAGTGTCTTATCGGCGCCGACTTACTTTGAAATGGGACGGGCGACAGCGTTTTTTAAAGCAAAAAAGGTGGGTAGTTTTAAAATATTGTTACACGAATATGTGCAATTTAGCTTCACTTGTTTGACTGACCGACATTTTTAACAATCGGACTATGAGAGTAAGGACACAAAATACATAGGTACAGAAGACAATCTCATGTAGGTACTTCACTTTTTATACCTACGCTCGGTGGACGCACACTTAGGAGCGCTTGCGCCAGAACTGTTCGACGATAGGGCTGAAGTGCTCCGAGACATCGTGTCCGTGAGCGGTGTCAATGTGTGCATTGCTCGAGCGCGCTTTGTGTGTAGATCAACTTCTGTACCTATATATTTTGTGGTAAGGAATATATGGCCACCAGTTAACAGTTTTTTCACAGCTTCATGGGAGAGTTGTGTGTATGGTTGTACACCGACCTTGTCTAGTTTAAATTGACGAAAAAAATGACGAGTGAAAGCGTTTTGAAAAAATATATATGCAAAATAAATGTATTGACTTTTTTTAGTGCAAGTCAAACGTTTTTACCGAATTAAACAGATGTATTTATAGGCCAAACGAAAAAACAATCTTTAACATCAAGAAAAAAAAAATGTTTTTCTATCTCCTTTACTTGCAAGCGGGAAAATCGTGTTGATTTATATTTAACTTTTCATTCAAAGTTTTGAAGCAAAAAACGCGTAGATTCAAGACGTTGCGCGTTGTTTCATTATAAGTTTTAATAAGGCTGCCTTGCTTCATTATTATTGAAGTGTTTTTTTTACTTTTCAAGATGGACGCTGATGGGCATTATTTAAATTTTGTAACTTCGAACGGTGTTTAACCCGTTTTTCTAACAAGGTAAAGATATTAATAGAAATCTCAAGTATAGAACGTTGGCACAGCGTTGGACATGTTTTGTAAATGTGCATTTTTGTCATATCGCTTATCACAATTTCATGCCGTAACTACTCAACCCACTGATATCATGAATTTTCTTATATGTTTTGCCAGAGGTACAAAAAATTATATAGGGCAACTTTATTCCAACAAAAAGTGCAGTCACGAGGAAAGTCGTTGGCAGAAGCTAGGTTACGATAACCATCATTCAGTTAGATAAAATAATGTCACAAAAAAAGGTCCCGTGCTGGGCGCCAATAGCGCATCCTTTTTTCGGTTTGCACAAATAATAATAATAATAATAATAATAATAATAACTTTATTTACACCAAATACACCAAATAGTAACAATTTATAGAAACTTAAATCTATGGGTACAATGTATATGTATAAGGTGGCTGTGATATGCCTCAACAGTTTGGATCCTATCCCCTGAACTAGGTGGTAACCTGTATCTCAGGGGGTAGTGTTCAGCCAATAGTTTGTACAATATTTATCACGAGTGCCACTACTATGTAGATGAGTCAGTATTAAAAGCGTGAGGATAGTGTGTAATTGCAAAAATGTGAGTGTAAGTGAGTGTAAGAATGTAAGTATGTTTGTATATGTACATATGTGTCTGGAGAGTGTGCGAGTGGGTATGGTATTGGATTTATGTAACAAAGATAATGAGATTTAGGAATGTATGTGTATATATGTATGTGTATGGAGAGTGTGAGTAGGCATAATATTGGGGTATGTAATAAGATTATAAGATTGCAATGTATGTTGGTGTATGTGTATGGAGAGTGTGAGTGGGAATGATATTGGGGTTATGTAATAAAGGTAATGAGATTTTCTGTTTCCGAGTAATCTAATTGTAATAACCAGCTCCTAACAGTAAGCTTTGCATTATGTCTATTTAGTCTAATTATGTTTGTTATCTTATTAACTTTTCTATACAGGTAAGAGCTTAGAACAAAGTATTGCCTTTTAGCAAAAGCTGTATTGTGAGGAACACTGGGACAGGCTGGCGAAATTCCACGCCTTCCAGTAGCGGGAGGGGCAACCGTTCGATGCTTTCTTAGAATAGATTGGAGCACAAAGAGTTTACGGACAGTGAGCACTTTACAGTCGTTGTATAGTTGTGCAGTAGGGTATCGATATGGTTTCTTTATGATAACCTTAAGAACCGCTCTTTGGGCTCTCTCCAGGGCAAGGAACAGCGTCTTAGCTGCCCCACCCCACACCGAAACACAATAACTTATCACAGACTGACACAGTACTATGAATATTTTTGTCAGAAGTTCTTGTGGTACTGATTCTCTAAGAGTTTTAAACAAGTATATCATAGTTCTCAACCTAGCATTGACTTTACTTAGTTGTTTATCCCATCTTAGTTGTTCATCAATTTGCACTCCTAGGTACCTAACAACACTGGCTGGAGTCAGAGTTTTACATTGACAGGTCTGTGTAGTATCCCAACATGTATGTGCAGTTATGTTAAACTCATTCGACGGTTTGCTATTTTTCTTTATCGTGAAGGTTACATAGTTGGTTTTTTTAATATTTAGTGTCAATAGGTTAAAGTTTAGCCACTTTAGTATTTTTTTAAGGCAGTCTTCGGTTTTAACTTTTATAAAATCCCAGCTTGGTCCGTGAACCACAATGGCAGTGTCATCCGCATATGTAAACATAGTTGCGTTCGAAAGTGACATTTTACAAAGGTCATTTATATATATTTTGAACAATGTAGGACCTAGAACGCTCCCTTGTGGCACACCGAAAGTAATATTTTGCTCGTCACTAAGTATAGAATTAACTATGACCTGTTGTGTCCTATTTGTTAAATAGCTCTTGAACAACAAAAGAGGCACACCCCTGATTCCTATTTGCTCAAGTTTACTTAGAAGGATAGGGACAGAGACCGTGTCAAATGCCTTTGCCATATCCAGGAAGACACCAAGACACTTGTTCTTTGTATCAAGTTGTCTTGCAACAAACTGTGTTAAATCTAGTACGGCGTCTTCGGTGGATACGCCGCGACGGAAACCATACTGATTATCAGAAATAATACTGTACTTGTCCAAAAAACTATTTAGCCTTGTGTTCAAAACTTTTTCTAGGATCTTGGACAGCGCCGGCAATACAGATATTGGCCTATAGTTGTTAACACAGTCTCTGTCCCCTCCCTTGTATATAGGATGGACTAAGGCTTTCTTAAAAGCCTGGGGAAATATACCTGTTCTTATGGACTGGTTACATATGTGTGTTATGGGAAGCGCTAAAGAGTCCTTGCATTGTTTTAGTACACTCGTTGATATTTTATCCCAACCCGTAGCGCAATCACTACGCAATTGTAGTATTATGGAGTCTACTTCAGAAACGTCAGTTTCTAGAAGTAGAAACGAATTACTGATAGATGAATAATTTTCATTTGTTATTGGATTTGATGGTCTACCTTGATTCGCAGTTATTATTTTACTAGCTAGATTACTACCAACATTTGTAAAAAAGGAACAGATTTGGTTAACAGCAAGCCTAGAATTATTTTGGTTATTAAGTAGTTCTACAGGTGATGAATACACTTTTTTTGTATGGGTAATATCTTTGATGACATTCCAGAGAGCTTTAGGATTTTGACCAGCTTTTTCAATCTCTTTTTTTTCATATTCTTTTTTTAGCTTTCGTAAAAGACGATTACAAAAATTTCGGTAACGTGTATATGTAAGCTTTAGAATTAAGTTGTCAGGACTTTTAGATGATTTATTATGTAGCCTATCTCTGTGTTTTATACAGCGTAAAAGTCCCGGAGTTATCCAGGGTTTTATATTTCTTTTTCTTCTAGATACAGGGACAGAACGTGTATATTTAGTTATTACCGCACTTAATTGCGAAACGAACTTGTTTGTAGCCTCATTTGCGTCTTCAATCTGTAATACCTCTGTGAAGTTCATCTCTTCTATTTCTTTTTTGATCGTTTCGCAATCAAGTCGGGTTACTACGTTATTGTTTGGTTTATGACTAGTGTTTGCATTTCGTATAGATAACATGACTGGTGCGTGATCAGTGATGTAAGTTTCAAGGACCAAACTAATAGCTGGTAGCGTGGACTTAAGTAAAATGTGGTCTAAGCAGTTATTATTTCTAGTTGGAGAAGTATGAGTTGGTGTTAGTCCGTGTGACGCATTTAATATGAGGTAATCATTGCATCGTTCGTCCAATGTGTTAGGTTTTATGTCTATATTAATATCTCCTATGAGTGCAATAGTGTTATACTCAGTTATTGTGTTATAAACATCGTTTAGGCTATCTAAGAAATTTTCTAAATTTTGTCTATTTCTGTAGGAGGGTGAACGGTAAATAGCCACAAGGGCCAATTTATTATTTACGCAGCAGACCAGGCAATTAGCATCTTTAAACTCTGGCTCTGATATTTTGTAGTTTAGATTATCAGCAATATAAATTATTATACCATCATTCTGATTTTTAGTACGCATCGTGTAATGTGATGTGTATCCATCCAAAATAGGTATTTTGTAGACCTTACTCAACCAGCACTCCGTCAGTATTATGATTTCACATTTGACATTTATTAAAGATAATAGTACTGTTAGTTCATTGAAGTGTTTGTTTACACTTCTAATGTTTAGATGTAGTATTTGTATAGCCTTGTCATCCGTGGGTAAGTACATGGTACAGTTCTCGGGGGGGCAGCAAAACAATTCAGCCCGAGATATGGATTCCAATTCTTCATTTAATTCTATTAAATTATCCATTTAAAAACCGATTTGTGTAAGGTCCACAACAATGTATCCAAACATTTTTTTTTTTTTTTTATATATATATTATATATCTTTATTTTATAGTGGATATGGTGTATCTGATTTGAGTATGTTCCACTCTTTATGTGTTTAATTGTACTTAAGTGTGTGATGTGTTGTAAGTTTTCATTATTTTTAGTGTGGTGTGAATAGAGTAAGTAGGTAAACAACAAAATATAAATTAAACTTTGCAAAAGTAATAGTAAAATGAACATGCAAAAAATAAAAATATAAAACAATAAAAATATCATGCTATTCGTACTCAAGAAAATACTGTTACTGACTGTGACCATTAACAATTGTAGTCATACAACTTTCCCTTCTAGGTCATTTAAGCACTTCTCAGACTGAATTAAAATTTGCTTTTCACCTTGCTCTTTACGTAAGAAAATAGTACCATTTCTTGACCAGCAAAATTTGTAACCGTGCCTCTTTGCGAACTCCCTAGAAAGGAAAAACAACTTTTTTGCACTTGACGGTAGGAAGTCGGAAACATACACAGGCTGACACTGTCCAGGAATACCTGCAAGCTCAGTATTCAACTTGCCTTCTTTGTTTTTCACCTTTTTGTTGAAATTTCCAATAGCGGACAACATGTTTTGCTTGGCTTTCACTGTTGAAAACTCCACAACAATTGGGCGCGTTGTACCAGGTTTGCCCGGAAGCCGGTATACATCCCGTAGTTCGAATGACAGTTCCGGCATCCCAACAACCTTCCCGATGTTGCCCACGATGCACTTGAGCTCATCGCAGTCCTCCTTCTCTTTATGTGGGACATTTCTGATCTCAATACAAGATGACCGCGATTTAAACTGAAGATCCTGAACTTTTTTTTCAAGGTTCTCAATGTAAGCTTTCTGCTCTTGTCGCTCCTTTTGCAATTTTAGAACTTCCTTCCTGAGATCTTCATATTGATTGCTAATGAAATCGGCTGATTGCTGAATCTGTGAGTTTTGTGTCTTTAACTCTGCTATGTCAGCTACTAATCTCAACATTGATGCATTTTGTTTCTCGATCATTTGCTTTAGATGTTCTTCTTGCTCTGACTTCCACAATGCCAGCATGTCTATGATTTCATTTTTCAGCTCTTCAAGCTTACTTTCTTCTTTTGGAGACACAGACTTTTCCGTACGCAGCCGTTTGCTTCTGTTTACGTTAACAAAACTCACATCGCTTGTCGAAAGAGTATGTAAGTCAGGTTCAGATTGAGTTATAATGTTTGTGGGATTGGACGGCGGCGGCGGGGTGCGTTCAAGCCTCGACATCTTTCAAGAAGTCTGGTTCCCACGGGGTTTTTACAGCTGCGCGTATAGAGTACTTTTATACTGTTATATGTTAAAAAAGTATTAATTACTATTTTACTTATAAATCAACTCGGCAAATGCACGATCTCGAACTTATGACGACCCGTAGCAGCTGTGCGTAGCCGATAGCACCGGACGCAATGACGTAGTCGTTGTCGTAGCAGTCGTAGCTCTCGTAGCACTCGTAGCACACCTTAACAACGCTACGTCATTCGCACAAGTAGCACTGTGAGATTTCGCCCGCTTACGTCAGTCGCTCGGTGGCTCGGTGGTGAAGGACTGGACTGCGGCGCGTCCCCACCGCTGCGCTCGGCGGTTCGAATCCCGGCAAATCCTTGCACTTTATTTCGGTAAATTTAAAGAGGTATTCACTTCTATATTGTTATCACTCTCTAGGCCCACCCAGTAGGAGGAGTCGATAGGTAAGAATACACGATGTGTGACAAGGAATTAAAATCTCAGTTAATTAACCAATCATATCAGAGACTCAAAAAAATTGTTATTAATGTACGCGGAGCAGTGACACACGTCCGTTCGCTATACGGCTGTGGCCGGAACGGAAATAGATCGCGCTTGATTACCTCATCTAATAGAAAGCGATGATGTGGTTGACGATGGTACACGCTTACCTAGAAGTAACCTTAAACACCTTTAGCTATTAAGAAACACAGACTGCGACAAAGAATTCCACTACTTAACTATACGCACGATGAATATGTTCCCAAACTATTTTTACGTATGGGTGGGATGGGATATCCACATCATATCACACGGCGATGCATCGCCGTACTTCCGGTGATCCAAAGATAGAACAGGCTTGGCGGAATTGAGTTAAAAAAAGTACCATCACGAGAGAAGTCGTGGGCAGAAGCTAAATTACAATAACCGTCATTCAATCATACAGAATAATTTCACAAAAGAGAGATTCCACGCTGGGCGCCAATAACGCTTCCTCTGTTTTGTTTACAGAAATATTTCATTTTAATGAAAAGCACCACCTGTTTGTTATTCTTTACCACGTATGTATGAGATAATTACCATGCTTCCGAAGAATTCAATTCCGTTCGGATAATTAATTCTCCGAATTCGTTCGTTTCGTTTGTAATATGACGGCAGTTGGATAATTTATTTTTAAGCGCTAGTGAGTACTTAATTTGGCTTTATTTTTGTTTTAATTCTTGCTTATATATAATTATAAAATTTTCAGATTTTCTGCACAGGTAGTTTGTAACATAATACGCACGCCAACCATGCCAATATAGGCCTTACAACAATGATATAAGTCACATAAAGCGTGTGCGTAAATTACATTAACCAAACCAATATTCAACAAAGCATTTCTCCAACAAGGAAATTCCATTCAACAATAAACTACCTTCAAACATTCAATATTCTCCAACTACCCACCTTACTTTTACACCTTCTACCCTCGCAAGACTATTAATTAATTAAAGTCTATTTACAGAACAAATCTCAAGTGTTGGTACAACACAACAGAGAAGGGTTTCGCCATATAATTGAATAAAATATTGAGGATAGTGAGAGTCAATATCGACCTCGGACGGTTGCGCCATGAATACTAACAAAGTGGACGTATGGGCGGGTAGGATGGCTGACACATTGAGCCAACAATTCAATATAGACACGACTGAGCAAACCATAGTCAATTTTCTTGTTTCTACACGTATGTTTTTCCAGCCGTGGCTTTATTTCTTTTCGGGGTGGAGTTCCTCATGGTTGTCCACCCTGGGATGGATGGAGGGGTATATGAGTTTTGTCAAACCGTGGCCGGCTACAAGCGAATGTGGAAGACAATAATGTTTTTGATGTCATTTACTTCTGCGTAGGCAGAAGAAAACTTATGCATAACTGAACGATTTATTTTTTGAGGTGGGGTAAGAGAAAGTGTTAGACCTGAGTCTATCAGTTACCTTTTGCGTTCCAGGGCTACATAACTCTTTCAGACAATCCTGCAGTCCTTACAGGCATCGGCTGTAGTGAGCCTCCGTCCATTTTGCTGACATCTCTTTAAGGTTGGTTTGGAAAACAACGCGCCAACGACTCGGGTTTGGTCCTTAATGGACGGGCGGACGGCGAGCTACCGATTGCTAATTATAAAAACCAAACTTGGCACAGAACGTTTGCTATAAAAGTATTAAGATCAGATATTTTCAAGTCATGCCAGTAAGAATATTTTAGTTTTGACTTTGACATCTGCCTGATTAAAGAAAATGAATTTCTTCCATTACTAATTAAAGATAACGCATCGAATCGTAGGAGACTTGGCACAAACATAAATTGATTTATCTCGCTTTTGTTTAACGGCTGATCAGTTTATATTGGCTTTTGTCCAGATTTTAAGGCAATAATTTAACTTAAGGTTCAAACATTTATGTTCAAGAAAATTAAATAAATTGTGACTAGCTTTAACACAACGATAGTCAAATTAATTAGCCTTATAATCACACCTCAGGTTTTCTCTCTTGGAGAGGGATTGGGTCGTAATCCACCACCCGAGCCCAGTGTAGGTTGGTGGATGTCACAATGACTTTTATTTTTTATTTGTTCTAAAACGTGACATACAACATTTTAGAAGCAGTGGTGATGAAATAAACAAAGTAAAGCGCCATCCTCTGTTTGAACGTTTCTTTTTATTAGATTTTCCAAAGTTTACCCCCAAAGGTGATTCACGGAGTTGTCAGCAACAGCAGGGACCCAGCTGGGTCGAAGCCTACAGGGGCCAGGGTTAGTTTCGAGAGATAGCTCAGCACCGGTATGAAAGCTAGAAGGAACGGGGTGGGGTTTTTGGTCAGTAAGAATCTGACACTATCTCCCGCTCCGCTCAAGAGCGATGAGATGATTTTCCCACCGGAAAAAAACCCCTAAGGGAAGGAAATGAGGTCCAAAGTAAAGATAAACATATTTTCACTGGCTAAGCCACTAGCAGAAGAAAGTCCATTCCTAAAATTAGTTCCGAGAACAACAGAGCAGTGTGTATCGCAATATTAGCGTCTGTATCGCATAATTATATAGGAAAATGTTTTATCTACATACATTTAGCCCTTACTACATGCATTTTCAGAGGAACCTGTTGTTATTGGTTCACTACGAGGGATCGTAACTGAAAATGATGAGAGCAGTAATACTCTCTTATTAATTTATGTTTACTAATACTGTTGGGAGAATGTTTGAAACATTTACCTTAGCTCTGGAACGGAAAGGCAATTGAAAAAATACAGGTGGGATTTGGCAGAGAGCAGTGGTGGCCGAGTGGTAATGGCCCCGACTTACGAGTTGTAGGTCGCGGGTTCGAATCCAGCCAGGCGCATTACTTTGTGTAATTTATTTCATCACCACTGCTCTCAAAACGGTGAAGGAAAACATCGTGAGGAAACCGGCATGTCCGAGAACCAAAAATTCGAAGACAAGTGACATTCACCAACCCGCACTGGGCCTGCGTGGTGGATTATGGCCCATTCCCTCTCCTAGAGAGGAGGCCTGAGTCCCAGCAGTGGGAACATTAAAAGGCTGATGATGAGGTGGGATTTAGACAGTAATAGTCTGAAACTCTCTCTCGGGAAGAGTTATTTGATAAAGTCTCAACTCATGCGATGTGATGAAAATTAAAATACAAAATGCTTACGAAACCTTTCTCGTATTTTAGTCTTTGCTAGAACGATGGTAAATTTTAATGTTTAATTTAAGGGCCTGCGCAAAATTGAGACAAAACGTTTTAGACAGAACTGTCTAACAACACAAAACAAAACTGTTTTCGTGTGTCGAGACAAAACTGTTTTGTCTAAGACCGTCTGTCCACCGCCGCCGTCACCGGGACGTCACCGAGAACGAGATTATTTCAGGCCGAGTTTAAGTTTAAGATGCGCTCGGGTGACGGGCGTGCGGTGGACACATGGCCATAAAAATGTATGTATCGCTAAATCGGCGCCGTCATCTCGTTCTCGGTGACATCCCGGCGACGGCGGCAGTAGACAGACGGCCTTAGACAGTTCTCTCAAAGACGTTAAAAAAATCAGCCTCACCATAGAAAATTATAAACTTGATTGGACATTTTTCAAGAGGCCGATGTTTTCTTTCGTTTTCTGAAAAAAAACTTGTGGAAGGTTGTTCAATTTCGTCTACTGAGCAAGCCCTTAAAGTTTGCGAAGGGCTGTCCCTTACACCTTGTATTTCGAATGCACGCTTGTGCGACACATTGAAGCTCAACATCAACCGCCAATCGCACATCCAATTGCCAAGTACGTAGTACACGAGGTGTGCCCTGCTTGGGCGGAGCACCGCCGTGCCCTCGTGGATCGGCGGCGGAGACCTCTCGCGCCGGGCCTTGGTTCAGGCCATGGTCCGGAGCGAGGAGGAGTGGCAGGCGGTCACCTCCTTCTGCAAAGCAGTTATGCTAGCAAAGGAGAAGGCCGACCGCTTCAGGCAACGGCGCCCTCGCCGCCGCCGCCGGGATTCCAATCCCGATTTCCAGCCACCGTAGACGCAAGCTCGTGGTCGGCGACCCATGGGTAGCTCGATCATGGGTGTCCGATCGGCCGGTAACTGTCCGGACCGAGCCAAGACGTCGACGGCGCGCACTGTTCCCGCGCGCCTCAAGGAGTTGTCAGCAACAGGAGGGGCCCAGCTGGGTCAAAGCCTACCGGGGCCGGGGCTATCCGAAAGGAAGCTTGAGCCCCGGTATGAAGGCTAGAAGGAACGGCGTGGGGTTTTTAGTCAGTAAGAGTCTGACACTATCTCCCGCTCCACCCAAGAGCGGGTTTTGTCATAAGATGATTTTCCCCATCGACAAAAAAAACAAGCAGTACACTCTAACAAACAGCCTAGTTTTCAATCTAACCAGATGGTACCGATTACCAGTATATTTCCTAAACTGGAATCCTGAACTAGGGTGTAGGCACTGCCTACGAATTACTTGCTTTGTGTTTTGATCTTACAAACCGGTTACATAGAAAAAGATTCAGGGTATTACACCCATTTCTGCTTGTTGGGTTTTATTAATATTTTACCCAAATACGAAACAAGTCATTTATTAGAAAGAGTAGATATGAAGGGACTTTCACAGATGGCGTTCTATGGCTTTAGCCAAGCTCCATTTCATAAAAGCTCGAGTTTGTGCCGCCTACAAGGTGGACCGATGACTTGATGAGGACCGCGGAAATCCAATGGATGCGAGACGCACAGCAGGACGTGCGAACGTCCAAAAGTGGACGCCTATTGGCTGAAATAATGATGCTTATGATAATTATGAGTTTGACTATTTATTTAAATCTGCAGTAATATTATAAAGTGGTAAAGTTTGTAGGAGGGAGGTAATATCTGAATGTACAGGTCCGATTGGTAAATTTTTTTTTAACGATAGAAAGCTGCTTTATTCTGGAGTGCCATAGGTTATATTTTGTTGTTCGCGGGCGATGCCACGGGCAAAAGCTAGTTATACGCCAACACAAATTGTGTTTTAACCCCTGTCTTTGGTAACTATTGCTCCTTTTGCTCGATATATGGGCTGTCCAACACTAAAAGAATTTTCCAATTCGAAACAGTAGTTCCTGAGATGAGCGCGTTCAAACAAAGCAACAAATAATATCTCCAGCTTTGTAATCTCAACAAAGTTTCAAAATTTCGAATACCGTCATTAGACACAATAGAAAGATAATGAAAGAGTGAACGCAGGCGTTCGCTTGGGCCTACTGGGGCCAGGGTTATCTGAAAGGGAGCTCGAGCGCCGGTATGAAGGCTAGAAGGAACGGGGTGGGCTTTTAGTCTGACATTATCTCCCGTACCGCTCAAGAGCGGGGGTTGTCATTGGATGATTTTTGCCCACCAAAAAAAAAGGCGTTCGCTTGGGATTCAATGAATTAAATAAAAACAGAACTAGGGAGCAATCTTCTAAAACCATATAGGTACCTATCCTTATAATAAATCTTTAAAGATTTTCTCACATAATACTGCACATGACCTAGATATCAACTTACTACGCACACAAAACAATAGCCAGCCATCACATAAAAAACAAAATGGCAGTTCCGACGCTCGGTCCCTCGTGACGTCACGGCCGCCATTAAACCGTTTGGCGGGAAACACACAATAGGGGTCAGGATGGCCGTGCAATTTCCTTGGTCACCCCAACTTACCTTCCTACCACAACGGTCATACATAGCTATAAGATCTCTTTGAATTGCAAGGCCTTTCATTAGAGTTTCTGCAGTTGGTAGGAAGGAAGTTACCGATTGAATTAACATTCGGTCTTTGAATTTTTGGAGCTGTTTATGTCACAAGAAACGTACATTTTGACTCTCAAGGGAACCAAAATTTTAGAATACTTTCCGTTGACCCAGAATCCTGAAATTTATTTGCATAAAGCAAGGTCTTAACACAAGTACAAGTATATGAATAACTCTGAAAACTGTAATTTTTTTGTTCGGTAAAAAAAAATTGCGGTTCGGAAAAAACTTCCGAGAAAGTTTTTTTTGGCGGTTCGAAAAAATCTTCCGGGACTACATTCCGGAATTGAACTATTTACATAGGTAAGTTTGTACGAAACCCTCAAGGCGCGAGTCCGACTCGAACTTGCCCAGTTTTTCAATTTTAGCCTTTATAATAAAAACCCTTAAACCTTTTGGTTTTCATTATCATTTTTGTCACGAGTTCTTGCTTGTTCTTGCTATCGTGCAAGGTCGAACCCTACTGGGCCCAAGGGTCTGCTTCTGAAAGGAAGATTCTGCCCTGGTATGAAAGGCAACGAAGGAACAGGAGTGGGTTTTTAGTCTGTAAAAGTCTAACACACCCTCGCGCTCCGCCCAAGAGGCCGTTGTTACCATCTAAAAAATAGAACGTGCCTCAAAAAATTCTTACATTGAACATCCAAATGCTAAAAAACAGGTAACAACTTTCCAAATAATATATCTAACCAAAAAGCAAGGAAGCAAGTCTTTGGAATAATTCCAAGATGGCGTCGGAAATACACGCAGTTATCTCAAACATGTTTAAAGGTTTATCTGGTCTAGTTGTGTGAATTACTGCTTATAAGCTTTGGCTGTTGGTAGAGAGGAAATTTCTAGCTGATAAGCTGTGAATTCTTTTAGAATTTTTAGCGAAAAGTTGGACTAAAGAGGCGAAATTAAGTTGTAGTTAAGCTGGAGTTTTAAGCTACTTCAAAATCGAAGCTCTTTTCTTCGATCTTTTGGAAACATACCACCAAATGGGTCCCATTAAACATTAGACGGTATTGCGGCAGACCGATGCGACGAGCTCAACTTTAAAGGAAACGGATATCAGGAACTCGGCTCCTATCAAAAGAGAGTAGGAACTCAACGCTTACCGAAAGGAACAGCAGAAACTTTGACTCCTATCAAAAGAGATAGCAGGAACTTGACTTCTATCAAAAGAGATAACAGGAACTTGTCTTCTATCAAAAGAGAGAACAGGAACTCGACTCATATTAAAGGAGAGAACAGGAACTCGACACATATTAAAAGAGAGAACAGGAACTCGACTCATTTTAAAAGAGAGAACAGGAACTCGACTCATTTTAAAAGAGAGAACAGGAACTCGACTCATATTAAAAGAGATAATAGGATCAAATTGCACGTGTACTTTGTAAAAAAGTAGGTGAAATCAGAATGTCAACTCGCGCTACAACGCGCGAGTTGACGAACAAGTCGAGCAGATGATTATAACGAGAAATTACAAAATTTTATTTAACCTGTATTTAAGAAACTGTCGACGCTGTTTTGCTTCCCAAGTCTTGAAAGGACAAAATTTACGGCGAGCGGTTAAAACAATTTAAATATTCAACGCAGTGCATAAATTCTGCTAACTACCCACTTGTAATAAATCATTTCGGAGTACAGTATTACTGGCTTCTTGAAGAAGAGAGAAAATTTTCATTAAGTTAAATTAATGAGCGCATGGCCCCTTATCTTTAGAATTACTTTCTTACAAAAAGGAATGGAGTATCCTCTTGACACATCATACAATTCTGAATGAACAAATGTTGAATAAGGTCGCAGTATGATGCAACCTAGATTCTTTTGGTTTTGTTGGAGATGAGATGCTTTTCTGGACTTCAAATCTCAATCTAGCCGTGTAACTATTTGTCATCATCTTATCATCAACTCATCACATCACTATTCACTATGAGTCGGAATTAGGTAGAGTTATTTATGTACTTGCATTGATTTCATCATCATCATCATCATCATTTCAGCCGATAGACGTCCACTGTTGGACATAGGTCTCCCCCAAGTATCGCCACAATAAACGATCTAATACGACTGATTTCATACATCGAAAGAATAAAGTGGATATGCCTCCAATTCCGTGATTAATTTTAAAGAGCAAATTCTTTTTATATGACGCTATCAGAAATATATCAGAAAAAATGTCTTCCTGCATTAATGACGAGGAGGAGGAAGTGTACCTACCTATGTAGATAATTTTCAATGAAAAAATATTATTTATATTTGTTTTATTTGTCTCTGAGGTTATAATTTTTTTTTGTAATATTGTTGACCACACGGAATTTGTCATTACAAATCCCGGGAAGATCTATATTAATATCAATATTTCGATGCAAGTACCATGAAAAAAAATCAACCTCTGGTCAAACCGGCCGGTGATAACGATGGCCCACTTATTGGAGTGCCAAAAAACGCCATACAAGAAGAATCAAAACGGCCACTGAATTTTACTCCAAAACAATCCCACTATAAACTCCTAAAGCCTTATCCTGACAGATAAGCAACGTTTAAAGTGGACAATGGATTTATCTGAAAGAAAACCTGTAACATGATCGCCCGAAGCTTTCAGTGGCTCCTATTAGCCGATGACTGTGCATTTTTCTACCCCTCTTCTATATTATTATACTTGAACGATAAATCTATGTAAATACGGGAGCGTTGTAGCGGGAAAGGAATGGCGTACCTCCACCCGTTCAAAAGCATTTTTTTTTTGTTTGTAGAACAATAAATGAAAAAAATATTTGTACAAAATTGAAGACCATGAATCAAAGTATTGCATATTATGTTTTATTTAGAATTTTATGGTACTTTATACAAGTTGAAAAATGTATATTTTCAAAGGGAGTCTCTTAAGAAAACAATTTTGAAGGAGGGAGTGATAAAAAGGTACAAAGATCCCTTCGTAACATAGCGCTAGCAAACCAGACCAACGGCCCATTCACGAACTTGCTGCAGTGAGCGGGAGCTAAGCGCGGGGGGCAAACGGTAAGATTAAAAGTAGGTATGAAAATGTTCGAAGCAAGCCATGAGACGCCGCTCACAGCGCTACGCGCCCGATTACCGATGCCACCCCGCTCGCCGCGCCGACCAAAGTCGTAACCAGACCGTATGGCGCCGAATGTTGTACCGTAACATCTTGATACAGATTGCATTGCTCTATTGAATACTAATACCCAATACAACTGATCTTTGGACAGATACATCGAATTGGCTCCCCCTAACATCAGAAGTAATATAACCTAGAAGTAATATTACGAGGAACTGGCTTCAGTCAGCGGTTTGCCTGCGTTGTAGTAGAAAATTATCCTAAGGGAACATATTCCAGGGATAAAACTATGTGCTATGCCAGGATACGGTCTACCCAGGTACCAAATTTGAATTAAATGGAGACCATGAAATAACTTCTCTCGCTCTGGGTGAAGTGCGAGGCATTTTTTAAAATAAAATATAATAGTGCTCCCACCTGATGGTAAGCAGTGATGCGATCGTTGATGATGAAGCACACTAGTTTATTAAGAGCTTTACTCTAGCCTTGGAGACACCTAAATTATAATCGGACAAGAAGACAGCTGCAAACAAAATGATCCAGTCTTTCGATGTACGCGGTTTAATTCATGAATCCCCAAGCGACCACCGGTGGCCGCGCATCTATTGTCTTACTATTGTGTCTCTAATTGACGGTATCTGAAGGGTTAAACGACGAGGCGAAACGCTTGGTCCAGTTTTAAGGTGTAGGTAAACAATATAAGGGTGGATACTCGCCGTACATTGGATTGTCCGATGATAAAAAGGTACATAGATGGTGGTGTCAGATTTTTACTGACTAAAACCCATCTGTTGCCCTTCGCGTTCAACAATACCACAGCTTGAACAAAGACACGCTATCATGATAAAGGACAAAAAAGGCATTTTAACTACACTGCCAGTATGGAGCCCCTTCCCAGGATATGCAACACCTTTCCTGCCCAGCTTGAGCAAATACCAACACCTTCCACGGCTTATACGAGACCAACGGCAGAGCGGTCCAGGTGGCTAAACATCTGTCAGATCTTTGAGTCAGACCGACACGAAAGACGAAGACAAATCAATCAATATTATTCTAACCAAGGAGTATCGTGTCGCCCAGTAACTGGGTTGTGGAGGTTTTATAGGCACTAGCTTCTGACGTTTTATAAGTGCCCATGAGCCGATGTGAAAAAAAAAAGTTGCTCCATGTAAAGGCTAGCTGCGTTAGCGGACGCACGTGCGTCCACGCACCCGTCGCGTGCCTATGCGTGTGTCTATCTGATTATTGCTAGTTCAACTTTAACGGTATGCATGTAGTCATGTCGATGGAGAACTTTAATGTATTACTACGCAGCAAAATGGGCGCGGGACGCGGTTGGCCGCGACGGGTCCCCGTTGACTGGGAGCCGACCCCAAGCTAGTAGGGAAATGACCAGGGAGATTGATTAAGAGAGAGAAGGTTTAAATCTTAACCACTATGATGAAACTCCTCTTCCAAGAACATAAAATCGCTATAACATCTTAAGCCCAAAACCCATACCCTAGATCTAGAACCTAGGTACAATCATATCCAGTACACTTGGCAAGCAGACTTGTTTACATCGCAGTATGGATGCACGATCAAAATATTTGCTCAGCACTCGGTACTGGCCGGATTTATTGTGCTGTGCTTATAAATATATATATTTGTTTCGCAAATAGATAGAATTTGGTGCTGGAATGTATAGAATAAAATAGAATAGAATTAACTTTATTGTACACCAAAACGGTAACAAATTTATGGATACAATGGCGGTCTAATCTAGGCCAGATGAAGGAGACGTTCTCTCGGTTTCAAAGAATCACCCTAGCATTACTGTTTCGCAGAAGGAGACAACCGCATCCCATAATCGCATTCCCTGTCACTCCGGACCATGACCTGAACCAAGGCCTGACGCTTTGGTAAGAATCAAGTGAAAAGCCTTTAGTTTTTAAGATGGAAATTTACCAAATTACTTCTCCATTTCTGGGTGGAGCCATTCAACCATGATTCCAGCCTAGTTACAACCGTTTAACTTGCGTCGAACGCTTCGAGTTAGCTACGCCCCCAAAGCTTTTGATCTGACCACGTGATTGACCAGTCATTCCCATACATTTGAACCTTTCTACTAGCGTTAACTATTGCATATTAGCAACTTGGCCAGGGGTACTGTAGCTTACTTTAGTGGGAGTTAACTCGAATCCAGTAAAACAGTCGGATTTAGTTGGGAGCTGTGCATATACTTGTTTTAATTGTTCGTAAAGAAAATTCACTTCTAATTAAAAGATAAACCGTTTGGCAAGCGACGAAGTTAAGCGCAAAAAAAACAAAAAAAAATACAAACATCCGAATTGAGAACCTCCTCCTTTTTGAGAAGTCGGTTAAAAAATGTCTTAAAGTGGAAAGAAAGAAAGAAAAATGAGGGAAATACTTCAAGTAGAATTCAAATTAATAATGCAGCTGTTTAAACGTTTCAGAATTCTACTTATTTTATCTTTGCATTGGAATTCACCAGAGCTACTAAAAACGCGTTGGTCTAGGAGGGTAGTTGGAGAATATTAAAGTACATAAATTAAAGTCCTGTTGAAAGAATCCGGGTTATAAAAAAACTGACCAAGTGAAAGTTGGACTCGCACACGAAGGGTTCTGTACCGACCTTAGAAAAATTCGGCAAAAAAAAATTGTTTGGGATAATATTTAAGGGAGGCTCTTAAATATAACTATTTTATTTTGATTTTAGTATTTGTTGTTATAGCAGGAACAGAAATACAAAATTTGTGAAAATTTCAACTGTCTAATTATTGCGGTTCCTTTTTTGTTATGGTGGGTAAAAATCACCTAATGACAACCCCCGCACTTGGGCGGAGCGGGAGATAGTGGCAGACTCCTACTGACTAAAAACCCACCCCGTTCCTTCTAGCCTTCATACTGGGGCTCGAGCTCCCTTTCGGATAATCCTGGACCAATAGGCTTCGGGTATTGCGGTTCTTGAGATACAGCCTGGTGACAGACAGTAGGACAGACAGCGAAGTCTTAGTAATAGGGTCTCGTTTTTACCCTTTGGGTACAGAACTCTAAAAAAGAGATAAAAAGTGAAAAAAAAAAGACCGCGTTCTGTTTCGAATTTCCGATAATAGACAATAATTACTACTTTTTTATGCGACCCCTAGCTAATTAGAGTAAAAGCCTCATAAGAACCTTTCTGTATCGGTGATTACGAATATTACAGCCTCGTCTACTCCCTTTGTCTTATTAATTCGTTAATTAATATCTTTCATTAGACGTTTCAGGATGTATGAAACAATTAGTGATACCTAATACCATGTTAGTGTAATTTGCTATGATACTCGTAGGCAGTAAGTCGAATATTTAATTATTACGATATCTAGTAATAAATATAGGTATAGTGTGTTCAATCAATTTTATTGATAGTTTGCCATACAGTTAAGAAATCAGAAGCGTTTATTTCAAATACATACCAATTACAGTACTTTTGAATGGTCAAAATGTCAGTCAGTCAAACAAATAAGTGAAGCCAAATTGCACGTTCCAAAGCGCAGATCTCTATGGAGAAGAACCTCTGATAAATCATGATATGAGTTACTTAGATCTTGATTACATATTTCAACATAAACGGCCGTATTTTACAAGCTTTTATTTAGTTAGTTTCACCTGTCCCGATGTTAGTCTGTCATCAAATCTTGTAAATTAAATTTGACTCACTTCCCGGTTACCGATTGAGCTGAAATTTTGCATGCATGTGTAAATCAGATGACAATACAAAATTATTATGACATGGAGCTGATCTGATGATGGAACCGGAAGGTGGCTATAGGAACTTGGTCATAATGGCCCTATCGAGTTTGGGCTCGTATGATTCGTCTTGACGAGTATTAATTATATAGGTGGCTATAAAAGCTTGCTATGAAAATAATATTTTCATTAAAGTATATGGTTTTAATTTCAACTCGATACTCGAAAGGGTCTTGACAGACATACGGTCAATAAAGTAATTCTATAAGGGTTCCGTTTTTTCATTTAGAGGTACGGGGAACCCTTAAAATCAAATTGTACCAATATTTGGAAGTATAACCTCATACCAACAGTTAATGCCATATTGCCTTCAAGTGGATTTTATTGCATCAGAAATAACTTTTCATCCCCATCAAATAAATTCTTTTTCAGTAGAGTCGAATTTCTTTTGACAAACTTTTCCTTTGATGGCGAAATTGCTAAAGTTGTCGATTTAATAGGATGATTTTTTAAAGCTATTTCAATTGATGAATTTGCTTTTCGATGTTCTTAATTGAGTTGGTATTGATTTTTCGACGTAACTTCGGAATTCGTGTTCTTTGTGTTTTTTTCCCAGTGGGTAAAAATCATCCAGACGACATCCCCCGCCTTTGGGCGGAGCGGGGGATAGTGTAAGACTCTTACTGACTAAAAACTCACCCCGTTCCTTCTAACCCCAAATAAAAATCAAAATCACCCCTAAAATAGTCCTGTATCGTAGGTGCGTTCACAAACATGTAGACACCCAGACCCGAAACAATGGGCTCGGGGACGGCGAGCCATGGGTAGCTCGCTGTCCGATCGTCCGATAATGGACCGAGTCCAAGACGTCGACGGCGCGCACTGTTTCCGCGCTTCTCAAGGAGTTGTCAGCAACAGCAGGGGCCCAACTGGGTCGAAGCCTACAGAGGCCAGGGTTAGTCCGAAAGGTAGCTCGAGCCCCGGTATGAAGGCACGAAGGAACGGGGTGGCTTTTTATTCAGTAAGTACCTGACACTATCTGCCGGTCCGCCCAAGAGCGGGGGTTGTCATTGGATGATTTTCCCCACCATAAAATATCCCTGAATTTTGGAAAATCATTTCTTAGTGCTCGCCTGTCATAAAAGAAAGCCTTGCGCAAAAATTCACGTTCCAAGTTCCAATAGTTTCGGCTGTGCGTTGATATGTCAAACAATCAATTTTCTTTTTTTACATAGATGTTTTGTTAAAATTTTATCTACGTTTTACTTTATTCCCATCAAAATACATGTAAATATTAACACATTTCACTGCTACAATGAAATCCTGTAGGTACTGTAATCAGGAGAGAAAGACGCCTAAGCACCTTTTGTGTGAATGCGGGCCCCTTATCCACAAACGGAGTATCCACCTGGGCCGACACATTATTCGCCCGGAGGAGATTAAAACTCCTAAAGCTAGGAGTATTCTAGACTTCCTGGAAGCCTCCCGGCTAAAAGAGTTACTCTAACAAGGTGGCGAGTTCCAAATATATTTTTTAGGTCGCAGTGACTACATCCCCTACACTACGGCAGATGCATAGCCCGTTATCATCAAACCATTATATCAGGCTTATTGGCTAAAATAATACTATTTTAGCCAATAAGCCTGATATAGTGGTGGTGGACCGAAGTGAGAGGCGTGCAATGATTGTTGATATTTCCATTCCACATGACGAGAACCTCGTGAAAGCCGAGAAAGATAAACAAATTAAGTAAATTGACTTGGCTCGCGAGGTTTTCGACATGTGGGATGTGGACACCGCGATCATTGTACCGATAGTCGTGTCGGCTAATGGCTTAATAGCCAAGAGCCTCGACCAACACCTTAGGAGGCTTGCGTTAGGCGGCTGAATCAAGGCCTTGATTCAGAAAGCGGTACTTCTAGACACGTCTCGTATAATTAGGAGGCTTCTTTCTTTTTGACCATGTTCCCGATACTGGTGGGTTACTATTTTTTTATATTTTTAAATGTTTTTTTTTTTTAATATTGAAATATTTAAAAATGTAATTTATATGTGATTATTGAAAATAAAGGAAATAATACAATGATATCTAGAAGTAAAATTAAAAACCTCCAACATTAAACGCATCCAATATGTGTCAGCTATAACAGAATCATTGCACACGTCCTTCCTAACAACCCTAATGCAATTTCGAGCAGCTAACACGATTCCTTTTGTCCGGAGATACGAACTCTTGAGGGAATTAGATGTAGCAGCTCTATGTGTAGCTCGGAAGGAGTAGTTCTTATTTTATTTGGAGCAGAATGTTTTAAAGATGCAACTAAGTGTAGATTAGCTTTAGAAGTTCTGAGTTTCCTGATAGCTACAATCTAGAGATCTCTAAATCAAGAGATATACCTCGATGTATCGCCCAAAACTGGAGTGCAGATTAAGTCCAATTCAACGAGTTGAAAACAGGTTGGAATTGTTTCCTTTTTGCGAAAAAAAAACACGCTTGGGTTTTAACAGTGTCAAACTTATGACGTGACCAAATTCGCATAGCCCCATTTAGCCTCGAGGCTCGAGGAGTTGCCAGCGACAGGAGGGGCCCAGATGGGTCGAAGTTTACTGGGGTCAGGGTTAGCTGAAAAGGAGCTCGAGCCCCGGCATGAAGGTTAGAAGGAACGGGGTGGGTTTTTAGTCAGTAAGAGTCTATTTTCATTGGATGATTTTTGCCCACCAAAAAAAAAATAGTCCCATGGAATCCATCTCACTGGTTAGGCGATTTTAAGTGATTCAGAGAGGAAGCTCCATCTGTACTAATCCATTCCTTCACCAATAAATGCAATGACTACCAAAAAACACGGCCAATTCGTAACAATTTCATCCATTCAAAAATTCCATTAATCAATGGCAAAAAATACGATTACCATAGTCCGAAGGGAGACAGCAGTCCGATAAGTGATTTAAAATTCACGCCGAGTGAAAATTTATGCAAAATGCATCAACATTTGGCACCTCTCTACTCAGATTTTTAGGGTTCCGCGTCAAGTGAAGAGTTAAAAGCCTCCTGTTTTATTTATAGGGCTGAAAGTTTTGAATGGTTTGATTGAAAAAGTTTGCATTTTGATAAGGCGGTACTTGTGTAGAAATTGCGATTGGTTCAATTTTCTTAATGAAGAAAAAGCTATCGAGTTATTCAAATCTTGCGTTTCAGTTGAAAGGTTTGGTATTTTTAAGTTGGCGAAAAGTTTAGGGTGGTCATTTTTATAATTTTGCATGACTAAATAATTCTAGTTAAACATTAGTTTATCTTGGAAACAGCTATTCGCACCCACTGCGTTCACCCATCGATTCACGCTCGCTTTTCGCGAACACCGATGGGTTTGCAAGCGGCGCGGGTAATCTACAACAAGTACAATAGTGATCTGTTGTAGGTAAAACACATGAAACAAAAGCGTTACGCGGCTAACAGCTGAGCTTTGTTAATGTGATAAAACTAATGAGTTTTAACAAAATGTTTCTTTGGGAAAGTTGTTTGTAATCATGTGTACTATCACGTGTATAAGTATCGGTCACTAATTACCAGTCACCCTATATAAAATTATTATAACTAGCGATCCGTTCCACTTTCGCTCGGGTCTTAGAAATCTTTGACATTCTCCACTAAAACTACGAAAACATGAATGTATTATATACCTAAACCTTCCTCATGAATCATTCTGTCCATTGGTAAAAACTGCACGAAAATCGGTTCAATAGTTTTTGAGTTTATCGCGTAAATACAGACAGACAGTCACAGTGACTTCGATTTATACTTTGACAGCCCACAAACACAGCAAAAAGAATTGAGAACTTAATCACTTTTCCATCGCACATTTTTTCTACGGAACTCACTTCATAATAACAGTTTCATCTTAATTCCTTTTTGCACTCAAAGCGTTCTGGTCATTACGAACGGCTCAAGCTATTAAGTTTTGAGTCCATCGCGATGATGAATAGCAAAAACGAAGTATTTGCGAACGATTTTCTGCATTTAAGAGGACATGATTAATTAACTTGTTTTTCAAGTTTAAGAAAGAATTCTTGCTTTTGTGAGATAGTTATTGTTGGAGATTTTAATTGGGTTTCAAAGGGAATTTTCTGGTTTTTGTTTTTTTTCTTCGCCCTGGATTGACCAGCTCTTGAACTTCATATTGCTGATGGAAAACAATGGATCAGGTTCATGAGTTGCATGTGATATCATGAGATATCAGCGTCAGATAAGTGCATTATGCTGAACTGGACCTATTTGGCACATCCGTGAGACACACAATGTCATTGTTTTTAACCGACTTCGAAAAGGAGGAGGTTCTATGTTCGGCTGAATGTATGTTTTTTTTTTTGTATGTATGTTCACCGATATTTCGGTCAATTGTGGACCGATGTTGAAAATTTTTTTTTTTTATTGAAAGGTTATGCTTCCAAGTTGGTCCCATAGAAATATTGTTATGATCTGATCATGAACTTCGAAGATATGGAACAGAACTCCTCATAGAATCATAGCAGAATTGTCGTAACAAGTAAAATTGCTTTGTTTATACGTGTAGTCGATGACTGACTGAAAGAAAAGGGGGAGGGGGTGAATTCATGTAATATGACCGTATTTGGGATTATAAGAATCGTTATGAGGATGCACTCTGGCTATAAGGTAATTTATGTTTAGCTGAAGGGTAGATACTTTTTAGTGGTGCTACCATAACTAAAAAGTGAAAAATAAAAAACTTTTTACAAAAAAAAATAAACCGACTTCAAAAAGTACAAAATAACTTTAATTTCGGAAGTCGGTGTTAAATAACGAAGAGACAAGATTAGGTATCTATTATAGAAACACCGACTTCCGAAGTTAAAGTTATTTTGTACTTTTTGAAGTCGGTTTATTTTTTTTTGTAAAAAGTTTTTTATTACTTTACGTTTCTATAGTTATTTCTTCATTGTCTGTGTCTGTTTGCTAAATAATTATTTACACGGCCTACGTGTAAATAATTATTGCGAATTGGTGGATGTTATTATATAAGTCTTCGAATTTTTGGTTCTAGGACAAACCGATTTTTTTTTTTATTGATCAGGCAGAAATGACCACGATAGTACATATCACTCTAAGTCAGTGCCGTTAGCAAGGTCACCACTGATCTTATCAGGGTACCTCGTTTTTTTTTTTTAAACAATGAATAAGTCCTTTTTAATATTATAAAACCGAAAGTGAGTTTGTTTGTTTGTTACGTCTTCACGGCTAAATGGCAAAACCGATATAATGAATGAAATGGCAAAAAAGATATTTACAAAGACGGATAGACTATGTCTTGGAATACGACATAGGATACTTTTTATCCCGGAAGTACGTTTCTTTGGGATAATTTTCTGCTATAACCCGGACGAAGCCGCTGGGAGCAGCTAGTCTTGTATAAAATATTTTAATTTAGTAAATAATGTATGAAGGTACTTATTATACAGAAAGATAGAATTTTCTAATTGCATAATCGTCCTATTTTACGTGGAATTAGACAATACGTTATCTTTTCCTATTCGGACCTGCCAGCCGTCTCAATGACTTTTTACGTACCTACCTAATTCCTTCTAATTTTATGAACAACTAGCTGCTCCCAGCGGCTTCGCCCGCGTGATAGCAGAAAATTACCCCAAGGGAACATACTTCCGGAATAAAAAGTATCCTATGTCCTATTCCAGGACATGGTCTATCTGTGTACCAAGTTTCATCAAAATCGGTTTTGCCATTTAGGCGCGAAGACATAACAAACAAACTCACTTTCGCTTTTATAATATTAGTAAGGATTTATTTTAAATACAAAGTGCTGAATTAAAATATTTACCCACATCGCTAATCTGAATAATCCGTCCACCACCTCCGCCAGCCATTCTCTCAGCATCTGACTCCAGGCAGCCAATCGTCACATTTCTCAAGATAATATATGCACATAGTAAGATAAGGCAGAAGACCCATTTAAAGATAATTGAACGGTTGAAGATTTCTATCTTCCAGCGAGAGCTTTTCGATTAGTTTCGATAGTGAGGTCGATCGAAAAGACTATTTTTATGCAAGTATTTTATCTTATACTAGCAGTTTTCTGCAGTTTCATGCGTGTCTTTAGTTACTGCATTGCTCCTATTGGTCATATCATAGCGTGATGTTATATAGCTTATAGTCATCCTCTATAAATAAAAATATGACTGGCCTGTTGGTCTGGTGGTTAGTGGCCCTGACTGCGATGCCGGAAGTCGTGGGTTCGATTCCCACCCAGGACAAATGTTTATGTGATGAGCATGATCATTTGTTCTGTGTCTGGGTGTAATTTATCTATAATAAGTACCTATGTATTTAGAAATATATAAGTATGTTTATCAGTTGTCTAATACCAATAACACAAGCTCTACT
Source organism: Mythimna lalbum (assembly GCA_949319445.1). Taxonomy (NCBI): domain Eukaryota; kingdom Metazoa; phylum Arthropoda; class Insecta; order Lepidoptera; family Noctuidae; genus Mythimna; species Mythimna lalbum. The sequence continues at coordinate 3,536,169 of OX439370.1, read as the reverse complement.
TAGCTTGGGACTAGACAGCGTTGTGTGATAGTTGTGGAATATTATTATTATTATAAATGGGCTATCCAACATTAAAATAGTTTTTTCAATTTGAATCTGTACTTTCTGAGATTAGCGCGTATAAACAAACTCTTCAGCTTATATAGTACATAATATATATCTACACTAATATTATAATGAGGTAGTTTTTTTTGTGTGGAAGGTAATCTCTGAAACTACTAGTCCGATAGCAAAAAAATTTAAATTCCTGAGTGACAAAGCTATATTTCATGTACGTGGGCGAATCCACTGGCAAAAGCTAGTACCTACATCGTATAAGTGTGGTTATCGAAAGAAAGAAAGTGTCGGTGTTTGAAAAGGTTTCCACGTTCCGAGAGTTTCAACGCAAAACCAACCACAATAGCTAGGTCATAAAGTCTATTTTTGTTAAAAAAAAAACTGGTCAAGTGCGAGTCCGACTCGCGCAAGAAGGGTTCCGTACCGTCCGTAGCAAAAAAACGGCAAAAAAACACATTTGTTTTATTTATTGTTACAGCGGCAACAGATATACATCATCTGTGAAAATTTCAAATGTCTTACTATCACCGTTCATGAGATACAGCCTTGTGACTGACGGACAGATAGACAATAGACAGACAGACGGAATCTTAGTAATAGGGGCTCGTTCTACCCTTTGCGCACGGAATCCTAAAAAGACCACGGTCTGCTAATAAGAAATTCCTTATCCAGAATCTTTCATAGTATTTTTTTAAACTAGGTTCATAAGCCGTGGTACTTCTGTCAAATACTAAATAAAAAAAAATAAAAAAAATACCTGTGTCGTGCCACAGAGGTCGCTGCGGGCGACTTTCACTAGTTTCACTAAACGAGGCGGCGATCGCAATTTCCTTAGACATGCTCCTCTCGTTAAGAGAGGAAGATCATTGTGGGATACGTTATTGTTGATTTATTTTTGTTTGTAGGTGAACTGGTTTGAAAGGGAATCCTTTGTCTTGGTATGGCCATGTGAAGAGGATAAAACGCATGTTACTAAAAGAGTCAAGGTAGAACTACACTCCTAACACGTGTGCGGTGTACCACGCCACGCCGATCTGGGCACGTCGGTCTCCATACATTTTAAATGGAAACTAGACTTGTAGAGCTACACTAGATCAACTCCACGCGACGTCGTTCTATGTACAATTTAGGCGTAGACCACGTGTGCTTAGGTCTAATGTAGTGCTAGCTTTAAGGTAGAACTACACTGCTCACACGTGTGCCCCACACACGCCGATCTGGGCGCGTCGGTCTCCATACCTTTTATATGGAAACTAGACTTGTAGAGCTACACTATATCAACTCCACGCGACGTCGTTCTACGTACTAATCAGGCGTGTTACACGTGTGCGTGTTAGCAGTGTAAGTTCTAGCTATGATTGTACATGTAGATTGAAGCCGGTTTGCGCGGATGTGACGCATATCTTCCCTATCAATTTGAAGTTGTTATGTTATGTTTGTTAGCTAGTAGATTGCGTCTTTTTCGCGTAAATAAACTGTTTTTCTTTGATAGAGAGGGACAACGAAGAAAAGATGCGATTCATTGTGTGTGGACTTGAAGAGTGATGTCGTGGGGTCTCTTTGGAACTAATCCGCGGTTAAAACGTGGTTAGAAGTATTTTGGGACCACAAATACAATAAATATAGCTTTTTGGTAATTGTACTAAAAATAATGCCTTTGTCCTTGTGATTTACACAAAAAAAATTGCTGGTCATATTGATAATATTGTACATGAAGCTACACTAATATTATAAAGAGGCAAAATTAGTATTTTTGTGTGTGTGTCTATTTGTAATGAATAAACTCAAAAACTACTGTGCCGATTTTAAAAATTCTTTCACCATTGAAAAGCTACATTCACCCTGAGTAACATAGGCTATATTTATTGTCCTTGCGAAGCCGGGACAGGCCGCTAGTCTATAATTAATATATATTTTTCAACCTATTGTCCTAGCCGTTACCGAGGAGTAGGCTTCAGAAAGTTACTGTTTTATAACACTACTTGGGAGAGAGGGCCTTAAATATCTTATCCTCCACAGTGTTCAAGTTACTCGATATTCTGATTGCATATTTTCGAAGGAATATAAATGAAACCATTAGCAGTAATATTGATCACTACTAACGTTCCTAATAGCATTTGATTTCCGATAGTTCGTGTATTAATGGTTTGGTGCTAACGATGTAAGCAGATACCCATAACTCATATATGTATGACAATTCGATTAGATTATCTACTTGCAAGGACCATATCTGATTCTCCCGATATGTCCCTATAAAATTTTAATAAATTGGAGGCTGCTCCAGTAAGTTAGAGTAGTACTTGTGTATTGTGTTGTGTTGTTGTATATCCCGATGTCCCGATGTCCCGATATATCCCGATATATCCCGATATATCCCGATATATTCCAATACAGCCCGATATATACCGATATATCCCAATATATTCCGATATAGCGTGTACTACCTTCACTGTACTGTAGGTAACTGTCGTTTAAGTGTCGGTATTAACTTTAAAGCAGGGTCGAGCATGTTCATGCTCATGACATATGGCTTTGGATAGCGACTAAAAATGTAAAGCGAAGGCCAAATATGGGATAGACTGTATGCATGATTATTTTAAGTAATTCATCATTTAAGAGTTAAATTAGTAGGATTTTTATTTACCAAAGAAATTAGATTAGCCAATATCTAGTAGTATAATCTTGGGTTTTCCAAGAAAGTTTATTTTACCCCTTTAAAAACTCGCAAAATTCCCCTAATTCAATCTGCGCCATCTGTCTTCACACAGAAAACCCCTTTTCTCTTCATTTCAAAACTGTCAAATCACCATAAGAAAATTAAAAAAATACCACCCTAAAACGTCAAATTTAAATTAAGAATGCAACAAAGAACCAAGCTACCGCCTTTTGTAATAAAAAAAAAAAACTTTAAATTCAAACTTTACATTCTTAAAATGGCGTCTTGCTATTCTAGACGGTTACTTGTTGTTACTCAGAACTGGCTGTAACCGGATAAATCCGGTTCTTTTGCATATGAAAAGGCGCCTTTTAGACGTGCTAACCGCCCTTTGTGCGAATTTTAAGTTGGTTTCCTTTAATATTTAAATGAAACAGACTCTCATTTTAATGGAAAAATACGATCTTTATGGTTGGGTAATTATTTTGATCGTGAATTAAAAACTAATGGGCCTTAGTCTTCACGCTGAAGAGCCAAACTCAAGCGAAAAAAGAACACTTTTTCTTCCAATAATAAAATTACGGACTGCTATAAGTTATCTTAGATTTAAATAGTTTACAAATTAGGCTGAACCTTACAGCTTAAATATGTTATTACCGTACTATAAAGATGTGTTTTTGAATGTCACGTGCCCACGACCGAAGATAGCCGATCGCGTGCCGAAGTTAGTTCGGTCGAGTCGAGCTGTTGGGCTAAAATTCGGTGCCAGAAAATCGCGCGGTTCCTGTCTTTATTATAATTTAAGTCAATGGATATATCATTGTATTGAGTAGTAAGAAAAGTAGTTTTATTTAAAAAAAAATGTTTGTTAAACTAAAAATGACACATTGATTTTCATGCAACAAAAAGCTCACATGCCTTTTAAAGAAAGTATTACCTTAGCTGAAAGGGCATAAATAAACTTATAAAGTAAATTAATTAATTAATTAGTTTTATTCTAATCTTCCACCGTATTGAAAACAAACTCACACGGACGCAAGAATGCCTTAGGGTGTTACCACACCAGTCGATCGATTAGAATGGATTAGTCGACGTCGATCGACTGTTCAACAATCGATCGATTGTCGTTCGATGGTAGAAAGCATCCTCTTGTGAATACATTTCGAAAAAAACTGTTGGAATATAGCCGGAGTTAATCGATCGACGTCGACCGATGCCATCGAATCGATCGATTGGTTTGTCGATCGGTATCCGTCAATCAATTAATGCTACCACACCAATCCATCAACATCGACCCATGTCGATCGATGGTGTATATCGACGATCGATCGATCGATTGGTGTGGTAACACCCTCAAGGTTCCCGCTGAAAAGCGTGACTCGAAATAAATCAGTTATTTTTTTTTTTTAATTCTTCTACAAAAAGGTCGCGTTGTCGTCTTTCATCGGTATTCTAAACCTGCTTGTAATGCGTCACCATACAATTTCATAAGCACCTTTAGCATCAAGACCAGTTATGCTCAACCTTTGGTCCGCAGGTTTTTGTTGTTGGCCCAACAAAAGCTGGTTTGAAAAATGGAGAGCGCGCTGAGTAAATAGGATAGATTAATTTTGGATTTGGTTTTTTATTAACACCAAAATAATCTGACTCAACGCATGTCACGGACACCAACGTGTTTGTAATGTCAGGTAATGACAAAAAAAATATTAAAATATACTATAGCCTTGTAATTTAATTTGTAACAATCGCGAAAACCTTGTGGTGTGTCCAAACCTGGCGAATGCGCTGCTGGTGAACCGCTCGTGAACCGCTCGCGAGCTGTTCGCAAGCCGCTCGCGAACTACTTGTGAACGGCGCGCGTGCTTCGTTCGAACATTAAATGCACACGCGAACTCCGCAACTGACCGAATATTTGACTTCTGCGTAACTTGAAGCCAGCGCTCAAGATCCGTGCCGGTATTTATAACCATGTAACCATTTCTGACGGAAATGTTGACAATGGATTGGACTGATTAAATGTGCGCGCCGCGAGCTCACAACAAATACTGCAGATCCATTCGGTTACAGCAACCACAGCGAGGAAACGTCTACACGTAAACTATGTTACTGTATCTGCAACGGTTACAGTTACGGCTCGTAGGTGAGTACCCAGCTTTAGAAATCATTAGCTACCTAATTTTTTTGTTGTCGCCCGCGACACCGTGACTAACACACGTTTGTGGGCCCTACGAATAAGATGTTGAGTACCACTGGTTGAGACTAATGTGCTGAGCTTTTGGCAAAAGACCTAGTCACAATATATCTCGTGCGATTTGGATGTAATGGTTTGTTCATGATGTGAGAACGTGTGTTCACTGTCGTATTTTTAGCTGAAGATATTGTAAAGTACGGCATAATACAGTTAAAGTACTGTCAATATGATAAAATAGTAATGCTAGTGTTGTTCTGAAATGTTTTCGCGTAGTGAAATACCAGTGATTAGAGTCTGTCTAAAAAGTCAAACGACTTGTGTAATTATTAGGGCAAAATGAAATCTGATGTAGTCAACACTGGTTCAATAAACAAGGTTAATTAAGAGATCTTGATCATTGTTTAATAACAGAAGAACCTTATAAAAAGTATCAAATAGTATTTATTAAATGATTAAATATCATATAAAATTCACAAGTCGTTTGACTTTTTTAACAGACTACAAGTCGCAAAATGTCAATACATTAAAAGGCAAGTAACGTTTTTTTTTTCAAAAGTTTTTTATGAATTTTCACTTTTTTGTGTAAAATAAAATTACACGTAATTTATTTATTGGCACTTTGAAAATGCCATCATTTATCTTTTTGCGCTTCAGACATTATGCGACTAACCGTATGCTTATGATGTCTATGTCACGGAATTATTACAATCACGCTAGTTGCTAAAATATCTCGACGACAGATTATAAACTATCGGATGTTGATACGTATTATTGTAATACTACGAGTAATGTTCTGTTCACAATTTGTCGAGAGTTTATAATTGCCCGAGATATTTTATAATCTTGGTGTTTCTAACAGTCCGGTAATAGATTTAAAAGCATTGTGATGCTAACAGTACTTATTTCAGCACGAAAAGCATATCTTCCGTACTCCATTTCAAAGTCCTGCACTTATTTATATTTGTGCTGTATCTATGTTCAAGTAATAAGGAAAATATTTGACATATAATTTTACATTTAGGTTAAAAATATGGCACACAGCTAAACATTAAAATTTACACTATGATACGGATATTGCTTTTATATTTGCAAAAGTGTCGATTATTCAGTGATTCTTGAGTTCAATTTCTGATTTGAAAACCATCGCAAAATTATTACGCTTGTTAGCACTTGTAAAAATATATTTCCAACAGAAGAACGCATCTTTTGACTTATAATATGTGCAATTGCAGAAACCGCGGAAAAGAGTGTTTTTAATATGGTGCGGAATTCGTCACGCATGCGGGTTTGTTCCGCATGCAAAAAATTTCTAAATGGAAAAATCGCGTCTTTATTACAATAAATACTTGTATGAAATGGACATTTGCGTGCGTTGAGTTACGCGTGCGGAGTAATTCCGCATGCGTGAACAAAACCGCACGATGTTAACAACACCCTTAGTATGGTATCAGAAAAGGCCCATATCTTCTCTTGTGTCGGTTACCATCAGGTGAGATGGTAGTCTAACGCGAGTCTATCAATAATAATAGGCAATACAAAAAAAAAATAGGAATTACACTTAAAAAAAAACTTCGTATGTCAACATGGAACGATTGATAAAAGAAGCGATTTGAGTATCATAGTATAAATTAATTCTAGATAAAAATTAAGAAATAGAAACTTACGTGTGTAATCCCAGCTATCCTGGTCATTTTTGAATACGTTCAATCTTTCGGGCTGAAAACAGAAAAAAAAAACACAAATTAGTCCTAAATCTTGCATAATCAGTCATTTGGTTTGGACTCTAGTGCCCTAAGAAATAAATAGAATACGGGGAAGACAGTATCATCATCATCAGCCTTTTTAATGTTCCCACTGCTGGGAATCAGGCCTCCTCTCTAGGAGAGGGAATGGGCCGTAATCCACCACGCGGGCCCAGTGCGTGTTCGTGGATGTCACATGTCTTCGAATTTTTGGTTCTAGGATATGCCGGTTTCCTCACGATGTTTTCCTTCACCGTTTTGAGAGCAGTGGTGATGAAATAAATTACACAAAGTAATGCGCCTGGCTGGGTTAGAACCTGCGACCTACAACTCGTAAGTCGGGGCCATTACCACTCGGCCACCACTGCTCTCCCTGAAGACAGTATCGTAGGTGGGAAAACGAAACCATGGGGGCCATGGTAATTCCTTCGGTCAATCCACAGTCCTGGCAGGATTCGTAGACAATCCTAGAGGCATCATCTCAGAATGGACTTAATAAGGCCGCTTTTAATTTATGGGTACTGCAACCGGCCAGCTGTCGCACGTTTACCGCGCCCTTAGAGCCAATTTTAACTGAAAATCAATTTCTTTTGAAAGTCAGCTAGTGAAAAATGCCCAGACAAAACAGCGCTTTTAGAATACCGAAAATATCCAATACCATGAACACCAAAAAAGAGATAATAGACAAACAAAGCAATGTTGCCAAAATTTTTCACCCACTGGTTTGTGCGCAACGAAAAATGGAATAATGCATTCCTTTGTCTAAAAACGGATTGCATATTCTTATTTTATCTTTTAAAAAACGTTGCCTAAAACTAAGATCGTGAATGGTTTACATAAGACTACAATATAATAAATTATTATATACAGGAAAATACAATATAGTACTATTAAGAAAGAGTGTAATGCCAAAGGGCTCCTATCATCCTTACTTCCTTGCTAATATTATAAAAGCGAAAATGAGTTTGTTTGTTTGTTACGTCTTCACGCCTAAATGGCAAAACCGATTTTGATGAAACTTGGTACACGGATAGACCATGTCCTGGAATAGGACATAGGATACTTTTTATCCCAGAAATATGTTCCCTTGGGATAATTTTCTGCTATCACGCGGGCGAAGCCGCTAGGAGCAGCTAGTATATAATAAAATTCCGCATAGTTTTGACTGGCCTGTTGGTCTACAGGTTAGTGACCCTGACTGCTATGCCGAAGGTCGTGGTTTCGATTCCCACCCAGGACAAACGTTTGTGTAATGATATAATTACGAGGTAAAGTTTGTTTTTTTTTTGGGTAGGAGGTTATCTCTGGAAGGACTGGTCCGATTGCTAAAATTTTTTCACCGATAGAAAGCTGATTTATTCCTCAGTGACATAGGCCATATTTTTTGGACGCGGGCGAAGCCGCGGGCAAAAGCTAGTGTTGCATAAAAGCAATCATGTAATCTTACAAGCTCAGAATAAGTCAGAATCTCATTCAAGACACATCTTTTTACAAGCTTTTATTTAGTTTCACCTGTCCCGATGTTTGTCTGTCATCAAATCTTGCAAATTAAATTTGACCCACTTCCCGGTTACCGATTGAGCTGAAATCTAGTCTAAATTAGATGACTATGCAAAATTATTAGGACATGGAGCTGATCTGATAATGGATCCGGAAGTTGGCTATAGAAACTTCGTAGTTAAACGACACAACCCCATCGAGTTTGGGCTCGTATGATTCGCCTTGACGTGTATTAATTATATAGGTATAAAAGCTTGCTATGAAACAACGATTTTCATTAAAATCTTGTTTTGCTCTACTGTCCATCTTTACACCGTGTTCTATAGTTACCATGACAGCTGTTCAGAACATTCCTGCAGCCTTAGGTACGATAGAAGATCGATAACCGTTTCCATTCTTTCAAACCGAACCCTAAACCCATAGCATTCATACAAAGTTGCGTAAGTAGGGGAACTTTTGTACTGTAATGCAAGCTATTTCAATATATTCTCGTCTTGTGGCGTTTACTGGCACCAACCCTTTTTGTTTGAGGCTGTAACGTCAGCGGATTTTCATAGGCGGTAGCGGGAGCGGGGAATTATTAGCCTGACTGCACGAGTCACTGACCACAACCACCAAACGCCACCACCGAGCCATTTCACGATGACACTAATAGACGCCATATACTAAGAATGGTAGCTGATCGTTTCTTGTGTCACCGATGATGACTAATTATACTGCAAGCATGGAACACAAGAGCAGTGGTGGCCGAGTGGTAATGGCCCCGACGCTCGTTGGTCGCGGGTTCAGCCAGGCGCATTACTTTGTGTAATTTATTTCACCACTGCTCTCAAAACGGTGAAGGAAAACTACGTGACTATTTCACCTGATGGAAAGCAACGATGTGAAAGATGTGAAGAAGAGCACGCTTACCAAGAAGTAATCTATTCACTCTTTTCAGAATTTCTCGCTCATTTCATGGCCTAACAATGATAACTTGCCAGAATCGCTACGTATGCGATTCCAAACAACTTTTATTGTTTCATGTTCAACGTAGCGTTACCATAACGCAATGCGAATCTGTGGTTAACCTGAGACCATGGTCAATATTTATGGAATAAAATTCCTTTACCATGGTATATATACCAGCACGAATCTTGAGCGCTGGCTTCATGTTGCGCAGAAGTCAAATAACGCGAGGGCGGGGAGCGTCAGTGATTTGCTCACCGCGCCATCGCGTCATAGACGTCAATCGTGATTCGTTCCATGCGCATTCTGCATGTATCTAACAACGACGACGATTGGTTCACCAATGTATGGAATACGCAAAGCGATCCCCACTCTGACGCCGAGGGCTCAAGATCCATGGCGATACCTATACTATTGGTATATTGGCAAATATTAACTACTAGCTTTTGCCCGCAGCTTCGCCCGCGTACATAAAATATAGCCAATGTCACTCAGGAATGAAGCAACTTTCTATCAGTGAAAAAGATTTCGCTTAAAAAAAATCGGACCTTACATCCAAGATATCACATCCAACAACATCAATAGGAGGGGCCCAGCTGGGTCGAAGCCTACCGGGATCGGGGTTATCCGAAAGGAATACCCCCAATATACTAGAAACCCCGGTATGAAGGCTAGAAGGAACGGCGCGGGGTTTTTAGTCAGTAAGTCTGACACTATCTCCACCTCCGCTACACCTAAGGCGGGTTTTGTCATAAGATGATTTTCCTCGTCGACAAAAAAAAAAAAACAAAAAACATCCAGCAACATCCTTCCCTTTCCAAGAGAAAAAACAAAACAAAAAAAAAAACGACTGTAGCACTATACCTAGTCGTTTTTCCACATTTGTCTCATCCTCATGCATCCGATTGCCTGACAAAGGCTGAGACAATCCAGCGCTTACCGCGAGGGGTACTTTGCACTCCAGCGCTCGAGCGCTTTGAGGGGAAATGGCTTGCTCACTGTACTATATGTATCGTTGCACAGTGGAATGAGATCTCTGTATAATGTTAGCAGCGATGTTTTCGCTATATGTTAGAAAGTGTAGCCAGTGGATAAATAACAAAATAACGGTGGCATTATGGGGAGTGTGTGTCGGAATTAAGGTAGAACTACCACAAAACTATATAGCTACTCAAGTCAATCTACATACAAAGCGCGCTCGAGCAACGCACACATAGACACCGCTCACGGACACGATATCTCGGTATCGGTAGCGTCTCGGCCCGCTCGTCGAACAGTTCCAACTCAAACGCTCATTAGTGTGCGTCCACCAAGCGCAGGTATAAAAAGTGAAGTACATACATGAGATTGTCTTCTGTACCTGTCTATTTTGTGGAACTACATTCGCCGATCTGGGCGCGTCGGTCTCCATACATTTTATATGGAAACTAGACTTGTAGAGCTACGCTAGATCTATGCCACGCGAAGTCGTTCTACGTACAAATCAGGCGTGTTACACGTGTGCGTCGGTCTAATGTAGTTCCAGCTAGCCAAGCCCGTTCCATCTTTTGACCACCAGACGGGCAGCGATGCACTACCGGTACATCCACAGAAATCTTAATAATAAGGCAATAAGATTTCTGTGGGTACATCCCACCTAAACGCACGAAACGTTTTGGGAACACATTCATTGTGCGTACAGCTAAGGAGTGGAATTCCCTGCCGGAGTCTGTGTTTCCTGATAGCTACAAACTGGGGATCTTTACCTAAGTTAAGAGTGAATAGGTTACTTCTAGGCAAGCGTGCTCCATCATCGACCACATCGTCGCTTTCCATCAGGTGAGATAATGGCCAAGCGCAAGCCTATCAATAATAGAAAAAGCTGTATGAATGATTATTTTCCTAATCAATAATATTTAAATTCTATAAAAAACTTTTATGAAGGCTTTGTTTTAATAAATCAGACTAATTAAAAGAAGGCTTATAATGATTTGATTGTATTTATTTATAAAGGCCAAATTTTTTCGATGTGATACAAGGGTACCTATATTTTTTTACAACTTTTTGTACGTTAATTAACTTGAAACTATACTGTATTGTACTGTTTTCTTGGTTTAATTATGTAATTTATTTTAAATATAAAACAGCGTTGTAATTTAGGAATTTGGGTCTTCGTGTACACTATTATAAAAGGAACAAAACAAGTCGTTTTGAAGAAAAAATTAAGATTATTTTGGCGGTTGATTGAAACTATTAATATTATTGTCCATAAATCCCTACTAATATTATAAATGCGAAAGTAACTCTGTCTGTCTGTCACGCTTTCACGCAAAAACTACTGAACGGATTTAGATCAAATTTGGTAGGTAGGTAGAAGAGACACTGGAATAACACATAGGCTACCTATAATTCCACTGCTGAGCACGGGTCTCTGCCCGCGCGATATAAACTGTAGTCCACGCGGGCGAAGCCGCGGGCAGAAAGCTAGTTAATTATAATTACTTATTTTTATTGTTATTTTAGATAAAAAAAAATTCTGTTTTTTATTTTAATTGTAATTATTTGACAATTAGTGTCAGCGCACACGGGCTTCAAAAAACGCCGCTTCGAGCTTCTTTTTGAGGTGGCCTTTTTGTGGCTCGTGTGCGGTGGTGCAGCCACAAAAAACTTCTAGCTTTTTTTTGTGGCCGCTTCTGGCGTTTTTTTGGGGACCGTGTGCAGGGACTGTTACGCTTATATCACAATTATTATTATTGACACTGCACGTATTGGTTTTAACTTATAGGGCAGAGAGCAATTGCCAACATAATTAAATGAAAATAATACTTTTTTTTGTCGACGGGGAAAATCATCTTTGACGAAACCCGCTCTTGGGTGGAGCGGGAGACAGTGTCAGACTCCTACTGACTAAAAACCCCGCGCCGTTCCACTTCCATCTAGCCCACATTTAATTGATGAAAAATTCTATGCGTAAATTTTCTGCCAATGAACATATTTTAAATCTCAGATCTCCGTATTGAAGTGATGTAGCGACATCTATATAGCCGCATAGGAACTATCCTACATAGCGTTATCACTTAGAACATATATATACAACAGCTATCGGATAGTCGCCCGGACCAGATAACAACCACCTGGTCGGCGCAGGCTTGCAGACGGCGAGCAATGGGTAGCTTGCGGTCCGACTGTCCGGTTGCTGTCCGGACCGAGTCCAAGTCGTCGATGGTGCACACTGTTCCCGCGCGCCCAGTGTAGGTGTAGTGCAGCAGTGGCCCAGCTGGGTCGAAGCCTACTGGGGCCAGATAGCTCAACCATAGTATGAAAGGCAAGAAGAAACGAAGTGTGTTTTTTAGTCAGTAAGAGTCTGACACTATCTCCCACTCCGCCCTGGGGCGGGGGTTGTCATTTGGATGATTTTTAACCACCTAAAAAAAAAAACACGTCTGGTCGAAGGATCCACCCTTTTCAAGAGCACCCTTTTCGAAGGTTTGCGAGACTTTACACCCTGTTTTCTATACTTACTCTAAAGCCCTTTAAATAGGCTAATTACTTTTCTGTTTGAGTTAGACAAAAAGGACTTATAAGTCCTTTTAACGTTTTCAAGTCACAAAGTCCTGAAAAACGACTAAGTGCTAAAAAATAAGTTATTCGTATGCAGGGCTCGTCAACATTTCGACTTCATTTAGAATTTTAACGTGTAACTCGTGCATGCCCCATTTGTACGGCCAAAGAAAAATAACAAAATATTTTTTCGAAGGTTCCGTAGATTTATTTTTATATAACTTCTGTCTGCTGCCTCGCCCGCGTGAAAATAAGTTTCTCCATACACACTTTAGATCCCTTTTCATACCTTTAGGGTGTGAATTTTGGAAAATCCTCTCTTAGTACTCGCCTACGTCATAAAACGAAGCCTTAAGGTTTCTTGACCTTGTACAAAATTTCATGTTTCTAGTCCCAATAGCTTGCACTGTGCGTTTGATATGTCAGTCTGTCAGTTTTTCCTTCTTTTTTTAATAATAAAAACAAAGGGTTTTCCTTTTTAGAAAAAAGGCTTCCAATTAATCTATTTGTAATGACTAGTGTATTTTAGAATGATTTTGATTAATGGAATTTTGTGTTTATTTATTTTTTATGGGTTTTAATAATGGTAACAGAAAAAAATTTTTTTTAGTGGCCAGATCTTAAAATTGATCACTTTTTATTATTATTAATTATTTATTTATTTAACCAGAACGACAAAATGCCAATTACACTGATTACTAATCTATGTAGATTAACACAAAAAAAAAAACAAGATAATATCTATAAATAAATGTAATCGTCGCTGTAAAAGTCGCTGCTTTAACTTATTAATTCATGAATCCCCAAGCGACTACCGGTGGCCGCGCATCTATTGTCTTACTATTGTGTCTCTAATTGACGGTATCTGAAGGGTTAAAGTCAAAAGTTAATTATAACATTGTTAATTACTTTTATGAATTCGTAATAACATTCAGGTGAGGACGGTTTGGATTAACTTATTGTTAAAAGAGACTGAGAGAATTTGAAATGTTTGTACATTAGTTAACTATATGAAAGACTCATTAACAATTTTTCGTAAAAAGCTTCAGTTTATTCCGGGTTGAAACCCAATTTTTTTATATTCCAAGATGAAATATAATATATATAGAATAGGTTACTCTGTAACGACCGCAACAACTTGGAAAAATTAGTAAGTAAATAACTATATTACTAGGTAGGTAACTACAGAAAGTACGATGTTTTTTTTTATGGCAAATGTATCTGAAGGCTACCTTAGTGCGTGTATAATGAAAACTATATCTAGTTTCTATACAATAATATTGATGATATAACAAGTTTATAACTTTGTGATTTTTCATCATCATCTTCCTGCCCTTGTCCCGTTTTATTTGGGGTCGGCGCAACACCTTTTTTTTTCCATTCTGTCCTGTCACCCGTCACGCTATCACTAACTCCCTTTACTTTCATTTCACTTCTCACACAATCCATCCATCTTTTCTTTGGCTTCCCTCTCCCTCGCCATCCATTCACTTGTAAACTCATAGCTCTTTTAGCAACATGCGTTTCATCCCTCCTCTTTACATGACCATACCAAGACAAACGGTTTCCTTTCAATTTTTCAGTCATTGGCGCCACTAATATACTCATTTCTCACTTTATCCATTCTCGTCACACCACACATCAACTTGTGTGATTTTTCATGATATAGTTATGAAATTTTGTACATAGATTCTTTACATAAAAATATTAGACACGTGTTTCAGGTTTTGCATATTCCAAAACTAATGTTGTCGAGTCGATGTGTGTCGAGTCAGCTAGTATTCAACAAACCCTTTCACTACAGAACCCTAAAACGCCCCGCCAAGCTTACGTGTCCGCGTCCCGAATAGACTTGACTCTTTTTATTTCAACTTAATCGGATGTTAAATAGTCGCGTTTCTCGTTCCGCCCGCTTTTCATGTTTTAAATGTTATCCGTTTAGCGTTTTAATTTTAATACGAACTGAATTTTTATGGCGTATTAAACATTACCGTATCTACATGGGTAATTTATTTAATTTGTTTTATGGCTTTTTTCAAGCTTGATTCCGCCATCTTTTTTTACCATCGGACAACCTCGACGTATGGCGAGTGTCCATCCTTACATTATCTTACATTATTGACAGTTTGACACCTCTACGGTCCGTACTAAGCGTTTCGCCTCGTTGTTTATACCACGTACACCAAGGACTACAAGTTTCTTGCTGCAATATTCCCGTCTTAAAAATTTAAGTGGCGATGGGCAGGGCACATTGCTCGCAGAACAGATGGCCGTTGGGGCCGAAAGATTCTGGAATGGCCACCACGTACCGGAAGACGTAGCGTTGGAAGGCCTCTTACAAGGTGGACCGATGATCTGGTAAGGGTAAGGGAGTCCGATGGATGCGAGACGCACAGGACCGTTCATTGTGGCGATACTTGGGAGAGGCCTATGTCCAACAGTGGACGTCTTGCGGCTGAAATGATGATGATGAGCCTATTATGGCGTACATAAAAAAAAAAAATTAAGAACTAGACGTGCCAACAGATTATTATGCTGCTTGATATTTGCAAACCTATCCTTGATTTCGAGAAAAATAAATAAAAATTGTTTAGAATTTAGTAAATCCTCGATTCAGCTGTTTTTGAGAGATATGAACAATTTATCTTCTTGAAATTAAGCTAGGTTGATAGTAGTTTGTAATTGTATGAACAATAATTGCAAAATTAAATTCCCCAAAAATAAGCAAAAAGTTTCGAAAACTGAAGCTTTTGTAGCGGCATCTATGACGCCACATAAGAATTACGAAAAAAATACGAAATCCTGCATCGCGCAATCAAAGTTCGCGCGATTTATATATGCGACAGCCCGAAATCAACTAAAGGGCAGTTGCCCACCAGACTGTACACCTGTCTGGTCGGAGGATCCTCCCTTTTTCATCGGAGGTTTGTGGGACTTTACTCTCTGTTCCGCATACCTCCAAACTTTCTTTAAAAAAAAAACAATTTATTCCACGAATTCATTACACTGAAACGCCATTTTTAACTTATTTGACCCCCACCTGACTTGTGAATCTGTATAGGATACTATGTTCCCTAAAAATATCCCATTAATGTCCTACAGCGGAGGGGTGTCGCTATAATGGAACGTTTAGCGGTCTATTGTGAACCCTATTATGTTGTGTACTGAACCCGGATCGATTGTATAAGGGTCCAATTGTTAGGGCTGTCACGTGCCAGTAACAATGTGTTTTTTTTTTGTAATATTTTTGAAAGGTGTTGTAAATTTTTTGTATGAAAATAGTACAGTCATGGTTGTCGTGTTGTTATTGAAAGATTTTTGTAACGCCAAACTTGTCAACGTTTAACATACAAATAGTCGAATCTTGTAATATTTTTTTTTACATTATTGTGATGTTTTTTTGTTGGGATATTTTTCCAAAACATTTTAGCCGATTCCGGCGACTTCACCTGAGTGATAGTAGAAAATTATCCCAAAGAAACATACTACCGGAGTAAGAAGTATCAAGATATAATCTACCCGTGTAAAAAGTTTCATCGTATTCCGTTCAGCTGTTCGAGTGTGAAGACACACAAAAACACTCGTTCACAAAGTTTCGATTTACACCTAATATTAGTGTGATATATTGATCTGCAACACCTCAGCTTTGAATTTTACCCACGGGTGTCTTGCCCCAGTTCCTCAAGGAAGACACCTTGGTCTTACTGTCCATATCGCAGGGAATTTAAGGATTGGGCACGCCACGATTATGGCGGTAAGTCCCCTCTTTGAGGCGTGGCTGGAAAGACCTCACGGCGTCCTTACCTTCCGCATGACGCAGGTCCTCACCGGACATGGCAAGTTCGGGAGGTTCCTGCATCGGATTTAAGCGGAAGAGACGCCCGGGTGTCGCCACTGTGCGCAACGCCTGGAGCACACCGTCGAGGTGTGCCATCCTGAAGGCTAGAAGGAACGGCGCGGGGTTTTTAGTCAGTAAGAGTCTGACACTATCTCTCGCTCCACCCAAGAGCGGGTTTTGTCAAAAATGATTTTTGCTGTCGACAAAAAAAAAAGGGAATTTAAGGATGACCGTGTCAGGTCCGAACCGAGCGTCGGCCGTAACACGGTCTATTAATATTACATACAAGCTGTAAGGGACAGGTCTCCGCAAACTAGGTTTGATTAACAACAGTGATTCTGTATACAATGCAAGGTTTTTGTGTACAACCCAAGAGATTGTCGCCCTGTGGTGGAGGCACGGCATTTGGCAGCCCTAGCCCCAGCAGCTCACCGCAAAGGAACAGGCTCCTTACACCGACCACTTCAAACACGAGAGCTTTTAGCTTGGAGACTCGTTACAACAGGTTACACGGCGCGAAAGCTTGGGAGTTGGACAGAAAAAATATTTTTTTTAATAATATAAACGAAGGATCGCAATCAGGCGATCCCACCTGATGGTAAGCAGTGATGGTAAGGCGCACTAGTTTGTTAAGAGCCTATTCACTCTAGCCTTGAAGACACCAGCCAGGAGTTAGACAGAAACACGGTTTAAAATATAAACGATAGAAATCTAGTCTATTAAGAGGTTACTGAAACCTTTTATTGAACAAAGAAACTGGCGTAAAAGAAAATATGTCTTAAAATTATGAAATTCATAAAATACCCTTTCATACACAAATCTCCAGAGCCCTTATAAAAAATATTACATTTATTTATTTAATAAATTATAAAGCAAGAAATATGTAACCAAACACTAAATGTAACAATTATGATTTAAAAGAGTGTCCATGGAGTTTCTTGCACGTTCTTCTCCATAGAGATCTACTCTTTGGAACGTGCAATTTAGCTTCACTTGTTTGTTTGACTGACCGACATTTTGACAATTCAAAAGTGCCTGTAATTGGTCTATTTGAAATAAACGTTTTTGACTTTTGACTTTTTTTTTTGACACCTTTATATTCGCGTCCAAGGCGATGTTATTACTAACAATGAATATGTGTACATAGTTATGATATTCTTAAATTAATTTTGATTATAAATTATGGGAATTCTAGGAATATGTAGGTAATAGATGTCTGGACTAAGAGGAATTGAGTAAAGAGTTTTCGGTGTTTCTTCTTATACTTATGAGATGTGTTAAGTTATTACTGACGTTAAGTGTTACTTAAGAGGGTCCTTTTCCACTCCCTTATCGTAAACATCGAAAATGGTTTAAAAGCTTGTTACTTCATCTAACGCAATCCAACGCGATGTTTGACGAAAAGGCAATGCAGAAAAAGAGTGATAACGCCTGAAAACTCTGTTAGTATTCGGTAATTCCGAGATTTACTCGAATATTTCACAAAACTTGCTCCAGGAAATAGTATGTTTTTTGTTTAAACCCTTAAAAGTTTTTGGAAAAGTTGTCGTCATTTAGAATCTTAATAAATTTTGAAAGGTTTCTATAGTTTTACTTTTTTGACTTTTTTAATTTTTAGGCAAATTATGAAGTGTCAAAGTTCACACAAAATAGGAGATTTTCAGAGGTCTTTACTGGATTACTTTTACACAAATTTAGAAATTGATTTCAATAGAAGCCTAGATAATATCCACAAGATACTGTTGTTTCCAAAATATGCAATGAAAAATGTGTAATAACGTCATAATCAGTTATGAGCGGTTGTATGAAAAATAGTGAAAATGTGAGTCTTAATGTAAATTTATATTAAAAAAAAAACATTTATCACACAAAAGCTAAACAGATATAAAAATATTATTTTGCAGAACTTAAACTGCGTCACGGCCAGCTTAAAAGCCGTATCCAATCGAATCTCTCTTTACAGTAACGAATACAAATCCAATTTTAAATGAAAATACAAAATTTAACGGAAAATTTCGATTCTTACGATCGCGACACACGTCCAAACAGTGCGACGGTTGTCAAGCAAATAGCTCGAATTCGAAATTCGAATTGGGACCACTGTTTTTTTTTTTTATTTGTACGCTGCCCGTGGATCGTGTCGGTAAACTGCCGAGATCTTCATTTTTCTGAATTGCTAAATAGGAGTAGTGTGACCGCTGCGATACAATTTCGAATCCGTTTTGTGCGAGAGTTTTTAGGGTTTTGTAGCGAATTAGAAAAAAATAGATTATGAATCGTTTGGAATGAAAAATGATTTACTGTACGTAGTACACGCTCGTAGTCGATCGGTATGATGTAAAAAATTTGACTATTGCAAGAAAACGTGCTCTAACAAATTTTAAAGATGAGATTCAATATTAAATAACTTAATGAAGATTATTTTTTAATTCTTTGGCCTTGGGCATTTAAGTAGGTAGGTATAAATATGTAATAATGAAAAGATTGCCTATTTTCAATGTGTACAGACTACTTAATGAAAAACTTGTTATTTACGTTCTTGGATACATAACCTTTAAGTAAAACGCTCAATATTTTTATAATCTATGTGGACCCGAGGTTCACTTGACGTTTAACCGAATGGCGCGAAAACACGCGCGTTCGCTTGGCGTTGAGTGGAACCTTGAAATTAAGACTAACAAGTGTAACAAACTTACATAAACACAAATTATCTAATTTATAACAAACGACCGACACATTCATCCCCTAATTCCACCCTTTTGCGATCACCAAAATTCACGATATCAACCGTTCTTAACATACACCTAACACAATGACCAGAAAAGCAGTGTGATTACAACGAATGTAAAACTTCATAGCGTCCTTCCTTTTCTATGGAGACTGCAAATCGAATGAAAGGACGGGCTATTTCGAACAATGCTGTTAAATGAAGCCCCCTGCCTAACAGTTGGGTAGAGTGACCATACTGACGATGAGGCTACGACTATAGGGATGGTACTTTTTTTTTTCAGTTGGCAAAAATCATCTTATGACAACCGCCGCTCTTGGGTGGAGCGGGAGATAGTATCAGACTCTTACTGACTAAAAACCCATCCCGTTCCTTCTAGCCTCTTCATACCGGGGCTCGAGCTTCCTTTCGGATAACCCTGGCCCCAGTAGGCTTTGACCCAGCTGGGCCCCGCCTAACAGGGATGGTCCTGACAAACCTGATTGGATTGTCAAACAAGTAGAAAGCAAATGTAAGAGAAATAGCATAGTCGGCCTTATAATGTTTGCATTACTGGGACTCAGGCCTCCTCTCTAGAAGAGGGAATTGGCCGTAATCCACCACGCGAGTCCATTGCGGGTTGATGAATGTCTTTGGTTCCAGGACATGCCGGTTTCCTCACGATATTTTCCTTCACCGTTATGAGAGCTGCGGTGATGAAATAAATTACACAAAGAAATGCGCCTGGCTGGGTTCGAACCTGCGTCCTAAAACTCGTAAGTCGGGGTCATTACCATTCGGCTACCACAGCTCAACATGCGTATAAACGCACAGCAGAAACTATTGAGACTAGGAACGTGAAATTTTGCATAAGAGTTCCTTTAATAACATAGTTGAGCATAAAGAGAGGATTTTCCAAAACTCTAAGGGGATGAAACGGGGGTCCAAAGTTTGTATGGAGAAACCTACTTTGACAGTTCATCGTGCGCTATCACCCGAGTACCGTGTGTTATAGCCGGTCCGTACAATAATATCAAAGAAGTGCTATAATATCTTGATAAACTTGACAAGATTTAGTATCGGCAAACAGTGACTACGGTGTTAACGAATTTTCATAATAATTTAAAAAAAAAACTTAGTGTTATCTCTGATAAATGCAAAAAACTGCTAAAAACTTAAATATTTCTCAGTGCTACATAGTGACCTTTGAACTCTTGAGAACAAAGGAATCAACAGTAATGAGCTCAGTACTTGCTTGTTAATTTGGTGTTCTATGTAGTGATGCCAAACTTCGCTATTAAAAATTACGTCGCCGTGGTCGAGCGGTACTGAATCCGCTTTTTGTAGCAGTGGGCCGGCGCGAAGTGGCACTGGTTCGAATCCCACTAAACGCAAAACTTTTTCTATTTATTATTTGGGATAATTTGTACAACTACCTAACAACAAAAATGTCAAAATTCTCAGAGAATAAAGAATTTCCTTCTGATACCGACCTAACTAAGGAGCCTGCCGTCGAAACGACCGATAGACAAAAAGTGTCAGTACGTAATTGTAAACGTAAAACACCGGATTGTGAATGGGCCCAGGCCATAAAAGATCTCACTAAGGAGTTCAAGAGTACGCTGAATGAGTGGAAGCTTGACTTGAGAGCTAGTATCACCAAAATATCTGATAGCGTTTTATCAATAAAAGACGACATAGCTTCCCTTACTCAAGTTACATCTGAGATTAAGAATGATATTAATTCCCTTCGCTCGGATCAGCTTCTTCTGCGCCAGCGAGTATCTGAACTGGATGAAAAACATACAAGTCTGACGAGTCAAATCGATTCTCTTAAGAACTCAGTCCAGTTTGTTACTGACGACCACACCGATCTTAGCAAAAAGATTGAGAACTATTGTAAGCAGGTACAAGAGTCCGTTGGTTTAAATAAGTTGGTCTCGGATTTGGTGTCTAAGATAGATAATCTTGAACAAGGCGCTCGTAACTGTAATATAGAGATATGCAATATACCGGAACGGCGTAATGAACACCTTATTAATTTACTGATAAATATAGGCTCTGCTGTCAAATGCAATATACAACAAAATGATATAATATCTATTCATCGCGTTCCGCACGCACACCAGCATGATAGCAAGCCTAAAAATATTGTAGTCAAGTTTGCTTCGAGGATTTTACGCGACAACTTCTTGAGCGCACATCGCCTTTGCAAGGGACTTTCAACAGAGCAACTGGGAATATCAGGTACCTCACTGCCAATATACATGCACGAACACCTAACCCTAAAATACAAACAATTGTTTCGTGAATGTCGGGACGCTGCCAAGAAACATGATTTTAAGTTTATCTGGGTTAAGCACGGAACCATACTTGTCCGTGCAAAAGAAGGTACTAAGGCCATTGCAATTCGGAACCCACAAGACATCAATAAAATCAAGCCTTACCAGACAAATAGTCAATAATTATGCTTTGCACAGTAAATGCTTTTGTGTTGTTTTCTTATTTGCATATATCTCTTTCATATATACCCTTAATACAATAGTTTTAGTTCTGGAGGGAGAGACAGTTTTTGTGTACTTTCGTGATCTTAAATGTATAGCCCCAATTTTAATGTGTTCTGCCTACATAACAATCCAAGCAAAAAACTTTGAGAATATTGCTATGTGCTTTTTACTAGGCGTAGATGGCATTTTGCATCATATTTGCCTGCACTGTGGAATAAGTTCCTCAATGTTTCTGAATTACAAATCTATGTTGTGTCATTTATTTTTCAGATTTCGTGTACAGTTGTGTTACTTTGTGTCGATATTGAATAAATTAGCTTTAATTAATTTTGTGTCTGATAATCTTTTTGATGTATTTTTTTATTGTGTATTTGTATTGTGTATCTTCCTATGCATTAGTGGCATATCAGACTACGTTTACCACGATTTTGTGGTAACGTTTTGGAACTGCATGCTTACATTGTACCATGTCTTTATCATGTCTCTTTATTATCGTTTTGTATCAACATTAAATGAATATCCTATGGTTAAAATGCTATTGTTTGTCATACTTACAATGGATAATGCTGGCTTTGTTTTATTCTCGATAGCTCATTGCTACAATGACAGATAATTTAATAATATACTACCAAAATTGCAGGGGAATCCGTACGAAACTGCATATGCTGTATATGAATATACTTGCTAACTCTTATGACATAATCATTCTGACCGAGACTTGGCTAACACCCGATATAGCTGATAGCGAGTTTATCGATGAGCGTTATACTGTATACCGATGTGATAGA
Organism: Mythimna lalbum; assembly: GCA_949319445.1. Classification (NCBI taxonomy): domain Eukaryota; kingdom Metazoa; phylum Arthropoda; class Insecta; order Lepidoptera; family Noctuidae; genus Mythimna; species Mythimna lalbum. Next base: position 3,513,695 of record OX439370.1, on the reverse strand, counting down.
GATCGCGCTGCCACCAAAAGGAAAGATGGAGGTGGCGTTCTTATCGCTGTATTAAAAGGACTGCGCTCAGTGAGATTACTTCCATGCTCCTCTGTACATACGCACATTGAGCACATACTAATACAGCTGCCATGCTCGGGCCTGGGTCGAAATGTAATTGTTGCTGCAGTTTATATTCCACCCAAAACGCCTGAAAGTATATATGTTGAATATTTTGATCTCTTACAGTCCCTAATTGGGCATAATAACCCCCAACATTTTTGTCTGCTAGGAGATTATAATTTACCCGAAGTTGAATGGGTCACTTGTACTGCGGGTGCCTCGCAAACCGCTCAGACCTGTGGAGGTAATTCTCCTGTATGTACTCACTTAGGTCAGTTCATGTCCTTCCTCGAAGCTTATCAATTTAATATTTCAAGAAATTTGAATGGGAGGATATTGGATTTGGTCATTAGCAATGACGACTGTACTACATACTCCCCCACGGATTATCTACTACAGCTAGATAATCATCATCCACCTTTTTGTGTGTTAATAACGGTCTCATTACTCAATAATTCAATAGTTCGTAAAGCAATTAAGAAATATAATTACTTTAAAGCCAATTACGAAAACATTAATCATGATTTAAAAGAAATAAATTGGGACGACACATTCTCAAATGACCAAACGCCTGACGAGTACTTAAGTACGTTTTACAACAGTATTTTTGGTATAATAAGAAAGCATGTACCTTTGGTTAGTAGTAGATCTTTGAAGTTTCCTGTGTGGTTCTCTAAATCTCTTATAAACATATATAAAAACAAAGCCAAGGCGTGGGTTAAATGGAAAAAGTACCAAAATTTATCTGACTACGAGCAGTTTTCACTATTCCGCGCGAGATTTCAGTCTGAGTGCAGGAAATCATATAAAAAATACATTAGCTCTGTGGAAGATGGTATTCGAGACCACATTAAACATTTCTGGACGTTCATTTCGAACCAAAAATCTACTACTGGATTTCCTGCCACTATGAAATACAATAATCAGTCATCTAATAACCCAGAAGATATTTGCAACATATTTTGTGATTTCTTTAGCTCTGTTTATGAACCATCGACCTTAAAAAGTGAGCCATCCTCGCTAACTGAATGCTCTTCTAACTGCTCGCTGATAAGTGGCATTAAACTTTCCGAGGCTGATGTATTGAATGGGCTTAATTCATTAGACCCTTCCAAAGGGCCTGGACCTGATGGTTTACCAGTTTTCTTTATTAAGAAAACTGCCCCTAATCTGTGCGCGCCTCTGCATACAATTTTTAATTTATCCATTTCCCAAGGGATATTTCCACAGGTTTGGAAACTTGCAAATATAACCCCAGTCTACAAGTCTGGACCCAGGCATGACGTCGAGAACTATCGGCCAATATCAATATTGTCCGCTTTGTCAAAGGTTTTCGAGAGATTAGTACATGATAAGGTATACCCTCTACTTCACAACGTTGTATTACCTCAGCAACATGGTTTTGTTAAAAAGAGATCAACCGTGACGAACCTGGTGACTTTTACAGACTATTTGTTTAACAACTTGGATGCCCGTGTTCAAACTGACGTCATATATACTGATTTCAAGAAAGCCTTTGACAAAGTTGACCATGAACTGCTTCTGCATAAGATTGCTTTTAATGGGATACGTGGGGACCTTTTAAGGTGGTTCTATTCATATGTTTGCAATAGAACACAAAGAGTTGTATTAAATGGTTTTTGCTCTGCTACTATAGAAGTAACTTCTGGAGTACCGCAAGGTTCCATCTTGGGACCTCTCCTATTCATTTTATTCATCAACGATGTCGATACATGTTTCAAAAATTCAAAATTACTTTTATATGCTGACGACATTAAAATATTTAGGCCTATTAAATGTTACCACGATTGCTCTCTCTTACAGAAAGATTTGGATGCCTTCTCGGAGTACTGTACACGCAATAAACTTCAACTTAGTGTATCTAAGTGTTGTGTCATTAGTTTTACCAAAAATAAGAACATCATAATGAATCCCTACACCTTGGATAGTGTTAATCTGAAAAGAGAAACCGTGGTCAGAGATTTAGGAATTTTGTTGGATGACAAACTTCATTTGGATTCCCATATCAGCAGAATTGTTAACAATGCCTTCCGTATGTTCGGTTTTATTATGAGAACGGCTAAAGTATTTACCCAATATTCTACCTATTTGTACCTATACAAAACGTTGGTTCGCTCTCAGCTGGAGTATGCGGTTTCAGTATGGAGTCCCCACTACGAAAAATATTCCGAAATGCTAGAAAAAGTGCAAAAGAAGTTTTTGAAAGCCATGCATTTTCGTTGCTATCGTACTTATGCATCCTACAACGACCTATTGGAGAGGTACAATTTGCACAGTTTAAAATCCAGACGAGTCATGTTAGAAACGATGTTTTTGTTTGATCTGTGCAATACTTATGATTGCATAGATTTGCGTAACAAGATCAGTTATGTAGTGCCTAGAACAACGATATGCCGGGGAGTGCGCGCAAGACCTTTATTTGCAGTAAGTTCTTGTCATACAAACGCAGGCTTGCGTGCACCTCTTCGCCGTCTTACTAGTCAATATAATAAAATTTGTGAGGGCATTGACTTCTTTTTTGTTTCTGCTCAAAAGTTTAAAAGGCTTATTTATAAACAAATTTAGAATAGTTCGTTTATTATTTACACATTCTCTCTCCCTCTATCTTTCTCTCTTATTTGCATGCCTGTCTATATTTATGTTTACTATTAACTTCTTCTCTGTTTTGTCAATCTAGAATAGCGCACTGTTAAATATAACTGTTGGTATGTTGTGGAAAATGTCGTAGGTTATACATTTATAAATTCTGCATATTTATAACTTAGTATAAGGTTTTAATGTATAATTGTTATTTTTCCCGAATAAATAAAATAAAATAAAATAAAATAAAAAAGACACTGGCAGAAGCTAGATATTTATCAATCGCAACTTATTACCAAAGACTGGAAGAGTCTAACCAAACGCGTGGTCACCCCAGCATCCCTATCATACCGATCCACCGCTGCACGGACACGGGGCGTTGCAGCGGCCATGTTTTTTTATTTGGCGCGCTAAATTCCTGCACGCCGACGGAAAGGGGAGAGCAGGCAAAATTTGCAGGAAACACCGTTACTTTTGTGTCTCGTGGCCAGTTCGGACTGGGCGTTTCGATTGGTCCTGATTGAAATTGGAATCTGGTTAAATGAAATAAGCTTTTGTAAGACTGTTGCATCGTTAGGAACCATTTTTGTGATCATATTGAAAGGGGGATTGAGGGAGGAGGGTGGGATTAAGGGGTCAGACATACCTACTCATTTTGCTTTGTTTACATTTATAAATTTGTATAAACATACTGGTTGGCAAGTACAACGCCAGTACGCATCTAATTTTCCGTGAAGTTTTGACCAAAAATTCGAAGACATGTGACATTCACCAACCCGCGCTGGGCCCGCGTGGCGGATTACGGCCCATTCCCTCTCCTAGAGAGGCCTGAGTCCCAGCAGTGGGAACATTGAAAAGGCTGATGATGATGATGATTGACTAACGTGATATATATATGGTATGACAACATACACCTACATATAACTGCCAAAAATAATAAACCCTAAACAATCAAAAAGTGAATTTAAAAAGCATTTTTTGCATTTACACGTAGTGAGTTTAGTTTGTTATACTTATTTATGTACTATCTAATTTATTTATATTACTTACTATTTATTCCGAACTCACTAGCTGTTAAAAAATACTAAATTTTTATATAGTATTTTACGAAAATTTGTTACTTTTTCACATTCGAACGGCTAAACGGATTTATGGGTCGAAGCCTACTGGGGACAGGGTTGTCCGAAAGAGAGCTCGTGCCCCGGTATGAAGGCTAGAAGGAACGGCGCGGGGTTTTTAGTCAGTAAGAGTCTGACACTTTCTCCCGCTCCACCCAAGAGCGGGTTTCGTCAAAGATGATTTTCCCCGTCGACAAAAAAAAAACCACATAGTATACTTTTTACCCCGGGAATATCTTTGGACAATTTACTATATCCACGTAGGCGAAACCGCTGACGACAGCTAGTTATTACACCCAATAACACAACTAAAACGTTAGAAACAGAATTCATTATGCAAATATTATGATTGCATTAAATAACCCCTCTATCTTAGAGAGGGGTGAAATTACAACCCCTGAGAAATTCACCCCTTTGAAAACCAAAAGTAATCCTACCAAAATCATTGTCACTTATAAACTGGTTTTGGGTGTGTCATAGAGTTGAAATTCGCCCGAGCCATAAGTAAGGGTGTTATGAAGCCGAGTGCTAGATTGATTTTCCACGTGTATCAAACGATGTTTTTCAATACACTAACAAAGAAATAAATAGACTAGGGTTGATCACCGACTCGTAGGGGAAGCTTAGCGTCCAACCTGATACGATAAATAGAATAACCTTTAGCGAAGGTGAACTCGCGCACTTTTCCGCACTAGTGCGAAAACAGAAACTTGCGTGCCTAGAGCTAACAGGGATAAGTGAGGGTTTTCGAGTAAATGTATTGAAAAAAGTTATTTGATAATTTCCCTCCTCAAACAAAACAAAATGGCGTGTCTCGTCGATTCCGTTCTCAGTGGGGTGAAAACACCAAAACCTCGTCATATCTATAAGTGGTTGTAACTTTACACTAGTGTAAACGGCTCGTTGTTGAGAGCTCACTTAGCGCCCCCTGGCGGATAGAGTTTCTGACCGATGGACGAGAATTATGTCGCTACCTCTGTAATATCTAGACGTGCGTACTTTTGAAGGTGTCACCAAGCGTATAATGACGAATACGCGTCTATGAAGCTACGCGTCCGTGGACAGTGGGCCTTAGATATCTTTCTTAGGCATTTTATTTATTTATTGCACACCTTAGTATATTACAGGACAAACATTTACAAAAATAATAAGTGTATACTGTATAATAGGCGGTCTTATTGCGCAGGGCAATTTCTACCAGACAACCTTTGGATGGACTGAACGAAAGGGGAAAATTTGGGGCTGTCAGTGTACAATATAATGTACACAAATAAATAAATATATCTATGTATATAGTAGGGAAGAGCGGGAGCGAAGCCGTGCGGGCAAAAGCTAGTTGTATATTTATAATGGAAAGTATACATATAGAACATTTGGGGGTATGCGGAACAGAGAGTAAAGTCCCACATATCTCCGTTGAAAAGAGAAGATCCTCCGACCAGACAGTTGTTATAGTCTGGTGGGCTACTGCCCGATATTTGATTTCGGGCTGTCGTATATATTCAAATTGCCCGGAGAACTTTGATGCAGGATTTCGTATTTTCTTCGTAGTTTTTATGTGGCCTCATAGATGTCGCTATTACCAAATAATAAACTAATAAATATTAAAATATGCAACAGAGAAAAGAGAAGAGAAATTAAAGTGACAGGTAGTGCTCCTTCACCATTTTTTTTAAATACGGTAGGGGTAATTTTCTTAATTCTATTTAAAAAAATTAAAAAATGTACTGACCTTTGCGAACTCTATTTTGAGTGTGCAGCACCCGGAGTATATGTCGCAGCCGTGTAGCGCTTCTTTAGCTCTTGTGGCCGACTCTACACTTTCAAACTTGTAGCCAAGAGTTAAGGAAATCGTTTGCATTGCACACAGAAATATTCATCAATACAAGGTGTAAGGATTTTTTTTTCAGGAAATGAATAAAAAAATCTGCCTTGCCAAAAAATGGTCCAATCATAACTTTGTATGGTGACGATAATTTTTTTTTTCGTTTCCTGAAAAAAAATCTTGTGGAAGGTTGTTCAGTTTCGTCTACTGAGCAAGCCTTTAAAGTTTGCGGAGGGCTGTCCCTCACACCTGGTATATCACAGTAAAAAAAAATACAAAAATACACAGTTTAGTAAGGAATAAGCACGAATTTTTTATTTTTTAAATATACTAAATTAAAGATACACTTCTCACACGTATGCCACACACGTCGATCTGGACGCGTCGGTCTCAATACACTTTATATGGAAACTAGACTTGTAGAGCTACACTAGATCCACGCCACGCGACGTCGTTCTACGTACAAATCAGGCGTGTTACACGTGTGCGTCGGTCTAATATAGTTCTAGCTTATATCATTTTTAGATCTAGTAAAGAAATATGACAGAATTATCAAAATAATGTTCATCAAAAATGAGGTGCTGATAAGAAAGACAAATCCGACATGGCTTATGACGTCAAAGTCTATTACGCCCGTACGTCTCTAATTGACAGTATCTGAAGGGTTAAACCAGCATCAATCATTACAAACTAGATTATTTATTTTTAGAAAATTTTAAACCATTTTTCACTTGAATCTCATCTATGTTTTATGTCAAATTCAAAGTCAAAACATTTTATTTCCCATAGGCTTTGATATACAAAAAACCCGGTTAAAAAAAGGTTTTTAAATTAAAAAAAAAAGGTTTTTATAATTCAATGCCCATAGGCCTATATGCGGGATAAAACGGGATAGGTATATGTAATTTTATGGCATTATTCAAATTAGTAAAAAAGGAAATTAGATGAATACAGGTGAGTTTTAATCAGTAAAAGTCTGGCATACTAACACCAACTCTCGCTTCACCCAGAACGGGAGTAGGCCCACAAAAAAGTTTTTTTTTTTTAAAAAGCTGCCAATGACATCCCCCGCTCTTGGGCGGAGCGGGAGATAGTGTCATACTTTTAGTGACTAAAAACCCACCTCGTTCCTTCGTGCCTTCATACCGGGGCTGAGCTACCTCTCAATACTAACCCTGGCCTCAGAGGTGTGTATTTCAACTGTTTAGCAACCATTTCCTGATAGCTACAATTTGGGGGTCTTTAAGTCAAGAGTGAATAGGTTACTTCCAGGCAAGCGTGCTCCTTCGTCGACCACATTACCGCTTACCATCAGGTGAGATGGAGGTCAAAAAAAAAAAAAATTTCTTTCTACTGTGGAATATAAATCTCTCAAGTCTTGAAGACCATTTGACTTCTGATTACCCCAAAGACAAAAGTCTAAAGACATTCAGATCAGATTACGTTTCTAGTAATGTTATTGAACGATTAAGTCGGAGAGACATCGGTATTATTCAAATATCTTCTGAACGAAAGCTATTTCATGTAATAAAGATAAGGGCGAGAGCACTGTGGTAGGCGAAAGCGGATATATATTTTTGATGAGCTCAATTGTACGCGACTACATCGTCAGATTACAAACTGACTTGCGTGGGCGATCTGGATGCGAACATGAAGCGGCGCGAGCTTTGACGAAGACTGCGTTAGTATTTTGATAGGCGAAAGCGGATTTAAAGTTTTGATGACCTGAATTTTTCGCGACTACATCGTCAGATTACAAACTGACTCGTGGGCGATCTGGATGTAAACACCAAGCGGCGCGGGCTGTTGATGACTGTTTGCGTAAGTGGTTGCACAACCGTTACTGTTAAGTTGATTGCAAACTATGGGGCCAGTTTTTAAATTGAGTATTATGAGTCAGAACGCATCGTACTGAAATTGCAAGGTAAAGAAGGAACATAGGAGTCGGTTTTACTCAGTAAAAGTTTGACACACCCTCACGGTCCGCCCCGCCGTTCAAGAGCGAAATAAGTCATTGGATGATTTCGCTCCTAAAAAAACACACCCTACTTGAAAATCGAAAAAAAAAACCTGACAGGTTTTTACACAAATACACGACCAGCTATTTAAGGCAGGGCTCAAACGTGTGTCTTGTATCAGATACAAGCAACCGATGAATATTTGATTTCTATAGAACCAGTATGAAATCATCCACTTTCTGGGCATACGTAAACATTTTTTGTGTTTTGTTTCTTCCACTTAACACATACTGATGACGATCAAAAAGTGTTCAATGTCCGTAACGGAAAATAAAGTGGCACATTTGCGCAGCGCCTAAACACCACACTATAACAAATTAACTAATATATTATTAAGATTCAATTCTGTTTAAACATGGGCAATTGGCGCTGAAACCCAGAGCAGGGGTAAGTAACCTAATAAATCAATTAATCGGATAGCCACAGCGTTGCCTGATTAACGTTGTTTGCGCGAGGAACTTAATTACTGGAACCGAGTTAAATCTAAATATGGAAGTGAACGGTACATCGTAATATTTTGCAGTAGATAATTTTTAATAAATAAAACTCGTGTAGCGGTGTTGATACGCGATTTACTAAACGCTTAATTTTTAAAGTACAACAAACAACGAAGACAAAGATATTCTTTATATATAGCCACAGATTACAAGTAACAATTTTGACATTTCCTTGACGAATTCCCGGTGTATTTTTTATTAATGTGTCAGGAATAAGATAACATCTTATAAGCCCATACATACCCCTATAAGACGTATAGAGAATTTTGCTTTGTAGTATTTCGAGTTTTCATCGTAAAATACTCTCTAAGTAATATTAGGTAGATATTTTGTTTTTTTTTTTTCTAGTATTGTCTGTCAAAGCAAAGCTATTGGGCAAAGGTCTCCAATTACTTTTCCCGTTTATTGCAATCCCGCCCTTCTTATAGTTCTGGCAAAATCTCTCCAGTTTGTCCCGTCGTCTCCTTCGTCGTCTATCACGATAACCACGTCTCAATGACTCAGAGAATTTTATTATAAATTTCTAAATCGCTGCCGCTTATCAATAAGCCCGCACCCTGGAATCTCAGACGTCGCTACTTATATTCCAATTTGGTTGAAAACTTCGAACACATTTGAATAAAAGTCCCCTTGGAAAAAATATGGAGAAAGTGTAATTAAACAAAGATTTTATTACTAGTACCACTCCGAGGATTCGTTGTTCGAATTCAAGATTAGGGAGGATTATATCAGTTAAGTTTTTTATAAGGACATAAAGCTTTTACAGTCATTCATGGAAAATGAAACTTGAATTCATCATTTTACAGTTCAGGGGCTTGTATTTTTTTGTAGCTTTGAAAAAAGAAAAATATGACAGAAGCGATTCAAGAACTGATTGCCAAATGTGTACTTTGGCAGTGTTCCAATTTAAACACAACCTATTATTATTTATTATTTTGAAGATAAGGGGCTATGCATCTCCCGTAGTGTAGGGGACGTTGTCACTGCGACCTAAAAGATCTATTGTGACTCGCCACCTTGTTAGAGTAACTCTTTTAGCCGGGAGGCTTCCAGGAAGTCTAGAATACTCCTAGCTTTAAGTTTTAATCTCCTCCGGGCGAATAATGTGTCAGCCAGATGGATACTCCGTTTGTGGATAAGGGGCCCGCATTCATACAAGAGGTGCTTAGGCGACTCCCACTCCCACCATAGATCTTTGACAAATAAAAAAACTTAAGTTTAATAGATCTCTTTCTAACCAATAAAAAATATATAAAGGGATGCACAGACTTATTGAGACTATGGGCCACTTGGGCAAATGATGAACTAATGGCGGGCCACCAGTAAAGTTAAATACATAAAGATAGCCAAAAATTTTATTAAAAAATATAATACAAATATTAATTTGAAGCGTGACACTGCATTGTGCTCACATTTATTTTTTATTTTTGGCTCAATATTACTTGTACTCATTTTTGATTCGATCACGCAAGGTAACCCCGAGCAGAGCCCTTTCCATTGCCCTTTGGGTGACTTTAAGCCTTCTGATGAGGCCCATTGTGAGCGACCACGTTTCGGAGCCATATAGGAGAACTAAGGTTGCCTACATAGCGCAAAGAATTGCCAAACTTAAGTGGCAATGGGCAGGGCACATTGCTCGCAGAACAGATGGCCGTTGGGGCCGAAAGGTTCTGGAGTGGCGACCGCGTACCGGAAGACGCAACGTTGGTAGGCCTCCAACAAGGTGGTCTGATGACCTGGTGAAGGTTGCGGGAAGCCGATGGATGCGAGACGCGCAGGAGCGTTCGTTGTGGCGACGCTTGGGGGAGGCTTATGTCCAGCAGTGGACGTGTATCGGCTGAAATGATGATGATGATTACTTGTACAGTACAGTGTGTCTAGTGTAGCTTTTTTTATTATTGATGGGCTTGTGGTCGTGGTCAAACACAAGCCAAGAAGTAACCTATTCACTCTTGACTTAAAGAGCCCTAAGTTGTAGCTACATGTAAAATTGTTTCCTAACTTCTTTTGATCAGAAAACCTAATAAGGAAACCGAATGTGTGCGTCCGGCCTTACACCATTTATAAAGAAACTAGCGACCCGTCCGGCTTCGCTCGGGTGTTATTATACATATAAACCTTCCTCTTGAATCACTTTATATATTGTAAAAAGACCGCATCAAAATCCGTTGCGTAGTTTTAAAGATTTAAGCGTACGTAGGGATATAGGGACAGAAAAATTTACATTGTTTTATACTATAATAAAACTAGTCTAGTAGTAGTGTTGTGCTAGTCGATTTATTAACTCAAAGACGGATATAAAAAAAAAACTCTTTCACAAAACATTTTACTAATGAGATCTATTAAAAATAATTTTATTGTAACTAACGCGTGGGCCGACGCTCCATCGGGCTTGTGTCAACAAATTACATTCCTCGTATTACACTAATGTGTAACATGCAAACGTCTTTACATACGTAACAACACATCATCAACGTTTATACATGTCATTAATCAAACGTTTAGAATGATATATGTTTATACTTACATCAAAACAAGGTTCACATCTTTAGTAGAATTTTTGATGTAGAAGAAAAAATACACGGCATCATGAAAACAAAATGATGTCGCTTGTTTAAATAGTCAGGAAAAATAATTGCCTAGCTTTGCAAATTGATTATCTACACACTGAAGCTCCATGCAGGAGTTTTGTTTTTCTTTTGAAATGGGAAATCTTCTTATTTATTTATTTAATCTTCATGCAACACAAAGTACATAGGCGGACTTAATGCCTTAGGCATTCTCTGTCAGACAACCTAGGGTGGTGTAGAGACAATATGGTAGGCACATAAAAAGTAAAATTTATAATTATAGGTTAATTTATAATATTTTTTATGGATCTATCTTTCGCGCGTTCCATCGTCGCCCGCATCGTCGCTTTCCATCAGTTGAGATGGCGGTCAAGTGCGAACCTATCAACAAAAAAAATCGCACCCTCGAAGATACGGCGGTGCTCTGCCCAAGCGGGGCACACCTCTACCGTATGCTCCACCGTGTACCCCAGGCGGACACACAGTGGTGAACCTTGTGGGATACCTACCAACGCTACGTAATTATTTTATATGTTTCCATAATGTCAACGTACCGAAACAAAAACATAATGGCTGCATATTTGTAAACGTTACAATACGGTGTGATAGACGCCCTGTCAGATATCCACGTGTTTCCGATAAATCAAAGTCGGAAAAATTTGATTCGTAAATCATATTAAAACAGGTTTCATTCGTCTGTTTATTTATAGTATGAATGGTATTTAAATATTGAGTTTCTTTATAACTTTGATTGACTTCGGTGGTAATTATTTATGGGGACTCGACTATTTCAGACTGATTTGATTTCTAAGGATTCAATATTTGATTAGTTTACTCTAATTACTTTCTAAAAACTAAAAACTCGTTTGACCTGATTTGTAGGTATTCCATTATTTGCAATACATAACATGATCGGGGTCGTGGCAGACCAAGAAGGAGATGGCGGAACGACTTGGATGCCTTCAGGAGTTGGCAAGTGGCTGAGGGTCGGGAACAATGGAATTTATACAGGGAGGCCTTTACCCAGCAGGACAGTATAGGGTAGATATAATCGTCATCGTCATCAGCCTTTTTTAATGTTCCAACTGCTGGGACTCAGACCTCCTCTCTAGAAGAGGGAATGGGCCGTAATTTACCACGCGGGCCCAGTGCGGGTGGTGGTGAATGTCACATGTCTTCGAATTTTGGGTTCTAGGACATGCCGGTGTCCTCACGATGTTTTGAAATAAATTACAAAAAGTAATGCGCCTGGCAGGGTTTGAACCTGAGACCTACAACTAAGTCGGAGCCATAACCACTCGTCCACCACTGGTCTCAAATAGATAATAATAATATAATATAACATGATTTAAAAGAGTGTCTTGAGAGTTTCTTGTACATTCTTCTCCATAAAGATCTACGTCTTGGAGTGTACAATTAGCATCATTTTTCTGACGGACTGATTTCTTCACAATTCAAATGAACTTTTTTTGGAAAATGATTTTTTTTTTAAATAAATACTTTGATTCTCTTGAATGCCTCATATTTTTGAGCATCTACATGATCGAGGGCATGGCCCATTGCTCTCAGAACAAATGATGAAACGCAGCGTAGGAAGGCGTCCCACAAGGGGGATCGATGAATGCGAGATGCATAATACTTCCTACTGGGGCCAGGGTTCGCTCCGAAAGGTATCTCAGCCCCGGTGCGAAAGGCAACGAAGGAACAGGAGTGGGTTTTTCATCATCATCATCATTTCAGCCGATATACGTCCACTATTGGACATAGGCCTCTCCCAAGTGTCGCCATCACGAACGATCTTGATCCTACTAGGTATTTAGACAGTAAAAATCTGACAGTATCTCCTGCTCCGCCCAAGAGCGGGGGATGCATAGATATCAAGGGGGATGTCATTAGATGATTTTCTCACCAAAAAAAAGGTGCACAAGACTTATCATAGTGTCGACACTTGGGGAGGTGTAGGGATCCAAAAGTGAAATGATGATGACCCGTTTTCAATAGTTCGCCTTACGATCATGGTGACTATCTAGAAAAATCCTGCACCCACAAAAACAGTCATTACACTACCTCAAAGCGTGATAGAAAAGAAATGCCGAATGAAATGACGCATAAACTCACTGTCAAAATATTAAAATTCAGACATTACGCCAAACGTTTGAGCCTTTGAAATTCTATCTGCTATCACTGATGCGCGAACAAAACAGGTCAAGCGCATCACAGAAATATTTTTCACAATAAAATGCTCTGAAAAACAACATTACTCATACTTATGATAGGGTATCTTGAAAACTATAATTTTTATTTTTATATACATATTTTCAGTGATCGACTGTATTTTTTTTATTGGCAGCGTTCGAATTTATTTGTTTATGATTTTTATTTAATGGTTTGGACGTACGGAAAGTTTTGTGAATGAGTGAATTGAATAACAGAGGTAGAATATAATATACTAGCTTTTGACCGCGGCTCGGCCCGTCCATGCTCCATCCTCAAACTTTTTAATATTCCCCCCTCCTCCTCCTCTCTTTGAGAGGGAATGGGCCGTAATCCACCACGCGCGCCCAGTGCGGGTTGGTGAATGTCAAACGTCTTCGAATTCGGCCCATCAATCAGGAATAAAGCAGCTTTCTATCGGTGAAAAATTTTAGCAATCGGACCAGTACCAGTTCAGAGGTTACCTCCTACAGACAAAAAAACAAACTTTACCTCTTTAATATATTAGTGTAGATTATGTCAGCATGTATTTGTGAAACCAGCAAAACGGGTATACTTCTAATTTTCTTCGCGACCCAGCATTGGAAGGGAGATTACCAATAAGGTGGACCCCTGACCTGGTCAGCATAAGGCACTAGTTGTCTGGTATTTATGCTGAAGAGAACCTATTGGTGCTGTCGGTGGACGTCGGCCTATGTCCAACAGTGGATGTCTTTCGGCTGATATGATGATGGGGACCTATTTTTGCGCATCCGTGAGGCACACTATTTCATTTCTAGCTTCTTTTCTGTATCGCTTAGATCTACCTAGTGTTTGTAGGTCTTGTGTTGTGTTAAAGTGTATATACCATTTCCTTTTTTCCTGTCCTTCATTCTTCCTGGTGAAGCAATTATGTTAATTTGACGTAAAAGTATTTTCTGACATAAACATGTTTTCTGACGTGTAAAAGTGTTTTTTGACGTGTAAAAGTGTTTTTTTGACGTGTAAAACTATTTTTGACGTGTAAAAGTGTTTTTTTGACGTGTATAAGTGTTTTTTGAAAACCTATTTGCAAAATAAAAATCATTTATCATTATGATTTTATGCGTTGCTGATATTAACCAGAAAATTACACTAAGAACCCTCATTTAACTCAAGAAGTTAATTACCAATTAAAACACCATATTTTTACCGCGTTATGTGCCATAAAATGCCATGTCAGCTCATAAAGCAAGTTATTATGTACGTGTGTCGTAAATATTACACTAACAGAAATGTTATTAATGATTACGACTTTATTATGATTATGTAGGTTAATCAGAAGGAGATTATTATTTAATTACCTACTTAATTTGTTTTACATATTTATTAATTAGCGATAATTTTCTATTGGCTTCCAACTGGATTCTTTTTTTACACGCCACATGTCAAATTAAATTAACTAGAGGATCTTCGCAGAGGAAATAAGTAAAGATATAACTGATATATGTAAATACAACGTCACTCATTGGATGTCGAAGGGAGGACGACGTCGACTAAACTTGGCCGGATGTCGCCCTAGGCAGACAGAGAGAGAAAAGAAAGAGAAGGAGGAGGCCCTTATCCACCTGTGGAACACTATATACGCTATATGGCTATAAGATACAACGATATCTTGACTTACTTGACTTAATGTCCTATGTCCCCTAGATGTGGCAGAGGGCGTCCACAGTAATCCTCCATCGCGAACGGTCCTGAGCTTCACGCTTCACCTCGCCCAACGTATAAGCCCACAGAAACGTCTACTTAATTGGTAGTGGGCAGGAAATATTGCTCGCAGAACACATGGTCGATGAGGCCGGAAGGTTCTGCAGTAGGGATTACATACTGAGACCAGCATGTCCTAGACGTCGACGTAAGGTCCACTGAAGCAAGTGTGGTTTTAGTCAGTTAAAGTGGCGGCGGCTGGGGCGTGAGCACCGTTGCGTCACCTGTGCGGCCTCCTCCTTAGCTAGCATTACTGCTTTGCAGAAAGAGGCGATCGCCTGCCACTCCAGCCTCGCTCCGAACTATGGCCTGTACCAAGGCCCGGTGCAAAAGATCGCTACTACTGATCGCCCCCGCGAGGACACGGTGTGGCTCTGCCCAGCAGCGGGGCACATCTCTACCGTGTGCTCCACCATGTCCTCCAGGCGGTGCGCACAGTGATGACACCCGGGCGTCACTTCCGCACGAATCCGGTGGTTAGTTCGGGAGGGTCCTCCTCCAGAACTAACCGTGTCCAGTGAGAACCACAAGCTGAACGTGAGGGCGCTGTGAGGTCTTTCCAGCCATGCCTCAAAGAGGAGACTTACCGCCATAATTATGGCGTGCCCACTTCCGCTAGAGCTAGAGATGTCATTGGACGATTTCTCGATATGAAGAAAAAACGAAAAAAAAGTATCATCAGGCGATAAATCCTCTAGGTATTGCCTTATTTTCCGTTACCTGTACTAAAACTATTGAACGATCGATGAAGTTTTTAGTCCAGTGAACCACATAAACTAAACTAATAATACAGAACGAGTTATAGTTTTCCTTTCAGTCATAAAACTTCCTGAAGCAAACATTCATAAAGTTTTTTATTAGATAAACATCTTTGAATGTTTATTTAGCTTTTAGTTCTTATGTCAGAAGCTGCCGAGCTGTTTTTGATGAAGCTCTAAAAGTGATTGAGATGTCAATTAAAAGATGTGTCTGGTCACACGGGTAGGTATACTTGGTGTAAGGGACAACCCTCCGCAAACTTTAAGGGCTTGCTCAGTAGACAAAACTGAACAACCTTCTATAAGATTTTTTTTCAGGAAACCAAAAAAAATCGGCCTCTCCACAAACTGTCCAATCAAGTTTTTAATTTTGTATGATGTGGCTGATTTATTTTTCGATTCCTGTAAAAAATCTTATGGAAGATTGTTCAGTTTTATCTACTGAGCAAGCCCTTAAAGTTTGCGGAGGGCTGTCCCTTACACATTGTATAGGATAGTTGATTTCGAACTGTTGTATCATCATCGTCATTATTTCAACCGAAAGACGTACACTGTTGGACATAGGCCTCTTACAAGTGTGGCCATAATGAACGGTCCTGTGCGTCTTCCGGTATGCGGACGCCACTCCAGAACTTATCAGCCCCTACAGCCAGCTGTTCGGCGAGCTATTTGCCTTGCTCATTTCCACTTTAAAATTTACTTTGCCACTTTCGCCTAGAAGCAAGAAAGAATTTGAGTTCTTTTTATTTATGTATTATTATGAGGAACACCAACGACTTATTAACAAATTCTTATACAGATAGGTAAATCTTTTTCAACATATTCCGCCATAATTTCCACAGTCATAACAAGAGACTTTACAGCTACTCAAAATTGTTATATTTGACAAATAAATAACATACAAATTGATACGTATATCGTTCAACTCCATACTTTCATTTGAATAGCCATAAACTCGTGAAGTATGGGCACTAGTGAACAAGTGGCGAGATGGAATATAACCCAACTATGTGTTTATTTCTATGAAGTTTTACGGTTTTCAGAATGGGAGCGCCGTGCTGTGGAACATCTCAAAATTAAGGGTGGGGTGCCTGTGAAGGCGGGGAACGGAGCGGAAGCGATTTTCTTTACTATTTTTTTAATTATTATTATTTTTAGGCTCGCGTTTGACCACTATCTCACCTGATGATAAGCGATGATGTGGTCGACGATGGAGCACACTTGCTTAGAAGAAACCTTAAGTCATATAGCCAAAACCTACAGAACCTGAAGAATGCTATTTTATCACTTAGTGGTATAGGCATAATTATTTTCTACTTTAACGTGGGTGAAACCACTGGCAGAGTATATTCATTACAAACTAAAATACAAATCTTTCCTCCGTTTAATATTAGTATGGAGAAGAAATGTCTACTACATCGGCGTTTAAATACGATTTTATTTTGATCCAATTATGTATTTTTTTGGCTTCTTTCTTGAGAACTATGACAGTCTAATCAGGTAAGTTTATTTTTAAGAAATTGATTGGCAATTAATTTTTTACATGTATTTTTATCACCAGCAAATTTGGCTCAGATTTGAGAGATACGATGTGGTATTTTTTATTTAAGTTTCTAGCTACTTGTGTCTGTTTGTGAGCTTGTTTATTTAGTAAAGTTTTTTTTTTCTTTTATTCTTTTTCACTTTGTTTAACAGTCGCATAAGATGGTTATATAACGTAGTAGATAGACGTAGTATTTCAAATAATTTCCCATACTGTAAACCAAATAGTTGTATTTAAATACGCTCATAGCTCCGCTTATGAAATATCGCTTACAATGACACCTCGTTCAAGGTAAAGAAAAATATACGAATCTTATTTTAATGCATTCGTTCCGTTTAAACGGAGAGATGAGAATAAACACATTATACTATATTGTACTACGTTGGAAGGCCTCCAACAAGGTGGTCTGATGACCTGGTGAAGGTTGCGGGAAGCCGATGGATGCGAGACGCGCAGGAGCGTTCGTTGTGGCGACGCTTGGGGGAGGCCTATGTCCAGCAGTGGACGTGTATCGGCTGAAATGATGATGATGATGATGACTATATTGTATGTTATTTGTATGGTCGCAAGTTTGTATTTATAGTTATTGACTTCAATATAACTGGTTGGATTTTCAATACACTTACCCGGAAATCCGCTCTTATCCTACCGCTTTCAGGTATGCAATTTACTGTTTTTCGGACTAGTGCAGAAAAGTGCACGTCAACCCCCGTTTATTTATGTCTTCGTAAGCCTATTGAAAAACTTTGTTTGATACACGTGGAAATTTGTCCCTGTAGTCTTCGGCTACATGACACCCTCGCCTGTGGCTCGGGCGAATGCCGCTTTTCCACTTAAATCGAAACTACTATTTTTCTTATTTCCCTGATGCTGTGACCGAATAAGTGATTTAATAAATGTTTTAATGATCGATGCTGATTTTTCACCGTATTTAACTATGGTCTAATTCAATTAATAAGGTATAGTTTAATAAATACATACCTGCAAAAATGGAAATTTTCCTTAGAAGTAACGTCTTAAAGAATTCGGTAAATTTTTTAGCACTTTCTATCATGTTTCCTAAACTTTCTAGAAAGTGCCAAAAAATGTAAACTGATAACTTTAGCTATTGCTGAGTTTTTGCACAAAAAAAAACGAAAATGAACGATAATAGAATTTCATTACTTCTTTTTTTTAGCATAATTTGTTTAAAAATTTCAAGTTTTCAGATAAAGGTTGCCTAGAAGGTTTACGTTAAGGCTTTTTAAAGTAGACAGTGTAGACACATAAACATAAGTAAGTAATAGTACATTGTTATACTAGGGGTGAAAGTTACTTATTTCGTCCCGAGAAGGAGTTGGCGGCCGAGCGTAGCGAGGTCGCTAATTCGAGGGACTAAATAAGTAACTTTAACCCCGAGGTAAGCACTGTGCTTTTCATTACGAATACAAGAAATTAGACCTAGTTTTTTTTTTAATAATTTGACAACTGTTAGTTGATAGTAAAACTCCCTAGGGATGAAAAGTGTGATACTTTTCAGCCCGCTCCTCAGGCAACTTCAGACCTACTTTCAGAGTATGAGTAATGAAAAAGTATTTTCACACCACCTGCTCGAAAATGTCAAATTATATGTCAAGCAACCTTAACCTAAAGTGAGTCATTAGTGGCCGGGGGCACAGCCGGTCAATGATGTTTTCATTATGACCCGCTGGTCAATAATGTGACTATTATTTTCTCACAGTAGGTGTAAAAAGTAGAGTATCCTCCTCTGGGCTAAAGGTGTCTTTGCCTTGGGCTAGCTTGAATCCCTTGCTGCATTCAGGATTCTTGTATTAACTCCCTCGCTTTGCTCGTGAGTAAAATCCCGAATCCTTCATTGCGCTCGAAATTCAATATGACGCCCGTGACATAAGACACAACTTTAGCCCCTCTGTGCATAATCTACTATTTTACACCACCTGCTCGATAATGTCGTTTTCATACATTTTGTCATACAAACCTCATTTAAAGCAAGTTATTATTCTCTAGGGAAATAATGCAGTATGGCCGATCCCTAGGGAATAATGAGATGTCAATTTGGAACTTCAAAAATCGTCAACATTGTGAATTAAAATGTACGTGCATCGAACAAGTTGACTCGAAATTCAAACTGGCCACTAACAAAAAAAAAGAAAATAAAATAAAACCTGCTTACTGACTGCGAACTGGGAGCGTTTTAGAAAATTGAAACTACAGAATCTTGGAGTAGTGATTAGTGTGCGTTCACCGAACGTAGGTATAAAAAGTGAAGTACATACATGAGATTGTCTTCTGCACTTAAATCCTGCGGCCCGGCGCCAAACCAAACCCTTTGAAGTTTTCGTTTCGAGTGCAAGCAAAAATGAACTTAGGGTGGTCAGGCGGAAGTGTCTTTGATAGTACCTAACATAAATCTTACTAAAGCTAGAACTACATCAGACCGACGCACACGTGGACCACGCCTGATTTGTACGTAGAAAGACGTCGCGTGGCGTGGATCAAGTGTAGCTCTACAAGTCTAGTTTCCATATAAAATGTATGGAGATCAACGCGCCCAGATGGACGTGTGTGGCACACGGGATTTCAGTCCGAAATAAAGGGATATTGGGTACTATTTAACACTACAACTTAGTACTATTGAAAAGGATATTCAACCATGGCTTGTACTCCGTTTTTCTTAAACACGACGATCCTCTGTACTTGTCCGTGTGGTGTGCTGATCGTGTGTATGACGTCCTGCAACAAACAGACAGACAAAACGTCAATTATCTTATAATAAACACAGGTAACATACATCACAGGTACAGTGATAAAGTTTCTGGCCTGGGCACGCCACAATTAGTGCGGTAAGTCCCCTCTTTGAGGAATAGC
Organism: Mythimna lalbum; assembly: GCA_949319445.1. Taxonomy (NCBI): domain Eukaryota; kingdom Metazoa; phylum Arthropoda; class Insecta; order Lepidoptera; family Noctuidae; genus Mythimna; species Mythimna lalbum. The sequence continues at coordinate 3,493,856 of OX439370.1, read as the reverse complement.
TAGAAAGACGTCATGGTCTCCTCACCTTCCGCATGAAGAAAGAAAGAAAGAAAACTATTTATTTGGCATACACACTCGTAGATACACACAATGTAGTAACAACATGTAGACAATGAAGCAGGTCCTTACCGAACATGGTAAGTTCGGGAGGTTCCTGCACCGGATTCGTGCGGAAAAAAGGCCGTGGTTTGGCTTACTGGAACTGCTATACAATAATTTAATGATTAAATTCTATTTTGAAAGTGCCTTACTATAGAACTTGCACACTTTAAGTTAGATTGAGGGGTACTTCTAACAAGGTTCAGTTGAAAACCAGCACCACTTCATATTTAATTGCATGACATTTTTACTGAACTGCCCCTTAGCCAAGTTGCTAATCTGCAACTGTTAACGCTAGTAGAAAGCTTTAAATGTACGGGAACGACGTCATCGTCGTCTTTCTTTCTTTCTTTCTTTCTTTCTTTCTTTCTTTCTTTCTTTCTTTCTTTCTGGTCACGTAGTAAAACCGACGTCAATTTCAACCTGAATCATTATCCACCAATAACACGTTAAAATCGAGGCTACCAATAAACATTACGATATCAGGAATCTAGTTGTAAATCCATGTCAATGGCGGAGAGCTAGAAAATTAATAATATTGATTTAATGTATAACTGAGACCTGTCATACTGTATGGATCAGAATGTTGGGCTGTGAAAGAGAAGGATGAAAAAAAAATTGCATGAAGCGGAGATGAGAATGTTGAGATGAATATGTGGTGTGACGAGAATGGATAAAGTGAGAAGTATATTAGAAGAAGTTTGAAAGTGGCGCCAGTGACTGACAAGTTGAAAGGTAATCGGTTGTCATGGAACGGACGAAACGTATGTTGCTAAAAAAGTTATGAGTTTACATGTGGATGGATGGAGGGGGAGAGGGAGGCAAAAGAAAAGATGGATGGATTGTGTGAGAAGTGATATGTAAGAAAAGAGAAGCGTGACGAGTGACAGGATATAATTGAAGAAAAAATCGTGTTGCACCTTTGGAGATAGGTGGACAGTGAGTAAAGTCCCACAAACCTCCGTTGAAAAGAGAGAATCCTCCGACCAGACAGGTGTTATAGTCTTGTGGGCTACTGCCCGATATTTGCTGTAGAGGTGTCGTATATGGTCAAATCACACGGAGAACTTTGATTGCGCGATGCAGGATTTTGTATTTTCTTCGTAGTTCTTATGTGGCGTCATAGATGTCGCTACACACCGACCCCAAATAAAATGGAACAAGGGCAGGAAGATGATGATGAGACACGTTAGAATCGAGGCTACCAATAAACATTAGGATATCAGGAATCCAGTCGTAAATCCACGTCAATGGCGGAGAGTAATAAAATTAATAATATTGATTTAATGTTTAGACAAGTGAGAGTAATGATTTTAATTTACAACTTCTTGATTGCTCCACTAATGAAAGCTTTAAAATGAAATGTCAATCTATTCGCGACTTTGGTTTGGAGATGATATTGTGCATGACAATTATTTATTGTCTACTCTTATATGTCAGGCGTGAAAATTAGATTATAATGTCAACAATACTGTTGTGTTGCATCATGAGGAACGTATATCACAATCACGAAGCAAGAATGTTTTGGAGATAAGTAGGTATATATAGTGGCACAGGTATCGTCATGGATCTTGAGTCGTCGGCGTCAGAGTGGGGATCGCTTTGCGTATTCCACACATTGGCGAGCCAATCGTCGTCGTTGTTAGATACATGCAGCAAGCGCAGGAAACGAATCACGAGTGACGTCTAAGACGCGATGGCGCGGCGAGCCGCGCCTCACTTCGTACTACTAAATAGGCCCGATATTTGACTTCTGCGCAACTTGAAGCCAGCGCTCAAGATCTGTGCCCACATCTCACGGACACGTGTACGTTTTGATCTAGCTAGAGGATTTATCTAAATCGTCATACGCATTTTAGACACTGGACAACAATGACGTATAAATCAATCAAATTGTCAATTTACTACGAAACTACAAACTCGAAGCAAATAAAAAAAGAATCCTCTTTCAAAAACAAACAATCAATTTATTTTCAAACGACTTCAAGGAAAAAAAAACAGATAATCTATCCAGCAGAACCAATATAAAATCTATCACCACTTAACAATGCACGGCAGTGTACATACAGTGGGGGCGCAATATCGCTACCCACTTGTTGGAATTGAAATCGTCGTACACTGGCGGGCCGTAATAACATTTTGCATTTGACATTAGACGGCGGTAGTTTTAATAAAAAAAAATATTCGTTCGGTCCTGGCTGTGTAAAAACACACCACCGAGTGCCCGAACGAATATTTTATATATGTTAATATATTTTTTTGTTTTCTTTTTACCTTTTCTGAGGCAATCGGAGTGGATATGTGGTTGAGACGCGGTTAAATTTTAATACAACTTGTCGGTGTTTGTTGTAGCACTCGGGTGGTATGAAACCGAGAGTGCAACGCCAACAAAATGCTCACGCCTCTTTTCAACTGATAAAACAGTTTTTTTTTCGTAACGTAACTATAAATAAATTTATACTACTTTGTTTTTGAGAGCTTGCCTCATTCAGAATTTTAGATTTCTAGGTCAACGGGAAGTGCCTATGAACTGTCGAAATATACTTTTTTGCGACAAAAACGGTAAAAAGTTTTTTTTTTTGTTATTTCAGAAATTTGTTTTTTTCACAGGTTTTAATTTCAACTCGATACCTCCATACATTCCCAAGAAAAGGAGTCGTAGAGACGTGAAAGCCTCTAAAGGATAAATCGAAACCCTTTTAGGATATAAGGTTTTCGTTTTTTTCCATTTAAAGTACGAAACCCTATAAACATACATGTGCAATAGTGCCAGTTTTCGCTTGTATGAAAAAATATATGTATGTAGTAACAAATGCAGTAATACAAAGTAATGCAATGTATAAACTGCTTTTATTCCAGTGCAAATCGTAAAACTTGATTGAGAGAAAGGAGATTGGTGTTCCGAGCGGAGAATGGTCTTACAAAATGCAGTGCAAAGATCTCTTATTACACATAAACATAACACTGAAGAAATAACCAATATCGTTAACTTTTAGTGTTGATGTAGAAATCTTGGTTTTCCATTTTTAGTGTGAAAGTTTGCGGTCTATTAGAATTTTGTCAAGTCCCTGCTTACTTCTAAAAAGTAAATACATTATCTATATAGGGTTTGACACCTTTTTTTTTTTCGATGGGTATGACAAAACCCGCTCTTGGGTGTAGCGGGAGATAGTGTCAGACTCTTACTGACTAAAAACCCCATCCCGTTCCTTCTAACCTTCATGCCGGGGCACGAGCTCCCTTTCGGACAACCCTGTCCCCAGTAGGCTTCGACCAAGCTGGGCCCCTCCTGCTGCTGACAACTCCCTGAGGCGCGCGGGAACAGTGCGCGCTGTCGACGTCTTGGGCTCGGTCCATTACCGGACGATCGGACAGCGAGCTACCCATGGCTCGCCGTCCGCGAGCCCGAGGGTTTGACATCTCATAACCTGTTTCGTGAAATATTGATTTATTTATATAATACGCTTTGAACATTTTGAACAACTTTTGACCGGCATTTTTTTTTCTAAAGATCAAAGCCGTTTGAAAGGAGTAGGAAACACAAGCGAAAAAAAAAAACCATGTAAAAAAATAAAATTCGTTGGCAAAAATATTAGTCAAACGAAACCATAATAAATATATATATTTCTGGCTTTTACCTTGGACAGAAGATAAGCATTGCCATACAGCGTGGCAATGCCGCCAGTCTTTTGGGCACATTACCAGTCGACAGCAATGTGGAAGAGTTTTTTGACGCCATATTTTAGGTAAGTAGTTTCAATTAGCGTAGGGTTTTATTATTTTTCTTTTATTTTTTAATTTACTGTAAACAGTTATTTAGTTAGTGCAACAAGCTTAATCTTTAATGTATGTAATGAAATGACATTTCATTAATTCAAATTTGCCGAGCTTCGCGCGTGGAAGTTGTCAATGGAATTTATGTTCTGTGGAACGGGGTGACGTGTGATTGAATGGCAGATGATGTTTAGATTATTTTGCATATTTTATTGTTAAAAATTCTATTGTAAAGAGATGAAATAAAGGGATATAATTGAGGAGGCGATATTAGTAAACTTTAAATGTCGTTTCTTTGATTTTCAGGTAAGTTATAGGTGTTATGATCATAGTTAAACGTTGTAATATAGTAAGGACGTATTAAATAAACAAAACTTTGATTTTCAGAGAAACAATTTGTGGTATATTTGGAAAATCCTCAATAACATATCTTATATGTATATAAATTTAAATTTAAGTTAGTAATGTTGATAATATAATATTTAATACATTTTTTTTTTCAAATCTACTAACCCAGCCATTACCGAGGAGTAGGCTTCAGAAAGACACTGATATTATGGCACTAAATGGGAGCAAGGGCCTCAATAACAGACATAATTACAGTGATAAATGATGTCAAATACTGCACATGACATTTCAAACATTATTCACGATGTGCCAATAAATCTGGCCGAACGAACATTCCTGACCTTTCTAAACTATTGACTTGCCAAAATTCAATCATCTGGGAAAAAAGCCAGGCTTTTAAAGTATTTGCTGATACAAAATACATTAACATTCAATTGTGTACCCGGGAAATCTGAAGGGATCAATTAGGAAATCCTTACTAATATTATAAAATCGAAAGTAAGTTTGTTTGTTTGTTATGTCTTCACGCCTAAATGGCAAAGCCGATTTTTATGAAACTTGGTACACGGATAGACCATGACCTGGAATAGGACATAGCATACTTTATATCCCGAAAGTATGTTCCCTTGGGATAATTTTCTGCTATCACGCGGTTGAAGCCGCTGCGAGCAGCTTCATCAAAATCGGTTTTGCCATGTAGGCGTGAAGACGTAACAAACAAACTCACATTCGCTTTTATAATATTAGTAAGGATAATGTAGAAGTGTAGATGTAGATTACTTGGGGTCGGCGCAGCACGTTTTTTTCTTCCATTCTGTCCTGTCACCCATCAGACTATCACTAACTCCCTTTTCTTTCATATCACCCCTCACAGAATCCATCCACCAGTTTTTCAGTCACACAAATCTTCGATATAACAAAAACATTTCAACTTTAAAACGCGAATTCACTTCTGAAGACTCAAGAAGTTTTAAGATCTCAAGTGTCCGGAACTCCGGAACAATTTCGTCCGGATGCAGAGCAATAGCGCAAGATTGCTCGTGCACACAGAATTGTTTGAAAATGAATACATATTCCTGAGAATGCTAGACGTATTCAGGTATTTGAGAGGATGCTAAGTGGGTAGGTGTTCTTGTGGAAAGCTAATATATAGAGCAAAGGATAAAAAGAGGGAGTATACAATTATTTTTATTTTTGAGGTTTGACAGTGCCATTTCCCGCCCTTGGGGGCAGCGTGAGGTAGTGTCAGACTTTTCCTGACTAAAGCCCACTCCTCTTCTATTTTAGATAGTTAGACTAGTAGGCTTCGGTCCTGTTGGGTACCTAGGGTTTTGATGACACCTCTTTGAGGCGCGCGTGGAACACTACCTATTGTCGACGACTTGGGCTCGGTTTGGACGGTTATTGAATAGTCAGACGGCGAGCTACCCATTGCTCGTCGTCTGCAATCCCACGCCTACGATGGCTAGAAATGGGTATCGAGATTCCGGCGGTTGGGGCTTTAGCAAGTCCTTTCATCACGCGTGCGGCCGCCCCCGTCGCTAGCATTACTGCTTTGCTGTGCTTATAGAAGGAGGTGACCGCCTGCTATTCCTCCTCGCTCCGGAACACGGCTTGTACCAGGGCTCGGCGAAAGAGGTCACCGATCCGAGGGGTAACAAAATGTCCCCACGAGTCCCCACCGTATGCTCCACAATGTCCTCTGGGCCGTCTACACCATGATAACACCAAGGCGTTTCTTCCGCACGAATCAGATGCAGGAACCTCCCGAACTTACTGTGTCCGATGTGGACCTGCGTCATAAGGAGGACGCCTCAAAGAGGGTACTAAATACATAATTATGGCGGGCCGAAGTTTTTTTAAACTAGTGCTTTGCTGCGATCCCACCTGATGGTAAGCAGTGACGCAATCGTTGATGGTGAGACGCATTAGTTTATTAAGAGCCTATCCACTCTAGCCTTGAAGACACCTAAACTATAATCGAATGGATGACCGCAGCAAGCAAATTGTTCCAGTTCTCTTCTTGGTGCTGCGTTGACTATATCCATCTCATCATAAACGTCTATCCATCTGTTCAAGAACTTTTAAGGACCATTTTAGGAGTATGTCGACGCAATGCCGCTGAAATATAGTCAGCCCGATGTTATATTGTAATAATTAATTTGCGCCCCTACGCCCCGCGACTCGGGGGTTGTAATAATTAAAACCCCCAACGGGACGGCCCCCAACCGTGTTTTTTAGGTAGCAGGTATTAATTTTTAATTCGCTATCTTACACACTGAAATATTTATGGGAATTCCAAAGAATAAAACGGTTTTTTGGGAATTAGAGATTTTTTACACGTATTTCAGTGTAGGTGGTAGATTTTAATTTAATTAGACAGTGGAGAAGGATTTATTTTATTTTACTAGGTGATATTAACACGGTTTTTTTCTGACGTAAAGTATAAAAAAATTCTTTCTTCTTTTGCGAATCGCTGGTTTTCTTTTCCCTCGAAGTATTTAGGAACACTAGGTGGCTAGGATGTATAGTGGAGTCAGTGGCGTTTTTAAGGTCTTACAAATTGCAGAAGTAGCCTATTTACTAGGCACTCTAGTAAATAGGCTAGAACTCGTCAGGTTGGAACCGCACTCGCACTGGGTATCAAAAGAGTCTGATTTTTTTGCCCTTTCTTCTTCCAACCCTTTCTGTCTAGGACGATCTCTGGCCAAGTTTGCCCCGCGAACATGATCAGATTGTCACACCACCTTCACCGCGGTCGATCTTGACCTCCTTTAGGCGTCCATTGTATGACAATACTCGCCCATCTGTCCACCTAACGTCTCAGGGGAAGTCTAAGACTATTTTCGAAGCAGATTTTAAAGAGTTTGACATATTGTTCAAGAGTAAAGCGGAACTACATTAAACCGACGCACACGTGGGCCGCGACTGATTTGTACGTAGATTCGCGTCGCGTGGCGTGGATCTAATGTAGCTCTACAAGTCTAGTTGCCGTATAAAATGCATGGAGACCGACGCACCCAGATCGGCGTACGTAGTCCACGTGTGCCAATTTCTAGTAGTTCTACCTTTACACTACAATAAATTAAAGTAGGTAAGCAACTACCCGCCTTCTATAATGAATTCTCATCCCCCCTTTCTCCTAACCACACAATAACGCCGGTATCAATACCACAGTTCAAACTCAGGTTAAATTAAATGCACGTTAACTGTAGGTACGTTAGTAAACTCGCCGTCAATTACACAATGCATCGGGAATTAATTCGGTACCTTTTGGTAACAGTAAGTTTGAACTCTGTGACTGTTGTTAATTGTGTGACTAACTGGCAGCCACTTGGGAGTTAAACTGGAGAGTTTCATAGATGATCTTGTCCAATTTGTGGTTCAATTTGTTAGTTTGATGGTAAACTAGGTGGGTAACTACATGTGCAGTTACAGAGATGCAAATTGTTCATATGAAAATTTTTGATACGCCTATGGAAGGGCGTGGAGGTTGAATATATCCATGAGTACATATACCCACCCACTCTCACCTACGGAGCGCAATCGTGGTCATTAACAAAAACGTCAAACGTCCGCACTCAGGGTCTGCCAGCGAGCAATGGAACGAAGTATTCTCGGGGTCAAAAGAACAGATCGCATAAGGAACAGTATACTGCGTTCCAAAACACAAATCGCAGACGTAGGTAACTCAGCCGCCAATCTAAAAAGGAACTGGGCAGGTCACATCTGCCACATGTCGCAACAAAATTGGGCAAAGGTAACCACTGACTGGATTACGAACTGCCCAGAAGGGATATGGCGTGACGATTTGGACTCCTACCTTAAGGATTGCCAGAAGTAGCTAAGGACAGAAAAGAGTGGAAATACCCAAGGGAGGCCCTTGCCCTGCAATGAGACAGAGCGGGCTCATAATAATAATAATTTGACACAAGTGAAAAAAGTTTGCCGTCGCAACTGAAGCGGAATTCGCCCGAGCTGCAGGTGAGGGTGTTATAGAGCGGAGTGCTGCAGTGACTTTCCACGTGTATCAAACGACGGTTTTTCAATACACTTACGAATAAATACGTAAACGGGGATTGACCTTTTGTGATGTATACGGTATTGCGAAAATTTACCACCTAAAGTGTTTTTTTATAATGATGATGTGACAAAGTGTAAAGATATAGCAACGATTGAGAAATGTATATATCAGCTATACTGTAGGTACCAAAGAAAATACACGTTGGTTTACAAAATCAATATTATTTAATACATATTTGCTTTCGCGCTCAAGTGGGTGCACGAAAAACGAGCAGCCGACGAAGAGACGTGCCGTCGGCGTCGTACATTTTTACAGGTGGCTTGCTGGCTGGTAGGAAGACCACGTCGTCTAAATATAGTGGAAACAAAAATGTTTTATAAAGACTTTGAACGTGTATCCTAAAGAATCTGATAGCGCCAAACTCTTAGCTCGACGTAACGTGCATAGAAAACAAAGAGAAAAGAAATTACTCTTCATTTTTTCTTTGCCACCAGTGGGAATTTCTGAAAAGGAAACCATGGTCCTAAAACGCAAAGAGCAACTATAGGAAGGTGTGGTTTTAGTTATTAAAAGTCTGACACGGCCTAAGCTCCACCCTAAATCGCGAGAAGTTATTGGAAGAATTGCCACACCAAAAAAAAAAAAAATATTATCGGAAAAGGAGCACTAACTGACGCAGTTTAAGAGGTCGGTATAATTATATTATGTTCTTCTATTTTTTAGCTTTGAATTTTTATACACGATGTCAGATGAGACAGCGCGCTTTTTGGGCACGCCCAGCAGTTAGTTCGAGCTCGAGCCTGCAACAAATTCAGCCTTAATACCAATTAGAGATTCTGTAAATTGTGTAAGTTTATCCTATTTTTCTCGCCTCTTATGGTCACCCTACACATTTACCGTAATATTGACGTAGTGTAAAGAGGGGAGATGATACCATTTCACTAAAGGAGGAAGAAACTGCTGAGTTGGCACTATGGCATAGATACCGCTGTTAGGTCTCGTTCTTGGCGATAGCTTTTTGATAGCAAGCCTTTTTTATATCAGTACTTATTGGAGTTTAAGTTGATGGTTATCGTTTCAAGACTCCTAACATAAAAAGAACAATATCGAATAACTAAAAAAATTAAAAACTTGATTGGACAGTTTGTATGGAGAAATCGATTTTTTTAAAGCTTGTAATATAGAGTAGGAGTTTAAAATTAATAAAGTGTAAGTAAATATAAGCGGTTTTATCGCTACAAGCGATTTTTTACAGACAACTTTTGGAGAAGGAGAAAGGATACGTTCGTGGTGTACTATTTGCATATGAATATATAGGTAACACATAACAGAAGACAGCGTGTTATAATATTTTTTTTTAAATATATTTTATTATTTTTTGAAAACTTACAGCTAGGATACAGATAGATATAGATATATAGAATTACTAGATTTCCGCCCGCGGCTTCGCCCGCGTGGACTACAGTTTATATCGCGCGGGCAGAGACCCGTGCTCAGCAGTGGAATTATAGGTAGCCTTTGTGTTATTCCAGTGTCTCTTCTACCTACCTACCAAATTTGATCTAAATCCGTTCAGTAGTTTTTGCGTGAAAGCGTAACAGACAGAGTTACTTTCGCATTTATAATATTAATAGGGATTATTGTTTGACAATTTATTTGTTAAAAATAGTTTAAAAAAAGTTATTACCTTTCTGCTAAAGTTGCGGTAGTGGCCGAAAGAGTTATCGAGGAGAGAACACAGGTAGGTTTAAGTCAGTAAAAGTCTGACACTCCCTGTCCCTCCACCCGGAGCGGGATAGGTTACTAGGTGATTGCCCACAAACAAGGATGCTGATATCCAGAGTGACTAAATATACTTAATTAGACACGTAATGTTTTTTGATTGAGTTACATTATGCAGTTATGCATACAACCTGGTAAGATACTCAAACAAACATTACACTCACTAGGCTTAAAAAATTACAGAACTTTTTTTTTTCAAACATTTTCAAGTAACTTCAAAAGCTCACAAATGATGCTGGTAAAAAAATCAAGAGAACTCTTGCCAAAATTTTAAAATACCAAATATTGGGATCAAAGAAACATACAGCGGAGCTTGCGTACAACTTGTACGGATAGCAGAAAAAATACTTAAAAATATTTCTTAGAATTGGAACTTTTTCGGTCCTGTACCTGAAATGTGCGACCGAGACCCTATTACTAATCCTCTGCTGTAGGTCTGTCTGTCTGTCTATCCGTAAGACTGTCAGCAAGCAGTATCTCATAAAACAAAAAAATGTAGAGAGTTGCAATTTGCACAGAATATGTATTTCTATGACCACTACAACAACAAAATCTATCTATACTTATAATAAATCTGTAGAGAGGTCAATTCTGTACATGAAATATATTTCCAAAATAACTATCAGGGGGTGATTAGTGATCGATACTGATGCCAAAAATGCAAACAGTAAAATTTTTGTCTGTCTGTCTGTCCATCTGTCTGTCTGTCTGTCTGTATGTTCTTTATAGAAACAAAAACTACGCGATGGATTTTAACGAAACTTGGTACAATCATTCTTCATACTCCTGGGCAGGTTATAGTATACTTTTCATCACGCTACGATCAATGGGAGCAGAGCAGTGAAGGGAAATGTTGGGGAAACGAGAAAAATTACTCCATTTTTTAAGCTTCCGTCGCGTTTGCAGCCTTAATGGTTAAAGCTACACAGAAATTATGTATAACGGAAATGTTCTCCTTAAAATTATATAAAAAATATCCCAAGACATCATATGTCAATCTTTTATGGTTGACTCACAATAACACATGTAACTCCCGATAGCTTAGCAGTTCGGAGCTTTCTGTTTATTTTTGTCTATGGCACCAAGGTGTGTGCACACTGTCACGCGCGTAAGTGGAAGGGAGAGATCTGGAACGTCTCGAATCGTCTCGCGCATCACGTTGTTTTCCAGGCTCTTAGAATTCGACACCAGACGTTTCAGATCTTTGATTTTGACGACTCCGTTGTCGCTGGCATAAGCAACAGGATCCGCGTACGAAGTCGCTGGCAGAAGCTAATTAAATAATAAAATTAAAATAAAGTTAAAATTAAAGTGGGGTTTCCGTACAAGAAACGTTATTTTGGCGGCGTTTTTCGCTCGACTTCAATATTTTATTACGGAACCCTTCGTACGCGCGTCAGACTTTAACTTGGCCAGTTTTTTTCTAATATAAAAAACGATGTTTTTCCTGAAGTTTAACGTTACTTTCAAGGTAAATAGGATGATATTGAGTTCGTAAAAGTAAATTAAAAATTTTTTTTAGAAACAATATTTTATCAAAACTGGACAAAAAAAGCAAGGTTGGCAGTTTCAGCGTATTTTTCAATACAGTGTATGCGCTAAAAGTGCAAAAACATGAATTATTAAAAAACATTGATAAAACAGCTGCTAGAAAAACGGCACAGATTAAAAATAAAAAAATAATCCTGTTAAAATCCTGGTTTCACATTTAAAACAATCCTACCGGCTTCCAAATTTATTTATTTTGCTTTTATTTAGATAACAACTGACACCCGTTATACAGAATAACTTCAAACAAAAAATAAAAACATTTGATATTCACTGGCCTTTTTTTTTTACAAAAAAACAAAAGCCACAAATTTCTGCGTTATTGAATTTACTTTTTTCACTATATTTCGACAAACAAACCGCACGTAACATTTTGATATTGACAACACTCTTATGTCGTAGCAATAACGATGTTTTTCCTACTCCTAGTGCTGTTAGTACAATCCCTACTAATATTATAAATGCGAAAGTAACTCTTTCTGTCTGTCTTTCTATCTGTCTGTTACGCTTTCACGCAAAAACTACTGAACGGATTTAGATCAAATTTGGTAGGTAGGTAAAAGAGACACTGGAATAACACATAGGCTACCTATAATTCCACTGCTGAGCACGGGTCTCTGCCCGCGCGATATAAACTGTAGTCCACGCGGGCGAAGCCGCGGGCGGAAAGCTAGTCAGCAAATAAAATTCAATAGGTAGAGCACTTCATTTAATTTGCTGACGCTACAGAGGCTCCACAGGTTAGCTGCGACTGTGCCAAATTGATACACTTGTATGAAACTAACTTTTTTTTTGCTTATTTTTTGTATGGCACCCGCAATATGGTTCTGGAGAACGTTTTTATTTTATTGGACTTTCTTAATTGTAGTTTGTTTGTTATGTTTTTGCCTCATTTAATCTCGGAATTTATTATCGAATTAATGTTGTTAGTTTTCTTAATAGTAAAGATCATTATTATTATTATATTAATAATAATAATATTCCACAACTATCACCCCACGCCGTTTAGTCCCAAGCTAAGCAGAGCTTATGTTATCAGTACGAGTACTAGTCAACTGATAAATATACTTATTATATTTCTAAATACATACATATTACAGATAAATTAGACACAGAACAAATGATCATGCTTATCACATAAACATTTGTCCCGGGTGGGAATCGAACCCACGACCTCCGGCATAGCAGTCAGGGCCACAAAACACTAGACCAACAGTCAGTCGTATTTTAGTCGAAAGACGTCCACTGTTGGATAAAAGCCTCTCCCAAGTGTCGCCACAACTTCTTTCTATCCGATTCCCGCAACCCTCACCAGGTCCTCGGTCCGCATTGTGGGAGGCCTTCCAATGCTGTGTCTTTGTTAATCGGTCGCCGCTCCAGAACCTTTCAGCCCCATCAAACATTAGTTTTGCTAAGGACCCCTAAATACCCCTGAGTTTACCCGGAAAAAGCCGGTAGGTGGTCAAAAATATTTTTTGACAACTACTATATCATATTGTCCTATGCAAATTGGCTGTTTGGTGGTACTATTCTATTCTATATGAATCCGATATGTTCTTAGACAAAACTATATCCACATTTTGTATGTTCATAAAAACAAAAACATGTTTACAAAATATAGTGATATCCATAGCGTAAATACTAGGAACAAACACAAATTTGTAGTTCCTGCAACCAGGCTCAAAAAAATAGGAGGCTCATTTAGATGCCAATGTATTCACTTTTATAATAAACTTCCCAGTCACATTCAAGAACTTATCCTGAATAAGTTTAAATCATTTGTAAAGAGGACACTTTGTCAGAAGGCTTATTATACTGTAAAAGAGTATCTTGAAGACAAAACGGCTTGGGATTGATCTGCTCCAGTACTGTCTATAATAGTTGTTATATATGTGTTTTCCTATTACTACTATATATATAATGATTATTTTAATTTTACATTTTAACATTTGATGATTCTTGTTTAAAACTTTATTTTACAATTAGACTTAGAACTTAGACTTAGACTTAGAAATTAAAATAAAATAAAGAACCTTTTTTATTTTATTTTAATTTGATAATATTTCAATGATTTGATAAATATTGATAATAATATTTTTTATTTTATTTTATATATGTCAAGTGTTACATTTTGTAAATACTATTTTATTATTGTGAATGTGGGAACTATGTGGATTACTTTCATGATGTCTGGCAGTTTTGAGTATTTGATGCGGCCTACCCAAATGTCCTATCTTTGGCATTGTTCGTCAAGTCGTTGAGCTCCTTGGTAGTCCTAAGTTTGAGCTACACAAATACTGACAAATGCTTGCACTGACTGGACAGGTCCACTCAAATCTGTGTGGTTCTTTCCTCAAAAGACCATCTGAGACACTGGTCTGCATGGTTCTCATATGATTTGACCATTACATGTTCTTAACTGTATGGACTTTAAAAGAGACTTTGACCCCTGAGTTTGTTTCGGTGTTTCTTCTCAGGGTAGTCAACTAGGAAACACCGGCCTCATCTCGTTAAAACTGACTGAAAACAAAATTGACGTGTAAAAGTGTTTTTTGAAAACCTACTTACAAAATAAAGATCATTTATCATTTATCACATCCGTTTTTTTTTTAAATTGATATAAACTAGTGCTTGACTGCGATCCCACCTGATGGTGAGCAGTGATGCAATCTCTGATGATTAGACGCATTAGGTTTATTTTTACGGTGGGCAAAAATCATCTTATGACATACCCCGCCCTTGGGTGGAGCGGGAGATAGTGTCAGACTCTTACGGACTAAAAACCCACCCCGTTCCTTCTAGCCTTCATACCGGGGATCGAGTTTCCTTTCGGATAACCCTGGCCCCAGTAGGCTTCGACCCAGCTGGGCCCCTCCTGTTGCTGACAACTCCTTGAGGTGCGCAGGAACAGTGCGCGTCGTCGACGTCTTGGGCTCGGTCCGGACATTTACCGGACGGTCGGACAGCGTGTTACCCATGTCTCGCCGTCCACGTGCCCACGTCTACGGTGGCCGGCAATCGGGATCGGAATCCCGGCGGCGGCGGCGAGGCCGCCGTTGCCTGATACGGTCGGCTTCCTCCTTTGAGGCGCACTAGTTTAATTTTCTATTGTGTCTCTAATAAATACTATAAATTTGAAAAATTAAACAGAAAAAAAAAAACATCCTAATTACCTACATACGGAACCCATTTCCGTAACAATTAATTAAATTTTAAAAAGTCCATTAGCAGCACTAAGCCGTCAGGGCTGCCACGGGGGAGTTGTTACTAATTGATGTGTTGTTAACCCCCGTTACTGGCATAGCTTCAAATATACGAATACTGATAAACTCGCAAATGTGCCACGGGCTTTCAAAAACATTTTGTGTAAAGAAATACAGATGTATTTGAACCTTTTTTAGGGTTCTGCACCCAAACGGGACCGTATTGCGACCCCGCTGTCCGTCTGTCTGTCACCAGGCTGTATCGCTTGAACTGTAACCGCCCATGGTGATACCCTATTCATTTTAAGTTCCTATATTGTTTAATTATTAGTGTACAATACAAATTACTCGCAAAATGTGCCACGGGCTTTCAAAAACATTTCGTGTAAAGAAATACAGATATATTTGAACCTTTTGTAGGGTTCTGCACCCAAACGGGATCCTAATATTGAGACCCATTGTCCGTCTGTCTGTCACCAGGCTGTAACTCTTCAACTGTAACCGTCCATGCTGACACCCTATTAATTTTAAGTTCCTATGTAATTTTATTATTGGTGTACAATAAAGAATATATCTATTTACCTGTCTATTTACACGTGTCTGGCTAGACAGTCAAAAATTTTCACAGATATTTCTGTTGCCCCTATAACAACAAATACTAAAAACAGAATAAAATAAGTATTTAAGGGTCTAGAAAGACGGACCGCACTTCAACTGCAATCCAACCGCAAATTGCAGTTTAAGTGCAGTTTGAATGCAGTTGACACGACTGCAATAGAACTGTAAACCAAACATACAGTCCGATTGCAGTCGTGTGAACTGCACACCGACTGCATCCGACTGATTCCATGCACGGGAGGGCGGAGCGTGCGGGGGGGTGGGTATGGTGCATTCAAACTTCACTTAACCCTTCAGATACCGTCAATTAGAGACACAATAGTAAGACAATAGATGCGCGGCCACCGGGTGTCGCTTGGGGATTCATGAATTAAACTGCAATTTGCGGTTGGATTGCAGTTGAAATGCGGTCCGTCTGTTTAGACCCTTAGTGGGGCTCCCATACAACAGAAGTGATTTTTTTGCCATTTTTTTGCTATGGACGGTACGAAACCATTCGTTGTCGAGTCGGTTCATGAGATACAGCCTGGCAACAGATAGACAGACAGTGGATTCTAAGTAATAGGGTCCTGTTTTTACCCATTGACTACGAAACCCAAAACAAAAAACAATTGACCCTCATATATCATCCGTAACTGTAATACGTATTGCGATCATAAAAAAGACAGATATGGGAATTATTAGCACATTAATAACGTATTTTATCCCTTTGTGACAGCCCTACTGGTTGCAGGGTATGGTGATCCAGTATATATAAATACCAGCAAAACATCCCCAATACAGTACACACACAAGCCTTCTACCTGGGCTTGCGAACGGCGAGCAATGAGTAGCTCTCAGTCCGACCGTCCAGTAACCGTCCGGACCGAGCCCAAGACGTCTACGGCGTTGTTCCACGCGCGCCTCAAAGAGTTTTCAGCAAACTGTAGGGGCCCAGCAGGGTTGAAGCTTACTGAGGCCAAGGGTCTGCTTCTGAAAGGTATATTCGGCCCCAGTACGACTGGCAACGAAGGAACAGGAGTGTGTTTTTAGTCAGTAAAAGTTCAGACTTATGGGCGGAGCGGGACCATAGTGCCTGCACTACCTCCCGCTCCGCCCAAGAGCGGGAGATGTCATTGAATGATTTTTCCACTAAAAAAAAGTCCCGGATTGAAAGCTGCTTTATTCTTGAGTGACATAGGCTATATTTTAAGTACGCGTGCGAAGCCGCGGGAAAAAAGCTAGTATTAACCCTTCAGATACCGTCAATTAGAGACACAATAGTAAGACAATAGATGCGCGGCCACCGGTGGTCGCTTGGGGATTCATGAATTAATATAAGTGCAGTTACAGACTACAGTCAGGCATAACGCACGTTACTGAAAGAATCATTTTTGACCTTCTTTTCCGCGTATCTGTAATCATCATCATCAGCCTTTTTAATGTTCCCACTGCTGGGACTCAGGCCTCCTCTCTAGGAGAGGGAATGGGCCGTAATTCACCACGCGGGCCTAGTGCGGGTTGGTGACTGTCACATGTCTTCGAATTTTCGGTTCTAGAACATACCGGTTTCCTCACGATGTTTTCCTTCACCGTTTTGAGAGCAGTGGTAATGAAATAAATTACACAAAGTAATACGCCTGGCAGGGTTTGAACCCGCGACCTACAACTCTTAAGTCGGAGCCATTACCACTCGGCCACCACTGCTTTCATCTCTATCTGTAATACGCGAGTATAAATAAAAAATGGACTCAAATGAGCTCATTTTGTAACTTTACCCACAGTTACGATTGGGGTAGAAGCAACACAAAACTTGATTAGGTGCTGTGAGGTACCACCCTTAATGTTAGGGTCATCCACAGAGCACAGAAACGCATCCGCTGTCAGAAGATCATCTGGCAAAAATCTCCGAGTTCTGTTTGACTTTGATAACTGACGTCCAAGTACCCAAAAGTTGTAAAGACCTTTTGGAGCGCCTTGCGTGACCAAAGGGCAGGTTTTTGCCCTTGGCCAGAGGATAAGCATTGCTATACAGCGTGGCAATGCTGCCAGTTTTTCGAATACTGTACAAGTCGACAGCGAAAGAATTTTCCATCGTAAGATGAAATCAGAGAACGAGCGGAGTTTCGCCCCGGAGTTCCATCTTCACGTCCAAATCGTGCAAGCGTGCAAGGAGTGTTGCCTCCAAATCCCATGGTGGCAGGCCAGTAAGGAGGTTCGCTGCTTAGCAGAAAAACTTGCGGTGTCCCCGCACCAAACTGCTAGACATAGTAGTAAGTTCCTCTTTCTAATGTACACACCTTCTTACTGGGCTTTGAACTTTCACTTCCTGACATTCTATAAAACAAATAGCCACCGCGCTTGCACAAAATACATATGTACAGAAGTCAATCTACATACAAAGCGCGCTCTCACAACGCGCACATAGACACCGCTCACGGACACGATATCTCGGAGCGTCTCGGCCCGTTCGTCGAACAGCTTAAGTTGCGTCCACCGAGCGTAGGTATAAAAAGTGAAGTACGTACATGAGATTGTCTTCTGTACCTAACTATTTTGCGGCGCTTGTCAGCAATGGTCACTGGTGAGGCATTCCTAGCTCTGTGGGATCATCGCTTGGCATTTAAGCTCAGTCCTAATTTATGTTTTAATTATTAATATGGTCTGTTTTATTCGTGTTTTCGTCGACGTGTAAAATGTGTGAGGATATTTCTTTACCCGTTTTTTAGGGTTGTGCGTAATTTGTTATTAATTCACGGTTTGTGTTATTTTTTATGTCTTATGGAATAAATGTTTTATTGATAAAAATGAGGTATTTTTTTATATATTCAACAAATTAACACAATAATTTATTCTACCCTTCGGAAATTAGGTATAAGTATAACGGAAAGGTTTGCTTATTTTCGATATTTACAAACTACTTTATGAAGAACTTCTTATTTACGTTCTTGGATTATATTCTATAAAACAAAACGATCAATATTTTATAATCTACGCGGACGCCGGTGTTCGCCCGGTGTTTAACCGAAATGGCCCAAAATCACGCGCGAACGGAATAGCGCGTTGGTTTGGGGTGTTTAAAAAATAATAATCGCTTAGGTACGACTTATGCTAGTCTTCAAAACTTTATTTTTATTCCGCTCTTGGGCTTAGCGAGAGATGGTGTCAGACTCTTACTGACTAAAAACCCACCCCGTTCCTTCATGCCTTCATACCGGGGCTGATGAGCTACCTCTCGAAACTAACCCTGGCCCCAGTAGGCTTCGCCCCAGCAGGGTTGTCAACTCCTTGAGGCGCGCGGGACCAATACGCGCCGTCGACGACTTGGGCTCGGTCCGGACAGTTACCGGACGGTCGGACAGCGAGCTACGCGTTGCTCGCCATTTGGATTCCCGCGTCCACGGTGGCCGTAAATTGGGATCGGAATTCCGGCGGCGGCGAGAGCGCCGTTGCCTGATGCGGTCGGCCTCCTCCTTTACTAGCATTACTTACTGCTTCGCAGAAGGAGGCGACCGCCTGCCACTCGTTCTCGCACCGGACCATGGCCTAAACCAAACTTCGGCGCGAGAGGTTTCCGCCACCGATCAAGGCCACGAGGGCACGGCCATGCTCCGCCCAAGCAGGGCACACCTTTTGCACCGTGTGCGCCACCGTGTCCTCCGGGTGTGGTTCTGGTTTCGAATTCGCAACTTTATGCATGAGCAATCCATACCCACAAACTATACCTAATAGAACAAAAGTAAGTATACACACAAACAAAACACATAAACGCAACACATTATCCTCTACCAACGCAATCAGAGAACAATTCCATCGGTGGTAGCTGATAAATTTTTCACACATTTTCGGGGGCCTGGCCAGTTTTGTTCTCGCAGTACCATTGTTTCATTTCGTCGCCATTAAAAAATTCACGCACCGCGCTCGCTCTGCCCGATAAAGTGTTACATAAATAAAATGTTGCGTCTAAATATTTTGTTGGTGAATGTACTTTTCGTGAGAACTGAAGTGGCGATTGGATTAGGTTTTAGTACTTTTCTTGAGATTATTTTAATAGGATTCAAGTTGGTGGTTGCTTAAAAGATTTTTCTAGGCGATTATCTAAAGTTCTTTATAATACCTTAATTTTCTAAAGAGACGATGTTACAGAGCTTTCAAAAAATAGGGTTTTGAAATCTGTTCTTATTTTTTACCAACTTCAAAAAGGTCCTTCTTTTTATTATTGACAGGCTCACGTTTGACCAAAATCTCACCTGATGGTAAGCGATAATGTGGTCGACGATGGAGCACGCTTGCCTGAAAGTAACCTATTCGCTCTTGAGTTACAGATACTTGTAACTAGGGCAATTTTTATCCTAAAACTAGCTTTGCCCGCGCGGCTTCGCTCCTGCTCTTCCCTACTCCACCCTACTATACCCAACTCTACCCTACTCTACCCTACTCTACCCTACTCTACCCTACTCTACCCTACTCTACCCTACTCTACCCTACTCTACCCTACTCTACCCTACTCTACCCTACTCTACCCTACCCTACTCTACCCTTCTCTACCCTACTCTACCCTACTCTACCCTACTCTACCCTACTCTACCCTACTCTACCCTACTCTACCCTACTCTACCCTACTCTACCCTACACTACCCTAATTTTTTTTTCCATAAGAACCTTCTCCTCACAATAACAATCACAACAAAAAAAAAAATCAGCCAAATCGGTCAAGCCGTTTTCATGCCAAGTCGTGACAACGGAAAACGGGGGTCATTTTTATATATATAGATATAGATAATCTAAAATTATTTTACAACGTCTCATATATCGGTAATTTGAATGTCCGCAGACGTGATGGAAATCAATATCAAATAAGCATAAAAAAACTATTCTTCCAATTTTATCAATAATAAAAAATATAATTAGACTACCAGAGACCATTGACCCCAAAATCAACTGTAAGGCGCAAACGTGTGTCTTGTGTCAGACACGACACGATAAATATTTGATTTTTATAGAACCAGTATTAAATCATGTACCTACTCCCCAAGCATAAGTAAAAAATTTTTGTGTCTAGTTTTTCCCACAGAACACATGTATACGGTCTTCTATCCTAAAAATCGACTATTCCAAAGGTGATCCGACGTTACATTTGGAATTGTTACTACAGAGCAACAAAATATTATCTTTATAATTTATACATTATATAAATGTAGAGTAACCCCGGATTAACGATACATTCACTACACCGGAGTTATTACGGATATTCTGGCAACACAATTGTTTTAAAAACGTAAAAAGAGTGAACTAATGAATGAATGTAATCGAAAAAGAAATGAATAACAGAACTGTCAATCTGACACTGACATAAGCGTGACATCACAAGACGTATATTTGTTGCGGTGTTCTGTTGATTTCTTTTTTTCACTATAGCTCTGTTTATTTATATGTATGTATCTAAGTATGTATTTACATTTTTTTTTCTCATTTGTTTTCTCATTTATTAAGTTGCACCTGCCATGTTATGTTTCTGCACCACCCTAAGGTCGACTGGCAGATAATGCCTAAGGCATTAAGTCCGCCTTTGTACAACTTTGTGCATAAAGATTTAAATAAATAAATAAATAAATATCCCGGCGAAAAATAGTATTATTTATTATATTCTCGTATTAAAAATGAGCCAAAAACGCATTCACTCCATAAACAGAAACGA
Organism: Mythimna lalbum; assembly: GCA_949319445.1. Classification (NCBI taxonomy): domain Eukaryota; kingdom Metazoa; phylum Arthropoda; class Insecta; order Lepidoptera; family Noctuidae; genus Mythimna; species Mythimna lalbum. The sequence goes on along the minus strand of OX439370.1, from coordinate 3,472,783 downwards.
AGAAGAAAAGGTAAACCTTTTAATTATGTTTAAAGCGTGGTCTTTATTTATGTTTACCGTGGTTGTTATTTTAGTGTCTTTTACGGCATCAGCAATTATTTCGTACGGTTTTTCAGTTTTTCAGTTTGCCATTTGGTTAACAATATTACAACAACGCATAGTGAGTCGATATTTTATAATTAACACCATGTACTGTACCTACTGTACTGTGTACTGTACATACTTTAGCTTTAAAACATAGGTAATGTTTACAAATAAACATATTATTTGACTTTGACCTTAATATCACATTCACATTTCACATTTAGTAGTGCCGATACGAAAGATATTTCAAAGCCCTCTCAAATATTAGTTCTCGTATTACCTGATAAGTGATAACTTAAAAGTTGTGGAAATCATTTTTTCATAGCAAGCTTTTATAGTTGGGTATACCTATATAATTAATACTCGTCAAGACGAATCATACAAGCCCAAACTCAATAGTGTTGTGTTGTTTAACTACAAAGTTCCTATAGCCACATTCCAGTTCCATCATCAGATCAGCTCCATGTCATAATAATTTTACATTGTCATCTGATTTACACATGCATGGAAAAATTCAGCTAAATCGGTAGCCGGGATTGGGTCCAATTTAATTTACAAGATTTGATTACACACAAACAACAGGACAGGTGAAACTAAATAAAAGCTTGTAAAAAAGGAATTTGGTATAAATCCATACAGTGTCAGCCTACTCGTTTAACTTGGTTTGTGAATATTAATCTAAGTAGAAAACTAGTGATTACAGCTCACAGACTTAAATCGGGACATTTTCCATGTAACAAATTAGCTTTCTTGATGAAAAAGATAACCTCTCCCAACTGTGAGGTATATGGAGTTTTATAAGGTATGGATCACTTGACAATTAAATGTGTTCAATATGAGGCTGATAGGAGTAACTTGTTCAGGATTTGATGTTGAACAAGAACAACATAGGTACATTCCACCAAATATTAGGTAAGCCGACATCCGATGATGCGAGAAAGTTATTCCGCTTTATGGCCTTGATCCATTGATCTCTTTGGTTAGGTATTATCTTATCTTATTTTTGTGGCTTGGTTTTCGCCCTTAGTCCTTATCGAATTATTGTGCGTGAGCCTTGGCAGCCTTTACTCCACCTAGCCCACTTCATTCCAGAAACAGATGAGTCTCTTCAGTTTGCTCTGGGTGTCCATCAGTGTATTCGGTGCTCCCAAGGTTTGTGTTCTTATCTTGCTGAGGGCTGTGCACTCAAGGAGCACATGCGCAACAGTTTCTTCTGATTCCATGCATCCTCTGCACAGAGGGCTGTCTGTTACATTCATAGTAAAAGAGTGTTTGTTCAGGGAGCAGTGTCCGGAGATTTGAGTTTGTTAGGTACTAATTGTCTTAAGGTACGATGGGACTAACATACGCTGAGGGTTGTAAAAGTTTTTAAATTTTTATAGAAATAATTATAAAAAAAAATAATTTTAGTTTTCACTTGATCTAATTGTTAATTTATTATTTCCTGGTAGCCAAACGAAAAATGAATTTAAATAATACCATCAATAGGGATAAGAACTCCAGAAAGGTAATATTTATTTATATCTACTGATGTTTATTTGCAACCTTAAAATATTCAAAAGCAGCTTCGCCCGCGTACGTAAAATATAGCCTATGACACGCCTATGTCACTTAGAAATAAAGCAGCTTTCAATCAGTGAAAAAAAAATTTGCTATCAGACCAATACTGACCAGAGATTACCTACTACAAGCAAAACAAAAACAAACTTTACCTTATTATTAGTTTAGTATAGATTTAACTATTTTTTTTTCATATTCATATTCATATATTCATATTAATTTATTTGCATACCATAATGTGATCAAAGATGTTACAATAAATATGCTCAAAGCTAAGGTACATTTATGGACCCTGTAAGGGCACAGCAACATAGTTAAAAAATAAAATTTATAATTATGTAACCAAATAATAATCAATGTCTAATTAATAATAAAATTAAAATTGGTAAAATTAAACAGGACCATGAGGACTATATAAATAGCATGATAGGCCATAGCAAAATGCTAAAGGATGAGGAACATAAGAGAAGGATGGAAATGGCTAAAGAAGAACATGAAATCAAAATGGAAATACACAGGGAAAATTTAAAATCTGCAATATTACAGAGAGAAATTTTAGAATTACAGAAGGAGCGTGAGCTCTTATTAAATAAGCAATAATTTAATTAAATAACATCATTTATTACTTTTTTTTTAATTTATATGGTGGGGAAAATCATCCAATGACAGCCCTCTTGGGCAGAGCGGGAGAGTGTCCGACTCGTACTGACTAAAAACCCACCCCGTTCTTTCTAGGCCTGAGTTTCTTTCGGATAACCCTAGCTCCAGTTGTGTGCACTACTTTGATCCCTCGTGATTTAGTACGCCACCTACCTCAAGATTTCTGCATATCTCAGAACGGCAACGTGTAACGTACCGGTAAATTGTGTCTACTCCATATATGATACGACGCTGAAACTGCTCTACCTCCGTCGAAACTAATTTAGGTCGAATATGGAAAGGGGGTAAGATGGTGTAAGCAACAGCGAAAGGCAGAAAACGAAGATAGAGCACGCTTGTGTCAAGTTTGTCTTACGTAAGGTGTGCAAAGAAAGTGGCCTATCTGTTTTGACAACATTTTATGGCTGAAGAAAATATTGTAAAAGAATAATTTTTGCTTTTTTGCTGACTGGAAGAGTAACGTCTTATGACGTCTTCAAATTAGCCGCAAAGTGCCGCGCGACGGCAGATTGTCTGCCACGCTGCTCTGTTATTCCATATAAATAAAAAAGTTGCGTGCAGTCGCGCGTTAATTTGAAAGCGCCCTAAAAGTAGGTTTATATTAGCACAAGCATAATCAGCTCTGCCCCCTAGCCAAGCTACGACGGTTTCGTTTCTCTAGCGTCGAACGCCTCGAGTCTGCCACGCCTCCGATTCCTTTATTCTGACCACGTGACTGAGCGTTTAGATTAGATGATGTCAGAACAAAGGAATCGGAGGCGTGGCCGAGGCGAGGCGTTCCGTGCAAAAGAATTGAAACGAAAGAGTCCTAACTTAACTAGGCCTGTTGGAATGTTCTGGCCTCCTGTCTAGGAGAGGATATAGGCCGTTAGCCACCATGCGGGCCCAGTGCGGGTTGGTGAATATCACATGTCTTAAAATTATTGGTTCAATACCTAATCATAAATCTAGTTCTGGTGATTTTTTTAGAACATAGTCACAATTGGTTACGTTTACGAATATCGTTACGAAGTAATCAAGCACGGAAAAAATGTTCATTAAACGGCTGAACCGATTTGGATGAAAACGAACCGGCTAGACTATATCCTGGTGTTGTATTACTTAGTATACTAACTTTCGCGGACGAAGCCACTGGCAAAAGCTAGTTGTTTACAAATCCTTGAAGTTGAGCCCAGTTATCTCAGAGACGTCGCATATTTTAATTACATTCGTGTCGAGAATTATCATAGCACGATTGCGTAAAAGTAATTATTTTAAAGATTTTTCTTGCTAAAAAGCCGTTTTGAGTAAATTGACTTAATTTTATGAAACCACAAACGAGTAAGTGATGAAAAAGCTCCAAAATAAAAAATATATTTGACGAAAAAACCTCTTTTACCATTTTAATAAAACAAATTCTTATTGTAACAGTTGGTATGCTACTTTCTAAAAAATCTTGTTAACCCATATTTCACAACGGAGACGGGGATTAAGGAACTCAGGCTTATCACGTCTATTAGGACTTATGACTACTTAACATTTAGCAAAGGACCCATTTATCTTTCTTATTACAAAAAATCCTTCAACGTGTTACAAAAAAAAAGTGTTACTTTTATTTTTCACACCAAAAAACCCTTATTCTCATAAGAAGACAGCTGAAAATCATTTGGCACGATGATAAATTAATTTGTTATCGTAAATCACAATCGGCTGACGCATAGCTAGCTCCGCAAACGTCAAAACATAGGTCAAAGATGTGTAAATCAAAAGATTCCTCGAAATGTTACAATTTTTACTGCACATATATTCAAATTCACCTTACACCTTATTCCTGGGTTGTTAAGACTTATTTTCAAACAATTTAAAAAATTTAAAGTGACAAATATAAGTTTGTCATTGCACCATCTGTTGACGAGATAATTATGAAACGCGTTTACGAAGCAAGTGTTGCGTGGATTAGAGTGACATTATATTACATGTGTTTTTGTCGCGTGCCGTGTCTGTCTGAATGTCCGCATGTTTGTGTCCTCATTTGCAATGATTAGGAACAGCGGGTGTGGTTTTAATTTCGGTAAACTACTTTGGACTTTGTAATGAACAAACCGGAGGGTTTTTTTTGTGGGGTTCAATAATAAAGATATATTAGACACCTATATAGGTCAGTTAGGGAGTTTAGTTTAGTTTCATAGTGTAAATAATTGTTTATACCCGAAAGTTATTATTAGTTTTTTTTTTTTATTAATTTGCCTTCGTTTCGAATAGTTATGTACTTATTTCAGAATTACTAGTTATTCTAGTTTTTGCAAGCGCCTTCACCCGTGTGAAACTCAAAAACTACTTATCCTCGTACTATCAGAATAATACCAGCTTACCACCACCAGCTACCAGCTTATTTTGAATAATTTTTGTCCTGTATTTTTCTTTGTTTATGTGGTGTACAATAAAGAATATCCTACTAATATTATAAATGCGAAAGTTTGTATGTATGGATGGATGTATGGATGTTTGTTACTCTTTCACGCAAAAAACTACTGAACGGATCTCGATGAAACTTGGTAAACGAGTAGACCATATCCCAGAATAACACATAGGATACCTACTTTTAATCCTGCCATTATGTACGCGGGTGAAGCCGCAGGCAAAAGCTAGTAATAAATAAATAAATACCAGAGCAAAAAGTACTCGTATTCTATTTTTGTTAAAAACCAGCGTCAGGTAACTTATACTTACTATTGGTATAATACCAATACTATGTACTAGTATTTATCTGGTATTTTGCTGAACTACAGGCTTAGAAACCTGACTTTTCTGTAAGCGTTCCCGCCAAACGTTAACAACAAAATGCATGGCAATCTCGTGACAAGTGATGTCCGCGTGGTAAATTCACCACATCTTGAAACGCAAAGATTAAAGAAGGAACATATGCGTTAGTCAGCAAAAGTCTGACACGTCCTAGCTCTGCCTTAGAAGTCAGTGTATCCAACTCCAAAAAAAAAAAACAACAAAATATCCTCAAAGAATGCTACCCAGAGAAACAGCTCAATGCTAGCTCCGCATTACAGTGTCATCTGCAGTATATCTAAATTAGAGTCCATAATGAGTCCGGCGTCTGTCTCTAGCGCTCTAAAATGAATTGCTTCAAAACTGAATTGTTGAGAAAACCCTAGCTGAGCTGTTTTGTTTTTCTAGTTATTTTTGTATTGCACTTCGCTTATAGCATAATCAGCCTTTTTAATGTTCTCACTGCTGGGACTCATGCCTCCTCTCAAGGAGAGGGAATGGGTCGTAATCCACCACGAGGGCCCAGTGCGGGTTGGTAAATGTCATTTGTCTTTGAATTTTTGGTTCTAGGACATGCCGGTTTCGTCACGATGTTTTCCTTCACCGTTATGAGAGCAGTGGTGATGAAATATATTACACAGAGCAATGCTCTTGACTGGGTTTGAACTTGACTTCGTTTGTGTTTACTAAAATAAGAGTGAAAAAGTAAAAAACTCTCGGTGGAAACAGAGAACTAAAACCCACCTGTGCTCCTTTATTTGCCTTTTCATTTCTAGGGTCAAAGTAACTATTTCAAATGTTCCCTTAGCCCTAGCAGGCATCATGTTTAGTAGGCCGCGTTGATAGGTTTGCGCTTGACCTCTATCTCACCTGATGGAAAGCGACGATGGAGCACACTTACCTAGCAGTAACCTATTCACTCTTGACTTAAAGATTCCCGGGTTTTAGCCATCAGGAAACAGACACATTTGTTTAAATTTAAATAAATATTAAAAGTAAGTAGGTACCTACAATAAACAGAATCAGAACCACACGCAATAGATTTTTTGGCATTTGAGACGATAGCAATTTTTAAAAACCTTTGTGTGCATAAAACATTAACCCTTCAGATACCGTCAATTAGAGACACAATAGTAAGACAATAGATGCACGGCCACCGGTGGTCGCTTGGGGATTCATGAATTAAATAAATAAATAAAGTTCAGAAATCTAAAACCCCTCAGCCAAGTGTCCTGTTTTGGACACTTCCCACCACAACAAACCCCATCATCCAAGAATCATCCTTAAATCAACGCCATAAGATCTAAAACCGCTTAAACAACGTTAAGGGTTGGTTCCGAAACAATATCAAATCGTAATCCGGACCCTTTAAAGTTGTGCCTGAAGCCAAGTGGTGTTAACGACAGCTCTTAAATCGTCGAAGGGCGTTGAAGCTAAGTTGCCAAGTTACAGATAACTTTTCACCCTTAATCCTTCATTATAACTCCTTGATCCCAAAATAAAAGGGATACTCGTATTTGGAATTATAAAATTACTAATGGATACGCAACGTGTCCAATTTAATAATTCGTTGGAAAAAAAAACGGCCAAGAGCGTGTCGGGCCAGACTCAGTGTAGGGTTCCGTAGTTTCCGTCTGTCACAATAAGTGTCCCCACTTAAGGGTTAAAAACGTACAGCGCCATCTCTCGGGGAATTATGTTACTAATTTATACAAACTAGACGCGTTATATAAGTTGGGTTTTCGGTGGTAAATGGCGTGCACCGATTTTCATAATTCTTTTTTATTTGAAAGAAGATACGTTCAGGATAATAAAATATTTAAACTAAGATAAATAAAAATGCTTGCATATACCTACGGTTAAATTACAAACTTAGTTCAGAAATTATTTTGTACCTACAAATTTTCAAAAACTGTTCAACCCATCAAGTTCAAAACAAGTTTATATATAAATTTATTAATATTTTGATATTATGTTAAGTTACCTCAAACCGGTTTAGCTGAAATTTAGTACCTACCTACACCTTATGTAACTAGGATGACAATGCTTTAATTTAGTTCCATAAAGTTGGTCTGATAATGGAATTAGATTATAGACCATATGAACTACTAAGTGCAACAAGATAACCCAATATGTTTGAGCTTTTTGGAACGAAATTTATAGATAATAAAAACTTTAACTTTATGCTTTAGCGAGAAATTGTTAAATAAACATATGGACGAATGCTCGAATTCAACCGTTAAACGTTCCAATACGACTTAAAGACGAAACATATAAACGGGATCCTCTATTCCCCTGCGGTTCCAAAATATTGAATACCCAGACGTACCTATCTCCGGAAACCTCCGAAACCATCCGACTATAAACGATAAAATCCGAACTGTAATAAAAATCCAGTGGCTCCCGAAATCGTCCAGCCATTTAGTATTTGATGGTCGGATGGATATAATAAAAATATAAATGAAATTTTAAAATTCCCCGTTGGACTCCATTTTGGCTTCATCCTTTCATATGGTTTGGTTTAGAATTCTCAAAATTGTTTAGAAAACTTCGAATCTATGAGAGTCTGCCCTAAACAATAACATTACTTCTTCTCCGTCGGAATAACTCTTGACAGAGTGGTCGTGGTCATCACTTAAGGTGTTGGTGGAAAGCTTCACAACACGCCGCCACTCCTCTCTGATGGCTGCCTTCTTCGTGCATTCGTATAATGATGATGACCAATTCAGCTATTACCTGGTCAGTCCGCCTCATAGGCGATCTTACACGTGGCCTGGTACCCTCAACCTTTCCCTGGACCACAAGTCGCTCAATAGCAAGTAGCAACCTCCCCTCGGCGGCACACGTTACCCAAAAAAGGCGAGGATACGAAACTGTACCAAAGATGGTAAACACTGCTTGACGCCGAGTTCACGGAGTATAGACTCGTTGGTACGGACTTCAGTCCACGATACTCCGAGCATTCTCCTCCAGCACCACATCTCTAGACCGTCTATCTTCTTCTTCTCCACTTCCCGCAGGGAATAACATTACTAGTTAAATAAATAAAAAACTGTATGTTACTGTTAGATTTTTTGTCACCTCTATATGATTTTGAATTTATAGGTTTTAATACCGGGTGACAGGTAAAAAATGTTTAAAAACTATTAAGGTCATAACTCTGAAATCTGGGCACTTTGTCTACAATTGACAACTTAAAATATGGGCCCCCATTTCAAATAATATCCACCCTGCTTCCATGAAAAAATACTGCAATATTCATAATGCTATAAAAACGAAGCCCGTATAAAGTTTTCATTTTTTAACGATGCAAATGGCTATAGTCGTTTTGAAACAGTTTTAATAAATATTGTTTAGAGAAAACGGGTTATAATCCTTTGTTCTGTTTTACGGCAATATGGACTATTCGTTTCCAATGTGTTCTGCAAATATGAGCTCTGTATGTTTATTTATTTTCTAATCCTGTTCAGATTGCACTAGAATTATGCGGCAACAATTCCACGAACAGAAATCGAACCTTTCTGAATTTGTCTGTATTTAGATTGTTTAACTAGTGGGGATTTGTGGAAAAAGTAACAATCCCCACTGGTGGGATTTTGTCGGTGGGGATTACTGGAATAAATCGAATTCTCACGCTTTTGATCGGCAACAGTGTTTGTTGTTTCACGTGCGTCTCAAAGAGGTGTTAGCAACAAGAGGGGCCCAGCTGGGTCGAAGCCTACTGGGGCCAGGGTTATCCGAAAGGAACTCGAGCCCCGGTATGAAGGCTAGAAGGAACGGGGTGGGGTTTTTAGTCAGTAAGAGTCTGACACTATCTCCCGCTCCACCCAAGAGCGGGGATTGTCATAAGATGATTTTTACCCACCGAAAAAAAAAGAGGTGTTAGCAAAATCATAGGGACCCAGCAGGGCCGAAGCTTACTGGGTTTACTTCCGAAAGGGAAACCCGTGGTCCTGAAACGCCAAGAACAAAAAAAAAAACATAGGTGTGGTTTTAGTCAGTAAAAGTCTGACTCTCCCTCTCACTCCACCCGAGCGAGATATATATACTATTCGATATATTCTCACCTCAAAAAAAGCCGTTTCAATACCAAAGTCCTATGCATACTTTCAACCATCCCGTTACTCTACGACCATGAACAAACTACCGCAATAACTTCTAAAGCACACAATATAAAACCCTATGTTTTGTCTATGGCACAGAGAACATAAACTAGGCTTGTGTTGCGGATACCACGTCCGGAGTCCAGAGTCCACACTCGTTTCCCGACAAACTTGCTTTGTGGAAAATGATAGTTTGCTAGGTTATGTGTCTGTATTGGTTAGCTATCTATAGGTTTTTGATTGGTTTATTTTGAGTGAAGATCAGTAATTTTAACATAGAAATGATTCAAAATTGCGTTTAAGGTTTTAGGTTTGACCATTTTGCCCAATCCTAATTTTAGGTTTGATTATTTTGCCCGACCAAGATTTAAGGTTTGATCATTTTGCCCGACCCAGATTCTAGATTTGATCATTTTGCCCGACCCAGATTCCGCATTTGCTCATTAGGTGATTAGATCTAGAACGTTCTAGGTTTGATCACTAGGTGTAAGATCAAAGAGTCTGATGTGTAGCCTGATTAATTAGATATCAAATGGCACATAGAAAGAAACATGAACTGGAAAAAAGCTTTTAATGAAAATAATTTTTTCATAGCAAGCTTTTATAGCTGGGTATACCTATATACTATATGCTTGTATAGCTTGCTATGAAAAAATAATTTTCATTAAAAGCTTTTATAGCTGGGTATACCTATATAATTAATACTCGTCAAGACGAATTATACGAGCTCAAACTCGATGGGGTTGTGTCGTTTAACTGCCAATTTCCTATAGCCACGTTCCGGTTCCATCATCAAAAACTTCCATGTCATAATAATTTTAGATTGTCATCTGAATTACACATGCATGCAAAATTTCAGCTCAATCGGTAACCGGGAAGTGGGTCAAAATTAATTTGCAAGATTTGATGACAGACTAACATCGGGACAGGTGAAACTAAATAAAAGCTTGTAATAAAATATACTTTCCTAATATACAATTCTGTGAAATCTCTAGGAGATTAACGTCGTGCTGTTATTTTATGGAAACACGACCTAGTAATAAACAGTAAACTGAGGTGTTGACATGTGTACTACATCGGAAGCCGGGCACATCCGGACGCGTTTCCTCTCAAACTTACACATTGGAAAATTACAGTTCGTGCTTGTGGTTGCCGCATGAAAGTTGTCGTTTAACAAGAACAGATATGTATACAGGGCTATTTGTAAAACACTAATAACCTTGCAGGACTGGATTACTGACATCATTAAACAACTTTTGTTCTATGACTTTTTACAAAACATAATACATTTACCAAAAAAAAGCCTTCAAGATTTTTTTGTTCTATCTAACACCTTTGAACTCTGTATTTTGCTACACCCACCTACGTTTGTGTGATTCGACGCGAGCGCATCAAGTGCCCACGCCACCCGATCCCCACTACTTTTCACTATTGTACTATCGCTTGTTTCGCATAGACTTCGTAATATTTAAAACGATCAATTTAAATATTTTTATTTTTGCATGAAAATCTTTAGGATACTTATTACAAAAAAAAAAAAAAAACTTTACCTCTTTATAATATTATAGTGCAGATTTTGGATGAAGGTTGTTTTTGATACAAATAATAAAAAAAATTATGAATTAACTATCCTGTTCTCTCAGCCTCATCTTCCTCCAAACCAGGTTAGTTACCCAGTCTCCCAACACCTATGTATGTCAAACTTTCCGAGTCAGACCACCGGTTCTCAATCTTCCAGTTAAATTACTTACGGTTTCTCAAAGTTGCAAGTAAAGTGTCTAGAATGATGTATCGGTGGCGGCTAAATATTAATCTGTTACTAACTTGGCCCCGGGGAAAGTGAGAGAATAATGTAAGTTGAGTTCAAGTTAGCTGTATGAAGAAATTTTTTTAAGATAGGAAATTTTACAATGGCTTTTTTTATTGTTGATAGACCTGATGGTAAGCGATGATGTGGCCGACGATGGAGCACGCTTGCCTAGAAGTAACCTATTCACGCATGACATAAAGACCCCTAAGTTGTAGCTATCAGGAAGCACAGACTCCGGCAGGAAATTCCACTCCTCTCGACTTCTCTCCGCAAAGCGGGAGAGCGTGTCAGACTTTTACTGACTAAAACGACACTTATGGTGCTTTACTTGCCTGTAGCGTCCCAGGACTACGAGTAACCCTTTCAAAAGTCAATCCATAGCCCAAGTAGGCTTCGGTCCATCTGCTTCTATGGTCTTGCTAACATATCTTTGAGGCGTGCGTGAAATAGGACTGCGAGCCGGAAGGCGAGCTGCCCATTGCTCGTCATTCGGCGGCTAGGGCGTAAAGATGTCCGTTCCCTCACGCGTGCGGCTTCCTCCTTCACCAGCATTACTGCTTCGCAGAAGGAGGCTACTTACTACCGCGCATTCCTCCTCCTTCCTCAGAAAAAAATAATAGCAACTGAATTAAGTCACTGACAGCTAAGAGATGACCAGTCTCAACTGACGGCGCCCGTTCACGAACATGACGCGTGCATCAGCCCCACTCAGCTCAACCATTATGAAGGAAACTGAATGACCCAATAACACGTGCCACCACCAGCGACACATTTGAGTGAGCATGAAAAACTCTCAATGGCAGTTGAGAGTTTTCGTAATGTCAAACAAGTTGTAACCCAATGAAATCCTAATAATATCCCTGGAGTATATTCCAACGCAGGATTCTAAAACCAGCCAAGAGATTTCCGTACCATTAAAAACAATAGCAACATACTTTAGAAACTTCTGTCACACTTTTATAATCTTTTGCATGCTCTCAACAAAGTCGCTCCCAAAATAAAGGTAAGATCAAAAACTGCATAACACTAGAAACGCTAGCACTTAAGTTTTATTCTCCTACCTTTTGTTACTGTATAAAGTTAAGAAAACCGCTTTGTCTAAACCAAGCTTTACTTTGTTACTGTGCTGTGTCACAGTATAAGTAAATACATAAAGCAGAAGTACAACTACTCACAGTCCAAATCCGTTACATCATGGGACCACAACAAGACGTACGGCGTTGCGTCACCGGAATACATATATTAACATGGTGGACATCCCACCCAAACGTACAAAGCGTTTTGGGCACACATTGATTATGCTAAGGGTTGGAATTCTCTGCCGGAGTCTGTGTTTCCTGACAGCTACAACTTAGGGGTCTTTAAGCGTGCTCCATCATCGCCCACATCATCGCTTTCCATCAGGTGAGATAGTGGCCAAACGCGATACTATCCATAATAATAAAAAAATCATCATCATCACGCCAGAAAAGAAAGCGGTATTTGCCTAGCAGTTTCTGAACTATGTTGGGGCTTGAAGCAGTAAGAAATATGAGCGAAAGAGGTGGCAGCAACTGTTATGGAGGGTATCGTCACATCTCAGGAGACAGCCCGGGCGTCGGCAGTCGCAAGGCGATTCCTCGGCGGTTTGTGGACGAAGGGCAATTGGTTCCTTGCCGTTCGGCTGTCCGGTAAAAATCAGATCTGGGTGGACATATACCAAGTGGCTTTAGTGGTTAGAGAGGCACTACGGCGTCTTTGCATCTTTACTTTGTGCACGGTGGCGTCTAAAATGGAGGTCTGCCCCGCTTGGGCAGAATATCGCCGTTCGCCTTGTCCTTGTAGGACGATTGATGGTGGCGACCTGTCGCGTCTGGCTCTAGCCCGCGTTATGGCACGAAGCGAACGGGATTGGGAACCAGACGCCTCCTTCTGCGAAAGAGACGGTAGTAAGAGTGAAGAAGAGACGGCCTCCAACAGAGACGCCCTGAGCGCCGGCAGTCGCAGACTAGACCGCAGTTCGAGAACCAGGCCTAGAAGCGCCTCAAAGACATGCCTGCAAACACATGTTGGTTTTTGTCATTAGGAGTAGAGACGCCAAAACCAAAAACAGAAAGAAAGAAATAGATAAATTATTTGGATGCAGACCACGAAGGAGATGGCGGGACGACCTGGATGGCTTCCTTCAGAATTGGAATGAGAAAGCAAGAAACCGTGATCGTTGGAAGGAGTGGAGGGAGATCTTTGCCCAGCAGTGGGACAATATGGGCTAACTATAATTTGAATACTTGATACTCCCGTCGCGCCGGTACTGGAGTTGCGTTAGAAGTTAGAATCTCCTTTATGTATAATCCTTATATGTCTTGCTTAAAGTAAACCTTCTAATATTCCTCACAGCATCGTTGTCCTACGACTTAACAATCTCAAGATGTTTGCAAACGTCTCAAGTTTGGATGGTCCTCCTAAACTTCTGTGCGAATGACCATTTAAACGAGAGCGGCGTTGAAAATTTATTATTGACCTACTTTTTGGGATACTTACGTTACTGTTACTTCAGTAATTGTCTTGGAATTGTTATAGGAAACGCCATCTGGGGTCTTTTGGATCCTAATAACTAAGAATTTCATGCTGATATTCAATTCGATGGGTTGTTTTCGTGATCTGTAAGGGTTTTCGTAAAAAACACGTTGCCATTGATAAGATACATTCATTGTGTGTATAATTAAGGAGTGGAATTCCCTGCCGGAGTCTATGTTTCCTTATACATGCTACATTTCTAGGGGTCTTTAGATCAAGATTGAATAAGTTAATTCTAGGCAAACGTGCTCCATCGTCGACCACATCATAACTTACCATCAGGTGAGATAGTGGTCAAACGCGAGTCTATTTACAATAATATAAAGAGGTAAAGTTTTTTTTATGTAGGAGGTCATTTTTGAAAGTATCTACTGGTCCGATTGCGAATTTTTTTTCACCGTTAGAAAGCTATAATCCTGAGTGCTATAATCTATATTTTATGTACGCAGGCGAAGCCGCGGGCAAAAGCTAGTCTATAATAATAATAAAAAGTCATCGATATAAAAAATTTATAACAGACTGATTGATAAAAACAATCTACTACAATAAACTTACCTAGAAAAATATCCAATTATGATCTGTCTGTTGACGACTACATCACACCTAAACAACTCTAATTTCAGTCAAAATAATTCAGCTATAAAAAATACTATAAAAATACCAAAATGGCCGACCTCTCCGTACCCTTACCTTTTAGGAACAAATATAGACCAGTCTGCTAATATCGATTGCAGCTAAAATAGTATGTCTAGACTGCACGCCTCATTCACCGTGTAGGTCAGCGGTGCAGATGGAATGGTAGCTTTTTACAAGCTTTTATTTAGTTTCACCTGTCCCGATGTTTGTCTGTAATCAAATCTTGCAAATTAAATTTGACCCACTTCCAGGTTACCGATTGAGCTGAAATTTTGCATGCATGTGTAAATCAGATGACAATGCAAAATTATTTTGACATAGATCTGATCTGATGTTGGAACCGGAAGGTGGCTATAGGAACTTAGTAGTTAAACGACACAACCCCATTGAGTTTGGGCTCGTATGATTCGCCTTGACGAGTATTAATGATATAGGTATACCGAGCTATAAAAGCTTGCTATGAAAAAATTATTTTAATTAAAAGCTTGTTGTTTCACTAGCTCACGCTTGACGGTAGTGACTGAAGCTAACACGTGTAACACGCCTGATTGGTACGTAGAACGACGTCGCGTGGCGTGGATCAAATGTAGCTCTAAAAGTCTAGTTTCCATATAAAATGTATGGAGACCGACGCGCCCAGATCGGCGTGTGAGGCACACGTGTTAAAAGTGTAGTTCGGAGGCGACCACCTGCCACCCTCCTCGCTTCGGACAAAACCCCGTACCAAGGCCCGGCGCGAGAGATCGTAGCCGCCGATCACCCTTACGGACACGGCAGTGCTCTGCCCAAGCGGGGCACACCTCTACGGTATAGTCCACCGTGTCCTCCGGGCGGTCCACATAGTGGTGGTACCCGGGCGTCACTTCCGCACGAATCCGGTGCAGGAATCTCCCAAACTGACCATGTCCGGTAAGAACCTGCTTCATGCGGAAGGTGATGACGCCGTGAGGTCTTTCCAGCCACGCCAAAGACCCCTAGGTTGTAGCTATCAGGAAACAGATTCCGGCAGGGAACTCCACTTCTTAGCTGTACGCTAGTCGAAAGTGTTCTTAACTCATTCGTACGTATTTATGGATGCAATGTCCACCATGTACCGGACGTACCGGTGACGCGACGCCCGTACGTCTAGTACTCCGATGATAGAGCGAGCTTGACGGAATTAGATTGTGCAATTATGATGCACACTCCCCGAAATGTAAATGATAGGAAACCGACAGGACATCGGTGTCGATGCTCAAGTGTTTCTGGTTTGACTCAGCTGGACCTTGTGCTTGACTGCGATCTCACCTGATGGTAAGCAGTAATGCCGTCGTTGATGGTGAGGTGCACTAGTTAATGAGAAATTTTACTCTAGCCTTGAAGACACCCAAATCACAAATCGGATAGAAAAATCTTTACCGTTTTTAACCCGTTGTATGCCGGAGCGCAGATCTACGCGGGACACAATTGCTTTTTCATTGTGTCTCTAATTACGCATACGAACGGTTAAATAATTATGAAATGGAAGTACTTACACCAGTACAGTTATTTGTGGAAGACAGTTTCTGATACTTGGCAAAGTTGCCCTCTAGCCGTGTTTTTATTTAGCGATGGTCTCCTACGATTCTATACTAATTTTATTTAGCCCTTCACATCTTCTTTTATATAAAACTCATTGATTAATCACGAAATCTCAGAAACTATAACTCCTACACACTTAAAATATGGCAGGTAGGAGTAGGTTCCTTATAGAGTGTAGACATCCGGTGAGTACAGATTTTACGAAAATCTATCCCTATGAGGATGAAATGGGTGTCCAAAATTTGTCTGTGTAAACCTATTTTTATGCTGGCAAGGCTTGTTTATATTAGGCAAAGTCCTGATTCACTCACTGAGCAAACCTTTGGGCCTACAACGCTGTAATTTTCCATAGAGGTACTTTGTATGATGAAAACAAAGACTACAAAAGGATTTTCTAAAATTCACTCCCTAAGGGGATGAAACGGGGGTTCAAAGTATGTATGAAGAAACCTACTCACGCGGGCAAAGCCGCTGGCAGAAGCTAGTACTATATATTTCAGGACCATAACCATCAGATGACCTGGAACTGTCAAATGAAAATCTCATAAAAAAGTTATACAATAAAATACATGGAAAAATGTTACCATTAAAACATAGTAGGTAATTTAAAAAATAAACTTAAAAAAGGTATAAAAAAAAGTAATACACGGAATTGGTAGAATTCCT
Source organism: Mythimna lalbum (assembly GCA_949319445.1). Classification (NCBI taxonomy): domain Eukaryota; kingdom Metazoa; phylum Arthropoda; class Insecta; order Lepidoptera; family Noctuidae; genus Mythimna; species Mythimna lalbum. The sequence continues at coordinate 3,456,388 of OX439370.1, read as the reverse complement.
CGCGAGACGGCGTGTCCAACGTTTGAAGTTGACATTATAAGAAGTTAGTGTGTGTGTGAGTGCTGGGTTGCCATGCCTAATGATTTTGTTACTTGCATTTTATTTTAAAAACTTAGAAATTTTAACCGACTTCTAAAAAAAAAAGGAGGAGGTTCTCAATTCGGATGTATGTATTTTTTTTTGTTTGTTCGCGCATAACTTCGTCACTTGCCAACCGATTTGAAAAATTCTTTTTTTGTTGGAAAGGGTTCCCAAATGGTCCCATAGTCACCAAGTTGGGATCTGACGATTGAACTTGGCGAAATCGAGGGAACTCCCCAAATTCAATTCAATTTGTTTAGTGAAAACGGTTTTTTTTTTATAAAAAGGTTTTTTTTCCAATTAACTATTTTTTCACCTTTGCTCCGTAATTTATTGAGTTAATTTTGTGTTATTAGCAACAATGCGCAATGCGTGTGTATAATTTATTAATTGTGCACACCTACCTAAAGGCAGTTTTGCCCAAAGGGACACTAATAGATGAAGTTTAAATAAAAAAATAATTTCAGCTCAAAAATCACAAAACTTGTCAAAAGGATAGTTTATGTATGTATCACAAAATATATAGGTACAGAAGTCAATCTACATAGAAAGCGCGCTCGAGCAACGCACACATAGACACCGCTCACGGACACGATATCTCGGAGCGCCTCGGCCCGCTCGTCGAACAGTTCCGGATTAAACCCTCATTAGTGTGCGTCCACCGAGCGTAGATATAAAAAGTGGAGTACATACGTACATGAGATTGACTTCTGTACCTATCTATTTTGTGTTAACTATGCAATTACCCAATGCATCTTATATGGTACGAATTCGCCCTCCTATGTTCCTATTTCTACGATATATTTACTATTGATAAGTATTGTGTTCGTAGTAATGTGCGGTGTCTACAAACTATTATAGGGGGCATAAAAGAAAAGGTAAACATAATGTAGCCATTATTGCACGGTAGTACAAGAAATCAACCGCACTTTCCACGCATACTGCCCTTTTATAGGTCAATCAACATTAATATATATAAGGAAACTGTTGTGTGTGTGCGTTTCCTACGCACCTTTAAGTACGTATGCGAATAAACACCAGTGCGTTACTATAGAAGGTGTGTGGTGTAACGAGAGTGGATAAAGTAAGAAATGAGTGTATTAGAGGAAGTTTGAAAGTGGCGCCAGTGACTGAAAAGTTGAAAGGGAATCGTTTGGCTTGGTATGTCCTTGAAAAGGTTGGACGAAACGCATGTTGCTAAAAAGTTGTGAGTTTACATGTGGATGGATGGAGGGGGAGAAATAGGCCAAAGAAAAGATGGATGGATTGTGTGAGAAGTGATGTGAAAGAAGGGAGTAAGTGACAGCGTGAAGAGACCCCAAACAAAGCGGGACAGTCACCGGACGATCGGACAGCGAGCTACACATGACTCGCCGTCCGCGAGCCCGCGTCTACGGTGGCTGGAAATCGGGATTGGAATCCCGGCGGCGGCGGCGAGGGTGCCGTTGCCTGATGCGGTCGGCCTCCTCCAAAAGTAAACGTGATTGAAGCGTTTTCCGCGTATGGCTCTTTGATTGGTTAAGAGCTTGAAGCAGGCCAATTGGAATTTTAGAGCACCCCGACAAGGATTATTTTAAGCCTCACAGACAGGAGGCCTTACAGATAGGTAGCCACCGTTAACTATAATAATAATAATAATAATAATAATAATAATATTTTATTCAGGGTAAAATTTGGTAAAATGGTTACATAAAATCTTAAGAGTAAATTACAAAGGTAAATGCTATGTTATTCTATGAGCCTGTACTAGGATAAACCTGTATCACAGGCGGTAGAAGCTCTTATACTATAGTTTTGTAGGACAATATAATTTATAACAATGTTAAAAAAGTCTATAAATAGTGGATGATATAATTGAATTATTTATAATGTTATTTACCTAGTTTACTTAAATACTAATGGTCACAATATGTTATTTTGTTTTCTAAAACTGTTTCTTGCACTTTATTCTCTACTTACACACATATGATTATGCGTCAGCAGAACGAGTAAAGTCGAGGTTGCGTTAATTCTAAAGAGTTAGTTAGTTAGTTTACATTGGACAAATATGCTAAAATACTTAATATGAAAGAAAAATTATGGTTTGTAGGTCAACACACTGGAATTTTGAGTCAGCAGTAACCGTGACACGGAAGTCTGGCCTTGAGTATGACGCTCTAGGCGCCCTCATAATCTATTGAATTTATATATCTATGTTCAGCAGCTTTTTTAGCAGGACACTCTGGATCTCCTGTCTTGTGATTGGCAGATTTTTTGAAGCGCAAACAGGTCGCGCATTTAGGCGGCTCGCCTTTTTTGGTGCAATCTTGCATGGTGTGCCCTTCTTCGCCGCAGTGGCCACATGATGGGGTAGCAACTTTGCACGTCTTAGCAGCGTGACCGTACTGCTGGCACTTGTAACATCTTGTTACCAGTGTGAAGTCTCGTACCGGGCACGATGTCCAATTAATGAATAACCGGTCCTGTGTGATGAGAGCCTTACGGATTTGGGCGGGAACTTCTAAGATGTAATTGCAATTCTCAGAGTCTTTTCTGCCAGATTTGTGGCTAAGTTTTATTGAGGTCAAAAATGTATCTCTAGACATAGTCGGAAGTTTGTCGGCCAAATTTTGTTCAAAAATACATTTGTAAACCTCATTTTCAGCCATTGAAGCAGGAATTCCGATCACTATTATGCGTGGTTTGCGCTTTTGAGGTTCGTCGACGGTAAGAGATGGCGAAGCGAGTTGGACCGATTGCTTGAGCTTATCTAGGTCCTCCTTGGTCTCCGTGCTGATGATGAGTCCACCCTTTCCTATTTTGCGTATGCCTCGGACTTTTAACTTCATTTCACCAGGGCAAATGATCTTTTGGACAATGTTTTTAGTTTCATCACTAGTCTTCGAGTGATCCCGTGGGTAAATCGCCACGGAGCTAAAGGACTTAGGACGAATAAAACTATTGGACCTTTTCTTCACCATATCTGCAAAAGATGTTGGTGCAGTTGACGCCTGCAGGGCACAAGATTTGTTGATCGCATCTTTCATCTCCATAATACAGTCCATTAAATTTCGTTCCTCAGTCAAAAGGCTTAGGGAGTTATGTGTCCTGTAGGCCGACTGTTTTAGTGACTGGTATTGAACAGCCATTTGCGAGATTCCATGTCCAACCTTGCGGCAAAGAGAATTTATTTTTAGTTTCTGATCAGAGTTGAGCTTACCATCGGCCACAATACTGCATACGTCTTGGAGGCACTGGTCAATGGACCTCATCCAGTTCTGAATCTCGGGAGTCGGTATTGGCTCAATTTTCTCGTCTTCCTTGGCTTGTTCAGGTCTTGGTAATTGGGGCTGCGTCGGCGTAGGTGTTGATGGAGGGCTGCGTCGCGTCAACCCGCTGCGATTGAAGGGGCTGCCTTCCATTTTTTAGTAAATAATTACACAACCATTATTTTAACCTATCAGCACTTATTAACAACTACCTAATACGTAGGTAAACAAGTAGGTCACTAATTATGCAGTGGCGTTAATTTATTTATTTTTTATTGCAATGATGAGCACGTCTGTATGCCTTGAGTGCGAAAAATCGAAAAGCTGTACCTAAGCCATCTGGAATAACCTACTTTTTATGACATAACATAAAAAGGAAAATAGCTTTATTTCTACAATACTTCATGAAACACAACTTGGTAAGTATTTGTCCATTCTGACAGTCATTTCAAATTTAGGTAGAAAAAATAGGTGCATTTCTGGTATCCATTCCAAAATCCGTACAAAAACCAACGGCCATTTTTTCCTGGCAACCCCGATGAGTCACTGGCCGCCTGTCGCGCGCGACAAGTCACAACGCTTCGCGACAAATGACACGTGTTCCGACTATTCCTGTCGCGTCATCGCTCGGCTATTTCCATCACAGCTCGACTGTTGACGGACAGCGGTGCGTAGACGCATCTTATTTTAGCACCGCTTCTATTGCAATAAATACCTAGTGCTGTGTATTTTGGCAGGTCATATGGTTGCAATTTGTCATTTAAGTTTTATTTATATTTTCTGCCGCATATTTCTTAGAGAGATGTTAGTTTTTTAAACAGGATGTTAAAAGGTGGAACTGTAGTGACAGTTTTCTGAATCATCTTTTCGAATTTTTCTCTTAATTATCACGACAGATTTACAGCCGGACGAGCTTTACTTACGAAGCGCAGATTTTAATGTTTTTATTGACGGGATACATACCTGAAAAGATAGAAAACAAAATTATTAATACAAATATCCTTAAAATGATACTTCCTAAGAAATCCGATCATAAAAAGAGCTTCGTCTCATACTGAAAGACGGCGCGAAAAGTGATTCAACTTTTCTGAAACTTTTTTGTCAATCTACTAACTTCAAAATCTGCTAAAACTAAACCCATACAATCTTCCACTCGATTACTCTAAAACTTAATCACATTCACGTCGTATCTAGGCAAAAAACTAGACAGACTGAAAGGCGTCTAAGCAGCGATTTATTCCAGTCTCACTAAGGATTAACCTGGCTTTTAGCTGCTATACGAGGAAAAAAAAACGCAAAAAAGACGGTAGGTAAGGCTATCAAGCCCGTAAGCTGGAGGAGTGGGGGAAAAGCAACGCTTTTGTTTTTATTTTTAGGATTGAAGTCGTACGGTCCGGACGTGTGGGAGGTAAAAGATTTACGATGTTAAAATAAGTAGCGTCACCTGTTACGTCGAGTGTTACGTTTTGTTTATTTATTTAGGATTATAGCGTCAGGTTTTATGGGGATATTTCATGTTTAATAATCTTATTATGCTAGCAGCTAGAGTATTACTTGAATTAATAATGATATGGATGCGTGTGTGTACTAAAGCAACCTAGAAGGTGAACACGGTTAAAAAAGTCCTCATTTACCAAAATTTCTTGGAAATATTCAAGATTACTAATCACGGGAATAAGTGTGGATGGAAAAACTTCACCCAAATGAACCAATTCGTCGTCTTTCATTCCTAAAAAGGCAGCGTACCTAGGAGAAGACGGTTTTAAATTTTCAAACACATCCTACCTTCAGGCTGCCCCTACATTTGGGGTTGAATTTTTGATGCCACCCTCCAGATAGGGCTTAAGGGAGGTGCAGGGGGTGCATTACCTTTGTACCGGTGGATAACAAGAAGCAAGTTCTACAAAGAGACTTTATTATTTGGTTATTTAGATTTGGGATCCAAGTATTTGTTTGGTTGAATGAATTTTCTGAGTCAAGACGTGGAAAGGATTTAAGCGCGTAATGCCGAAGGTAATACAAATACAACAAAAAAAAAACTACAAGCAGTCCCAAATTGTCAGAAGAACACATCAAAAATCTAAAACGTCGAAATCAGTACCAAATGCTACTTACTGAAATAGTCTCCATTTGATTTTAATCAATTTATAGGTGATTTTTTTAAAATGTTTGCCCTGGACAGAGGGCCTCAGTCCCAACAGTTACTCTAATCATTTTGGGCTGTTAACAATAAGAGCTAAAGAAAAAATAAATCAGCGAAAGATACTTTTTTTTACTTCGAAAACCGAAATTCAATAGTTTTGATGTTGTACAGATACAGATAGGATAATAAACTGTCGTCATGATATAAAAGAAGATAAGTTTCTGACACTTGCAAAAACACACACAGCGACGCCAAGGAACGGAATTTCCTGGTAATCTTTTTTTTTTTAGGTGAGAAAATCATCTAATGACATCCCCCACTTTTAGGCGGAGCGGGAGATAGTGTCCGACGTTTACCGACTAAAAACCCACTCCTTTTCCTGCTTTGCCATTGTTCTAGGGCCCCGGGGATCTTTTTCACATCACCCATGCACCAGTGAGGTTTTAAGCCTACGGTTATTGACAACTCCTAGAGGCGCGAGTGGAACACTACGCGCTGTCGTCTGTGTTTCTTGATAGCAGTGACAGCTACAACCTAGGTATCTTTAAGTAAACAGTCAATAGTTTCCTTCTAGGCAAGCGTGCTCCATCGTCGACTACATCATCGCTTAACCGGTGAGACAGTGGTCAAACGCGACCCTGCCCATAATAAAAAAACCCAAAAAAAAAAACTAAAACCAAATCTCCCTAATTACTTTACACAGAAGCCACACGACCCATCTAAAAACGCAACATAAATCTCAGTTCAAACGGAGCATGTGTAAAACTAGTAAAAACAACTATAAACACACAAACACGACTAGTTTCTGTTGGTAGTTAACTTGAAGACTCGACTCGGTGCTACATAATAAAAGGCACACGCAATCTTGTACGGAACCGCACGCTTGTGTTAAGGGAGGACCCTGGAGGGTTCGGGTGGGGCATCAGTGACAGCGAGTAGCGATTAGAACTTCAGGCAATTCTGTCACAAATTGTGTCTCAAAGTTAGTTTAATATTAATATAATAAAGCCATTTTATCCCAAATTTACGAAGTTATAAATTAAAATCTAGAAAAAAAATCTTAATACTTAAGTAATTCATTTCATTTCTGCTCGCTCACGTCAGACTTTTTTTAGGAGAGATAATCGGGTCGATTTTGTATATTTGTAACATTGTTCTGTATTTCTGACCGACTTTTTAGGACGCACTATTGCTATTTGTCCATTCTATTTTTCTCCTACAAACAATGGGTCACCGATTATCGGACGTTGGCGAGCAGCCTTAAGAATTATATGTTTCATCATTTTGATTCCACATTTGAATTAACTATTCCAAAGTAAGTTTTGTTGTGAATTTGCCAAAATAGTTTTGCGATTTCAAATTGGAAAAAATGGTACCAAGGCCGTCATGGATAGCATAGAATACACAAAAATTATAATTTTACACAAAGCTATAGGTACAATGGCTGTCTTGTCGCTCACAGTGATATCTACCAGACACCTTAAGATAGAATAGATAGAATTTTTTTTTTTGTTTTTTTTTTTTGTTTAATGATAATAGTTTCTAATATAGGTGCGTTCAATGAAATAAACAAACTCTCATCTGCTTTATAAAATATAGACACACACACTTCCTCTAAATACCAATTTCCTCGATAAAAACCCCTAAACCTTTTGCTAACCAAAACCAAATTACCCAACATTCTAGTCTCGTAAAATTTTAATGATCTGAAAACCGAAACGAGTAAAAGCACCCGTTACCCTGAAGACCTTCAGACCACAAGCTCGATAGGTAATACGTTATGCAAAGCGAATAAACTGTAAGGGTTTGTGGTAAATAAATTCAAGAGCTGTTGTTTTACTGACTCACGCTTGACGGACGGACGGTAACTGACAGTTCTGTTAGCAATGGCAAATCTAAGAAGTAGCGTTTGACAGTTCTATGTGGTACATTTTTTTTATTTTTATTTGGTGATTAATATTGTATATGTTGTGATAAAATAAGAATAGCTTCATAATTCAATAGTTTTACGGAAAAGATAATAGCAATAGTGTGAGTTACGCGTATACAAAGCTGTATTTATAAAAAAGTGTGAAATGTCAAACGGTACTACTTAGATTTTTTTGTGATATACATTATGATTGTTTTTATGTATAGGTGGGATCGCAGTCAAGCACTAGTTTAATTGTGAAAAAAAAGTAACATTTTTTTCTGCACTGACAATTTTTTAAATTAAAAACCTCCTTAATTCATTAAGCTCCAAGCAAACGCCGCTGGCGTTCGCTCTGTCATTGTCTTTCTATTTTGTCTCGTGTTCGAAAATAATAATTACGGTGTTCAAAAGGTTAAGGGTGAGACAGCGTTTGGAAATACAATTATTCATAACACTATCTTATCGTCTGTTTCATACAAACTCGCTAACACTAGCACCCCACCCTAACCATCTGAATAACCCCATAGGATCCGGCATTAATGTTTGACGAGGGCGCCAAATCTTTAAGTAACGTGATTAATTATAGAATCAAGTTATAAGTAAACAAAGGCGTATTGATTAACTGCAGAATAGAGTGTTTAGGGAGACCAGTGGTGACTGAGTGGTAACGGCTCCGACTTACGAATTGTAGGTCGCGAGTTCAAACCCAGTCAGGCGCATTACTTTGTGTAATTTATTTCATCACCACTGCTTTCAAAACGGTGAAGAAAAACATCGTGAGGAAACCGGCCTGTTTTAGAACCAAATATTCGACGACATGTGACATTCACCAACCCGCACTGGGCCGATTACTATAGAAAATTGTTACACTAGGGGTGAAAGTTACTTATTTAGTCCCTCGAATTAGCGACCTCGCTACGCTCGGCCGCCAACTCCTTCTCGGGACAAAATAAGAAACTTTAACCCCGAGGTAAGCACTGTGCTTTTCATTACGAATACAAGAAGACAGACCTAGGTTTTTTTTTAAATAATTTGACAGCTGTTAGTTGAAGGTAAAACTCCCTAGGGATGAAAAGTGTGATACTTTTCAGCCCGCTCCTCAGGCAACTTCAGACCTACTTTCAGAGTATGAGTAATGAAATAGTACATTGTTACACTAGGGGTGAAAGTTACTTATTTCATCCCGAGAAGGAGTTGGCGGACGAGCGTAGCGAGGTCGCTAATTCGAGGGACTAAATAAGTAACTTTAACCCCGAGGTAAGCACTGTGCTTTTCATTACGAATACAAGAAGATAGATCTAGTTTTTTTTTTTTAATAATTTGACAGCTGTTAGTTGAAAGTAAAACTCCCTAGGGATGAAAAGTGTGAGACTTTTCAGCCCGCTCTTCAGGCAAGTTCAGACCTACTTTCAGAGTATGAGTAATGAAAAAAATATTTAATCGTTAGAAAGCAGCTTTATTCCTGAGTGACATAGGTTATATTTTAGGTACGCGGGCGAAACTGCGGGCAAAGGCCTAATAATAATAGGCAAATACCTAATTAAGTTTCGAGTATGACATGTTACAGGAAGTGTTTTATAAGTATATGTAATAAAAAGGGTAAACGGTTGTTATTTTTAAATTAGGCCGTATCTGTCAGTAATGACGTGAACAAAAAGTTAATTATAACATCACTAGCTGCTCCCAGCGGCATCGCCCGCGTGATAGCAGAAAATTTTCCCAAGGGAACATTCTTCTGGGATAAAAAGTATCCTATGTCGTATTCCAGTACATGGTCTATCCGTGTACCAAGTTTCATCAAAATCGGTTTTGCCATTTAGGCGTGAAGACGTAATAAACAAACAAACAAACTCACTTTCGCTTTTATAATATTAGTAAGGATGGTTGACAGGGCCCTTACGGTTTTCTGATATTTCTTTGAGGAGCGCATGGAAGGCTTATTATGGCCTTTGTCCAGCAGTGGTCGTCTGTCGGCTGAATTGATGATGATAATTTACATGAATAAAGAGATGATAATTATTAGATGATTTCCTACCTCACAAAAAGTGAAGTGTACGTAAATGTTACCTACTTAATGACTCGGCGGCGAAGACCTCTCGCGCCGGGCTTTGGTTGAGGCCATGGTCCGGAGCGAGGAGGAATGGCAGGCGGTCGCTTCCTTCTACGAAGCAGTAATGCTAGCAAAGAAGGAGGCCGACCACATCAGGCAACAGCACCCTCGCCGCCGCCGCCGGGATTCCGATTCCGATTTCCGACCACCGTAGACGCGGGCTTGCAAGTCATGGGTAGCTCGCTGTCTGACCGTCCGGTAACTGTCCGGACCGAGCCCAAGACGTTGACGGCGCGCACTGTTCCCTCGCGCCTCAAGGAGTTGTCAGCAAGAGGAGGGGCCCAGCTGGGTCGATACTGGGGCCAGGGTTATCCGAAAGGAAACTCGAGCCCGGTATGAAGGCTAGAAGGAACGAGGTGGGTTTTTAGTCAGTAAGAGTCTGACACTATCTCCCACTCCACCCAAGAGCGGGGGTTGTTATTGGATGATTTTTGCCCACCGTAAAAAAAAGACATTCTCTGTCTGTCAACCTAGGGTGGTTTTTGTCTCTTCAATCTGACATTGTCATTAATAATGACGTCAGAAAAATATCAGTCACATCCAGAGCATAAGTCAGGAACTAATGGCGCTCGACTTCCATTCCCTGACTTGTACATCATTTATTATTCCGTATTGTAGCGTAGATCTATCCCATATTTATGACTGCATTAATATTTAGTAGGCTTTGTGCCGATAAGGTGTTGTGGAAGATAATAAATCTGAATCTTGCTTTGTTTTATTCTTGTATGGAATGTGATTGAGTGTCGATGGGAAAAACTACTCCCTGAAGGCATACAGAAAGTTAGATAGATAGATAAATTCTTTATTGTACACCAAAAATAAAAAAATTACACAGAAACTTAAAATTATTAGGGTGTCACAATGGGCGGTCTTATCGCTAAAAGCTAAGACAAGTTATGACTATATCGGGGATAAATAACCCTGTATGTGTGAATTTAGGTGTCTTCAAGGCTAGAGTGATTAGGCTCTTAATAGTGCAATCAACGATTGCATCGCTTTAACCGATGGATGCGAGACGCACAGGATCGTTCGTTGTGGCGAGACTTGGGGGAGGCCTATGTCCAACAGTGGACGTATATCGGCTGAAATGATGATGATGATGATGATCATGCAACGGAGCGATGTCGTTTTGTCTATGCGATGCCGTAACGCGCTGTTGAGGCTTCGCCCAAATTCCCTAAACCAGTGTAAACCAGTAACTAGGATCATTGTTCATAACACAACAAAGGAAAGAAAACCTACTAAATATTTGGCCGCACATAAATACTGTATAGAGGGTGTTACAAATAGCTCATGTTGTATTATTCGTCCGTTCGCCTCTAGTTGTGGCCGGCTAACGAATCAGAATAAAGCATCCTTTTCTATTATTTAGGGGTAATCCGCGGTCTGGAGGAATGGGGGTCTTTAGGAAGGACGATACGATTTTTTTTATGGTGGGCAAAAATCATCCAATAATCATAAAAAAGGGGGCGACAACCCCCGCTCTTGGGCGGAGCAGGTGATAGTGTCAGACTCTTACTGACTAAAAACTCACCCCGTTCCTTCTAGCCTTCATACCGGGCTCGAGTTTCCTTTCGGATAACCCTGGCCCCAGTATCGACCCAGCTGGGCCCCTGCAGGACGATACGATTTGGATACGACGTGCATCATCATCAGTTCAGCTGAAAAATGTCCACTGTTGGACATAGGCCTCCCCCAAGATTCACAACATCGATCGTAATCCCACGACTCTCACCAGCCAAGTTACAACCGTTTCGCTTGCGTCGAACGCTTCGATTTGACCTTGCCGCCAATTATTTTGTTCTGACCACGTGACTGAGCGTTGAGATGACATTCTCGTACATTTGAAGCTTTCTACTAGCGCTAACTATTGCAGATTAGCAACTTGGCTAGGGGTACTACAGGTCATCAGTTAATCTTGTGGGAGGCCTTCCAACAGCTTAGACAAAATTATTATGCATTGTACCATCGCGGTTTTATCTGCCTGATCATTTAAAAAGTTCCTGCGGCGCGGCGCCAAACCCAAACGCTTTGAAATTTTCGATTCGAGTACAGGCAATTATGAACTTAGTGTTGGTAAGGCGGGAGTGTTTCTGATGGTACAAATCATCAATAACTGAGTAGTCGGAAAAAGATATTTAAATAGATAAATGAAGCTTTCGTCCATGTCTTTACTTATCAGTCCCGCCGGTTGCAGCGCAATTTTCTAGCCTACAGCCTTCATCGATTATCGATCGATCGGCTATCCAACACTAAACATTTTTTCAACTCAAACCAGTTGTTTCTGTGATAAACACTATCAAACAAACAAACTTTTCAGCTTCAAAGTAGAACTAAATTAGAACGACGCACACGTGGGCCACGTACGCCGATCTGGGCGCATCGGTCTCCATACATTTTATATGGAAACAAGACTTGTAGAGCTACACTTGACGCCACGCGACGTCGTTCTACGTACAAATCAGGCGTGTTACACGTGTGCGTCGGTCTAATGTAGTTCTAGCTTCAAGGTAGAACTATACTGTTCACACGCAGCCCCACACGTCGATCTGGACGCGTCGGTTTCTATACATTTTATATAGAAACTAGACTTGTAGAGCTACACTTGACGCCACGCGACGTCGTTCTACGTACAAATCAGGCGTGTTACACATGTGCGTCGTTCTAATTTAGTTCTAGCTAATCTAGCTTTATAATACTTGTACAGACTGACACGACGTATCGTTAAGCGTCGGTCCTATCTAGTCGTCCACTATAAAACAGCCCATCCGACCGCACGGTTGAGCAAAATTATTATTAAACACACAATACACACTTTTCTCGGGCGCGGTCGGTCGTTAAATAAATTAGCCACTACCCTGTAGGGTGGCTAGCGGCACACCGGTGGGTGCTTTTGCATTTTTGAGTACTAAACAATACTAAACATATTTAGGGAAGGATGTTAACGTTGTAGATACAAAATAATTCATGAGGAACACCGTTTTTGTAGTAGACACGTCAAAAAAATTGCGAGCAAGAAAAAAAGTAATGTGAAAAAAAGCTTCATATCTGGATGATTGCGAGTCAGACTTGCACACAAAGGGTTCCGTACTTCAGTATTTAAATCGAGCAAAGAAACGCTGGAAAAGTTTTCAATGAAAATATTTTTTTAATAGCAAGCTTTTATAGCGCAGTAGGTATATAAGACAGATGGTCGATGGGGACGAAAGGTTCTGGAGTGGCGACCACGTACCGGAGGACGCAGCGTTGGAAGGCCTCCAACAAGGTGGACCGACGACCTGATCAGGGTCGCGGGAATGCGGTTGATGCGAGACGCACAGGACCATCCGTTGTGGCGACACTTAGAAAGGCCAGCAGTCCAGGTCCAGCAGTGGACGTCTTTCGGCTGAAATGATGATGATGATGATTGACCACTAGCAAAAAGATCAGCCTATCTGAAAAACCATTAAGTAGGTACTAAAAAATCTTCGAGATTTTCTATCTTCGGCCAAATTTCTGAAGTATCCTCCAAATTAATTACTATCTTGATCGATGGACCCCAGACCGATTGTTCTGAGAAATTTCACAGTCCTTTTGTCGGTAGAACCTTCACATCGTGCGGTAAGATACTGCACGTGTCCGATTGAGCACACGGTTCAATGGGCTGGACTGATGTATCTTATAGGTATTGGGGCATCCTTGAAGTGTCTGTATTGGAACATAATCAAGACTTTCGCTAAGTAAGTGATTTTGAAGACTTTGTTATTTTAATGTGTTTATTTTTGTTTAATATTCTTTACTTTTTTTACTATTGATAGATCCGCGTTTGTCCTCTATCTCACCTGATGGTAAGTGATAATGTAGGCGACGATGGATCACGCTTGCCTAGAAGTAAAATATTCATTCTTTTTTATGGCGGGGAAAATCATCCAATGACAACTCCCGCTCTTGGGCGGAGCGGGAGATAGTGTCAGACTCTTACTGAATAAAAACCCACCGCGTTCCTTCGTTCCTTCATACCGGAGCTTGAGCTACTTTTCGGACTAAGCCTGGCCCCAGAAATATTCACTCTTGACTTAAAGACTCTTAGGGTGTAGATATCAGGATTCACAGACTACAGCAGAGAATTCCACATCTTAGTTGTACTTATTAAACCACAAATAACAATAATAAAAATTCTTTTTCTGAAACTGCGTTTTTTTTTTCTCTCGACGGGGAAAATCATCATTGACGAAACCCGCTCTTGGGTGGAGCGGGAGACAGTGTCAGAGTCTTACTGACTAAAAACCCCGCGCCGTTCCTTCTAGCCTTCATACCGGGGCTCTAGTTTCCTTTCGGATGACCCCGACCCCGGTAGGCTTCGACCCAGATGGGCCCCTCCTGTTTCTGAAACTGCGTCGAAATCTACACTAATATTACTAAGAGGTAATTTTTATTTGTTTGTTGGAGATAATCTCTGAAAGTACTGGTCCCTTTGCTAAGATTATTTCACCGATAGATAGCGAGCTTTGCTATGTGTGCGTTGCTGGAGCGCGCTTTGTATGTAGATTGACTTCTGTACCTATTTTGTGCCTGTGGGTACAGCTAGCAATGTTATCTTACTGAATCAAAACCTACCTACCTAAGTACTTCCTAAAAGAAATGTCGGTAACGATTGAAACCGATGACCTAACTAAAATTGGTACTGCGTGTGATGGACACCAGGAAACGGCTTCGTTTTGCAGTGATTGATTGTTGGCGCACGATACTCGGCGTTTGTCTCGGGCATCCAATGAACGCAATCGGTTTAGGTGTGGTCCAAGTTACGGGAGAGAGCGGGTAAAGAGTAACATCGATCTTAAAATGACCTGTTAAAATGTAAAGCGTGTGAGCGAGAAAAAGGGAGCTACATCCTGTAGTGGACGCACTGACACAAGGGTAAATTGTTGACTGGCTTGTTGGTTTAGTGGTTAGTGGCCTTGATTGCTAGGCCGGAGGTCGTGGGTTCGATTCCTACCCAGGACAAATGTTTGTGTGTTGAGCACGATCATTTGTTCTGTGTCTGGGTGTAATTTATCAATCATATGTTTGTATTTAGAAATATATAAGTATGTTTATCAGTTGTAACACGTAACACAAGCACTGCTTAGCTTGGGACTAGACAACGTTATGTAGTTGTGGAATATTATATTATTTAAGTCTTCAAGTGGATCGCGTTATACGCGATCTAACAAATTCTTCAGAAAGTAAGTGGCTTATTTTGAGACTGGGAAGCGATGAAGAGTAGCATTTTAGGGGACTGTTTAATGATCGTGACTTTTACGACATTTAAATCTACATAATATATTGTGTAGCTAACGAGCAGTGGCGTAGTTAGGTGTCCAACGCAATGGCCCTGGAGCATAAAAAACTGGGGGCCCCGTTTTCATCATCAAATAACTTGTGTGTGTTTCCTAATAGATAAAACCTAAGGGTCTTTAAGTTAAGAGTGAACAGGTTACTTCTAGGCAAGCGTGCTCCATCGTCGGCCACATCATCATTTACCATCAGGTGAGATAGTGGTCAAATGTGCCTATCAATAAAAAAAAACTTTTGCTTGAGTGGAACGGAAACGAGCTTTTTACTGACTAAACCGAATTATCATAATTAGTGTTGTCACCTCTTTTATTTAGATTCCAAAGGTGGGAAAATTTTTCGTTAGAGAGTAGAGTGTATAAGAGATTTCTTCATCAGGTTTTGGGGGCTCATCGAGCCAGAGGGCCCTGAGGCACTGCCCCTCCTAGCCATTTGGTAACTACGCCTGTCACTCAAAACTTGTACCAGACATACCATCGGGCTGTTTCTCGTCGTTGTCAAAAATAGCAGTCGGTTTAATTGTGAACTATTCCTGTCCGAGCGTGTTCGATACGCACTCGATACACATATCGAACGCTCTCACTTTTATCGGCGTTTGATTTACAGTTTGCTTTCTGTTTTATTGTTGCGATTACAGCTTTTTTTAACATGTGTTTGTTGTCTTTTTTATAAACGGTTTAGCAAAAATATGTGGACACATGAAATACTGCTTCTGACCATATAAATGAACGTATTTTTTTAACGAAAGTCATAGTGTGTAGTCTCTGCTTCTCTACTTCTAGCATAGCATAATCGACCTTATAATGTTCCCACTGCTGGAACTCGGCGCTCCTATCTAGAAGAGGGAATGGGCCGTAATCCACCACACGGGCCCAGTGCGGGTTGGGGAATGTTACATATCTTCGAATTTTTGGTTTTAGAACATGCCGATTTCCTCACGATGTTTTCCTTCACCGTTTTGAGAGCAGTGGTGATGATATAAATTACACAAAGTAATGCATCTGGTTGGGTTTGAGCCCGCGACCTACAACTCGTAAGTCGGGGCCGTTACCACTCGGCCACCACTGCTCCAAGAATGCCTTACTACCAAATTACTCAGATCATGTCAGGGCCAGTTTCTACCGTAACCAGATACTGAATAAATATCTGTATTGTCTGGTCTAGCTATAAATAAATCTAGTTATTAAAGTCACATAGGAACTAAGCGTGCTCCATCGTCGACCACATCATCGCTTACCATCAGGGGGAAAATCATCTTTGACAAAACCCGCTCTTGGGTGGAGCGGGAGATAGTGTCAGACTCTTACTGACTAAAAACGCCGCGCCGTTCCTTCTAGCCTTCATACCGGGGCACGAGCTCCCTTTCGGACAACCCTGTCCCCAGTAGTGTCCCCAGTGGGCTTCGGCCCAGCTGGGCCCCACCTGCTGCTGACAACTCCTTGAGGCGCGCGGGAACAGTGCGCGCCGTCGACGTCTTAGACTCAGTCCATTACCGGACGATCGGACAGCAAGCTACCCATGGCTCGCCGTTCGCGAGCCCGCGTCCTACGGTGGCCGGAAATCGGGATCGGAATCCCGGCGACGTCGGCGAGGGCGCCGTTGCTTGATGCGGTCGGCCTCCTCCTTTGCAAGCATTACTGCTTCGCAGAAGGAGGCGACCGCCTGCCATTCCTCCTCGCTCCGGACCATGGCCTCGACCAGGGCCCGGCGCGAGAGGTCTCCGCCGCCGATCGCCCCCACGAGGGCACGGCGATGCTCCGCGCAGGCAGGGCACACCTCGACGGTGTACTCCACCGTATCCTCCGGGCGTTGCGCGCAGTGGCGACACCATGGCGTCTCTTCCGCTTGAATCCGATGCAGGAACCTCCCAAACTTGCCATGTCCGGTGAGGACCTGCGTCATGCGGAAGGTAAGGACGCCGTGAGGTCTTTCCAGCCACGCCTCAAAGAGAGGACTTACCGCCATAATCGTGGCGTGCCCAAGGTGAGACGGTGGTCAAACGCGAGCAATTGATAGAATAATAAAAAAAAAGCTACGTAATTCTGCATCATGCGATTACAGTTCTCCACGTGAATTAATCATACACAACATCCCGAAATCAACTCTCGGCCAGTTGCTCAGATTAGACAAAACTTTCGTCTGGTCGGAGGATCTTTCCTTTTCAACGAAGGTGTTTGGGACTTACATACACTCTATTCCGCATAGCTTTAATTCTTCTTCTTCTGCCTCGCCTTTATCCCGTTATGCGGGGTCGGGTTTCCCAATCATGCGACGCCATTTATGCCTAACTCGAAAGTCTTGTTCGTGAAGTCCCAATACTTTCATGTCCGGTATACCTTTAAATATTAACCGATATTCCAAGATCCATACATTCTAGCTTACAAACTGTATTTATTGAATGCAATAAGATAAATAATGTGCAAAATGTAAGCATTTATTTTCCTTGTAAAACTGAACAGCTGTTGCCATTTCAATACCGCTAGAGCCGCTTAAAAATACCGCAACACCATTTGTCGTTTAGACTTTATAACGAATACAAAATATTACTTTATTTTCATTCTCCACTACAATACGTGCTAGCTGACGACAAATATAAATGTCTTTTTAAACGTAGGTACGCTCAACAATTCGCTACACAGTAGCATAATTACAGAAGGTCAAGTCTGTACAGCGAGTCTTCACGTAAATCGAGTACACGAGCACTCGCGAGCGGCATTTGTTTGAAATCGCCTTAAAAGTGTCGTGATTAGATCTTAGAATTGATGACTTCATGAAGTGATTGGCCATATCATGAAATGGTGCTATTTCAGCTATACACATAATTATTTCATGATATGGTCAAACATGATTGATCATATCGTAAAATAGCTATTTAGTTACATTGCCCATTACGTGGAGTCCACTATATCTTAATGTTTCTACTATAAAATACGTTTTTGTTCCATCAAAATACTAATTTAGCACTAAAATATGCCACCCAAAAGACTGGATGGTAAGAAAAATAAGTTCGAAGGAGATGACGGGGACTGTGCTTATTCGCTTCGCGCGCTCACTAAACCCCGTCATCTACTTCTAATCTAACCGGTCCGAGTCGTGGTGCCCCAAGGTTCAACTTTATTAGTAATTTGGTGTACCTACAATAAGTAATTTTAGTGAAGACTAACATTTTTGATGCACAGAAATCTTACTAAAAATGGATATGGCCAAACCTGGCGCTTATATCATCAAACGCTTAAACTATCTGGCCTATTTTAGTTAGCCATATCATGAAGTGATCAATTCTAAGATCTGGCAACGCCATGTGCGTGCACTTGTCTGTGCTCGTTGTACAGAGTTGACCTTCTGTGCGATTACTGTACTGTAGTACCCAGGTTGATTTACTGAGGACACGAGGAGACACGGCTTAGTTTTTTGTTATTACAAGATTTTCGAGTGACGCGTGTTCTTAATTATGTTATTTTTGGAAGTGTGAGTGTGGTCGGGATTATAATGCGATGTGTCAACGAGAGATCTCGTGGGTTAGGTTCGGTTTGCAAATTCCGAAGCTGTTGCAAGGTTAATTTTACTAGAGTCGGGGATTATAAAATGCTTACACATTATGTTGTATACTTGTAAATTTCCCGTATCCATCGGATTCCTGCAACCTTCATCAGGTCATCGGTCTACCTTGTAGAAGGCTTTTCGACGTTTAAAGCGTGCTAAGCGAACGCCACTCCAGAACCTTTCACCCCAACGGCCATCTGTTCTGCGAGGAATGTGCTCTGCCCATTACCAACCTAAACACCGCAAAGTTTTGGTCGTTTTAATCCACTGGAGGGTTGATCCGATACATTTTCTTAAAGAAATTAATTTCGTACATGCGTAAATTGATACGAGTTTTAAAAGACTTTATTTTTTAATTTTGTCGTTACAAATCGATCGAGTTCCGGATCGACCCTAAAAACGATCAAAATTTAGCGGTACAGGTGAAAAAACTTAATAAAATTCTTCGTTTCATAGGCTACCATATAGCACTTCCCTTAAGGGTTAACATTAGCAACCCAGTGCTGGGCACGCCACAATTATGGCGGTAAGTCCCCTCTTTGAGGCGTGGCTGGAAAGACCTCACGGCGTCCTTACCTTCCGCATGACGCAGGTCCTCACCGGACATGGCAAGTTCGGGAGGTTCCTGCATCGGATTCGAGCGGAAGAGACGCCCGGGTGCCGCCACTGTGCGGAACGCCCGGAGGACACGGTGGAGCACACAGTAGAGGTGTGCCCTGCTTGGGCGGAGCACCGCCGTGCCCTCGTGGGGGCGATCGGCGGCGGAGACCTCTCGCGCCGGGCCTTGGTTCAGGCCATGGTCCGGAGCGAGGAGAAGTGGCAGGCGGTCGCCTCCTTCTGCGAAGCAGTAATGCTAGCAAAGGAGGAGGCAGACCGCATCAGGCAACGGCGCCCCCGCCGCCGCCGCCGGGATTCCGATCCCGATTTCCGGCCACCGTAGACGCTGGCTCGCGGACGGCGAGCCATGGGTAGCTCGCTGTCCGATCGTCCGGTAATTGTCCGGACCGAGCCAAGGCGTCGACGGCGCGCACTGTTCCCGCGCGCCTCAAGGAGTTGTCAGCAACAGGAGGGGCCCATCTGGGTCGAAGCCTACCGGGGTCGGGGTTATCCGAAAGGAAACTAGAGCCCCGGTATGAAGGCTAGAAGGAACGGCGCGGGGTTTTTAGTCAGTAAGACTCTGACACTGTCTCCCGCTCCACCCAAGAGCGGGTTTCGTCAATGATGATTTTCCCCGTCGACAGAAAAAAAAAAGGGTTAACATTTTAATTTCGTTCACTCAGTCAATCGTAACATCAATGATCATAACCCACACAGCGGTTACACCCTCAATAGCAAAACACTAGACTAGACAGCTAGTACAGTAAAATTATAGTGAAACCCTAGCTATTCTAGCTAACAGCACATATCACGACACGCGAGCTTGTCAGAAGCCAGTGAGCGTCTCGCCGTGACATTAGCGGACGCTTCTCTCGAGAGATCAACGTGGGACAAGTTATAGGCGGAGGCGAGACTGGATGCTCAGTGAGTAAAATCCTAGCTATTGTAGCTTACAGCACATATCACGACACGCAAGCTGGTCAGAAGTGAGAGAGCGTCTCGCCGTGACATTAGCGGACGCTTCATAATTTATCCAAATGTGCACTACTGCCGAACTAACACAAGACGAAAAAAGAGTAGAGAGTGTAAATATTACCTGATATTTTAATCCCACTTAGAACGTTATTTAGGCCGGCCGTTCAATGTTAAGACAAATATACTCGTAACAAAGCAGGATGAAGCGAGAAAAATCTCATAGGTACGAAATATTAAGTTCTCTAACTAAATTATTTTTAATGCATGATGAAAGACTTTGATTATTTTGCATCTCGATGCAGAGTTTAAATTTCCAAATATACGCTTCTATTATTTTTGAGGTGCAAAACACCATTTGTATTAATTCTAGTGTCATTGTCTACAAGTTTTTAAAGTTCATAAAAATACCTTTGTAGTACTGCCACCAGGAAATAGACTATGTAAGGGTCTTTTTAATATTTTTTCACAAAATTTTCAGAATTTATCAAAATGGAGTCCAGGCTAGATCAGAGCGCGTGCGCGAAAGAGAGTCGTTTGTTTATTTTTTAAGAGAGATCGGGGTGCAGGTGCGAGGCGCGGGCTGTGAGACGTTGCCATTGGGTTGGAGCAACCTAACAACAATGTTAAGGAAAGGCCATACTACTGGCTATGTTAATTCAAACCGCTATCTCTTATAACTTGGCCCAACGGAACCATAAGCTGCGCGTTTATTGTGCTCCAAGACAGAGTTCGGATGGGATTTCAAGATTCACGCCGCATCGCCTCCTTTTATAAAAACATATAGTGTGCACTCGACTCACGCTGCATTGCCTTTGCTTCTAAAGCTCTGTATACACGAGCAATTTTTAGAGGGTACGTCGCTAGGCAATTGTTTTTTTTAGCTTATTCTGTTCCACTGCTGGGCCAAGGCCTCCCCCAACTTCTTTCAGGTAATCTTTTCTTGGGCCCACTTCGAACCAGTCCTTGCGGTAGGCGTCTAGATCGTCTCGCCACCTCTTCTCAGGTCGACCTCAGCGGCGTCGTCGTCATCTTCAGGTACCCACTTTGTGGAGACTCTTGCCCAACGGTCAGCGTGCATGCGGCTGATGTGACCCGCTCCTCAAATGCTTGGTCGACGAATATAGAAAGAAAACTGTTTACTAACCCGGAATGTGGGATGAATCTTATCGAAAGGACTGGCCTCCACAAGTAGAAACTGAATTGGTTCTCTACAACTTTTTTGCTCCGCTACGGTTGGCGGAGAGAATTTCACACTATTTCTTGCTCCATCTAGAGCGAGAACAGTTATTAGATGATTTCCTAGCCTCAAAAAATGAGAGTATAAACGTTTAGGCAATATTATTATCATCACCATCATCTTCGTGTCAGTGCAATATGTTTTTTTTTTCCATTCTGTCCTGTCACTCGTCCCGGTATTACTAACTCCCTTTTCTTTCATATCACTTAAGCAATTTATTATACTTCTAACAAAATTACACGAAATGCGATATTTCTAACCCCTTACCCTTTTACTTTAATTCTTACAAATTGCTACGGGTTCTTTATAAATTATATTGTTGCTAACAGTTGCACGTCAGTACAATGCGTTCCAAATGAGAATAGGATCGATTTTTTGTTGTGACGTCACGATTTACTGTCAAATCGAGGAAAGAAATTTTGAAACTTTAACTATTTATTTTACGAAAAATTTAATTTATTTACGAACTGTGAACGAAAAAAGTTTAATCAGAATTCAGTTCTTAAATTTTACTCATCTCCAAGTTCCTCAATTTTGACCAAATTTCTTAGATTTGACAGTAAATCGTGACGTCACAACAAAAAATCGATGCTATTCTCATTTGGAACGCACAGTATAGCTAAATACAGAGTGGTATATTTGGCAACGAAAGCAAAAATTACTTCTTATTATGACATGATTGCCTGAATGAGCTACTTAAGTTGTCCGTGTGTAGCGGCCTTAAATAGCATATACTATGGCATACACAAGTGTTGAAATATGTACAGTAGTGTTCTTTGGGGAATGTTATTCTGACTTTATATTTGTTGAGTTTTAATTTTATTTCTTAGCTAGTGAAGTTGTTTTGTGAAAAGTTCGATGCATCTTGGTTGAAGAGATGGCTTCTTAGATTGGATTTCTATTGCTTTTTTTTATTTGAAGTGAAATATCATTAAATAAATTCTCCCGCTTTGGATGGAACGAGAGGTCGTATTAGATTTTTACCGACTAAAATCCACCTGCATTCGTTCGGATGCCCTTAGCGGTCCAGGAACGCGAAATATTTTTTAAATGGATTGTGAGCGTTAAAACTAGTTTCATCGTCAATAAGTAAGTACAAACACAGAAAAGATGAAAGAGGTTAGAATGGTCTTGTGGGCGGGGCAAGCGTGCTTCAAAATATGATTAAGCTCATAATTGACACAACCAATAGCAAACTTGCGATCTAGGCGTGCGTGGTCTGTTAGTTGCGTAATGCGCGTTCGTATTGGTGTATTGCCTGTAGTGGAGTTAAAGGGAGGGAGACAAGCGGCGACACTCGTAGTACAAATCGGAAAGTATTTCCTCTCTAACCTCTTTCTTTTTTTCTGTGGGTATAAATGAGACATCCAAGAGAAAATACTCATTAGAATTAATCAATAATTCACAACAAATTACATACAATTCATTTATGTTTACGTCCCCAAATTAGACACAAAATTACCTCTACAACGCAATGGAATGGCAAAACGAAGTATTAAAAACGCAAAATAATACGCAAATAACAATGATTGTAACCGTAACGTATCATTAATCTGAAATACGGCGTATCATTACAGTCGGATTAATACGAGCGTTTTTACCACCGAGTAAGTAATGAATGGAGTACTAACATCAAGTTAAAGTTGTTGTTATGTTCGTCAATGCTGAGGTGAGGAGATGCACAATCGGCGCATTCTGTATTTTTGTTCTTTTTTCGTTATGCTGTGTCTGTCCAGAATAAACTTATTTATATTCAAAGTAAACCATCAACTTAAATGGTCCTAATTTTTACAGAAGTGATGCCGTGACGGGTGGCAGGACAAAATGACGTAACAAGGGAAGGGAAAAGAAGAATCATGACAGAAGCTACAATTTAACAGCACGCTTTCCCTTGACTTTGTATCATTTGGAGATTGACTGGTACAAAATGTCTTTAGCATAAAGCCGCCTCTGTTAACTAGAGTGTGTAAAGTATTAAATAAATAAAAGTCATATTTGCGACTTCCGTTTTAGTGCGTTGGTTTTTTTTAGCCGTTATCTCACTTGATGGTAAGCGATAATGTGATTAACCATGGCGCACGCTAATCTAGAAGTAACTTATTCACTCTTGAGTTAAAGGAAGGAAACCTGAGAAAAGTTCAAAACTATTAGGAAATACAGATTCCAGCAGGTTTCAGTCCCATTGTTCAATTAAAAGACTATTGCTGGTCTCGTAACAAAGCCAGTACAAACGAAAATATTGTCATAATCTTAACTCACCACGCTTGCCAAACGCAGTAGCTGCATCATATCTATATTGTAACAGAAAAAAGTAGGTTACTACAGCCACATTGACAATTAACCTACTCTTCCAGCACTTGATCACTCCATTCATTCATACTCTGTGTTTTCACCGATTGAGTCGTATTGGCAACTTTCCGAATAAGCGGCCAAAATGATAATTTGTCGTTGCTTCTATATAAATTACGTTTTACAAACACTCTTGAGTGTACAACTGCACTAGTTGTAAATACGTGTTACTTGTGTGAAATCTGTAGCATTAATGGATTTTTTTTTTAAACTGCAATCGACGACGGAATAAAATTGTTTATTTTTGTGTGCGAGTAGAAATATGTATTTACGGAACGAATATATTTTTATACCCCGACGGAAAAATTGGTTATTATTAAAGACATTATGATTCTTTCAAAAACGAGTTTGTTGTTGAATTTTTGGAGAAAGCCATTCGTGTAATTGCTGCAAGACGTTCCGATGTGAGGATAAACAAATAAATACAATGAACAAGAACTTTATTACATGTCCCCAAAACTACACACAAAATATCCTTTTCACACACAGAACAATTGAAAGCAATCTCTCTCAACATTAACGGCAGTCAATCCAACTGATTGATAGAGTCCAATCAATCACAACCGAGCTGAGCAAGCCATTTTGAACGAACTAGTGAGCAATTTTGAATGAACTAGTGTAAAAAATCGTGTCACTCATTCGTTCAGTGCGCGATGAGTCGACGTTTTGTGACAAGTGAGTGAAATACTTGAGAACTGATCTGTCTGAATGACTGAAAGACTTAAGAGGGTCCTTCTCCACTCGCTTATCGTAAACATCGAAAATGGTTTAAAAGCTTGTTACTTCATTTAATGCAATCCAACGCGATGTTTGACGAAAAGGCAACGCAAAAAAGAGAGATAACGCCTGGAAACTCTGTTAGTATTCGGTAATTCCGAGATTTACTCGAAAATTTCACAAAACTTGCTCCAGAAAATAGCTGTTTTTTTTTAAACCCTTAAAAGTTTTTGGAAAAAGTTGTCATCATTTAGAATCTTAATAAAATTTGCAAGGTCTCTAGAGGATTACTTTTTTGACTTTTTTAATTTTCAGGCAAATTATGAAGTGTCAAAGTTCATACAAAATAGGACATTTTCAGAGGTTTTTACTGGATTAGTTTTACACAAATTTAGAAATTGGTTTCTTTAGAAACCTAGATAATATCCACAAGATACTGTGTTTCCAAAATATCTAATGAAAAATGTGTAATAACGTCATAATCAGTTATGAGCGGTTGTATGAAAAACAGTGAAAATGTGAGTCGTGATGCACCACCTTAAGTCTAGGTTTTAGAAGTCTGTAGATAAACTGTATAGAGATATCTCTAATCAATAGTGATTTGACAGTTTTCTATTGAGGAGGATTGAGCATTTGCCTGTGCTAAATTAATGTACAAAGGGTTTATATTAAACAAGAACCAATAACCGATAAACAAGTGACAGGTGACAGGACAGCAGTGGTGGCGAAGTGGTAACCAACCAAGCCCCGACTTTCGAGCTGTAGATCGCGGGTTCAAACCCAGCCATGCGCATTACTTTGTGTAATTTATTTCATCACCACTGCTCTCAAAACGGTGAAGGAAAACATCGGGAGAAAACGTATGTCCTAGAACCAAAATTTCAAAGAGATGTGAATGATGTATATGGAAGTAGAACAGTAATTTGTTTACTGTTCTGTACGTGGGTGAAAATGCAGAAGCAGAGCGGGAGGTCGTGTCAGACTTTCACTGACTATAGGCTCTGTCTGTTTATATATATGCGTACTGAGTCCACGGGTTACTTTGCGTTCTAGGATCACGGGCAGAAAAATACCGCCATTTTCAAACCAAAAATTGTCGCGTATAAATCGCCAATCAATTCCACTCATTACCATTCCTAATAAGGTTATTTCATCTAAAATATTCCGTAAAGGAAATCTAATAAAGAGGAAAGAATTATTAGAATATTAGAAACGCAGCTTTGAGAATCAGTATGATAAATACATTTTAATATTCAGAATATATTAGCACCATCGGCGAGGAAATTAGATTGCCCAGTTTTTTTTCTTACCTTTTAAATGTGTTTTCATCGCTGTGGTTCTCAAAGTGGGGCATTAATTTTGCAGGTATTGGAAAATGGGGTATGGAATTGGGTGGAAGTTTAATTTTAAAGTATATCTATGAATAGGGAAAAAAGCGTTATTTTATTCGCTTATGACGGTTCATTAATATACGTATCTTATATAATGTTATCCAAGGTTTTTTTTTGGTGGAAAAAAATCATCAACAACAACCCCGCTCTTGGGTGCAGCGGGTGATAGTGTCAGACTCTTACTGACTAAAAACCTACCCCGTTCCTTCTAGCCTGCATACCGGGGCTCCAGCGCCCTTTCGGATAACCCTAGCCCCAGTAGTCTTCGACCCAGCTTGGCCCCTCCTGTTGCTGACAACACGTTGAGGCGCGCGGGAACAGTGCGCGCCATCGATGTCTTTGGGTCGGTCCGGACAGTTACCGGACGGTCGGACAGCGAGCTACCCATGGCTCGCCGTCCGCGAGCCCGTGATGTTATCTACGGTAACGTTTTCTTTGCGTGATCGCGTCAGAAAAGAAGTTGCCCGCAGGAGAACTAAGGGTATCGAAGATTCGCCAAACTTAGCTGGTAGTGGGCAGGGTGGATTGCTCGGAGAACAGATGGTCGTTGTGACCTGGTGAGGGTCGCAATAATCTAATATGCGAGAGGCACCGGACCGTTCATTTCGGCGACACTTGGGGGAGGCCTGTGTCCAACAAAGGAGGTCTTTCAGCTGAAATAATGGTGCGATGAGATAATATTAAAGACAATTTCTCCTTATTAACTACTAGTTTTACGACTATGTATTTAAGAAAGGCTACAAGGACTTCAATAACCATTTTATAATTACCAGTCTATCTAATATCAATAGAATTTCAAATAATTTCATGAATAGTCTAGTCTAGACTAATATTATTAACTCAACGATACTCCAATAAAGATGACAACTTATTAATTCATGAAACATCTTTAAACATTTACTTTTTGACGATGTCATTTTAATTTACGCCCTCAAAGTAAATGTCATTTTCATTTGCTCTGCCTTTTCTAAACTAAATATAATGGCGTCTACCATTCCAGTGTAACATGAAATGCTGATTACTATTGTTTAACTTTATTGCATTTATTCAACAATAATATCTATCTCGGCCAATCGCTGGAAAGGCTGGGATCACGAGTAAATGGGGCATAAAATGTATGGAGACCAACGTCACAAAATATAGGTATAGGTACAAAAGTCAATCTACATATAAAGTGCACTCGAGCAACGCACACATAGACACCACTCACGGACACGGTATCTGAGAGTGCCTCGGTCCGCTCGTCGAACAGTTCCGGCTTAAACGCTCATTAGTGTGCGTCCACAAAGCGTAGGTATAAAAAGTGAAGTACATACATGAGATTGTCTTCTGTACCTATCTATTTTGTGCCAACGCGAGCTCAATGTATTTCTACTTTCACCCGCCATCACAAAGATGACCCCAAACAAAAACAACGTCACACACACTTGCAAAACTTCACAACACGTTCCTTCTCAAAATTGCATACAAAATACCCCTTATCATAAGCCTTGCTAATTTAATCTCAAATTGGTGACAATAAATATTAAAACGCTGTGCGTGCTATGTCATAACGTCACGGGGGACGCATGTGACGTCATTTGGGGGTCGTATTTTGTAAGTTTGAGATACGCTGGGGATACAATGTTGTGATTATACGTGAAAGAGGACAGGCTTTGAAATTAAATTATGTATGTTTTTTTTTTTCTATAAAATTATTTAATTTGTTAAATTATGACTTCTGCGGATTAAAGATATGGTTTGAGCTGCCTACTCTTTGTTTAAGAAAGCAACTAAATAAAGACTTTCTTGTCTTTTTTTGAGGTGAAAAACCATCCAATGACTTCTCCCAGAAAGGAGCGGGAGTTGTCTAACTTTTACTGACTAACCATACCTGTGCCGATCAGTTGCCCTTAGAGTTCCAGAGCCACGGTAACTTTTTCACTTTCCGAGGTCGAAACAGATCTCGTTGTCCGAACGTCCAGTAACTGTTCGGACTTAGCCCAAGTCGTCGACGGCGCGCACTGTTCCCGCGCGCTTCAAGGAGTTGTCAGCAACAGCTGAGGCCCACCTGGGTCAAAGCCAACTGGGGCCAGGGTTAGTTTCGAGCGGTAGCTCAGCTCGGTACGAAGGCACGAAGAAACGAGGTGAGTTTTTAGTCAGTAAAAGTGTGACACTATCTCATTCCCAAGAGCTTGGGGTTGTTATTGGATGATTTTCCCACCCTAAAAAAAAAGGTCGAAACAGATGTGTGTCGAAAAGGGAGAGAGAATTGGCTGATAAATTCAATTAGTTAGTACTATTCTCATAGCATATCTCGTTGAATTCTATATATATTTTGACACACAGACAGACTGACATCCTGCTGTCTATTAGTTTAACAAACTGAGAGGTGCATTAATAAACGATTCGTGTGGATCATGATGCTTCTGTTTCAAATGGGACTTTGATTTGCTCTTTAATCTTGGTGTCTATTTGTGGACTAGTGTTTCGAGCTGTGAACACATCGCTGCATCGGATCAACGCAGAACGGATGAAATGACGACAGGTCACGGGAACAACTTGTGACCCACGGATGCCCCTCAAGTTAAAGGGTAAAATCTAAAGTCCGTGATAAGGCCGGTTGTACTGTATGGATCACAATGTTGGGCTGTGAAAAAGACGGATGAAAAAAGATTACATGTAGCGGAGATGAGACTGCTAAAATGGATGTGTGGTGTGAAAAAGTAGCGCCGGTGACAGAAAAGTTGAAAAGGAATCGTTTGTCTTGGTATGGTCATGTAAAAAGGAGAGATGAAACGCATGTTGCTAAAAGAGTTATGAATTTACATGTGGATGGATGGAAAGAGAGAGGGAGGCCAAAGAAAAGATGGATGGATTGTGTGAGAAGTGATATGAATGAAAAGGGAGTTAGTGATAGCGTGACGAGCGACAGGACAGAATGGAAGAAAAAAACCTGTTGCGCCAACCCCAAATAAAACGGGATAAGGGCAGGAAGATGATGATGTTTCGAGCTGTGAATCAGTGTTTGGTAACTTTACATTCTCCCCAGGGATGTATCCTAAGAGGCGGTATACAGAGGCAGTTAAGGGGTGGGCTTTTAAAAAGTCACAGGGCCCCCTTCAGTCTGCTGATGGTGATCACCATGGTGGTTTTAGAGAGGTAAAAACTGAACAATCTCTGGTCTTTTCTTTAAGTATAATTTATTTCATCACCAATGCTCTCAAAAACAGTGAAGTTGAAAACGTCGTGAGAAAATAGGAATGTTCGGAGCGAAAACGTGTTCACAAATAGTTTAATGAACATAAAACTTGTCACTGACCTGCACAATGCAAAAATCTTTTTGGTTGTGAAAGCAAAAAAAAAATTTCGTAGTTTTCCTTGGTGCTTTCAACTTAAGGTGTAGCTATCAAGAAATACAGACTCCAGCAGAGAATTTTACTGATTCTAATTCAATTTGTTGGTCTTCGACAATTTAGTAGTGATAACAAGACCACTTCGACCCACCCGAAACGGGCAATCAAACCCGAAAACCAAACAACCAAAAAATCCAAACAACCAAACCCGCATTGGGCCCACATGGTGGATTACGGCCCATTCACTCTTCTTGAGAGAAGGCTTGAGTCCCAGCAGTGGGAACAGTATAAGGCTTGTCTTCTTCTCGTGTTGATCTGATTTAAAGTACGATCAATATTTAGCCACCTGGACAGTTCTGCCGTTGGCCTCGTATGAATCATGGGAGGTGCTGGTAGTTGTATTTGCTGAGCAGGTAAGGAGGTGATGATATGAGGAGATGTGAAGGGGTTCCTATTATATTATTTATTGTTTAACCAGCCCACTCTAAACGACACCTTCCATTGTTAAAAAAGATTTCACACACATCCCATCTTCGCACACTCTTCTAAAACTTCCCAGGTAAAAATCTCCCCAATTTCTTCACAAAATCCTTCAACCAATTTCTACAAATGTTTCCTTAACAAATCGGCACGTCATCGCTAAAATGTTATACGTTCAAGCAAGTCATGTTGGGGATCGCTTGACCTCACCGTGTAATATTAGTACCGCAAAATGTGATTCTATATTTTTATACCTTTATGTATTTATTGCCTGAATTATATGCTTCGTCATTTCTTTTGTATAGGTAAAGAATGGTATGTGTAAATTATATCAAGAGTTACCAAAATTAGGCTTTAAATGGGTGCTAATTAAAAAGTATTTTTTAGCAATATGTAGCCTCTAAAATCAACATTGCCTTCTAAATTACTAAGTTCATCATCATCATTTCAGCCAAAAGACGTCCACTGTTGGACATAGGCCTCCCTCAAGTGTCGCCACAATGAACGGTCCTGTGCGTCTCGCATCCATCGGATTCCCGCAACCCTTACCAGGTCATCGGCCCACTTGTAGGAGGCCTCCAACGCTACATCTTCCGGTACGGTAATTATTAAGTTAAACACAATTAACTAGCGTTCGGATGATACTACTTAAGCCACTGGTTGTCTTCTATGTAAGCCACTTTCTGGGTGTTAAAAAAAAAAACATAACCACAAAGGCTAAGGCGCGAGCAAAGCGGAGCTCCCACCTTAGCTTTCCAACCTAACCTGTCCGTGTCGGACAGCACAACAATTCCGAGCTAGCTTTCCTTGCTTTTGAACTAAGAATATTTAGTTGGGGTTGTAAAAAAAGATAAAAAACTAGAAAGAAAGAAAAATAATTTATTTGGTACAGCACAAGGCCCAAACACAAATACAAGAAGCAAAATAAAAAATAAAGATAAAAAATAAATTGGTTGTGTGCCTCATGGCTGCACCAAAATAGGTCCAGTTCAGCATGATTGCCAGACAACTAGAAGAAGCAGAAGAAGAAGAAGAAGAAGAAGAAACTATTTTATTTGGCATAAACACTCGTAAATTACACACAATGTAGTAACAGCATGTAGACACTAATTATTATATATAAAGTGCAATATACAACTAGTGTCTGACGCTGGTTTTCAACTGAACCTGTGGTTGAGACCAACTAATTGTCTATTAGACTATAAAAACTACGCAACGGGATAATTACTAAATCATCTCATCCATCATCATTCAATCATCATTCATTCTTGTCATTTTCCCTTTGCTTAATTATAAAATGAGAAGTTTTAATCACGAGGCTTGACTTGTAATTTTACTTTTTCAATTATTTATTTTATTATAACATAGTGTACCTACTTAGTGATTTGACAATTCTTGTACAAAGCCTAGAGTTTGCTGCCAGCAAACCTTAAAAAAAATTGCACGACACCACATAACCGGAACATGTTAAATTATTTACCTAATTCATTATATGGCATAATAAGCAACACACAATAGAGATGATTTTATTGTGATTAAGTCGTAAAAATATTGCCATCTCAGAAACCTGAGTCGTGATCTGATATTATGGCCACGATAATGATATTATGGCGGCAATAAAAACTTATACGTTTTGATATAATACACAATTACTCGCAGAAACTGTTTTTCTTTTTTTATTGATCCGTAAATACTCCTAAAACAAGCTTTTAATGAAAATCGCTTTTTCATAGCAAGCATTTATAGCTTGATATACTTACATATATAATTAATACTCGTCAAGACGAACCATACGAACCCAAACTCGATGGGGTTGTGTCGTTTAACTACCAAGTTCTTATAGCCACCTTCTGGTTCCATCATCAGATCAGCTCCATGTCATAATAATTTTGCATTGTCATCTGATTTACACATGCATGCAAAATTTCAGCTCCATCGGTAACCGAGAATTAGGTTAAGGGGGTCCTTCTCCACTCGCTTATCGTAAACATCGGAAATGGCAAGCTTGTTACTACATTTAATGCAATCCAACGCGATGTTTGACGAAAAGGCAACGCAAAAAAAGAGAGATAACGCCTGGAAACTCTGTTAGTATTCGGTAATTCCGAGATTTACTCGAAAATTTCACAAAACTTGCTCCAGGAAATAGCTGTTTTTTTTAAACCCTTAAAAGTTTTTAGAAAAAGTTTTCATCATTTAGAATCTTAATAAAATTTGCAAGGTCTCTAGAGGCATACTTTTTGACTTTTTTAATTTTTAGGCAAATTATGAAGTGTCAAAGTTCATACAAAATAGGACATTTTTAGAGGTTTTTACTGGATTAGTTTTAGACAAATTTAGAAATTCTTTAGAAACCTAGATAATATCCACAAGATAGGTACTGTGTTTCCAAAATATCTAATGAAAAGTGTGTAATAACGTCATAATCAGTTATGAGCGGTTGTATGAAAAACAGTGAAAATATGAGTCGTGATGCACCACCCATCGGTACAGGTGAAACTAAATAAAATCTTGTAAAATCTGTTAATCCGTTCTTTATAAATATAAATTCGAAAATAATTTTAGCTACTTTTTACATTTGCACGCTTAAAAATCACTAAAACAATTTTGACAAATGATATTTGTTTTGCAAATAGATTTTAAAAAATACACGTCAATTTTTTATCGTCGGTTAAAACTAGATGAGGTCCATGTTTCCTAGCTGACTACCCTGAAAAGAAACAATGAAAAAAAAACTTAGGGGTAAAACGTCTATACAAGAAACATGTCATGGTCAAATCATATGAGAACCATGCAGATTAGAGTCTGAAATGGTAGGAAAAAAACTAAATGACAAATGAGAAGATGATTTTGTATAGAGATAAATTTGATCTCAGACAGAATGTCCCCACAGAATGTCAATCGGGATTTTTTATCCCGGGAAAAAGTTCCTAGAATTTTTGACATCCACGCAAGCAAAGCCACTTGCACAAGCAAGTAGTCTACATCTACACTAATATAATAAAAAGGTAAAGTTTGTTTTTTGTTTGTAGCACTAGGAGGTAATCTCTGAAAGTACTGGTCCGATCGCTGAAATTTTTTCACCAATAAAAAGCTGCTTTATTCCATAGTGACATAGGCTATATTTTATGTATGCGGCCGAAGCTGCGGGCAAAAGCTAGTTCTAAACAATAATAAATCCTAACTTTAATACTAAACCCTCAACGGCTTCAATGAAAGTACAAAAACGGCGGTATTAAAAAGTTTTTGTTAAAAATCGTAGATTTTGTGAATATTCAACAGACAGATGTGATTAATTATATATTTTTTGCGAGAAAAGGGAGTTGATTAATTCTTAGTACGATACTTAAAAATGTTTTACTAAACACCACGGACGTTGAGTTTTTTGAATCAAGTGTTTTACTGGAGAGTTATTATTTTTTAATAAAAAAAAAAAATAATACCTATTTTACTATATAATAATAATATAGTAAAATAGGTAACAAAGCCTTGCCACATTTAACCAAATTAATTTGCTTTTTTTTGTCTAATAAAACATAAAAATTGCATTAATAAATATAATAAAGACGTATGGGTATGTTTGTTACTTCTTCACGCTCAAACGTTTAAACGGATTTGGGTAAAATTTGGCTTTCGGGTAGATCATGATTATGGGGGAATATGTTCTTCATGTTACTAGGCGTTGTCGACGACTCGGGCTCGGTCTGGATGGTTACCAGACAGGACGGCGAGCTACCCATAGCTCGTCGTCCGCAAGCCCGCGCCTACGGCGGCCGGGGATCACCTGTGACTTCCGTCGCTTGAGGCGTCTCAAGTTGTAGCGGCTAGCTCTGAGGATGTACGTTCCCTTACGGCTGCGGTCATCTCCTTCACTAGCATTACTGCTTCGCAGAAGAAGGCGACCGTATCCCATTCCCTTTCATTCGAGACCATGGCCTAAATTAACCCAAGACGTCGACGGCGCGCAGCCTCACGGAGTTGTCAGCAACAGGACTGGCTGTTGCCAGCCCAGCTGGGTCGAAGCCTACTGGGGCCAGGTTTATTCGAAAGGAACTCAAGCCCCGGTATGAAGAGGCTAGAAGGAACGGGGTGGGTTTTTAGTCAGTAAGAGTCTGACACTATCTCCCGTTCCACCCAAGAGCGGGGGTTGTCATTGGATGATTTTTGCCCACCAAAACAAAGAAAAATGGCCTGTATCAAAGCCTGATGCAATAGGTCGCCATCGCAGATCGCCTCCTCATGGGGACACAACGTTTACGATCAAACAGTTATGATTCTACCATTTAACCAAGACAGAGTACACAAAGAAATCTCTCTCGTCGATGTGCACGTTTCCAAATTTTAAAACATAACTTCAACACGACATACAACATACATTTTCACTATTATCGTAAGGAAACATCACAATTTCAAAGCTGGAAAGCCTCATGAAAAGTGCGACCGGAAAACCACAGAGCTTGCAACATCGCTCGTCGTAATCTATACCATAAACTAGGAGCTGGTTGCTGTTCCATTGCTCTCGGAATACTATGTTAGGTCTCCAGTACCGTAGCTAGGCAAGGGCGTTGCACAGAGAGAGTTCCGGAATGGTCTTATAAGAGGAAATGGCGCCCCTTCTATGTGCCTTCTGTGTGCGGAGCGGGAGATAGTGTCAGACTCTTACTGACTAAAAAACCCACCCCGTTCCTACGTTGCCTTTCATACCGCGACCGAGCCTTCCTTTCGGAACTAGACTCTTGGCCCCAGTAGGCTTCGATCCTGCTGGGCCTCTACGGTTGCTGATCCTTGATGCGTGCGGAAACAGTGCACGTCGTCGACGATAAGGGCTCGGTCCGGACGGTTACCGGACGGTCGGACAACGAGCTACCCATTGCAGCCTTGTTGGCTTTTTGTCACAAATCCAAAAACCCGGGGCACTAGAACAATGGCAAAGAAGGAACAGGAGTGGATTTTTAGTCATTTTAGTCAGTAAAAGTCTGACACTATCACCCGCACCGCCCAAGAGCTCATTGACAAGGAATGTCGTTGGACGTCATTGGACGATTTTCCCACCCAAAAAAAGGGGGTCCAGCTTGTCGAAACCTACTGGGGCCATGAGTGATGGCAAAGGAACAGGAGTTTTTAGTCAGTATAAGTCTAGCACGCCCTCCCACTCCACTCAAGAGCGGGGGATGTCATTGGACGATTTTCCTACCTAAAAAAAATAGACCTCGCGTATACGCCTTCACCCACATCGAAATAATTGTTCCACGTTACGCCCCTGTAGGTCTTAGTTTAATAACACACATATGTTCAGACTCAAGTATTTTACTGTTATGTTAGAAATGTAAGACGTTTTCAGTCCTTAATGGGTTCTAGGAGAAATATTTCACTTACTGCTGTGTTAGAGGATGTTTTTGATGTTTGAAAGTCTTTTCATCAGTAAATTCCATTAAAAACATTATTTCATTCTTGTCCTAGCCAGACTTAGCACATCAATATCAGCCTTTTTTAATGTTTCCACTGCTGGGACTCAGGCTTCTCTCTAGGAGAGGGAGTGGGCCGTAATCCACCACGCGGGCCCAGTGCGGATTGGTGAATGTGACAGTTTCTCGAATTTTTGGTTCTAGGACATGCCGGTTTCCTGACGATGTTTTCTTTCACCTTTTCGAGAGCAGTGGTAATGAAATAAAGTACACAAAGTAAAGCGCCACAGTTCTGGTGGAAAAGCTTGGAAGTTTTTTTTCTTAGTGCTTGGAACTTCGTCAGTTTCAGACTCGTAAAACCACCCATTAGGTGTAAAGTGTGTTTTCCGATTTATTACTATTTTACAAGCTTTTAATATATTTAGTTTCACCTGTCCCGCTGTTCGTTTGTAATCAAATCTAGCAAATTAAATTTAACCTACTTCCCGTTTACCGATTGAGCTGAAATTTTGCTTGCATGTGCAAATCAGATGACAATGCAAAATTATTATGACAAGGAGCTGTTCTAATGATGGAAATGGAAGGTGGCTATAAAAACTTGGTAGTTAAACGACACAACCCCATCGAGTTTGGGCTCGTATGATTCTTCTTGACGAGTATTAATCCATACTAATATTACTAATATTATAAAAGCGAAACTGAGTTTGTTTGTTACGTCTTCACGCCTAAATGGCAAAACCGATTTTGATGAAACTTGGTACACAGATGGACCATGTCCTGGAATAGGACATAGGATACTTTTTATCCCGCAAGTATGTTCCCTTGGGATTAATTTCTGCTATCACGCGGGCGTAGCCGCTGGGAGCACCTAGTTATATATATGTATACCGAACTATAAAAAAGCTGCGGGCAAAAGTTAGTGCTAAATAAAGTAGTTAACTAGAACTTGTAAACGAAAAGTCCAGCTGGCTAAACCCCCAGGCTTTGTCCATTAATCGAACCAATAAACTAAGCTCCCCGTGGCAGGATGGGACCGCGCTTTAGGTATCATCTGATATTACACCAGTATGTACAGTGACCACGCTTCAGGAAATATAAATATTCTACCCTATCTTGTGTTATACAGAGACTAGCTTTTGCCAGCGGCTTCGCCAGCGTACATAAAGTGTAGCCTATGTCACACAGGAATAAAGCAGCTTTCTTTCGATGAAAAAAATTTTGCAATCGGACCAGTACTTTCAGAGATTACCCCCTACAAACAAAAAAAAAAAAACAACTTTGTCTGTTTATAGTAATGTAGATGTAGATATTAGTGTAGATAAAGATATACAGAAGTAATGGTGGTTACCTATATGTATAAATAAAAACAAAAATATTAAATCAAATTTTTCTACTACAATAAACATAAAAAAACACATACATAGGTAACTACTTAAAAAATGCCTAAAGGATAATTTAATTGCTGCTTTGTCGCTTCGACTTGGCATTTTTGCATCGCCCCTGTATACAGGAACTTCTGTTTTTTTTTAGCCTGTTCTGTCCCACTCCTAGACAAAGGCCTCCCTCCACTCCTTCCATCTTTTGCTCGCCCGGGCTTCCTCTTGGCCGTTCTGATGGAATCTATCTAGTTTGTCGCGCCAGGTAATCAAGTTAGAGTACTCATCCAAAGAGAGGTAATAATAATATAATATATATTCCACAACTATCACACAACGCCGTCTAGTCCCAAGCTAAGTACTAGACAACTGATAAACATACTTATATAAATCTAAATACATACATATATAGATAAATTACACTCAGACACAGAAAAAATGATTATGCTCATCACACAAACATTTGTCCTGGGTGGGAATCGAACCCACAACCTCCAGCATAGCAGTCAGGGCCACTAATTACTAGACCAACAGGCCAGTCAAAATAATTTACTGAGCATTAATTTTTTAAAATATTAAAACTTTTTGATCACTACAAAGGCGCATCAAACCACACCTTCCATCTTTCGCTAACCTGGGCTTCCTCTTGCCAGTTCTGGTGGAATCTGTCTAGTTCATAGCTCCAGGTAATCTAGTTAGATTACTAATCCAAAATTCAAAGAGAGGTAACAATGGTGTTAAAATAGTCTTGACAATTCATTTATCCCATTATTTCTAAAACTCATGGTCTCCACAAAATTCGGTGTAGATAAGATCGCACACTGGAGTCGACGGCGCTGAACCATTTGTTTTAATTTGGTCGTCGGCAACACCCGTTGTAGCGACGCTTCAAACTGGACGTTACGATGCTCAGATATATTCTGATCCAGTTTTATGGGAAATATCTTCCGCCATTTATATTGTAACAGACTAAAATCGTTGATTTTGGAGGATTTCTGCTTTATGTTTTCACAAAGTTAAAAAGTAATTTCAGTGGTTTTACAAAATTGGTAGGTTCGCGCTTGACGACTATCTCAACAGATGGTAAACGACGATGTGGTCCATGATGGGACACGCTTGCTTTGAAGTAATCTATTCTCTCCTGACTCGAATAATTTCGGTATAATTTTAAAAATTAGTAGGCTCACGCTTTATCATCTCAAATCAGGTAAGCGATGATGTGGTCGACGATGGAGCACGCTTGCCTAGAAGTGGTTAACCCCCCTAAGTGGCCCCTTGGTTGACGCTATCAAGGAACACAGATTCTGACGAAGAATTCCACTCCTTAGGTATAATTATGCACAAATAATGTTCTCTCAAAACTTTACTATGCGTAAGGGTAAATATTCACAAGCCTTTTTTTGTAGTGGAAAATCATCAAATGACTTTTCCAGCTCAGGGTGGAGCGACGGGAGTGTTAAACTTTAACTGACTAAAACGCACCAGTCTACCTTCAGTCTCCTATTGCATCCCAATCCCTTCCTTGTCTCCTATGGCCTTGGCGATTGCTCTTTCGGAAAATTCCGCAGCCTTGATTCTCCATGACTTAAAGAACCAGACTTGCCTTAAAGCATTAAGTGCATATTCTGTTTCCTGATAGCTACAACCTGGGCGACTTTAAGTCACAGGTTACTTCTTAGGCAAGCGTCACATTGTCGCTTACCATCAGGTGAGATAGTGGTCAAGCCCGTGTCCATACTGTCTGTCAATAAGAAACAGAAAGTCTTTCTTATAAACACAAAAGTACTACATTTAGTACCGACAGACTGCAATCCACACAAATTAGGAAGGGTCCTAGTGTAGGACAGTCCCAATGAAATAGAATGCGGATACTGTACGTTACAATTTGGTAGCATTGGAAGTTGTGGCCGAGCTGGTGCAAACGTCTTGGGTCCATTTAGTTAATGCTACAGTGAATTTGAGCTACAGTTAACTGGAAATGGTAACTGCCTGGTCTAAGATACGCAGCGGTTAAGTTATGTATATAGAAATGTATAATATGTTTGTCAGTTGTCTAGTAGTCATAACCAGAGATCGGAATAGGTAGGGCTGTTTTATGTACTTGCCATAGGTTAGAATGATATGGATATTACCCGAGTCCTGGGATTTGGTTTTAAAGTAGTAAAATTATTTAAAAAAAAAACTATTCTTGCCTTCGAGACTAATGTAAGATTATACTTCCTTTCTGATGGGTAATAAGAAGGACGGGATTAAGTATAGTATAATAAATAGATACAACTTGATTCTGCTGTTGACGTAAGATTTACAACGTCGCATATCATGCGCTTATTGGGATACAATTTTTTTTTAATACATTTTGACAAAAAGAATAAAATTCAATTAAATCCCATAGTATCAGCCGGAATCCCCTGGAATATCCATATTAACATCAATGTTTGCGGTCAATGAACCTAAATAGCCCTACCTATTCCGATCTTAGGCCTCCGGACAAGGTGGACCGACGACCTGGTCAGGGTCGCGGGAATCCGATGGATGCGTGACGCACAGGACCGGTCGTTGTGGCGACGCTTGGGGGAGGCCTATGTCCAGCAGTGGACGTCTTTCGGCTGATATGATGATGATGATGATGATTCCGATCTTTGCTCATAACACTTAGCTTGGGACTAGAAGGTGTTGTGTGATAGTTGTGGAATATTATTATAAAATTAATGTAATTCTAGAACAACTACTATACCGAGAAACTCAGGCTTTAGTCTACACGAGCGTGTTCAAATCTTCAATCCACTCAAGATTCAAGACATAATCTCTCTCAAACAAACAAAATTAATATACAATAAACAGAAACATACAAACAGTATTAATTTCCATCTCAAAGCTTCGCGCAATTCATTATACCTAGTAAAGCATAGTCAGCGCTATGATGTTCCCAATGCTGGGACTCAAGCCTCCTCTCTAGGAGAGGGAATGGGCCGTAATCCACCACACGGGCTGGAGAGGGAATGGGCCGTAATCCACCACACGGGCTGGTGAATGTTATTTGTCTTCAAATTTTTGGTTTTAGGACATGCCAGTCTCCTCAAGATGTTTTCCTTCACGGTTTTGAGAGTAGCATAGCATAGCATAATCAGCCTTTTTAATGCCCCCACTGCTGGGACTCAAACCTCCTCTCTAGGAGAGGGAATGGGCCGTAATCCATCACGAGGGCCCACTACGGGTTGGTGGATGTCACATGTCTTCGAATTTTTTGTTCTAGGACAAGCCGGTTTCCTCAAGATGTTTTCCTTCACCG
Source organism: Mythimna lalbum (assembly GCA_949319445.1). Taxonomy (NCBI): domain Eukaryota; kingdom Metazoa; phylum Arthropoda; class Insecta; order Lepidoptera; family Noctuidae; genus Mythimna; species Mythimna lalbum. The sequence goes on along the minus strand of OX439370.1, from coordinate 3,416,887 downwards.
TTTTGAGAGCAGTGGTGATGAAATAAATTACAAAAAGTAATGCGCCTGGTCGGGTTCGAAACCGCGACCTACTATCTATCTGTATTGTGGCCTGGTTACTACACTTAGAGCTATATTTCACCGGGACACCATGGCGACGTGACCAGTCGCCGCTACCAACGAAATGTATACAGCTCTATAGAGAGTTACTCACCTGGTGTTCGTTTGGTTGCGCAACCAATTTGGTGGACAGTAATGTAAGCGAGTTGTAGATATAAGCGCTCGGCCGAGCACTAGGCGCTTTGTTTCTACGTACTGAGTAAACGGGCGAGACAGTGCTCAGGGCAGACAGTCTTGAATAATTTCAAGATTTCAAATACCTCAAACGTGCAACTAAACAAATGCATTTTGCACTAGTCTCTTGTCATCCTCATGACGACTCTAACTTAAATCAAGTAAAATAAACTACTTTAACCAAGTTAGCTCCGCTATCTCTCATAAGGCCGGGTCACAGTGCGAGCGGAAACGGCCAAACACAGTGGGATTTTTATTTAATGGAAAAAAAAACACACGCAACACAACACATTTATTTTCAAAAATTGCACAGCAACACTGCTTATTCTGTAAACTAGCAATCTAGAGTGCTGGCTAACCAGAAGCCTTACCGCGAGCTCTTAATGCGATCCATTTGACGGTCTAAATTGAACTAATAAAAAGATGGAGCTATATAAAGTGTGGTCCACGGAGGTGTGGTCCACGTCTCTTTCTCGCTCGCTCGCCTGATATTTTAACACTTCATGGTAAGGCCCCAGACATAAAAACGTCCATTCTAACTATTAGGCTGAACGTCAGCCTGGAAGGTTTAGTATAAAGATCATCATCAGCCTTTTTAATGTTCCCACTGCTGGGACTCAGGCCTTCTCTCTAGGAGAGGGAACGGGCCGTAATCTACCACGCGGGCCCAGTGCGGGTTGGTGAATGTCTTTAGTTCCAGGACCTGCCGGTTTCCTCACGATGTTTTGAGTGCAGTGGTGATAAAATAACACAAAGTAATGCGCCTGGCTGGGTTCGAACCCGCTACCTACAACTCGTAAGTCGGGGCCATTACCACTCGGCCACCACTGCTCTCAGTATAAAATATAACAGTACCAGTAGTGAGCAATGGAACGTTTAAAGCTTACGAGTAGATTGCCGAGAAACTTTTATGGTCATGATTCTTAATATCAGCAGGAATTGGGTAATATTCAGCTGAGCTAGATAAAAGAAAAACAATATTATCATAATTCAGCGTAAAAATCTCTAAAGCTATCCAGATACGAGAACCCACTACAAAAATTAACTCCTCAACTTAAAATCATAATTCACTAAAATATTAACAAACTAATTCCGCTAACAACCAAACGAACCTCACCCTTATACCACTGCTCAGCACGAGCTAAACAATGGAAAAAGATCTCAATTGTGTACGAAATAAGATCCAACGCGACTGCATCAGATATGCACCGAGATAACAGGGTGATGTAAATTTAATTAGAAACTTAAGACACTACAGATAGTGTCTTATCTCTTCAGTTTTCTCCTGAAACTGGGTGGTTCTAGTTCAGCGATACTCAACCTTCGGCCCGCGGGCCGAATGTGGCCCCTCAAGCATTTTCGAATGGCCTTTATGAATCAATTTTCACCCACAATTATCATGATGGGCTGCAATCCCATCATGATAATTGTGGGTGTACGACCGTCCGGTAATCGTCCGGACCGAGCCCAAATCGTCGACGACGCGTACTGTTCCATGCGCTCCTCAAGGAGATGTCAGCAAAACATAGGGGCCCAGTAGAGTCGAAGCCTACTGGGGCCGAGAATCTACTTCTGAAAGGAAGACACGGCCCTGGTATGGAAGGCACAAAAGAGCGGAAGATGTCATTGGATGAACTCCATATGATGTCGTACATAAAAAAAGGAGCGATATGTGGCCCAAGATGAAAAAAGGTTGAGTACCACTGGTCTAGTTCTTCGTTACGGGAAATTGCTTTCATGAAAATTTCATACGGAGTTCTTGTATTGGGGAGTGTCGGGAAATGGGAAGCGAGGATTTTGGAAGACAGTTGTGCATTTGTTTTTGAGCAGACACCGTCTGTCTTACTTAGGACAGTAACTAATTAGTGCTTGTCTCTTTCGTGGATGCTGTAGTCTCAATTTCGAGTAAAACTGTTATAGTTTGGCCAACGAAAGATGACAGTGAATTATTTATTGAAGTACATATATCGTCCCTTAGCTAACAACACCGCATAAGTCAATTTTACCAACTTTACAGGAGACGAAAAAAACTGTGCGGCATTGATAGGCCGGCCGACATGCGCGCTGTCACTACTTTTCGAATTACGGCTTCGGATTGGCTGAAATCTATATCATATGACCAATGGTTAGACGTGCAATAAGCAGCTCCATCTAAAGACATTCAAATGTGAAAACCGCCAATTTTCAACTTGAGCGGTGTTGTAAGCTAAGGGACGATATGTCGATGACGTTTCTTCAATCTTGTGTTTACATAGAGTCAGGGTGTACAGTTACAAAGTTTTTTAATTCGGCGTCCGTTTTTGTTGTGTCATCTTGCGATGGTCAAACTCTACCACAATTAATCTATAAATATACACTAATATAATAAAGAGGTAAGTAAAGTTTTTTTTTTGTTTTTCCGATTGCTAAAGATTTTTCTTCAATGTTTGTATGGAGAAACTTATTTTCACGCGGCCGTAGCCACCGAGACTAGAAGATAGTTTAGTATACCTAAGTGTCCCGCATACGGGCTACAATAAAAAGCCGCTTCTAGCTTCTCCGGCCACAAGCTGTCGCGCGCTTGTTTTTTAGTGGCCACTTCTAGCTTTTTTTGTGGCCGCTTTTAGCTTTTTTTATGGCGCTTCTAGCTTTGTAGCCGCTTCTAGCTTTTTTTGTGACGCCTTTTTTGTGGCTCGTGTGCGGGTACACTAAAGTAATAAAAGTAGGTACAGAAGTGGACGTCATGCCTACTACAACCTTGGATGATGCAGTATTCTATTTATTACTCACAAAGGCAGACTTTCTTAAAACAGCAATCAACATACCTGAAAAGAGAAAACAAAAAATTAGTAGGGTAGATAACAATAAAAAAAACTGTCCGTAGCAAAAAACAACAAGAAAATCAAGCTTGTAAGGGACAGCCCTCCGCAAACTTTAAGGGCTTGCTCAGAAGACGAAACTAAACAATTTTCCACAATTTTTTTTTTTTTCATGAAACGAAAAAGAAATCGGCCTCTCCATACAAACTGTCCAATCAAGTTTATAATTTTGTATGAGGCTAATTTTTTTTTCGTTTCCAGATAAAAATTCTTGTGGAAGGTTGTTCAATTTTGTCTACTGAGCAAGCCCTTAAAGTTTGCGGAGGGTAGTCCTTTACACCTTGTATATATATTTTATTCTGTTCTTTAGTTTTTATTTGTGGTTATAGCGGCAACAGAGAATACATCATCTATGAATTTCAACTGTCAACTATCACGGTTCATGACACACAGTTTGGTGACAGACGGACGGACAGCGGAATCCCGTTTTATCTGTTGGATACGGCACCCTAAAAAGACATTGGCCAAGATCTAATTACTAACACAGCCAATGAAATATACAAGAATGAGCTAGAAAACAGACACGGCAAGAATCAATGCTAATTACATCTGTAACCCAGATATACCTTCATCTAATTATTATATGTGGGTAGTTGCAAAATGCGGCTAATCCGTTTAAGAGCAGCAAACCCGAGAGATACATTTCCATACAACTGCTCTTACGTGATTATGACGTTATTACACATCTTTCTTCAGATATTTTGGAAATATAGATATCTTGTGGATATTATCTAGGTTATTGAAATCAAAACGTAAATTTGTGTAAGATTAAACTGCGTTTTGCGTCATTTATAAATTAAAAACATAAAAAATATTCTATAGAAACTACAGAAATCAAGATTCTAAATTACGAAATGTTTTTCCAAAAACTTTTAAGCTTTAAAAAACTACGTAGAGTCTGTCTAAAAACCTGTTGACTGCATAACATTTTATTTTACCCTAATTATCTAAGGCGTTTGACTTTTTACACAGACTCAGATTTTTGGAACAAGTTTTGTGAAATATTAAAGTTAGGGATGGAATTACAACAGAGCATCCAGGCGCTATCTTTCTTTTTTCGCGATTCGTTATATGATACAAAAAGCATTAAAAAAAATAAAATAAGATCATTTAGTTCAGCCAACCAAAGGCACTCATACAGCAAATACACAAAAATACATTTAGTCGAACACACAACTTCCTCCCCTTCGAATTCGGTTAACAAAACAAACTCATTCACACCATCGGATATGTTCGGACATTGCTGTAGCAACATGTCTGCTACAGCAATGTCCGATATAAGGACAAAATCTGGCGGCAATCATCGCCAGAACTGTATTGGAGCTGCCCCGCACCCTGCGTGCCATTTACAACGTGTTTACCAATGAATAAGTCATTGATAAATACTTCAATATATTTGGTGGACATCAACAGCGCATCTACAAAAAAAGTAAAAGCGCCCTTAATCTGAAAGAACAGTATGTGAACTATAGCACATATTTCATATAATGTTTGAGGCTGTCTTTTTAATATCTTTCTTGCATAGCTACTTCTGATATGCAAACACTGGAATATATTGAAGCTTGATTTTTCTTCTGAAGTTTTACTGAAGTCAGTAAAGCGGAAATTACATTTTTTATCCCAAGGCACCTGCCATATCAATACAGTTTTAAATTGATATTTTCTTAAACTCATTAATTTATTCAGTGACAACTCACTGGCACTTAAACCTGCCAGATTATTTATGGAGTGAAAAGTAAGAAAAATACATTAGGTTTAATGCTATGACTACATTATCGGGATTCGGCAAATTTTAGCGTTACCGCGATAATTGTAGACAAGTATTTCGTCGAATCGCGAAATTTCGGGTCAAAACGAATGTTTGTCGACACTTAGTCGCATAGAAGTGTGATTGACCGCTAATGTAGACAATATATATCGCGTAGGTGGATATGACCGAATACGATATTTATATCGCATCAACGCAACAGGAACATTCGCGCGAAAATGTAGTCACAGCGTAAATTGTTAAATAGAAAATAAAATTTAATAAGTACCAGAAGTTCGTAATGTTTGCTTATCATGAGTAACTCATAATAAGAACCATTTATGTCTTAGAACCAAAAATCAAAGACATGTGACATCCTCCAACCCAATGGATGGTGGATCATGGCCCATTCCCTCTTCTAGAGAAGAGGCCTGAGTCCTAGCAGTGGGAACATTATAAATAATAATAACATCATGCTACATTGTGTAAAGCTAAAAGCTATAAAAATGTCTCACTGAATATATGAATTAGTCTCAAAGCCTCCATTTTCCCCAGCTACCCTCAAATATCAACCAGAATAAATTAGTTCCCCATCAAAGACTCGAAAGCAGCTAAAGCCGACCAATATCCTGCAAAGAGAAAAGGAAATAAACAATCAATGCTTCTAGCATAGCCCTGAATCCCTGATACAAACGCCGCATAATGTGGGTAGTTGCTAATCGGATTTAAAGTCTCCGGGAGAGCGTCCGTCTCTCATATGTTTTATGTATGCCTTGTTGGAATAGGAACTCTTTTACTTTTATTACTCGTACCAGCTTTTTGTTTGTTTAGAGAGTTTTTGACAGACTAAAACTGCGAAAGTTGCTTAAAACACACAAAAATCATTCTTCTAGTTTTAATGCTAAGCTTAAACATTATGTGCAGCTTTTTGAGAGAATCTAATGTGGAATGGAGGGTAGGAGTGCTACTAACATGTTTTTTTTTTTAATTCATATAAACCAGTGCTTGACTGCGATGTTAAAGATAAATGATATTCGTTATGCAAATAAGTAAGGTATTTCAAAAACACACGTCAATTTTTTTGTCAACGGGCAACGAGCACACTACCCTGAAAAGAAACACCGAAACAGACTCGAGAGTTCAAAGTCTCTTTTAAAATCCATGCTGTAAACATGTTATGGTCAAGTCATGTGAGAACCGGGAAGTCCTACTGCCACCATTGGAAGGTGCCGATGATGATGCTACCAAAAGTCTAACGATAGATAGAAGATTAAGTTATCCAAAACCTTTGTCAAAGGTAAAAACAACAAAATTTCAAGATGGAATTTGGAAGCGCTCCGTTGTAAAGCTTGCTGTTCACGTAATGGTGCGTCCAGATCTTGCGATGTGCTGTTCGCGCGCGTGCATTTCATGTTCGTACGAAGCGCCCGCGGCGTAGGGGCTTCGTACTAACTAGCCGTGCACGTGTGCCGTTCGCAAGCGCCTCGCGAACGGCTCGCGAGCGGCACATACGCCAGATCTGGACACACCATTATAGAAACAGAAGCAGTAATAACACCCAAAGAAAGCCAACTATCTTACCGCATTTAAACGTTTAGTCAGACAAACAACTGTCTGTCATGAATAAAGCAATCATATTCTTGAAGTAAACTGGTTTCTTAGCAAGACTAACTTCAAGCAATGCCACGAATGTTGCCAGAGTAAAGAAGATTTCAGTTGCTAAGACAGATTTATCCACAAGATTCACCAGCGAGTGCATTCCTAACCTAAATATAAGTGGCACGGTAGTCGAACTTAGAGTAAATTGAATTTAAATCCCCTTGCTATCTGGTATGTTTTATGTATATCCGTTCGCGTTGTTTTAACTGCGAATCTCTGGTTTAGTGGAGGATTTTCAGTTACATTATTGCATTATGTGAAATCAAATATTTGGGTACGTATTGTGTGTTCGCTCATGGAAATAATCCGTCAATCAGATTGTTTGAATTTAGTGAAACATGGCGAAACTATGTTACTCAAAATATAGGCTCTACTCTACCTCGGAATCATATTCAACAGGAGGGGCCCAGCTGGGTCGAGAAGAAAGAAGAAACTCGAGCCCCGGTATGAAGAGGCTAGAAGGAACAGGGTCGGTTTTTAGTCAGTAAGAGTCTGACACTATCTCCCGCTCCACCCAAGAGCGGGGGTTGTCATTAGATGATTTTTGCCCACCGCAAAAAAAAACTCGAAATCATACAAATTTAGTTTTTTAATACCAGACGCAAAAAGATGGCTGCTTTAAGTTTGACTGCTATGTTTGTGTGTCTGTCTGCGGTATGGTTATGATAAAAATCTTCAAGAGAGACATGTACAAGAGAGACATGGGTTTCAATAAACATATATTCTTTACTTTTTAATTTATGAGTATATTAATTATGAAAGGCCAAAGTTTAATAGCATATTTTCAGAGGTCTTTTACTGGATTCCTCTGTTTCTTGATAACTATAACCTAGAGGTCTTAAGTCAAGAGTGAATAGATTGCTTCTAGGGAAGCGTGCTCCATCGTCGGCCACATCGTCGCTTACCATTAGGTGAGATAGTGGACAAACGCAAGCCTATCCATAATTACAACCAAATTCTACAAAACATCTGTTTCCAAAATATCCAGAGAAAGATGTGTAATAACGTCATCATCACCAAAAAGCAAATGGAAATATATCTCGAGTTGGGTTAGTGACATACATTACAACAACAACAGACAAAGATCGATATCCGTTGCATCAGAAGCTTTGTTTTAATCGGATTATGAGCTTCCGATCTTGTAGCCGGCATTGTTCCCGATGGAAACGGCTGTTTTAATCAAGAATTTTTTCATTTCTTTTGATAGTGTATCCAAAAAGGGCTTTAATGTTACGTTCATTTTGCTGGTGAAAGTATTAGGAAAGTCCGTGCAATTGAATTTTTAAATTTTTCTTGTTCTGTCCAATTTATTTAACTCTATTGAATGGAAATTTTAGCTGAAATGAGAGGGTAGTTTTAGATTGTAGTAGATTGATGATTAAAATTCCGTAAATAAAGATATTTTGGGTTGCGAATCATATTTTAATCAACAGACAATTTGACAACGATCTGGAAAATGCAAAAACTTAAGAATGTTAGATTTTCGCGAGTCAGAGTAGCTCGCATAAAACACTCATCATAAGGCGTTCACCGTTAGGCAAAAATTGATTTTACAATCAGTTTAGGATTAGACAAACTCATCTTTATGACTGGCCTGTTGGTCTAGTGGTTAGTGACCCTGACTGCTATGCCGGAGGTCGTGGGTTTGATTCTCACCCAGGACAAATGTATGTGTGATGAGCATAATCATTTGTTCTGTGTCTGGATGTAATTTATCTATAATATGTATGTATTTATAAATATATAAGTATGTTTATCAGTTGTTTAATACCCATAATACAAGCTCTGTTTAGCTTGAGACTAGACGGCGTTGTGTGATAGTTGTGGAATATTATATTGTTATTATATTATCTTTAAAAGCAAGCATTTTTACCATTCGATATGATATACATATACTAATGTTGATAAACTACCACTGCTAGACTTAAATACCATATACCAAGGGACAAATTAAATAGGGCCATGTTTTTGTATCCATCTGACTCCCGTAGTTTTCACAAGGTCGCTGGTCCATTTCAAAAGTGTTTTAAGCCCAATTTGAATTTCAAGTATTCGGTTACAAAACCAGTAAAGCATATTAAGCAGATCATAACATAACTTTATTTCCAACGATAAATAATGTCGTAAAAACATTAATACACTTTTGCTCCTATCAAAACAAAGCATCGGTACCACGTTGGGCGCCAATTCATCTTGTGTGTTGCAATAATTAAACGTCAAACTGGTACGAATCGACATAAAATAGATTCTCTATTTGGTGGCTTTCCCGATTCTATTATAAACGCTTGATTTAACAGAGCTCGGACTCCGTGAAATAGTAAGCTTGATTCGGGTTTTTGTAATTAGTTAAGGTATAAATGCAGAATTATAGAAATAAGTTTAGTCTTACGTAATTTACGTGTACCTTTCGTCGAAAAACTTGATAGTCCATTTAATTGATTAATATGTCCATCTTTTATACTATAAATCATAGACTGATACAATATTTACAAAATTAGGGACCATAAAAAAGTAAACGAAGCTACAAAAACTGTACTACCCGCTATTCTGAAGTTATAGCCCAAATGGGAATATATTGAGAATAACAACTCGGAACTCGATAGCCGAAACAGTGAATTACTTCCATTTTATCAGTTATAAAAACACAATATAACAGCGATAAACCGAAGCAAATAGTATAAATTCACTGGTCCCGCGCTGGGCGCCAATTCATCATCTACCCGATTACAATATTCAAATCACAAACCTAAACTAAAACACAGCACACGTTACATACTGTACTAATATAAATTCCACTACAGAACTAAAAATACACATAACAGCGTCAAATCGAACCAAACAAAAATGGAAGTAGCGCCATTTTGTCGGTCCCGTGTTGGGCGCCAATTCATCTTACCCGTTGCAATAATTAAATGTCAAACCGGCACGCATCGGCGGGCAAATTGTTTCGCCTTCTCAACTGCACGTTGGCTTTTGACATCATTTTTCCTATATTAATTACCTGTCCCATTTTATCATTAAGTGTGAAAACTATGCTCTTTTACGAGGTTTTCCGTTAATTAAATTTTAATGTATTGGCTTGCGATACGGATGTGGCGCGTTAACAGTTTTGGATAACGATGTTTTTAAAGATTTACGTAAGGGGCGTCAAATATTTTATATATTATTTATATTTATGTAAGATTTTTTATATTTTTGTTAATCATGGTTATAACCATATTTCGAAAAAAACACAGGCGTAGGATAGTACCTTCGGTATTTTATAGGATCGTACTAGTATCTATGAAAAAAAGAAATTATTTATAATGAAATCGCCAAACTAAAGTGGCAGCCGGCACCGGAAAACGCAGCGTTGAAAGGACTCCCACAAAGTGGACCAACGACCTGGTGAGAGTCGCGGGAATACGGTGGATACGAGACGCAGAGGATTGGTCTATGTGGCGACGCTTGGGGGTGGCCTATGTCCAACAGTGAACGACGAATTTATCTACGTATGTTGTAGTCAAAATTTTGTAAAACGAAGTGTAGCATATGACGTTATAACCTATATGCAATTCTAACCATCTATTTTATTTAACCTTTTTAGGCTAAAATATTATCATAATAATATGTAATTGTAGGTAAATAAACATTTTCTAAAATACCTAGAACGGTACTAACATTTCTATCAACTAATAACAAAGGAGGGTAGTACAATACTATTACATAAATGTGTTCTATTTCTGCGAGAGAGTGGGTGTTGAGTGATCAGATTACTGCACGTGGCGCATCAGCATTATAACATTATTTATAGACTCGGGACTTTCATGCTTTGAAGATTAGATAGTGCAGGTTGTTTAATAGATAATTCTAGGGGTTTGTTTGTACGATATTGCCAGTTATATTTGGATACTTCTTGAAATGACTCATACACTATGAGTAGTTAATCCGTGCTCGAATTTACTTTGCCACATTTTTTTGGTGAGCAAAAATCAACTAATGATATCCCCCGCCCTTGGGCGTAACGGAAAATAGTGTCAGACTTTTACTGACTAAAAAACCCACTCCGTTCCTTCGTTGCCTTTTATACCAGGGCCTTCCTTTCAGAAGCAGACCCTTGGCCTCAGTAAGCTTAGACCCTGGTGGGCCCTTATGGTTGCTGACAACTCCTTGAGGCGCGCGGGAACAGTACGCACCGTCGACTTGGGCTCGGTCCGGACGGATACTGGACGGTTGGATAGCGAGCTACCCATTGCTCGCCATCTGCAAGCCCGTGCCTGCGGTGGCCGAGAAATCGGGATGCGGAAGGTAAGGTATCTTGTCGCAACATGTCTCCTTCTCTATTCTCCTCTTATAGTTATTATTTCAGTAGTCAACTTTTTCTAGCTATATTCTCTTTAACTACTTTATAGTCTTTTTATTCAGTATGAGACAAATGCACTTTTTTGTGAACTTCAATATTAAATTACATTAATCTACGAGGGTTATTCATTACTTTCTGATTTTTCCTTTAAAGGTTCCAACTAAGGCAAAAAAAAATGTGCATTACAGTAGTTTTAGTTGGGCGCCAATTAAGATTCTGGCATATAGATGCTGCGATTGTGAAATTCTTAAGACTATTATATCACAAAATTCACATACATTTGATAATGTTGCCAACAAAACAGCAGTCTGTTAAAACAGTCATTGCAACATTTGTTTTAGAGACATTTAAAAACGAATCTATACCACCAATAGGTACTCTCAATACAGAATCGGTACATGTCAAAACGTCAAACTCTACAATGCTTCCTTTAAGTTAATGCACAACAAACCATCGCGACGTTATTTAGAATGCATTAGGGTTAATGCATGTGCTATCGGATGGCGATGCATTATGTTCACGATGGATATCCGGGTGTAGATCATTTTGAATATCTTTGGAATATACGAGTATTACGGTGGTTTGATTACATGGTTTTATTGGGTGGGCATTTTATGGTATATATTGTCCAATTTCAAGAAACGGAGAGTATATATCGTTTCTATACTTAAAACTTTAAGAATGAGGCGCTGAACTCTGGTGCTCAGGTGAAGAAAACGAATCGCAAAAAAGTTCAATCAAGTAAAATGCAAGCATTCTAGGTCAAATTACACAAAGTAATGCACCTAGTTGGGTTCGAACCCGCATGGTGAGGAAAACGGCATGTCATAGAACCAAAAATTCGACGACATGTGACATTCACCAACCCGCACTGGGCCCGCGTGGCTGATTACGGTCCACTACCTCTCCTAGAGAGGAGGCCTGAGTCCCATCTAGGTCAACATAAAAGCCTCGATAGATTTTGAATCCTTTGAGGACACCCAGCAGATCTTGTCTTTCCTGTAGATTCCGATTACATTCCAGTTCCTTTTCTAAACACTTGCTTTTCAAGCCGAAGCAACACTGCTTGACAACAGAAATAAAGCATAACATGCCATCTATTCTAAATACAAAATTACTCACTCACTTCACAAACCACTCTCTCAGTCTGCAAACTCCGCCCCGGCAGTAAAATCAGCTTTGAAAATTGCTCCACAATAAATTATTAATATGTCAGCCCTTTTAAACATAAACAACTAGAAACACGACAATCCATTTGTGCGTCAGAATTCTAACATGTTTTACGCAAAGTATAAAATATCAAACGTTTACATTAACAATCGGAACACAGTTACTGTCATTCAAAACTGACGTGGACATCAAACGGGTACCAAGTCTGAATTAGATTGACTTGACAATAGATCAGGGTTGGTGAACCTTATGGATCAAGACGAAATTAATAAGACTATTACAACTTTGTTAATAGAATGATAAAGCATCTATGATGACCCTGGCCTCATTATGACTTTCCAATGGTTAACCACTGACACTCCACTGAAAGAAACGGCATAGAATGGTAATCTCGTACATATCGACAAGTGAACGTCTGACGTATGCGGTAATCTGCTAAAATTTTGACAGTTCCTTTGATCAGTGACCTACCATTACGAAGTCATTACGCAGTTAGTGCTTTTAATAAAATCGATATTGTCATTCTACCACAATTCTATTACAAGACCATTGACCGATCAGTAATCGATCATTATGAATTAGCTTATTACAAACTTTTAGCAAAATGACAATGGGTTCGTGTTGGAATGACGAATTTATAAAAATAGCAGACTTGAGTCCCTGATGGTAAGCGATGATGATAAGCAACTTATCATTTTCTAAAGTAGCTTACGCGCCGAGGTGTTACCGAAGAATATTCGACACGAAACGCTCGTAGCTTGGCTAGCCGCAGATTAAACGATCCTTCAGTTAAAACTAAGATATAGAGATGTTACAGAGTGTTGACTTCCGATTGATCACTTATTACAATTCACAAGCTTATATTTAGTTTCACCTGTCCCGATGTTCGTCTGTAATCAAATCTTGCAAATTAAATTTGACCCATTTTCCGGTTACCGATTGAGCTGAAATTTTGCATGCATGTGTAAATCAGATGACAATGCAAAATTATTATGACATGGAGTTGATCTGATGATGGAACCCGAAGGTGGCTATAGGAACTTGTTAGTTAAACGACACACCGCATCGAGTTTGGGCTCATATATTCGTATTGACGAGTATTAATTATATAGGTATACTGAGCTATAAAAGCTCCGATTTTCAATCGGAAGTACAAATAAGATTATACTTGTCACGCGGGGAACCCCCCGCCCCATACCTTTTGCCGAATGTTCTTTAACTTGTTATTTTGTTTCATATTTGACAAGTCGTGTGTTAGCGCTTGATTTATACCTACTTATCAGTGTTTGATTATTTTAAGTAGTGTTTCATTTAACGTTTCTGTATTCGATTCCAGCTCTGGTTTAGATATCAACAAATCGAAATCCACTTCTGAATTGGTTTCCAATATAACCACTTTCTTTACGTCCCCACTATCAAATAGGCTGTTCACTGGTTTGTCTTTCTTGCTACTTAGCTTTCAAACAGGACGTGTCTCGAGGCCACTATTTAAATATGATAATAGTTATTTATAGTAAAATGAGGGTTGCTGACCCTACAGTGCGGTCGCTATGATTGGATCGTGATTCGTGACAGAATATTTTTGGCACAGCATTGAATTCAATGAGGTTTTAAATCAACATATTTTGGCACCGTGTATTTTGTTTAAATGTCATGTGTAAAAAAATACGTATTTTGTGCGTGTTTTATTGTTACGACGCTTTATTGTTTTGTTGGTTTTTTTACATTGATTTATTTAGTAAACTACAGAGTCGATGGATGTCCATACATTTAATTTTACAAAGTCATTTCCCGAGTCTGTCTATCTGTTCGTAGAGGAAAACTAAAAATTGCAAAGATTAGTGCGAAGATAGAGCGGGTTATCATCATCATCAGCGTTTTTAATGTTCCCACTGCTGGGACTCAGGCCTCCTCTCTAGGAGAAGGAATGGGCCGTAAACCCACCACGCGGTCCCAATGCGGGTTGGTGAATGTCACATGTCTTTGAATTTTTGGTTCTAGGACATGCCGGTTTCCTTACTAAGTTTTCCTTCACCATTTTGAGAGCAGTGGTGATGAAATAAATTACACAAAGTAATGGCTTGGCTGGAGCGGATCGCTAGTATCAATATAAAGCCAATGTTAAATATTGTAACAGTTGTTGTAAAAGAAAGCTGAGAAAAACTAAAAACAATATTTCGTTATAGCTTTTCTAATAGAGATTTGCTTCATTATATAGTTTTAAGGTCTGTTACAACCGTCAGTTCAAAGACGTTAAGTTCGGTTGTGCCGAATATACGGATACTTTTTAGCCGAAACCGTAACTCTAACCGAAACCGGCTTTTTTGCCGAGCCAAAAATAAATGGTGCTTAACTACATGGTACGTTTTCTTTCATCGCGTTCTTAATTTTTAACAAGCGCAAAACAGGCCCTAGCCCCAGCAGGCTTCGACTCAGCTGGGCCCCTACGGTTACTGACAACTCCAATCAAAAATTTTACACATACCTATCAAAAATTTTCAACTACCCTCATCAAAATGTTCGACAACCCTGACCAGTAACAACATTTGTGTGCACTGTGCATTAGCACGTGTCACTAAGTGTCAAGCGACACGTGAACACGTCGAACGTTGACGCTGAACTGAGAGCGACAAATTGAGGGTATTATGACAAATTGACGGCCATTTTGATTATTACGTAACTTGACTTAATGGTCATTGAAGAATGATTATGATTTGTGGCGTGATGCTTGATTAGATAAGTTGACATTTGGGTTCAGTAGTTCTCATAGTATTGCGCTTGATATTGTTGGTTTGATTTCCGACTAATGACCACATCTGTCAAGTTTCCTGGTATAAATAAATAAATAAAAAATACCTTTATTTTCCCTCTACAATTTTTGTTCCTTACTTTACTATTTAAGTTTTAGTTTTATTTACTTTATTAAATGACATTGTAAAAATAGCAGGAAAAACATGGAGTAGAGTAGCTCGAGAAAGACCAACGTGAAAACGACTGGAGGAGGCTTTTACCGCTGCTTAGCGGTTCTTATACAGTTTCCTGGTAATTTTTTTTTTTTTTTTAATAATATAACCAAGTGAATGACTGCGATCTCTCCTGATGGTAAGCAGTGATGCATTCGTTAATTATGAGGTGCACCAGTTTATTAGGTGCCTATTCACTCTGACCTTGAAGACACCTAAATTATAATCGGAAGGGAAGACCGCAGCAGGCAATTGTTTCAGTCCTTCGATGTACGCGGTAAAAACGACGAGGCGAAACGCTCAGTCCAGACTTAAGGTGGTGCATCATGGCTCACATTTTCACTGTTTTTCATACAACCGCTCATAACTGATTATGACGTTATTACACATTTTTCATTAGATATTTTGGAAACACAGTAACTTGTGGATATTATCCAGGTTTCTAAAGAAACCAATTTCTAAATTTGTGTAAAACTAATCCAGTAAAAACCTCTGAAAATGTCCTATTTTGTATGAACTTTGACACTTCATAATTTGCCTAAAAATTAAAAAAGTCAAAAAGTAATCCTCTAGAGACCTTGCGAATTTTATTAAGATTCTAAATGACGACAACTTTTTCCAAAAACGTTTAAGGGTTTAAAAAAGACAGCTATTTCCTGGAGCAAGTTTTGTGAAATTTTCGAGTAAATCTCGGAATTACCGAATACTAACAGAGTTTCCAGGCGTTATCTCTCTTTTTTTGCGTTGCCTTTTCGTCAAACATCGCGTTGGATAGCATTAAATGAAGTAACAAGCTTTTAAACCATTTTCGATGTTTACGATAAGCGAGTGGAGAAGGACCCTCTTAAGAGATGTTCACAATGTAGGGGTTAATACTTGCCGTACGTCAGGTTGTCTAATGGTACAAAGGAGAAGGTTTAAATTACTACCATCATCTTTATCTGTTTGCTTTTTCACAACTAAATTCGGGTCGGTTTTCAGTCTAATCAAACGCAGATGACCACCGCAGTATTTGCACGAGAAAAGGAATAGATGAATTACCATGATTTCAGAGAAATGCTGTGAAGATCTGTAGCCTAAAATACTACACATTAACAACCTTCATAAGTTTTAGTACACGTTCGTAAGAAATAAAGGTAAGAGAAATCTTAACATACAGTTTCCAGGCACAAAAGAACATAACAAAATAAACGTTCGAACTTCGAAAAATACCGTTAAACCAAAGCCTTTGTAAAGTCGCACACATGCAACCTAGCTACACGATTGGTCGTCCATAATCCAATAGGGTGTCCCGATTTGAATTTCGATCGGATTCGTGTTCTAAATTTAAATCTCGTTCGGATCACGTACGGTACGTGAGGGCGCAACAGACTTTCTGGTGTAAGTTTGTGGTACTTGTTTGTTTACTCCGTTTTCCGTAGGGTAGTCAGAGATTTTATCCAGAACAATGTTTAAGATGTAACTTGTTGCTATGGTAGAGACACAAGGCGTTTATCAAGATGGCCGAACTTTGTGTCTTAGTTTTGTGTTATTACAATTTCACTAATAACAATAAAGTTTACCCTCGAGGGAAGTTTCCTTTCTGAGCGCAGATGTTGAAATCAATTTATAATTAATATTGGTAGTAGGTACAGCCAATTACACTAGTGTACAAAATTTTAAAATTTTAAAAGACCGACTCAACTCGACTAAAATGAAACACCATCAAAAACTCGTCATTATCATCATTTCAGCCGATAGACGTCCACTGTTAGACATAGGCCTCCCCCAAGTGTCGCCACAATGCACGATCCTCTGCGTCCCGCATCCCTCGGATTCCCGCAACCTTCACCAGGTCATCGGTCCACCTTGTAGGAGGTCGTCCCCAGAACCTTTCGGCCCCAACGGCCATCTGTTCTGCGACCAATGTGCCTTGCCCATTGCCACTTAAGTTTGGCCATTCTTCGTGCTATATCGGCTACCTTGATTCTCCTGCGGATATCTTCATTTCTGATTCGATCACGCAAGGAAACTCCAAGCATAGATAGCCCTTTCCATTGCCCGTTAGGTGACTTTAAGCCTTCTGATGAGGCCCATTGTGAGCGACCACGTTTCGGCATCAAAAACTATTCAGCTCTTAATTTAAACCTCAAAAAAGTCAAAATAAACCCTATTTAACACGCTACGTAACTGGAAGTCTGTGTATTACCCGGCTTAAGACAACTTAACGCGGACTTAAAAGTTGGCGTTGATCGCGCGCCGCGTTCCCGCTCGCCAACTTTAGCCGAAAAACTTTTTGAAATGGTTTGAATTAACTTTTTTTTAAATTGAGATAATGAGTCGGTGAAAAGGTTGGAAACTGAATTCGGAGTGTTGAAAAATTTACTTTTTTTTTACATTTACAACAGGACTACTATGTTTGTCAACATCCTGTCACATGACATTTTCAGGTAAGCAGAAATGAAGTGTAGATCACGGTCACTATATGGTTTCACCAATTATTTTACAGAACAAAGTTACATTAGGTATTTATCTGGTATCGTGTATTTAAAAACGGGCTTTTTTGAACTGGTCCCATTTTAAGCTGTATGCACACCTTGGCCGAGTGTTGCCGAGCGATGGCCAACGCCAACGTGTAGACAAAAAAACAATTTTCAATTCTGTGTCAAATTATCCAAGAAGCAAAATCAGAATCACCGAATTCTGAAATTAGTTATTTTGAAATTGGAACTCGATTGAATTTTTTTGTTAAATTGTTTTCGATTTTAAATTATTATTACTTATTTATTGTCCCAAATAAATAAATAGGAAACAATCTATGAATCTGCGGAGTCTACAGTGATCTCACGTGCACATTTTGAAAAAGAAGCCATATCATATCATATATTTATTAGTTTATTATTTTAACATATATATGTATTTTATTTTATATAATTTGCTTTTTGTTTTCATTTACAGTATTTGTTATTTGTTTATTGTGCAAACCTACCACAGTGTTGTCTTTTTAACCCAAAGGTTGACTGGGAGAGAATGCCTTGTTGCATTAAGTCCGCCTATGTACCACTACTGTACATGAAGTTTAAATAAATAAATAAATAATATAAAAAAAAAATTAATTGCTCATAAACTCATAATTGTTTACAAACGATTTTCATATAATCGTCAAATTCGAACAAAACTTTTTTATAACATACGTTGCTAAGTTGCATATGTTATTCGTATTATGCAGTCGCATGTTTATCACAAGTAATACGTATTTTATATTAACCCTTTAAGAGGGTCCTTCTCCACTCGCTTATCGTAAACATCGAAAATGGTTTAAAAGCTTGTTACTTCATTTAATGCATTCCAACGCGATGTTTGCGAAAAGGCAACGCAAAAAAAGAGAGATAACGCCTGGAAACTGTTTTAGTATTCGGTAATTCCGAGATTTACTCGAAAATTTCACAAAACTTGCTCCAGGAAATAGCTGTTTTTTTTAAACCCTTAAAAGTTTTTGGAAAAAGTTGTCGTCATTTAGAATCTTAATAAAATTTGCAAGGTCTCTAGAGGATTACTTTTTTGACTTTTTTAATTTTTAGGCTAATTATGAAGTGTCAAAGTTCATACAAAATAGGACATTTTCAGAGGTTTTTACTGGATTAGTTTTACACAAATTTAGAAATTGGTTTCTTTAGAAACCTAGATAATATCCACAAGATACTGTGTTTCCACAATATCTAATGAAAAATGTGTAATAACGTCATAATCAGTTATGAGCGGTTGTATGAAAAGCAGTGAAAATGTGAGTCGTGATGCACCACCTTAACCGCCCGCGTTGGATTAGTCCGATGAGTGTTTTCGCGTCCTATTTGCTAAGGCAGTGTGTTTGCGACTGGGTATTCTATCTCGGTTAGCTGTTTAATCCCCATAGATGACAGAAAAGCTGACGAGATGGAGTATTTGGTCGTGAATATGCGACCCTAGTGGAATAAACGCTAGAATGTTTGTCGGATATATCCGACGTAGGCGGTTAATAGGTTCAATTAGATTGAGTAGTCTGTTTGCCAAGTCTATCTAGGTTATCAAAGTCTATAAATATAAAGACTTTTTTTTTTTTTTTTTTTTTCTCTCGACGGGGAAAATCATCATTGACGAAACCCGCTCTTGGGTGGAGCGGGAGACAGTGTCAGAGTCTTACTGACTAAAAACCCCGCGCCGTTCCTTCTAGCCTTCATACCGGGGCTCTAGTTTCCTTTCGGATAACCCCGACCCCGGTAGGCTTCGCCCCGATGGGCCCCTCCTGTTGCTGACAACTCCTTGAGGCGCGCGGGAACAGTGCGCGCCGTCGACGCCTTGGCTCGGTCCGGACAGTTACCGGACGATCGGACAGCGAGCTACCCATGGCTCGCCGTCCGCGAGCCCGCGTCTACGGTGGCCGGAAATCGGGATCGGAATCCCGGCGGCGGCGGCGGGGGCGCCGTTGCCTGATGCGGTCTGCCTCCTCCTTTGCTAGCATTACTGCTTCGCAGAAGGAGGCGACCGCCTGCCACTCCTCCTCGCTCCGGACCATGGCCTGAACCAAGGCCCGGCGCGAGAGGTCTCCGCCGCCGATCGCCCCCACGAGGACACGGCGTTGCTCCGCCCAAGCAGGGCACACCTCAACTGTGTGCTCCACCGTGTCCTCCGGGCGTTCCGCACAGTGGCGGCACCCGGGCGTCTCTTCCGCTCGAATCCGATGCAGGAACCTCCCGAACTTGCCATGTCCGGTGAGGACCTGCGTCATGCGGAAGGTAAGGACGCCGTGAGGTCTTTCCAGCCACGCCTCAAAGAGGGGACTTACCGCCATAATCGTGGCGTGCCCAGCACTGGGTTGCGATAGCCGTTGACGCCATTTTACCGTGAGATCCCGCCGGAGCTCTGTCCGCCATACCTCGACCTGTCGCGGTAGTGGACTTTCACCCCGGCGTTGCATCTCCACGCGCTTATCGTGCATGTGTGCAAGGACTGTTGCCTCCAGATCCCACGGTGGTAGGCCAGCCAGAAGGCTCGCCGCTTCGCGGGAGATCGTGCGGTAACCCCGCACCATCCGTATTGCCATGACCCTCTGGCAGGCGTTCAGTATGGACGCCGGTCGCTTTGCCAGCGACGGCGCCCACACCGGCGCCCCGTAGAGGGCCATGGACCGAACGATCCCCGCGTAGAGCCTCCGGCAGGAGGCGTCTGGACCCCCAAGGTTGGGCAGGAGCCGCTTGAGAGCAGCCCCGGCCCGGTTGAGTTTGGGAGCCAAACGTCGGAAGTGTTCTCCGAAATTCCATCGGCTGTCGAGAACGAGTCCCAGGTACTTCATCGTCGACCCGACGCCGATGCGAACTCCTCCTACCGTAAGTTGGGAGTCTGATGGTGGCGCATTCCGAGGGCTGTGGAAAAACATGGCCTCGGATTTGTGCAGCGCCACCTCGAGTCCCAACTCCTGGATCCTACCAACGACTATCGCAACCCCGCGTGTCGCTAGAGCGACCGCCGCCTGGTGCGACTCTCCCTGCGCTAGAACCAGCGTGTCGTCTGCGTAGCAGACCACGCTGACCCCGTCAGGGAGGTCGCCGCGCAGCACGTAGTCGTAGCCGATGTTCCACAAGGGTGGGCCTAGAACCGACCCCTGCGGAACACCGCACGACATCTCTCGACGTTTCCACTCTCCCTGGTGACCGGGGTAGATAATGGACCTGTCCGACAGGTAAGCCTCGACCACTCGACAGAGGAAATATAAAGACTTGGTATTACATAGATCTCACAACTTTTAACGGTAGAAGAACTCAGTAGAAAGCCTTGTTATTTTTTTTAAGTTTTTTATGGCATCTATATCTATACATATAATAAACCTGTAGACGTTTTTATTTGTGCGCGCATCACGTAAAATGTACGAAATCGACGCAGATAACTTCTATACATTAATTCATGAATCCCCAAGCGACCACCGGTGGCCGCGCATCTATTGTCTTACTATTGTGTCTCTAATTGACGGTATCTGAAGGGTTAAAATTGTATGTAACTTGATATATTATTTAGGTTTTGTTACATCGCAATCGGTTGACTATATCGAAAGTTATACTACATTCATCGACTGTTAGGCGGTACGAAGCCGGGTCAGCTAGTTCAAAACGCATATTAAGCGTGTCTTAACCAAAAAAGCATATTACAAGGTTAAAGACTATGTCGAAGACACGCTTGTTTGGCAATGACTACCTCTGCACATGTGGCTCCCTGGTAACTCACCAATATTGTGTCTGTTAACTGCTCCACCTCTGTTTTAATATATATACATTTTTTATTTGTATTTTTTTTTCACATGACATTGCTTTTGCAATAAGTATTTTTTTATTTTTTATTTTTGAGACTTCAACTACCTTAAACTCGTTGATAATTTATTTTGTTATCAATTTATTGATAGTTGCAATTATCTATATTTCTATTGCTTTTTTTTTATATAGCCTCTTTTTCGTTTTGTAATGTGAATGTGAGAACACTGTATACCTTACAAACCTTTAGATTACTTCCTATTTAAATTACTTTTTTATTTGAATTACTTTTTTTATTTTTTGCTTTTGTGTACAGTATTGATATGCACTGTTCTTACATACTATCATATTGTAACACCTACCACTTTTTTTAAAAGAGTAACCATGGAGTTTCTTGCCGGTTCTTCTCCATAGGAAACGACCAATTTGGAACCGTGCACTAGCTTCTGACGTTTTATAAGTGCCCATGTAGGCCTATGTGAAATAAAATATTTTGACTTTGACTTTGACTTTGACTTTGAAAATATTTAGCGATCAATTTCCAATTCCGGTTTCAAAATAGTTCAACGTTCACACCACAAAAGGACCCCCATGGCGATTCAACATCAACTAAGTAGTTCCAAATCTCCAGCACTTAACGGATCTATTTAATCCTGTTTATTTAACGGGTGTAAGGTTGCAGTTAACCGATAGTTTAGTTTTTTGGTAACTTGAGTTACTCTTAATCCGGTTTAGGATATACAGTTACTTCCCTTTTAACAAAACTTGTTTTTGTTTTTTGTTCGCGTTTGACCACTATCCCACCTGATGATGATGTGGCCGACGATGGAGCAGGCTTGCCTCGAAGTACTCTTGACTTAAAGATCATTAGGTTGTAGTTACTAGTATCACAGACAGAAGCACAAATTGTGGCAGTGAATTCTTCTCCACTTTGTTCTTTGTTTTACCAAACAGCCTACATTTTTTTAGAGGTATCCGGAACAGTGTGAAGTCCCGCAGACCTCTTTAAAAGAGGAAGAATCCTTTGACCAAACGGGTGTTGTGCCTGGTTCGGTCAACTGCCCGCTAATTGACTTCGTATGTTTGTATTATATTCTAATCGCGCATAGAACTTTGATTGCAAGATGCAGGATTTTGTATTTTTGTGGTTCTTACGTGGCGCCATAGATGTCGCAACAAATATATTTAGAAATGTATATTTCTATTATTATTTTTATCAGTTGTCTAGTACTCATAGCACAAGCTCTGCTTAATTTGGAACTAGACGCTGTAGTTTTGTTACTACTAACACTATGGACTTGGTCTGAAATAAAAGTTAAATTGTAAATTGTAGTAAATACTTATGCTTGAATTTATTCGTTTTGTGCTTGTCTGAACCATACGGATCTTTCTCTGAACCGCAGTAATCCTCAAATCAAACTGAATCGAAACTGAAGCCACTGGCCACACAGAAACTCCGTGAAGTGTAACTAAAACTTTGATCTGCTCGCAAGTTTCGTCCATGCCTCACTATTGGGACGGCATGGACATGGATGGATAGTTCCAGAAGACCAGCTCTATTTGACGAGAAACTACAGGCACAGGCACTCAAAGAAGTGTAGTGTGTAACCTCAAACAAAGGCCGGATATTATTAGTGTTACTTAATTAGGTTAAATTTAATCAGATCAAATTTAATCTGGATAAAATGAATCACGATTCATATGTTAATCATAATTGAGATTTAAAAATAGGTAATCATTGATCTTTAATCATTAGTTTGATTAAACAGATTACCATCCATAACTTCTTCTGGCTCAACTGAAATAATGTTTTCGTTTGCAACTATGTTTTTACCTAGGTTGCACAATATGTTGGACGATTTATTTGAGAAAAAATGTTTTTCTTAAGTTGTGTTTTAATCGCTATTTAATCTTAAATAACAAATAACGATTACGTTTAATAATTATAATCACATAAAATCGATTACGAAATTGTCGTCATTTAGAATTTTAATAAAATTTGCAAGGCATATAGTTTTACTTTTTTGACTTTTCAAATTTTTGAGTACTTAAATTATGAAGTGTCAAAGTTTTTACTGGATTAGTGTTACACAAAATAAGAAATTGATTTCAATAGAAGCCTAGATAATATCCATAAGATACTGTGTTTCCAAAATATCTAAAGAAAAATGTGTAATAACGTCATAATCGGGTAAGAGCGGTTGTATGAAAAACAGTAAAAATATGTGTCGAGATACATCCTCTTAAAGGAAAATCGGCTGGTCGCCATCCTGATATTCATTATTTATCTACATCCCAAAGTAAAATTAAATAGGAACTGTAGTTACAATAGTTACAGAAACTTTGGGGCTAGACAAAGTTTCGTCTACCGGACGGATATTCCGAATGACAAGACCCTAGTCACGGATCGAGAGGCTTGAGTTCGGAATGGATGAACCGCCTCAAATGGATTGAACTTTGTTTTATAGTTTAACTTTATTGTATTGGTAAAATGGATACTATAAGCCCACGCTATTATTGTTGAAATAGTGTGATGATTTATTTATTTATTTAAAATTACGTAAATAACACCATTACAGCAATTAAATGCGATGCTACCAACTACACATCTGCATTCAATGTATACAAAGAACCAAATAACAAGCTTTTAATGAAAATTTAGTTTTCATAGCAAGCTTTTATAGTTCGGTATACCTATCAAGACGAATCATTCGAGCCCAAACTCGATGTGGTTGTGTCATTTAACTACCAAGTTCCTATAGCCGCCTTCCAGTTCCATCATCAGATCAGCTCCATGTCATAATAATTTTGCATTGTCATCTGATTTACCCGGGACCGTATCCGTACCGATGTAACCGGGAACTGGGTCAAATTTAATTTACAAGATTTGATGACAGACAAACATCGGGACAGGTGAAACTAAATAAAAGCTTATAAAATACAATTAACTATTAACCCTTCAGATACCGTCAATTAGAGACACAATAGTAAGACAATAGATGCGCGGCCACCGGTGGTCGCTTGGGGATTCATGAATTAAAATAAACTATATTGTTTTCTAGTTCAACTTTATTGTATTTGTAAAATGGATGCTACAAATTATAAGCCCACGCCATTATTGTGGAAATAGTATTATGAACGTTATGATGGTGCTACATTACTTGACTGGCATGTGGTCTTGTGGTTAGTGGCCCTGACTGCTATGCCGGAGGTCGTGGGTTCGATTCCCACCCAGGACAAATGTTTGTGTGAAGAGCAAAATCATTTGTGTGGGTGAGACATAGATAAAGTTAATATCTATCAGTTCTACTGTAAAACCCTTACTTATTATATGCAGCACAATGGAGTCGCAAATTTTCGTAATCTATTTTTATATTTTTGGGCATACCGATTCCCGGCCACCGAAGGCACGGGTTTGCGAACGGCGATCTACTCATTGCTCGTCGTCTGGCAAGGATCAAGCCCGAATCGAGAGCACATTAAAAAATGACAGCGAAACTAAAGAGGCTCTGTAGAGCCAATGCCTGTAAGGGTCATGAGAACGCTTCAAAGAGTGACTGTGGTCCTAAAATACACAGAGCAACTAAAGGACACAGGTGGAAACAGCAGGGGCCCAGCTGGGTCGAAGTATACTGGGGCCAGGGTTAGTTTCGAGAGGTAGCTCAGCCCCGGTATGAAGGCACGAAGGAACGGGGTGGGTTTTTAGTCAGTAAAAGTCTGAAACTGTCTACCGCTCCGCCCAAGAGCGGGGGTTATCATTAGATGACTTTACCACCATAAAAAAAGGACACAGGTGAATTTTAGTCTGTAAAAGTCTGAGACGACGTCTCGTTCCATTTAAGACACGGAAATCATCAAATGACTTCTCTCGCTAAAAGCATTTGACGATTTCCACCCCCCCCCCCACCAAACATTTCCCTTCCCCTTGATCTATGCAGCACCATAAAAATAGGAAATTTTCTAACTTATTTTTCGTTTTTTCAGACTTCATTAGATTTACCAATTCACCTACTGCAAAATTTGGCAGCGAGCCCAACAAATACTTCAATTAAATCCTTCCATTCTCTCCGTATGCTCTTTGCACTTAGTTGTGACAAAAATCAGTCTGGACTAGCCTTTCAAACTATCTTGGAACTAACTGCTCCTAGTGGCTTCGCCCGCGTGATTAGAAAAATTATCCCAGGGGAACATACGTCCGGGATAAAAAGTATCCTAGGTCCTATTCCAGGACATGGTCTATTTATGTACCAAGTTTCATCAAAATCGGTTTTTCCATTTAGGCGTTAAGGCGTAACAAACAAACAAACAAACTCACTTTCGCTTTTATAATATTAGTAAGGATTGGCAGCCAGTCTGCAGATCAATGTCAGCCTTTTATTTAGAGTGACAGTTATTTGGTAGAAATAAATATTGACATGAGTATCTGGGGGCAAGACGAGTCAAGCCAAGCGCAAGGGCACTACCTACCTTTTCTCGAAATGTTTCGTCGTTTTTTTGAACCCTCATAGAGTTGGTTTTCGATGTACAAGATAGTTCATATTCTCAGGATATGATATCAATAATAGACTAATTAAACATACAAAGTCTCAATTGAAAAGCTCTAATACTTTCGATTTTATTGATATCTGAAGTACACCGGCTTTAGCAAGGCGTTGACGAGTCAGGACTTAGCCTTATAAAAATATTTACAAATACAGATGAGGATTTATTCTTCTTTTCAGTCATATTAACATTCGTCAGGCAGTACCTACTTTATGGGGTCTACCCCAATGTCCATTCTTTAGTATTGTTTGTCGAATTAATCAGCTTAAGCTAGATCTACATTAGACCGACGCACACGTGTAACACGCCTGATTTGTACGTAGAACGACGTCGCGTGGTGGTGAATCTAGCGTAGCTCTACAAGTCTAGTTTCCATATAAAATGTATGAAGACATACGCGCCCAGATCAGCGTCAGTGGCCCACGTGGGCTGTTCAGTGTACAGTGTAGTTCTAATTTTTTTTTTATTGTTGATAGGTTTGCGCTTGACCGCCATCTCACCTGATGGAAAGCGACGATGCGGTCGACGATGGAACGCAAAAAACTACTTTTACTCTATCAAACGATCCTGCAACCTATACATATCATAATTACAAGTTACTCTGTATAATTGGCAGGCTCTCATCTTCCGGCGCCCAGACTACTAGACTTGCATAGTCTTGGCATTGGTCCGTACCTGTTGGACTTGCTTTGGTTGGCAAGTGAAATGACGGGTTTATAGGCTTTGTCTTGTGCCAAGTGGAGGAAAAAATGTAGCTAAGAATTCGATTGATTAACTTTTTTACAAACTTTAATTTAGTTTCACCTGTCCCGATGTTTGTCTGTCTTCAAATCTTGTAAATTAAATTTGACCCACTTCCCGGTTACCGATTGAGCTGAAATTTTGCATGCATGTGTAAATCAGATGACAATGCAAAATTATTATGAATTGGAGCTGATCTGATGATGGAACCGGAAGGTGGCTATAGGAACTTCATAGTTAAACGACACAACCCCATCGAGTTTGGGCTCGTATGGTTCGTCTTGACGAGTATTGATTATATGTAGGTATATCGAGCTATAAAAGCTTGCTATGAAAAAACGATTTTCATTAAAAGCTTGTTTATTATTGACTAGCTTTTCCCCGTGGCTTCGCGCGCGTACATAAAATATAGTCTATATCATTCAGGAATAAAGCAGCTTTCTATCGGTGAAAAACTGTAGCAAATGGATCAGTTATTCCAGAGATTACCTCCTACAAACAAAAAAAACAAACTTGACCTCTTTACAATGTTAGTGCAGCTTTATTTTTTTGTTTAGGTAAGCGCAAATTTTAAGATATTAAGCTATTTTAAGATATAATTGTGCTATAGTGTGTGTTTTAGATTTTCTTTATTTTATCTATCTATCATCGGACGGTGGGTTACGGGTTGCTCGCCGTCCGCATTACCGCTCCATTGCTTACCCTCAAGTCACATCTTTGGGCTCTCACTTGTTGAAATATTCAGCAACTTACCTGTAACAAAATACAAAACACAAATTAGCATCATAAAACTCAACATCAATAAATAAAAGAAACAAACCAAAGACAAATAACTCCTTCAAACAAAAAACTTCATTCATTCACTCCTCTACATTCTCATTGATCAACTATCAATTCATACGCGTTCTAAATTTCAAAACAAAAAGGCTAGTGCGCCACCTAGCGGCAGGAAATTGCAACATCGATCTGTCATGGACACTATAGAGGGGTGTGATGAATTGCCGCCGGTCTACGTCACAGAGGAAATGTAGTGCATTGTGAGGGTGAGCTCTAGTGAGCAGTGGACGGACTATTGTTGTTCGGGTGTAGGCGATGTTGAGGTATGTATATGTGAAAGATTTCATCTAGATCTGTTTCCGTGAGTGAATGATTTAGTAAGAACGTGAATGAATGAGAGTGAATGGTTATGAGTATCGGGATTATTAGTTATTTAATCGCAGCACATGCAGACACGAGGGGTTTTTAAAATAATTTTTCAATTTTGGGTTTGAATTGAAATAAATTTTTCATTACACTTACTCGGAAACCCGCTCTTAACCCAACGTTTACAGGCACGCAACGGACTGTTTTCCTCACTAGTGCAGAAAAGTGCCAATATTATTTTAGCACAAAAAACCACAATCTTTGTGTTGTTTATCGTATCGGCCTGGACGCGCGTCGACCCCCACGAGACGCGGGGCAACCCTCGCGAGTCGTAAGTGTATTGAAAAACGTCGTTTGACATCCCTCGGCTCCATCACACACTCCCGCCTTGGTCGCAATGACAAAGTTTCTGCCCTTGTATAAAAATATAGATACTATTTTGTCGGTGCGAGCGATTGGCTAAGAAACAAACAATCAAAAAAACTCTACAACTTGAATAGTGTATAATAAATAATAGATGTATTTAGCTCTATTTCTTGTAGCCCTGTGTATACATAAATAATAAGGTTAAAGGCATATTCTAAAGTTTTCTCTAGTCTTAACTAATGGAACAGTGAAACCTATCTGTTACAAGTTAGGGAGTTGTTACGGACATAAAATTGAGCTCAACAACTAACAGTCACGCACAAAGTTAGGTACTGAAGCAGTACAATCAAATTATCTATTCTATAAGGATGTGTTTAGACTATCGGACTCGATACAAAAAGGGTTATTTTTAGAAGGTGCGCAACATCAAACATACGGCACTCTTTTAAACGTTGACAACATTATGAATTTGTTTTACAACAGATTAAAAAAAATTTTTTTTTTTTTTTAATTTGAGGTTTTTATCCACATAGTTACGTCAACCTACAACAGAATGCAAACTATAATATGGTAGTGACAAATCTCTCGTACAGGCGATTTAGAAATCAGAAACGTTTTTTTCAAATTAATCAATTACAGGAACTTTTGAATAGTCAAAATGTCGGCCAGTCAAAAAAAAGTGAAGCTAAATTGGCGGTGAAGCTAAATTGGCGCTGGATAACTTTTGCACTAGGCCCTGATTCAGACCATGGTCCATTGCGAGAGGAAATAGGATGCGGTTACCTTTCTTCTGCGAAGCAGTAATGCTACCGAAGAAGATGGCCGCAGCCGTGAAGGAACGGACCTCTTCACACCCACCACCACTGCCAGGCCAGCGGACACTTGGGGCCTAAGTCCAACAGTGGACGTCTTTCAACAGTCGACGGATCGTCACCAATGATTACCTTGCCTTTTGGCCTTTCTACTCCTACCTTTAGAAATCCCCAACTCTAGCATTAACAAAATTAAAACAACATTTTAAGAGATAACTCTTTGAACAAGCATCTTGTAACATGTGCGATGAAATATGGCAGCGTTCCGTCAGCTCGATGGAATATGTTACCCGAGATATATTGTGTGAACGTTTGAAATGGAGCCGTTGTATTGAAATTTTACAAAATTTACAATGCATGGTTGGCGCAGTGGTTGAGCGATTTACTGCCTTATCAGAGTTCCGTATCTAAAAGGTAAAACGGAACCCTATTGCTAAGACTCCGCTGTCCGTCCGTCTATCTATCCGTCTGTCACCAAGCTGTATCTCATGAACCGTGACAGTTCGACAGTTGAAATATTAAAAAACTAAAAATTTATAAAAAAACTTTTTACAAAAAAAATATTAAACTTTTCAGTGTTTTATTACATTGAAGAAAACACTGAAAAGTACAAAATAATTTTAATTTCGTAAGTTAGTGTTTCTATATAGACAGTTTTCTCTTCGTTATTTCACGCTCAATAAAAAAATAATTCAAAATCAGTCCGAAACTGACCGAGAAATCGGTGAATATACTTACATAAACAAAAAAAAAAAAACATTCAGCCGAACATAGAACCACCTCTTTTTTGCAGTCGGTTAAAAATAAATTGGATCAGCAAGAGTACACATCATTAACACAAGGAACTAGAATGTTAGTAGCATAGATACAAAAATATTCGATTAAAACGTCAACATGTATTATTTAGAATAGAAAATTGCCATCAATTCCGACTGTCATAAATCGGATGAGACTAGACCCACAAAAATAGGTACAGAAGACAATCTCATGTATGTACTTCACTTTTTATACCTACGCTCGATGGACACACACTAATGAGCGTTTGAGCCGGAATTGTTCGACGAGTGGGCCGAGGCGCTCCGAGATATCGTGTTCGTGAGCGGTGTCTACGTGTGCGTTGCTCGAGCGCGCTTTGTATGTAGATTGACTTCTGTAGCTATATATTTTGTACTAGAACTCTAGTTCATTACACAGATTATAAAGCCAGTCACACAGATTCCGTCAACCCGCCGCAAAAACGTTAAGTAAAAAAACTCTAATCGCTTTATAAAACACTTACCTACGGGACTAATTATGTGACCACAACATATAATTAAGGCCGCAAATCGCGTGTGCCTCATAAATTATCCACGGGACGTGCATTAGCCGACCGTCCGTCTATCCGCAGCGGAAACGCAGTGACGCGCGACAAACGCATAAATTTCGCGCGGTCTGAACACGCACTTAGGTTTCGTGTATGATGACGTCACTTTAAGGGTGTGTTTGAATATTTTATGGCGTTAAAATCTTTGTATGGGCTTATAAAATTAGAAAATTATTTGAAAGAGATTTTTTTTATTAAAATTAGAAAATAATTAAATTTCTTTTTTGTTATGTTGTGTTTAATAAATAACAATAAACTGATCTGACTCATATCTGGTGTTAGCAGAATAATAAAAATACGTAAGAAGAGTACATCAGACTTTGTCATAAGAAGAACTAAGCTTACATCAATTATTTGACAGGGCCCGTCAGCCCAGATACTTGTTAGCGGCCCTGGAACGCAAATGGCAACTGAAGGAACACGTTTGGACATTTCAGTCAGTAAAAGTCTGACACTCGCTACCATCACCCAACTGGGAAAAGAATTTCGTTGATATTCTACCAAAAAAAAAAACAGTTTAACAAAGATTTCACATATTTTTGACTGTATAAAGTTGAATATTTGAAGCGATCATCTACCTGACCTCCGCTACCGAGTAAATAGGTAACACTCTCTTTGCAAGACTGATGTCGGATTTTCTCAACGGAAGTCTTACAACGTAGCTTTAAGATTTCGTGACCATAGTAAGTCTTTAAGCCAAGCATTAATAGGTTATTTCGACCACATCGCCGCTTACTATCAGGTGACATGTCTACTAGACCAGAATACGAGTATAACCAAAACTAACTATTATTTTAGGGCAAAAATAAAACACGACCGGTGGCCATAATTGTTAGTCCACGACCACATGTCCATTGACGCGGTGCAAACGTAATCACAATATTACTATCGCACACAACACGGAATGGTAGTCACTAATTCGACACACCGCAACGGTGACCGCAGGACCACTGATTTATTACAAAATTATGTAAGTACGAAATGTATTTGTTAAATTAATACAGGACTAAATCATGGAAATGTTACGAATTGATCACATAACCACGGTGTGGCGTATAATGTGCAAGAGAAAGAGTCGTTCTGCAAAAGCTACATTATGAGAAAGAGACCTTTTATGACAATCAGTTACAAATGTAGAGAGGATTGCTGGCGTTAGAGGTGTTTGTGAAAAAACGACTTTTAGGGAAAAAGTCATTTTGCGAAAGCGTCATGATAAAAAGACATTTTACGACCGTCAGTTACGAGTACTAACGTGACATTATGCAAAAGAGGCGTTGTGCGAAAGCAACCTTCTGAAAGAGTCGCTCTGCGAAATCGATATTCAGCTAAAGAGGCATTGTTAGCAAACGGCTATTTAAAAAAAGAGTCAATCTGCGAAAATCATTATGAGGAGGAGAAATTTTACTACCGCGCCAAAAATATCCCGTACAGTCAACAAAAAGGTTTTTAGAAGTTGTCTTGTCGTGTATTTACCTCCCTTACAGTGGGAATATTCCAACAGAAGGCAGGATGATATTCCAACAGAAGGCAGGCTGATATTCCAACAGAATAAACATTTAAATCGCTCTTTTAGCCATTGCTCCCGGCTGTCAGTTTGACAGTCGCTAGCCAGAAAATCCGACATCAGTCTTGCAAAGAGAGTGTTACCTATTTACTCGGTAGCGGAGGTCAGGTAGACGATCGCTTCAAATATTCAACTTTATACAGTTAGACTAGAAGATTACCGCTATATACTTGGGCAAACGTTTAGCAGATTGAATTTCATATATCACGGACATAGCAGAATAGGATTAAAACTTGAGGTGATTCTAACATATAAAAAAGTCGTATCACAGCGTCTGTTATCAAACTCTTCCGAAACGGATTGACCGATTTTTACGAAGGTTTTGTGTATATTTGGTAGGTCTTGGGCAAAAATCATCCAATGACAACCCTGCTCTTGGGTAGAACGGGAGATAATGTCAGACTCTTACTGACTAAAAACCCACCCCGATCCTTCTAGCTTTCATACCGGGGCTCGAGTTCCTTTCGGATGACCCTGACCCCAAAAATATTCACTCTTGACTCAAAGACCCTTAGGTTATAGGTTGGTAGGTCTGAGAATACCACACAGGCTTCCTCACATATTATACCCCTTCCTAACATGGGACATTTACCTCAAGGAGGATGGTCCAAGGTAACACGCGGTAATAAAATTTTCTTTAATTTCTTTTTTTTATATTTTGCGGGCTATAATCAAGTTTTATATAGATTAAAATAATATAATATATTACACAACTATCACACAACGCCGTCTAGTCCCAAGCTAAGCAGATCTTGTGTCATGGGTACTAGACAACTGATAAAGGTACTTCAATATTTCTAAATACATTCATATTGTAGATAAATTACACCCAGACACAGAACAAATGATTACGCTCATCACACAAACATTTGTCCTGGGTGGGAATCGAACCCACGACCTCCGGCATAGTAGTCAGGGTCACTAACCACTACACGAACAGACCAGCCAGTCAAAATATGATTAGCGGTCGTAATACTGAATTATAATCATTAAAATTATCAAAACAACGCTGTCAGATCATCGGTCCTTATTGAGTGGCTATTTCATGAAAAAGTAATTCAATATGGCGCTTTTAACCTACACAGAAAATCCCTCTTTTTCACATAACCACAAAAACAATTAACCATTAATTCCTCGCACATTTTTAATCTCTCTGCCGCAGATAATCTAATAAATTACCAGGGGATACGAGTACACCCTTACAGTACCCGCACATGCTTACAGAGAAGATTTATTGTAGCACTAATCTATGGTACGAGGGCTAATGTTATATGTATGTAATATAGCTGTTGCATATTTAAGAGGTTCTGCAGTAGGTTTATGGATATTTTAGCATGTTTTAATGTTGGCATTCTTCAAAGATTGAGTCGGAAGTCTATCCAAAATGGTATTCGTTGTCATGCATCATCGTTTCTCGTGTTGTCCATTTCTCAAAATGTCAACCGTTCGATAAATGTCCACTTCTTACTATGTCAACTTCTAAGGCTGCCTGTCCACAGGAGCGGAACGAGGCTTTAGAATGTCAACTTCTCATATTGTCAATTTCTCAAAATGTTTATTTCGCACAATGACAGTTTCGCTTATGGTCAACTAGCTTTTAACCGCGGCTTCACCCGCGTTTATTAATATACTTTACCCTTTCTCCCCATTTTCTCACTAAAAAAAATACCTATGTCCTTCTCTAGGGTCCCAATTATCTCTGTACCAAATTTCATTAAAATCGGTTTTGCCATTTAGGCGTGAAGAAGTAACAAACAAGCTCACTTTCGCTTTTATAATATTAGTAAGGATTTCTGACATATTCGCTAAATGACAACTGCACGTAATTTCTACTCCCGAAGGATACGGTGGAGCATACAGTGGGAGTGTGCCCCGCTTGGGCAGAATACCGCTGTGTTCTCGTGAGGGCAATCGACAATACGAGACGATACCGAGCCGAAAGACATCCACAACTAGACATAGGAAGGTAAAGTTAGTTTTAATTTTCTTTAAAGTGTTACTAACCTTTTAGTTGATAAGTTGGTACTATGAAAATAAATTACAAAAAGTAATGCGCCTGGCTTAGTTTGAACCCACATCCTACAACTCCTAAGACTGGGTTTCCACCCGCCATTGCTTTACAATCTCTCTCTGCTATAATCTAATGGATCATCATCATTATATCAACCGAAAGACGGCTACTGCTGGACATAGGCATCCCTCAAGCGTCGCCACAACGACCGATCCTGTGCGTCACGCATCCATCGTATTCCCGCGGCCTTCACCAGGTCATCGGTCCGCCTTGTGGGAAACCTAAACTACGGTCTTCCGGTACGCAGTCCCTCTCCAGAACCGTTCGGCCCCATCGTCCATCTATTGTTGTGTTTTCTGTTTTGTGTCCAATAAAGAGTAAAGAGGACTTATTTGATGATATCCCACATCAAAACTAGAAACATACAACGAGGATTATGAAGGTATTTGTACCTGTAAAATCGCTTCCACGATTTATAATTCAACAAACAACACATCCGGTTCTAACAGAGGTATTTATTACATCAAAATTCAGAAACAACCTTTACGTCGAGGTCCTCATTTGGGCTAAATCCTCTCCACTTTCCCGAGTCCTCTTACCGTGAATAGTAAGTTAATTGCCTCTTACATCATAATGTACAATATGCCACTAATTGGCTCTCGTACCTTTGAGCACAAAATATAAAGGTACAGAAGTCAATCTACATACTGTGCCCGCTCTCACAACGCACACATACACACCGCTCACGGACACGATATCTCGTCGCCCTCGGCCCGCTCGTCGAACATTTCCGGCACAAACGCTCATTAGTGTGCGTCCACCGAGCGTAGGTATAAAAAGTGAAGTACATACATGAGATTGTCTTCTGTACCTATCTATTTTGTGCTTTGAGTCTTCACCACATGTCTTTATTGGATATAATAATGCTTTACAGGAGTGGTCGTAAGTGCGCTTCTTTTTTTTTTGTCGACGGGAAAAATCATCTTTGACGAAACCCGCTCTTGGGTGGAGCGGGAGACAGTGTCAGACTCTTACTGGGGCACGAGCTCCCTTTCAGACAACCCTGTCCCCAGTAGGCTTCGACCCAGCTGGGCCCCTCCTGCTGCTGACAACTCCTTGAGGCGCGCGGGAACAGTGCGCGCCGTCGACGTCTTGGATTAGGTCCATTACCGGACGATCGGACAGCGAGCTACCCATGGCTCGCCGTCCGCGAGCCCGCGTCTACGGTGGCCGGAAATCGGGATCGGAATCCCGGCGACGGCGGCGAGGGCGCCGTTGCCTGATGCGATCGGCCTCCTCCTTTGCAAGCATTACTGCTTCGCAGAAGGAGGCGACCGCCTGCCATTCCTCCTTGCTCCGGACCATGGCCTCGACCAGGGCCCGGCGCGAGAGGTCTCCGCCGCCGAGTCGTAAGTGCGCTTAGTTTCCAGACATATTTCCTTTGACTTGCTTTGCTTTGCTTGGCTTTGACTATATTTAGGTTCTATCCAAATAATGAAGAGCTAGCTTTTGCCCGTGGTTTTGCCCACATATAAAATACAAGCTTTTGCCAGCAGCTTCGCTCGTGTACTTAAAATATAGCCTATGTCACTCAGGAATAAAGCAGCTGTCTATCGGAGAAAATTTTAACAATCGGATCAGTACTATAATAAAACAAAAATAAACTTTACCTCTTTATTATATTACTGTAGATATAGCCCATATCAGTCAGAAATAAAGCGGTAAAAAAAACTATACGGAAAAAACATTAATTTTGTAACATCCTGCATACAATGCTTGTCATGAGTATACAAGCAGTTTGACTAATAAAATTATCTTTATCTTTACCAGTTAAGTTAACAAAATCACTAACATAGAAACCCAACACCAGCAGATCAACATTCGCTGCACATCACTAGAACACTGACCTCATTCCCACCCACAATCTCCCACTACCCTCACTTTCGTAAGATTGCACTAACTATTCCCAAAGAGTCCTTGGTGCCTCAAAGTGCCTAAAAGAGTACCAAAAGAGGGTGTTGCGTGAGGTATCAAAGAGTGAGCAAAAACTCGCTCGGAGCGAGTCGAGACCCAAATGTTTTACAACGAGTGTCTTAGTGTCACCAACTTGTGGTGAAAGAAATCTCGGACACTGAAGATGTTGGCTTAAGAATGATGGTTTCAAGGTTTGTGTAAATAAACATGGTCAAGAAATGTGTTTTTCTTTGGTGACCATGTTTTTGATATTATTTAAGAGACATTCCGGTTTAAAGACTTGTATTTGAAATAAAATTGGGAGGGCGTTGACTCCTGACATGCAGGCGTGGCTAGTTCGGGAGTCAGAGGCTTCATGAATTGTATCAACCTTATAATTATGACAATAAAGAATTTCATCAATATTTCAGCCGAAAGACGTCCACTGTTGGATATAAGCCTCTCCCAAGTGTCACCACTATGAACGGTCCTGTGCGTCTCGCATCCATCGGATTCCCGCAATCCTTACCATGTCATCGGCCCACCTTGAAGAATTTATTATTATTATTTGAAAAGGTTTATTCGCAAAACGTCTTCTTCTCATAATGTCGCTTTTCTCAGAAGCACGACTCTTTCGCAAAATGTCCCTTTCGAAAATATCACGACCACATCGTCGCGTCGCTTACTTTTAGGTGTGAGTGGTCAAGCGCGAGCCTATCAATAACAGCAATTAAAAACCGACCAAGTATGAGTCGGAAAACGATAAAAAATTACGTTTATTAAATGGTGAAAAAGTGGGGCCTCACTTTTATTCGTTCTTTAGTATTTGTTGTTATAGCGGCAAAAGAAATACATAATCTGTGAAAATTTCAACTGTCTAGCGATTCATGAGATACAGCCTGGTGACAGACAGCTGTCCATTTTTTTACCCTTAGGATGTGGGACCCTAAAAACGATACATAGAATGTAATTTGAACGTGGAAATTAGAATACTGTAATTACAATAAGAAATTTCCTTGAATAAATATACCTTCGAATCATTGGAATCGAAGGTATAGGTATAGGTTCTCACTTTGAGACGATTGTAAATATTGATTTACAAGCGTCTCAAAGTGAGAACGACAGATGAAATACATTACGTAGGGCTGTACTATGCCAAATCGAATCCCAAATTAATTAATCGAAAAATTTAAATCGAAAATCTAAATAATGTTCTTCTCCATAGGAAACGACCAATTTGGAACCGTGCACTAGCTTCTGACGTTTTATAAGTGCCCATGTAGGCCTATGTGAAATAAAATATTTTGACTTTGACTTTGAATACTCGAACGTTCGCAATATCGATAGGCCTATAAATCGAACGTTCAATATGTCGAACACTCGATATGTCGAACACTCGATATGTCGAACACTCGATATGTCGAGTGTGCAAAATACTTAATGTTTGTTTGATCGAGAGTTCAAAGCGCTGCACTGATTGATTTATTAGTGAATTTTGGGTTTTTCTTATATCAAATCAATTAATTTGTACACTTTTTTGTATATTTTAAAATTTTGGAGATTAAAATGTGATTTAATAGTATGTTTTTTTTTTGTGTTTTTCTTGCAAGTATTCTATATGAAAATTATTCCAGTATATTTCGATAGATTGAATGTGCAAAGCGTTGGCTGTTCGATCAAACAACATTCGATATTTCGATATCGATGTTCGAGATATTGAACGTTCGATATTATGAGCCATTCGATATTATGAACGTTCGAGTGTTTAGTATGTTCGATTAAAAGTGTTCGATAAATTGATATTCGATACTTTGGAATACGAATTGGCATCGTACACCTGTTGCGTAGGTGCAAACAATAGGAACTGTAATTGATTCCTTCAGTACTTGGAACCCTTTCACGTTTCCAGCGCCACTTAACCTGAAGGACTTGAGAGCAAGATTGTACATCGATTCGAGC
Organism: Mythimna lalbum; assembly: GCA_949319445.1. Taxonomy (NCBI): domain Eukaryota; kingdom Metazoa; phylum Arthropoda; class Insecta; order Lepidoptera; family Noctuidae; genus Mythimna; species Mythimna lalbum. Next base: position 3,379,164 of record OX439370.1, on the reverse strand, counting down.
TTAAATATTTCATTATGGAAGGGAATAACAACTGACTCTGTTAGCGGGTCAAGGCTCTAATTTTGAAGGGTTCTCCAAAATTTTTTGTTGAAGAAAAAGAATAGCTAAACTCAAGACAATAAATGTTACTTTGGATTGTAGTAAAATTTTAATTTTCAACTTCTTATGCCCTGAAGCTTCGCCCTTATCGAGTATCAAATAGGAATATTGCATTTTTTCAATGATGAAAGTCAGTGACGCTCATCGACATTGTAGCTGCTACCAGAGACAAAATGTTCGTTACCACATCAGGGGCCTCACCATGACATGTCTAAATGTCAAACGTAAAAGCGAAAAAGAAAGATGGAACTATACTTTTTCTTTATTATATTACTTAAACATAAAATGCCAATGCATTCTACTACTTTCCTGGATAAGTCTTTTACTGTCCAGGCCGCTTGTCTATGGAAAATATTGCCTGTGAAAATAAAACGCGTGCAAACACTGCCTGTTTTTTAAAGGCTTGTGATGTGAAGGATCATTACTCGACATTGTGAACTTTTGGTCGTTTCATCACTTACTCTTTTACTTATATATAATTACTAGCTTTCCGCCCGCGGCTTCGCCCGAGTGGACTACAGTTAATATCGCGCGGGCAGACCCGTGCTCAGCAGTGGTATTATAGGTAGCCTATGTGTTATTCCAGTGTCTCTTCTACCTACCTACCAAATTTGATCTAAATCCGTTCAGTAGTTTTTGTGTGAAAGCGTAACAGACAGACATACAGACAGACAGAGTTACTTCCGCATTTATAATATTAGTAGGGAGTAGGGATTTCGTATGGATATCTAAAGTATCGATCAAGTTTTATTTACTTTTTTTTGGCCTTATAATGTTAGCACTGCTAGGACTCAGGCCTCCTCTCTAGGACAGACAATGGGCCGTATTCCACCACGCGGGCTCAGTAGGTGGTTGTCAAGTCTTCGAATTCAAACTTGACGATAAAATTAATAAAAAAAACGAGGACTGTCCCACTAGTCAAGCTAAAGTAGTCACCCCACCCTCTTTTGATGTCACAAGCGCTAAATCGCAGCCTCCCCCATGTTTGTCGTGGAGCCTCAACGAAAGAGCTGAACGTGCAAGATTTTAGTTTGTTTAGCCAACAGCTGAATGAAGCGGTGATTTTAAAGCTTTCAAGCCGCTTGAAGGGTAGAATTGATGTTTGTGTTAGCTCGGTTATGGTTTTAGGAGCAGGAGAGGTGTAGTTTGTTGAGTGTTGAAGGTCAATTTTGGTGCATTTAAGGAGTGGAATTCCCTAGTGGAGTCTGTGTTTCTAAACAACCTAGGGGTGCCTCAAAGAGTTTTCAGCAAACTGTAGGAGTCAAAGCCTACTGGGGCCAAGGGTCTGCTTCCTAAAGGAAGATTTGGCGCCGGTACGAAAGGCAACGAAGGAGCAGGAGTGAGTTTTTAGTCAGTAATAGTTTGACACTATCTCACGCTCCGCCCACGAGATGTAGTTAGATAATTTTCACTTTTGGTGATCCTTAAATAAACAAATGTATATTTCGACGAAATCAAAGAGAATGCTAATTTTATCCCACCATTCAAGAGCCTCCTGCCCGCGATTGACCTACTGAAACAATAGCGAAACAATTCGAGGAACCTCTCACCTAAATACCAACAATTCATAATTGCCCGTTTAATAACGTAATTAATGTGAAAACTTTGATCCGAAACCGCTTAGAATCTAAATCAACCAAAAATATTCCTATTAACATTTTCGAAGTCACCGATACAACTGTAGCACAACTGTAGGTACGACAAATTCGGAAGACAACCATAAAACAGATTACAGAAGTCAATTAGCCAGCAGGGTCGAAGCCTACTGGGGCTAAGGGTCTGCTTCTGAAAGGAAAATTCAACCCCAGTACGGAGAAACAGTTTTTTGACACTATCTCCCGCTTCGTTCAAGAGCCGGGGTTGTCATTGGATGATTTTCCCCACCATAAAAAAAAATATGTACTTCACTTTTTATACCTACGCTCAGTGGACGCACACTAATGAGCGTTTGAGTCGGAACTGTTAGACGAGCGCGCCGAGGGGCTCCGAGATATCGTGTCCGAGAGCGGTGTCTGTGTGCGTTGTGAAAGCGCGCTTTGTACTATAGATACTTGTTGTACTTGTGTGTACTTGTACTTGTTTGTATGTAGATTGACTTCTGTGCCTATCTGTCTTGTGATACAACCTTGTAAGCCTGCCCTCAATAAATATCAAACAAATATAAATTATACGGAGTAGACTGTAATTAGTTGTAAAACGTACTCAAATTCCTTCCATTGTCGGGTTCAGTATAAATCACTAGGCGCTAGGGTTGGGAAATAGCGAGTTGGCGACTAACTAATTGGAAATCGAAGGACTGGAACCTTTTGCCCGCTGTGGTCTTCCCGTCTGATTATAATTTAAGAGTCTTCAAGGCTAGAGTAAATAGGCTAGTGCGCTTCGCCATCAATGTCTGCATCACTGCTTACCATCAAGTGGGATCGCAATCAAGCACTAATTTATATGACTTAAAGAATTATTAGTAATAAACATACACATCCGACCGTCCGGTAACTGTCCGGACCGAACCCAAGACGTCAACGGCGCGCACTGTTCCCGCGCGCCTCAAGGAGTTGTCAGCAACAGGAGCGGCCCAGCTGGGTCCAAGCCTACTGGGGCCAGGGTTATCCGAAAGGAAGCTCGAGCCCCGGTATGAAGAGGCAAGAAGGAACGGGGTGGATTTTAGTCAGTAAGAGTCCGATACTATTTCCCGCTCCACCCAAGAGCGGGGGTTTTCATTGGATGATTTTTCCCCACCGTAAAAAAAAAACTTCCGCCGTTATAACCTTAGTTAGATAGTAACCTATGAATAAGTGAAGATTCTATATACAGGGTTATTTGTAAAACACTGGCAACCTCTCAGGACTATGGTGGCATCATACAACTTTTGTTCTATGACTTTTAAAAAAATATCATATTTTAGGTTCATCAAATTTTCATACAAAAATAAAAATATTTACTTAAATTGAACGTTCTAAATGTTACGAAGTCTATGCTGGCGCGGCGTATCAATTTAATAGTGTGATAAGTGCACGAAAATGGGGCGAATGCTTGCCAGGTAGGTCTGATGACAATGTTTCGGAAGCCTGCTTACTATTGCTACGAGAACAGTGTGCAGTAAGCATAGGTAGGTACAGCAAAATACTGAGTTGAAATGTGTTGGATAGAACAACGAAATCTTGAAGGTTTGTTTTTGGTAAATGTATTATGTTTTGTAAAAAGTCATAGAACAAAAGTTGTTGTTTATGATGTTAATAATATAGTCCTGCAAGGGTTTTAGTGTTTTACAAATAACCGTGTATATTCTAGTACATAAAACTGACCTATATTTGCACGAGTCGGTGTAAAATAAAACTTGCAAAAATCCTCATCTCCAGCCACCACACGTCCTAGCCACAAGTGGCTTTTACTAGCTTTAATGGCAAGATTTTTACTATGGCTCCATTTGTGATGCTGCTCACCAATACAAGATTACGGGCATAATAACTGAGGTTTTACTTCTTTTGCTATGTCTTCGTGGAATAACAATGGGAAGGATAAAGAAACGACTTGTGATGCATGTGTGTGTGTTACAATTATTGCTTTGTAGTTTTTTCTTAGTAGCTGGTTGTAGTTACTGAATATTTTGTATGAACCCCGCCCGTGGCTGTCTCGATTTTGCGGCCCTGTAACAGTGGTCCTATTTAAATTAAAAAAAAAAAACTGGGCAAGTGCGAGTCGGGCTTGCGCGGTGAGGGTTCTGTACAATTCCTGAAGTTTATTCCGAATTGCTTTTTTTTTGTTAACGTTGATAACAACTAATTAACTGTTTTCAGATTTATTCCTATATCTGTGCTACAAGACTTTGTTTTGCGCCTTTCAGGATTCTGGGACGATTCGAAAATTGACATTTTCTTCACCAAGTTTATAAAAAAACAAATCATGATTATTCGATCTTTATGACTTGTGTTGTAATTTAGCGACAGTCACAATCAAAAGTAAGATTTATGCGATTTACTCTTTATCTAAATAAACGTCTTAAACAACATTATTTTACGGAAAGTAATAAACAATAAACAGGAATAACACAATTAACAACTTTGTCACCGGAGTTTGCATACAAATTGCTGAGTTTAATTTATTTGCGGAGTTTGTCCAAAATAATAATGTTTTAACATGGGGACGGGGTGTCAAGAAAAGTGTTATTAGATAAATTACTTGTTGACCTACTTTATGGATTTAAGTTATTACCAAGAGTATTAGCAGAGTTACACGGATATTAAGAACAAATTAGAAACAGGCTATCTCTTTGATGTAGATAGAAAAGTACATAATTGTATAAAATTATATTTATATAATTGTAAAAAATTACATTAATACTTGCACGATTTCGAACCTGCAACCTCATGCATGAAATTCAGTTCCTTAACCACTGCGCCGTCAGTGGACTTAGTGTCACAAGGCACAACATAAAATACACCCCTATTTTTTAATTAAAAGAAAATGGTTCTCTATCTATGTTACTGATCATATTTGTGTAGTCAAAAGTAAAAAAAAAAAACAAATTCCAAATTTGTTTACGAATTTTTTTCTTGGTAAATTCATTACGAATCAATCATTCATAACGATTTCTACTATAAAATACTACACACCGTATTTCGCCATTTCGATCGCCATTCATTCATTCGAAAATAATAGCCAGTACAATGTTTCCATAAATTGAGTGACATTTTGGGATATAAACAAATGCTAATAACTTTGCTATTTATGAGTACTATTTATTGAGACTTTACTTAAATAATAACAAGAACTTTTCTAACGAGCCCTTTAAGTATTTATACAAATAAAAAATTATTGGTGTATATTTAGTATTTAAAATATACCTCAAGGAGTTGTCAGCAACTGTCAGGCCCAGCAGGGTCGAAGCCTACTGGGGCCAAGGCTCTGTTTCCGAAAGGGAGGCACGGCCCCGGTATGAAAGGCAACGAAAAACCCTCCGTATAATAAAAAACGAAATAAAGCACTCAACGCCTCTGATTATCGCATTAAAAATTCAACCAAACAAATAGAAAAGTCGAAATTAGTCGACGATTTGAACTCCCATCAGATCCCTATCAACGATAAAATTAAGTGCCCTCCGGGTATCAACTCACAACAATTAATATATAATGGGGCCTAATATTAAATAATCAGGTCTTGTCCCACTGAAATATGTAGGAAGAGCTATTTCGGGACGGAAAGTTGTGGCAGAGTTCAAAAATCGATTTGATAAGTAAATTAAGTTTCGAAAGCGTCTTTTTTACAAGCTTTTATTTAGTTTCACCTGTCCCAATGTTTGTCTGTAATCAAATCTTGCAAATTAAATTTGATCCACTTCCCGGTTACCGATTGAGCTGAAATTCATCATGCATGTACAAATCAGATGACAATGCAAAATTATTACGACAAGGAGCCGATCTGATGATGGAACCTTGTAGTTAGGAACTTGGTAGTCAAACGATATCTCCATTCATTACCGAGATAAAAGGTCTAGACAGACAGACAGATGGACAACAAAGTGATCCTATATATGTTCCAGTTTTTCTTTTCGAGCTACGGAACTTTAAAAAGGTTTTAACTTTTCGACAATGAAACTTCACCGTCAACTCTTTGTAACTAAGTATGCCAAAGAAAATGACTGAGAGACAAAATGGCTTCCAGTCGCGTAATTCTGTCGCTCGCCTGATGAATTTTGATTATGGACACGTAGCGACGGATCGTGGGGGAAATTCTAAAAGGACTAAGTTTTGCATCGGTTACTGTATGAGAGGTGGGCAATTGTTTTTTGAATTAGTCGTTACAAAAGCATTGGTAACTTTTGTAACAGCATATGTAGATTTAGTGAAGTTAGGGTCGGTAGAGTTAGGCCGTGTAGATTCAGAAACTTGGCTCTACATGAGATCTGACATCTTTTTCACAGGGCAAATCTTATGTGGTCGTCTTGGCAACATTTTACATGAAATGTTTTTGGTGGGATTTTACTTTCCTAGACCTAGTAGTTTCGGCTGTGCGTTGATATATCAGTTTCTCCTTTGCAAAATTACTTTTAGTTTATACGAAACCTTAATATACTTTGTTCTATCCTTCGGTATCGTAGTATCTTCGGTACAATGATTGCTCTATCCACTTCCCACATGTCGACAACCTAGCGAGCAAAGTCAAGATATACCAATTAATTATTATTTTAATAAAGAATCTACAGAAACTTTAAAACTCTTCGTCTACTGGCTTAAATTAGTACAAAAATGGTACCAAAAACATTAAAGTCTTGCTCGCCTCTAATGGCCGAATTTCAAGCACACATCGTCGTTCCCCGACAACGGCGCAAGTGCAAACGCCGCAGTTTCTAACCGCAAGTGGGGACGGATGTGATTCAGGGATGTCGCGTGCAGTTTTGTGATGTTTGCGGTCGAGCCTTGTGTTCGTACAATGTTTAGATTGGGGCATACGTTATTATTTTAGCACAGTTTCTGAGTTTCAGTCGTATTTTACAAGCTTTTATTTAGTTTCACCTGTCCGGATGTTTGTCTGTAAACAAATCTTGTAAATTAAATTTGACCCACTTCCCGGTTACCGATTGAGCTGATATTTTGCATGCATGTGTAAGTGTAAAGACAATGCAAAATAACTATGACAAGGAGCTGATCTGATGATGGAACCGGAAGGTTGCTATAGGAACTTGGTAGTTAAACGACACAACCCCATTGAGTTTCGGCTCGTATCGAGTATTGATTTTATAGGTATACCGAGCTATAAAAGCTTGCTATGAAAAAATAACTTTTAAAGGTTGTTTAATGTAATCATTTGTTCTGTGTCTGGGTGTAATTTATCTATAATATGTATGTATTTAGAAATATATAAGTATGTTTATCAGTTGTCTAGTACCCATAACACAAGCTCTGCTTAGCTTGGGACTAGACGGCGTTGTGTGATAGTTGTGGAATATTATATTATACTAGCTTCTGCCAGCGATTTCGTACGCGGATCCTGTTGCTTATGCCAGCGACATTCAGTGTTATAAACGTAAGAGTAGACAAAAATAAACAGAAAGCTCAGAACTGCTAAGCTATCGAGAGTTACACGTGTTATTGTGAGTTAACCATAAAAGACAGACGTATGCTGTCGTGGGACATTTTTTATATAATTTTGAGGAGAACATTTCCGTTATACATGTTTTCTATGTAGCTTTAACCATTAAGGCTGCAAACGCGACGGAAGCTTAAAAAATGGAGTAATTTCTCCCGTTTCCCCAACATTTCCCTTCACTGCTCTGCTCTTATTGATCGTAGCGTGATGAAAAGTATAATATAACCTGCCCAGGAGTATGAAGAATGATTGTACCAAGTTTCGTTAAAATCCATCGAGTAGTTTTTGTTTCTATAAAGAACATACAGACAGACAGACAGACAGACAGACAGACAGACAGACAAAAATTTTACTGTTTGCATTTTTAGCATCAGTATCGATCACTTATCACCCCCTGATAGTTATTTTGGAAATATATTTCATGTACAGAATTGACCTCTCTACAGATTTATTATAAGTATAGATTATTCGGAGGCCCTTTATCATACATTTTTGAGGGCTTTTTTGAACCGGAGTCACGAAGAAGTCTTTCGTGGGCTACTTACTTTGAATTCTTGAGTGAAAATGAGTTTATTTTTGGGAACATTATACAGCTGATTATGATATCGACGCTTAAAAGGCAAAAATGACTAAGCATTAGCTGACATTAAGTAAATTTCACAGGAGAATGATTTAAAAATATTGTCGGCTGACTTTTTTTAAATATTTACTTTACATTTTTTTTTTCTAAAAATATTAACTTTAAATCACTCTGTAAAGTTTACTTACTTAATTTCGCTTAGCAATTTTTGCCTGTTAATTTTCCTACAGCCAGATCTCAAATTTCTGGGTAGTGTCATAACACCGTTTTGGAGGGGCTCTAATATATTCCTTCACCGATACACCATTTGAAATAGAAATGAGGCTGAATTCTCGTCTACATTTCGCATACAGATCAATTTTAACCCCCAGCGATTACAGTAAAAACAAAACTAGCTGTCAATACTGAACCCATAAATTCCCGGTCGGTTTAGACGGAGTATTACGTCACAATACGCGAGCTCCGCAATACATGCTGATTTATTATGGGCGACTGGTGGTGAAAGATAAAATCGTGTACATATATGGTTTAATTTAGATAGGTTTGAAAAATGACGCTAGGATGGGTAAAATATGTGTAACGTTCGATTCGATAGATAAGCAAGCATAGCATAATCAGCCTGTTAATGTCCCCACTGCTGGGACTAAGGCCTCCTTTCAGGCAAGTACCATGTAGTTGTCTGGCATTTTTGCTGAACTGGACCTGTTTGGCGCCACCGTGAGGCACAAATTAGTTGTCTCTTTCTTTTTATATAATAATTAGGGTTTACATGTTGTTACTACATTGTGTGTATCTACGAGAGTGTATGCCAAATAAAATAGGTTTCTTTCTTTCTAAGAGTGCGGGTTGGTAGACAAGAAGTAGTCGATAGACAAGAAGAACGTTTATTGTTTTTTTTTTTTTTGGAGGTGTGAAAGTATCAAATAAGTTCTCCCTTTCTGGATTGTGCGAAAGGGATTGTCAGACTTCTATAGCTCGGCTACACTGGCAGCGAGGTGCGGGGAGCGACGCGGGCGCGGGAAAGCACGCGATTTGCTTGGCCATACTGGCACTTCGGTGCGATGCGGAGAGCGGTGCGGGTGCAGGGACAAAGGTTGCCGACCGGACGGCGAGCTACCCATTAATCGACGTCCACAAGTCCAGGGCTGCGGGCCTATTCTTCAGAATGTACAGAGCATTTATAAATCCATCAATATTGCACAAAGAAAATGAATTTAAAGGTCAACGGGGATGTCGCAGGCGGCGGTACGAATATATGTGCATTTAACTCCGGCCAGATATTCAAGGGACTACACGCTTTAATTATAGTATCACAGTGAACTTTGGACCACCCGGTACTAATTTTAACTATTGTAAATATTTCACTGACGTCATTGGGTTTAAAAGGTCCAAAGTTTGAAATAACAAAACAAGCTTAATTATAGTATCAAAGTTTAACCAATTATTATATCAAAATTGAATGAGGAAAACGATGCCGAAAATAGAATTTGGGTTAAAAAACTCTGATTTGGAGATTCCAACGATGACTATCAGAGTCCAAACTCCAAAAACTTCGAATATGATCTCCATCATCATGACTGGCAGCACCAGGACTGCCAGTCATGATGATAGATATCATATTATTGAATTTAATATTGTCGAGTTGAAAGGGTTGCAGAACAGATGGTCGATGGGGACGAAAGGTTCTGGAGTGGCGACCACGTACCTGAAGACGCAGCGTTGAAAGGCTCCCAACAAGGTCGACCGATGACCTGGTCAGGGTCGCGGGAATCCGATGGATACGTGACGCACAGGACCGGTCGTTGTGGTGACGCTTGGGGGAGGCTTATGTCCAACAGTTGACGTCTTACGGCTGATATGATGATGAAGGGGTTGCAGCATATACAGCACCTACTTAGGATCAGAAATATAGGGATCGGGGACATTGCCCTGGTCCCAGTGTCCTGGTGGCAGTTGACCATTGTCAACTGAAGTTACATCTAGGTGAGTTTTAGTCCTTAAAAGTCTGACACGCCCTCTACACCCACTCCAGAGAGGGAGTAAACATTGCATAATTTCTCACTTCAAAAAATCTGATGATTTTCAACCTCTACTGTCCTAAGACTGGTCTTCAATGTTATGACTATGTTGAAAGCCGGTCTTCAACATAGTCCTCACAGATTTCCGAACTTCCCGGCGAGTGACTTAGGACACCTTTAGACTGGTAAAAAACATTCCGTGGGGTAATTTTTGCCCTACAAAGCCACGGGACTAAAAATATTTTTTTTTTTAATTATTTAAGCTAGTGCTTGACTGCGATCCCATCTGATGGTAAACAGTGTTACAATCGTTGATGATGAAGCAAGCTTTGAAGACAGGGAATGGGAAGACCGCTGCAAACAAATTGTTCCAATCCTTCGACGTACGCGGTTTAAACGACGAGGCGAAACGCTTAGTCCGGGCCGTAGAGATGTTAAGATAATTCGGAATATAGACGTATCACGATGACTGGCAAGCTTCTGTGCTATTAACTCGCGACGAGGTGAAGGACGCATCGACGTCACTAACATGGATTCCGAGCTCAGGTGTTGTCTAATGCGAGCTGCGGTTGTCAAAGTTTTTGTCATAACCAAGCAGGTATAAGGAAAAATATTTTCAGTAGTGCCGTCTTGTGGGCAAAATAATGATGATGATGGGGGGGGGACAGCGTTGGAAGGCCTCCTGCAAGGTGGACCGATGACCTGGTGAGGGTCGCGGGAATCCGATGACCGTTCATTGGGACGACACTTGGGGTAGGCCTATATGCAACAGCGGACGTTTTTCGGCTGGAATGATGATGATGGGGAAGAAATATCCAACTCTATTATATGTGTGTGTGAAGTATTTCTTAAATTAATTATTATTATTATATCTAGCCCATACTGTGCCAATGCTGGGAAAAGGCCTCCCTCCACTCCTTCCAATGTGCCCGGTTTTGAGACACTTCTTTCCAATTGCCAAGGAAGACATCCAAAGGTCCAAACTTAAGGTTTGCCAACGTGCTATGGAGCGCAGCATACTAGGTGTTAAAATAACAGATCGCGTTCGAAACACTACACTGCGCTCCAAAATACAAATTATTGACGTGGTTCAGAAGGCTTAAATAAATATTAGCAATAAATATTAGCACTTCAATGAACGGATCATCTAATTTATTTTAGCAAGTGCCACAAATGCTGATATTAAAGAAACAGGGACACGTGGAAAAACTTGACGGTTTATGCAGAAAAGAACTGAATATCATGGCTATATCACTTTTTAAATGAAGCATATTCATACAACTTTTTAGCCAACTTAAGATTTTAATAATCATGAAAGCTCTTACAAAAAAATATAAAAAAGGCTATCAGCTTTATAATATTCCCACAGCTGGGATTTAGACTTCTCTAGAAGATGGCATGAGCTGTAATCCACCACGCGCACTCAAGCCTTAAAATTTTTAGGACTTCGGTTTCCTTCACCGTTTTGAGAGTAGTGGTGATGAAATAAACTACACTAGTAAAATATAACTACCGGCACGGATTTTGAGCGCTGGCTTCAAGTTGCGCACAAGTCAAATATTCGGTCACTTTAGTGGTGCGAAGTGAGACACGAGGGCGGGGAGCGTCAGTGATTGGCTCGCCGCGCCATCGCCTTATAGACGTCACTCGTGCTTCGTTCCCTGCGCTTTCTGCATGTATCTAACAACGACGACTCATTGGTTCGCCAATGTATGGAATGCGCAAAGCGACCTCCACTCTGACACCGACCGCTTAAGATCCGTGCTGATAGTTATACCTATCTGGATTTGAACTCACAGCGTAAGAACAACTCGTAAGTCAAGATCGTTACCACTGGACTGCTCTAAACACATGCAGTTTTACGTACATGAGTATATTTAACAATGCACGTTTCTCTAGGTTTCCACAACTTTCCTGAACTCATGTCCGCTCCTAAAAGTTGGAATACTAACAATGTTGAAACTGCGAAAAGCGCATCCCAATGGTGAAGTGAGTTTTAGACAAGGGTAATGGTATTTGAAACTAAGATACTAGTTACAGCCTAGAGGTTTTTAAGTCAAGAGTGCGTATCGTCGACCACATCATCGCTTACCGGCGTGCACTGTTCCCGCGCACCTCAAGGAGTTGTCAGCAACTGCAGGGGCCTAGCTGGGTCAAAGCCTACTGAGACCAGGGTTATCTGAAAGGGAGCTCGAGCCCCGGTATGAAGGCTAGAAGAAACGGGGTAGGTTTTTAGTCAGTAAAAGTCTGACACTATCTCCCGCTCCGCTCAAGAGCAGGGGTTGTAATTGGATGATTTTCCCCACCATAAAAAAAAAGCATCTTAGCTTACCATCAGGTGTGTGTATGTCATCATCATAGTGGTCCAATGTAATCCTATCAATACATTTTTAGAACGTATTACCACCACAATCAGGCTACTGGAGTCATGGGTTTCCTTCTGAGAGGAAAATCTGGAGTCCTGGAATGTAAAGCAAAGAAGGAACATAGGGAGTGGGTTCTAGTCACAAAAGCCTTGATCACATGTACCGAGTAAAAGGGCGAGACAGTAAAATGTTGCTCGGCTGAGACAGTGATGTAAGCGAGTTGTAGAGATAAGCGCTCGGCCGAACACTCGGCGCTGCGTTTACACGTACCGAATACTCGGCCGAGAGCACTGTCTCACCCGTTTACTCGGTAAGTGTGATCAAGGCATTAAAGTCTGACACGCCTTTAATGCCTAAAGTGAAGGAGAAGCCTTTGCATAATTTCTTACCTAAGAAAATACACAATCTAGCTGAATGTGAGGTAGCCGCATTATTACATTACAGCGACATTTTTAATCTGGCGCGACACGACTGCGACATCCACTTATAAATATTTTACTCCATATAAAAAGGACGAAAACGGGATAAAATATTAATACATTTACAAGTTTACATATTATTACTTTATGATGTCATTGTAAATACGGACCGAATTTCCTCAACCATTACGTAAAAGTCCAGTATATTAAAATGAAGTAGGTATGCAGATTTCGTGAATATTTTATTAAAATTTCAATTTCTCTGGGTCCAATCCCTTTGCATTTCAATTGAACATTGTTTCATGAATTAATCCGAAAACAAAATGGTTTCATGTTGAAATACCCTGACCTGAGTTAAAAGTAATAAAATATTCAATCATAAAAAAAACAACAGGTAAAAAACTTTGAGAACTCGAAACTATATCAACAGCAGAAACCAGTTTGCTAATATTCGAAGTCTCAACGACGTACGTCGACAGTCACACAGCGGCCACCATCAGACACGGTACCGCGGAATGGATTTTACCGGGAAAACCGCTATCGTCACCGGTGCAAGTTCCGGCATCGGAGCAGCAACTGCCAAACTGTTTTCACAACATGGAGCGTCACTCGCACTAGTTGGACGTAATGAAACAAGATTACATGCCGTAGCGAACCAGTGTGAAGCCGTGAAAGGATTGCGACCCTTATGTCTACTCTACGATTTGACTAGCGACGAAAATTGCGATGAAGTCGTCAGAAAAACAGTGCAAACCTTCAAAAGGATAGACATTCTAGTGAATTGTGCTGGAAAAGCAAGTGTTACTTCGCTTTTTGATACGAATATGGATGCTTTCGATGATCTAGTCGCTCTGAATCTTCGAGTGCCTTACAAAATGACTCAGCTGTGTATACCGCATTTAAGAAGAACCAAAGGCAATATTGTGAATGTGTTTGGTGCTCCTGGCCGAGTCAGACCCGGCTTCCTACACTTCGCGATGGTCAGAGATGCTTTACAGAGATTTACGAAGGCTGGTGCTTTGGAATTAGTAGTCGAAGGTATAAGAATGAATGCTGTTCGTCCAGGATTAACCAGAACGAATATTCTATCAAATTTGAATGTGCCAGAAGATGATATGGCTCATGCTTATGAGAAGCTTGCTCATACAGTACCTAATAATGTGATAATAGAGCCAGAGGAAGTAGCTAAAATGATTTTATTCGTTGCTAGTGATACTAGCCCTAATCTTAATGGTGCTAATGTGGTGGTAGATGGAGCTGCATCTGGTGGTGTTTAGTGACTAAGTGATAAACATGATGAAGTGTCAAATACAAGCTAAACATTGTTGATAATCAAATTACACATAAACGATAAAATTTGTGTGAACAGAATATGTAGTTTGGAATTCGATGCTATCAAAAATGTTGTTAAACAATAAAATATTTTATCAAAAACATAAATGTAACAGATCGGTAAGCAACCAAAATGATATAACGATAACAATGAATGGAGTAAAACCTCATATTTTGAAACGTATTTCGTTTTAATTGGTGTCCATTGGAATGTACCCAAATATAGAAAACTACCTACTGACATTGACAACAAAATAGCTGAATTTGTATACAATGCTCAAATTATTTCGGATGTGGACGATTTAACACAAAATATTACATTCCTCATTGCGAGGTATTGTAACTTTTGACTGTTCAACAATCATAATTATGTATCTTTTTGTGTTTATTTAACTGTTAAGTAGTAACGTCAAATATTTTAAGTTACAAAACGTATACTTCATTATGTAAGAGTACAACTACATGAATCACAAAAACAGATATTTCAAAACCGGTATATAAAAATAGATCTCAAACAGGTTAGCAAGTATCTCCGTATGAGGAAAACTTGTACAATAATATTATAGTGATGACGGAAACCCGTTGTGACGTAAGTATAGGATACTACAGAAGGTCAGTTCCATACAATAGGCGACCGAAGACAGGTGAACGAATATAAACACAGATTCGTAAGTACGTACGGCGATCCTGATTGCCGGCCACCGTAGGCGCGAGCTTGCGAACGGCGAATAATGGGCTTCTTTCTGAAGCAGATCCTTGGCCTCAGTAGGTTTCGGACCTACTAGGCCTTTACGGATTTGCTGACATATCTTTGAGGAGCGGGTGAAATACTACGCGTCGTCGACGACTCGGGCTCGGTCTGGACGGTTAACGGACTGCCATACGGCGAGCTACTCGTTGCTCGTCGTCCGCAAACCCACGCTTCACCATTTCAGCCGATATAAGTCCTTACCGGATTTGATTTGATAATTACCGAGCCTTGACGGATTACTGTTTTACTGTACTATAGCCCTTCTGTATATGACTTATTCTGTGTCACGATTGTCGAGAGAATGATTAACAACACATGTAAGTACTTGAGTTTATTGTCATTATTTGATAGTTCATTTATTTATACGTACACACATACATGTATGTGATTTTTAAAAATACATTATGTTTTATTAATATGGAATATTTGTATCTTTGAAGGACTGTTTACTTATTTTAAGCTACCCTGACTCTTTTTAAACGCTGGGCAGTTAGGACGCTGGATTGCAACCGTCTGGTCCATGCTTTATCCTTAGATACTAGAAAAAAAATGTCACTCAACATGGCAATTGTCTAAGTACAATTCCCAATGTACCTACCACTTGTCTACATTCCAACAACATTCAATATGAAAGCACCTAGTTTCCCAAACAATACGAAGCCTATATTCACTTGTAAAAACAACAATAATCTTCACATGTGCTGCTGATGAAAAGCTCAGCATTGTTCGTAAGCCCCTCTGTTCGCGGTCGCGTAGTTTCAGGTTATTTTCAGGCAAAAAATCTTGGCCTTCATAAAACAGTTGGAATCGTACCACACGTTTTGTGATGATGATACGAAACGAGGCTTTAAATTTTCTTGTATGTAAAAGGTCTTGGTAAGGTTTGTGTTACTGTGTAAACAAATTTTGGGGTATCTAATATATGCAAATTTGATCTTTTTAATGAATAAAGAACACCAAATACGAGTACGTAAAGCAGATAGATTGAATATACTTTATATTTACATATATTATACTTCGTAGACAGACGTGCTCCTAACTTAGCTATTAACTGTTAAACGCGCGAACTGTCCAATATGCTAGTTTTCAAATTTTCTTTCTGCGCAACAGTCTTAACTTTTGATAGAAAATTTGTCCTGACAATAACAAACACAGCTAAAAACGAATTAGCGAAATTGCATGATGTTGTGACCAAAAGAAACAAGGATTAATTTTTGAAAGCTAATCTAGCTTTCTGTTGTTTACTTCATCAACATAACAAATATAAGTGAATAACACGAAAAGCTAACAAATTCACAAACCAGAAAGTAATCCACGTAAAGAATATCCGAAAGAACACAAATCTATAAATGGATTTAGATAAAATAAATTTAAACTATTTTCGACTAGCTATCGAAATCGCGTGATACTCACATGTGCAAAGAGATAAAAACAAAATTACATAAATGATTCCTTATCAAAGTTATAAAATGTTATAACTCGGCCACAAGTAAACAAAGTAACAGAACAACATACTGATAGTGTTATCAGTATTTATCAGTCCACCGTCTTAAGCAGACGAGTATTCGATTTTTAATAAAATATATAACGTGATAAATATAATAAAACAGCAGTTACTACAGAAGTTCACGAAAGAAATTCTAATACTGAAGGCGAATTTACCAAACCTGAAGAAAAAGTCATGGATAATATAGACCTAACAGGAAAAGTGGCGATAATAACAGGTGCCAGTTCAGGCTTTGGAGCTGAAACAGCAATAGCTTTTGCCAGATTTGGAGCTGCCCTATCTCTGATAGGAAGAGATGAAATAAGACTTCTAGAAACAGTGAACAAATGTACAGCAGTAAACAATCTTGTTCCTTTATTCATACCATTAGACTTAGCAACTAAAGGTGCTTGTGAAGCAGTAGTCAACAAAACAGTGGAAACATATGGAAGAATAGACATATTAGTGAACAGTGCTGGCAAAATAGCATTTTCGTTCCTGTCCGACGACTCAATGGACAACGTGGACGAACTGATGAACGTGAACTTTCGTATACCGTACCATTTGTCGCAACTAGTGCTACCATACTTAGTGAAAACGAAAGGGAATATAGTAAATATAGGATCTTCGATGTCGAAGAGATCGACACCAGGAATGTTGGGATACACAGTATCAAAAGCAGCTTTGCAAATGTTTTCAAGACAAGCTGCATTTGAACTAGCCCCTAAAGGAGTAAGGATCAACTGCATAAGCCCTGGACCATCAAATACGAACCTTTTGGCAAAACTAATAGTTCATCATCCAGAATTGAGAGATCAAATTAATAGTAATGTCCAAGAATCAACGTTTGATGGAAAGATGTTGGATCCTAAAGAAGTGGCATTGTTGATATGTTTGACAGCTAGTGATATATTCCCTAGTTTAAATGGTTCGGATATGTTACTTGATGGAGCTGCTTGTAATGCGTGACATAAAAAGAGTGCAAAAAGTGATGGTATAAGTGAAAGTGACTATGGATATAAAATTGTTTTTTTTATCATTGGTATGATATCTTATGTTATTTACGTTCCTGATAAAGAGTGAGTCAACGCTGTATTTGTAGAATTTTTACTGCTAGATTAAAATGTTAAAGATGTTTTTTCCTTGTTTGTTACAACCAAAGTCATTATCGACCTAACCACTTCCCAATTAGCTTAGGATCGGCTTGCAGTCTAACCAGATGCGGCTGCATACCAGTGTTGTATATGGAGTAATTGCTTATCAGACGCCCACAACCCAATTACTGGTCAAACAATACACCTTGGCTAGACTGATGATCAGAATTTCTGGCATCTTGTTTTTTTTTTATTGATATAAACTAGTGCTTGACTGCAATTCCACCTGATGGTAAGCAGTGATGACAAACAATATTGTTTCGCCGAGATCCTCATTCCGAACTTGTTTAGTTTCTTTTTCATTAATACTGTATCGGAGATTGAGTAAACGTTCAATATTAGCACAGGCCTTACTCTGAACTGTTTACAGCAAATATTTATCAACAATCTATAGATGAGGATTGAAAAAATGTAATCTCTTTCAGCTTCAATAGAAATATCCCAGTATTTATAACCAATAAAAGCCATAGCTGTAATACGGTCTGTCTTCATAACTTCCCATTTTATTATATACAAAGTAGAATTTATTCACGAAACCGCATTGATCGCTATTTCGTAGAAGATAGAGGTGATTATCGTTTGTCATAGTGACAGATTTGAAGCTTGCTACTTTGTAGGCAAGGCCAGTAGTTTGAACTAAATTAGGTTTATTTATTAATTTGATTCACATAATTTAGTTGATAGCGTTTTAGTTCGTGACCTTGGAGTTAATTTAGCTAAAGGTATGTTTAATGGAATGGTTTGCAAAATATGGGAGTTGGCTATGCAGTCTGATCTGGTAATTAATTTTGGGAAGATTTAATATCTACTCTTCTACATATAACGACGTCGCGTGGCGTGGATCTAGTGTAGCTCTACAAGTCTAGTTTCCACATCTTATTATAAAGAGGTAAAATTTGTAAGTTTGTATGTAGGGGTAATCTCTGGAAGTATTGGTCCGATTGCTAAAATTCTTTCACCAATAGAAAGGTGCTTTATTCCTGAGTTACATAGACTATATTTTATGTACTCGCGCGGGCGAAGCTGCGGGCAAAAGCTAGTAAAATATATAGAGAGCGACGCGCCCAGATCTGCGTGTGTAACGTAAGTGTGAGCGGTGTAGTTCTTCTTTAAAACTCATCCATTTCAACTACATAAACTGTTTATGTGACCTACTCTTGAATGTGTAACCAATCACAGCCTCAGATAACTTAACTTAAGCTAGAACTACATTAGTCCAACGCACACGTGTAACACGCCTGATTTGTATGTAGAACGACGTCGCGTGGCGTGGATCTAGTGTAGCTCTGTAAAGACTTGTACGTCTAGTTTCCATATAAAATGTATGGAGAACGACGCGCCCAGATCAGGGTGTGTCGCACACGTGTGAGCCGTGAACTTTTACCTTAAAAATCGTCCATAAACTGTTTATCTGACATACTCTTGTATGTGTAACCAATCACGGTCTTAGAGACAACTTAAAGACAACATAAACACGAGTCAAACCTATTTACAGAATTAGTAAGGTAATTTACATATTTGTTTATGGATCAGTAACCCTATTATAATAAAAGCTATTAGTTACATACATTAATTATTCATCAACTAGGCTACTTCGTTCATGTCAGACTATTAAAACACAATTAGCGGGTTTCTGAGGCTTAAAAAGGGAAAGGCCTAAACGCACAAAACGTTTTGGAAACACATTCATTGTGCGTGCAGCTAAGGAGTGGAATTTCTTGCCGGAGTCTGTGTTTCCTGATAGCTACAACCCGGGAAGCTTTAAGTCCAGAGTGAATAGGTTTCTTCTAGGTAAGCGCATTCCATCGTCGACCGCATCGTCAATTTCCATCAGGTGAGACAGCGGTCAAGCGCGGACCTATCAACAATAAAAAAGGCTATGCTCGAAGTTTCCTTGCGTGATCGAATCAGGAATGTCCGCAGAAGAACAAAGTTACCGATATAGCACGAAGAATCGCCAAACTTAGGTCCAAATGGGCAGGTTTGGTCTCTTCCGTTCGGGAGGTACCTGTTTCGCTTCCCGCCAGATGCGACACAAGTACCTCCAGAAACTCTCCTACAATGTAACTTTGTGTCAGAATTTATCATGGCGTGTCTGCTGAATGCAGCTTCAGCGTGAAGTAAAACGCTATGATTTACAGCAGCGGCACGTCTCAGTGGGAAGCGAGTATACGAAGATATAAGAAAAGGTAAGATATAATACGTCTTTAAGAAACTGTTTGAGAATCTTTCGTAACTGTCAATCCAAGTTATTCAAACCATTTCATACGTTTCTTTAAGGTGGAAAAAAATGGGGCTCGAGCCCCGGTATGAAGGCTAGAAGGAACGGGGTGGGTTTTTAGTCAGTAAAAAAAACTATAAAAAAATATAGTACATAGAAAACCAGTCGTGTAGCTGCAGCCGGTTTCGTGCTGCCGAGGTTTAAACGGCATCTTTATATTAGAACTAAACCTTCTGCCAAACCTCACAGTAGTGACGAAGCTCAAAAGACCCCAACTTGCATATTTCCTTACCTGAAACAATGAGATACAGAGTTATTTTCATAAAAATACCATTTATCAAGCGAGGTGTAACCGCTCGTAAAAATATACTGTAATTTAATAACTGCTGAAGTTTTGATCGTTGGATAAAAATGTGTGAAGCGTGATTTGTTTCAGGGAATTTAAATGTTTAATTTTTGAAGGGTAGGGTGAGTAGGGTGAGTAGGGTGAGTAGGGTGAGTAGGGTGAGTAGGGTGAGTAGGGTAAGTATGGTGAGTCTGGTGTCAACGACGTCTTTGAGATGACTTGGAAGGGACACGTTTATCAGTTTTGTGAATATGCTCAGTGTAGAAATTAGTAACAAAGTCTTGGCTTGATTTGAATAAAAAATAAAAAGTCATGTACACTATAAAAGGTGCCAGGTAAACGTGCAATAAAGTACATTGACCTTTCCGCGGCGAGCAGACTCAGTGTCATATCATCTTGAACTTTATCTTCATCAATATAATAGTTAGTATCGTTTGAGCCACGGGAGTCGTCAGTATGGGTGGACTCGTGACTTTTTATTCAAGTTTCTTCCATAATTTCATGTTTCTTACATAATTTCATGTTTCTTTCATAATCTCATGTTTCTTCCATAATTTCATGTTTCTTTCATAATTTCATGTTTCTTTCATAATCTCATGTTTCTTCCATAATTTCATGTTTCTTTCATAATTTCATGTTTCTTTCATAATCTCATGTTTCTCCCATAATTTCATGTTTCTTTCATAATTTCATGTTTCTTTCATAATTTCATGTTTCTTTCATAATTTCATGTCTCTTTCATAATTTCATGTTTTTTCCATAATTATTCCTAAATAAAATTCGGCACGAATCATAAGCGAAAGCGTGTATTATTATATATTAGTATATTTATACATGCGTCATCAAAACAATGTACGTCCGCAACGATCGTCCAACTCGTCATAGGAGATGAAAACAAGTAGAGTAAATAAAACAAACTGTTTTGATTTGGTGTATAGTGTGTGGCATAAGCATTAGCGATTTTGTCTTTTTTTTTTTAAACTATGTTAACAAACGCGGCGTCTTCCGGAATCTTCTACGTACCGGAAGACGTTGGTCGGAAGGTCTCCCACAACGTGGACCGGTGATCTGGTGAGGGTGGCGGGAATCCGATGGATGCGAGACGCACAGGACCGGACGTTGTGTCGATGCTTGGGGAGGCCTATGTCCAACAGTGGGCGCCTTTTGGAAGCCATTCATCATGGTTGGTCTCCACAAGCACGTTGAGCGTCATTAACATACGCGAGAAAATGGATCAAATACACAAAATACAGTACGACAAAATGAAACATTAAATAATTTATGTTTTGAAGAGCGCAAACAAATAAATTGATTAAAACTCATAAACTAAAATGAACAAATTATCTTTATTTATTTGTTTTACTTTAACAAAAATGGCTGTCTATCAATCACATTAGTTAAAGAATACCTATACTAATACACACAATATTATTATTACCAAATTCACACACTTATCTCACCGAACTCCATTCGTGCGAGAACACATCACAGTCAGTGTGTGTGTGTGTGTGTATAAAAGAGTGTTGAGCACAGAAAGAGTGCGAGGGACAGGATACTAGGGTAGCGCAACAGTGTAACTCGCAGACACAGTGAACAAGCTACATCTCCTGATGATGCTAGACTTCACTGGGGTACAAAGTTAGATAGCTCGTGGAAAAAAAGTGAAGGACATACATGAGATTGTATTCTGTACCTATATATTTTGTGTTAGAAGGCAGGTATAGATAACTTTCATACAACAAACAAATGAACAATAACTTCTAAACTACAATTAACACTTATCAACATTCCCCTATATCTTTCACTCCGCAGTTCCGAATGCTAGTTTGGCAGTGAACGCAACATTATCATCAGTGACGGAACATTATAATCAAAATAATACGACATAGACAATGTAATTAAACATAACAATGTGGCTGTATATTCTGGTGGCTGACATAAGAGAATGCGGAGAGAGGAGTGACTAATCACTGATTTAAATAAAGTGGAAGGATTGCCTGCGGTCTTCCCGTCCGATTATAATTTAGCTGTCTTCAAGGCTAGAGTGAATAGGCTCTTTAAAACTTGTGCAATACACCATCAACGAATGCATCACTGCTTATCATCAGGTGGGATCGCAATCAAGCACTAGTTACTCTTTTTTTCATTCTAAGTTTGTATTTAAAAACTTTCTTCTCCTACATGCTGTTTCTTTCCAGAGTGTATAAGCATTGTGAGGGGGATAAAATAAATCATTAGACGAGAATTCAACAACATACCTCCACTTCTGAGGCACGTTTTCATGAGTGTTTCTAAGAGCGCTAGGTCAGACTGGCAGCGCGGTGCGGGTAGCGGCGCGCGTAAGGGAACGCGAGTGTCTTGCTTGGCCAGACTGGCAGCGCGGTGCGGGGAGCAGCGCAGGTGCAGGGATAGGGTATCAGCTCACCGTCTGCACACTCACTGTGGCCACTTGTGGTACGAACGACCTATGGTATGAGTTGCACGCGCCCGACTCGCGTTGAGCAATACGCGCCCTCTTGGGACACTCAAATGAAGTTATCATGTTTGAGATTGTCGCTCAGCGCCCGCTCTGCACCCGTTCTTACAGTCTGACAGAACACTAACATTGCTTTAAAGCCAGAGCCGCGAAGGTCCACATATATGACTGTTATTTTCAAAAAGCAATTTTACCATATTTTTAGTTTCTGATTTTTATACACCTGAAAAGTGCGTGTAATCTTAGACACTCTCAATGTAAGCACCTTTTCTTCTTTATTGCGTGTATCTATGTGCTAAATAAAAGCTTTTTCTTTGTTTATTTCTTTCTTTCTTTCTTATCTTTTAGCTATAAGATCGCCCATTGTGACACCCTATTAATTTTAAGTTTTTTATGTATTTTTTTTTTATTTTGGTGTATAATAAAGAATTTATCTAATCTTCAATACTTTGCTCGCTCCCTCTTATCCCTCGTCCCCCACACCTCTCGAAGACCAACATTCCGCTCCACTTAGTTTGGCACACTCTAAATATCGCCACTAAATAAAACCAGCGCCATTGTCTCGTCACATGCCAACTGATCAGCGGCTTTCATATCCTTTATTTGATTTATCAGAGTAGATTTAGTTAGTTAGCTCTCTCTATAGATAGCAAGCAAGGCTACGAATTATTCGTCTATTACCGAAATAATATTTTGAAACAAGTAGAGAAAGTATTATGTATTATGGATTCGAAAATTACATTGAAAATTTTTCACGTGTTACCAACGACGTTTTTCAACACACTTACGAAGAAATAAATAAACGGAGATTAAGATTAGCGCCCAGCCTGGTACGATAAATACAATAAATTGTGACGGAGGCGAGATCGTACATTTTTCTATACTAGTACGGAAAAGATAAAAATTGCGTGCTTAAAAACATTAGAGAAAATAGAGGGTTTTCGTGGATCTGAACTGATTTTTTTTTTTCTGAATAAGAGCCTGGTCTTAGGATTATGGCCGCTGCACCAGAAAAAACGACATAGAGGAAGCATAAAGTCCAACCGTGAACGTCTTTCGCTTGAAAAAGTGATGATGATGATAAATGTTGAATGATGATGATGAAATAAATGTCTCTTAACCTCCAACGGCTCCAACCCAAACTCCAATTAAGTAATAATCAGTAGTGCTAAAAAGCTAATGCCTATCAAAGGACGATAAACCCGACACCTCCCTTTATTTACACTTCGGGCCACATTAACCCTTCAGATACCGTCAATTAGAGACACAATAGTAAGACAATAGATGCGCGGCCACCGGTGGTCGCTTGGGGATTCATGAATTAACAGACCATTTCATAAATAATTTAAATGACTTCCGCGAACCGATCATAAACGATGTCCTAATTAACAATTATTACAGCAATAATCTGTTTCATTATTACTACAGTAATAATGCCACTAATATTGTCATAAAGCAACGATAACATTTAAATTTAGCGACATCTAGTTATTAAGACGATCCAACCCGAGATGGATTTCATACAACCGCTCTTATGTGATTGGTGAAGCGTCAATGCCTTTTATAAATACAGATATATTTTTTAAGGAATAAATATAATATCTTAGTTACTTTTTTCGCATTTTAAAACATTATTTAGGTTAAATAGTAAAACAATTGAGTCTCTATTGATGATTAGCACGCCAATATTTACTACCGCAGAGCCCATTGGTTAGTAGACTATCGAGCGTTTCCTTGAGATGCTTGCGAACGTCCATAGAGGGCGTCCTCGACAGACCGCTTTTTCTCCGCCATTCGCAACGCGTCGAATGGATACCGCTCCGCGACAAAAATCCCATATCTGTTGAAAACCTGACCAGACCTGAATTTCTGACCAGTCCACCGGTGGATAATCAAGATAGCTCGCCGGCCGGAAGCCCACACAGCAACCACGCGCCCGTGAACGAGACTTCATCCATCTTCCTGGTTCTAAGTGGGGTCCCTGGATTCGCAAAGTACGTGGGCTTTCTTTGCTGCAAATAGATGTAGTGGGTATTTGTCTCACAAGGGATCATCAACAGGGATTTAATTTTTGTGAAATTTAAATTTGCTTCCACCGCCATATTGGGCAGTCTTAAAACATCCTCATATTTAGGAGAGGCTATTTACACGCCTCATCAGTGATTATGATATATAGATCTTGTGGATATTGTCTGTTCAATAGAAACCTATTGAAATGAAATCATACATTCTTGTAAAACGAATCCATTAAAGACCTCTGAAAACCTGCTATTTCGGGTGAATTTACAAAATGTAATCCTAGATTAAAAAACTAAAAAAAAAAGTATGGAAACCTGACATATTTAATCAAGATTCTGAATGACATTTTTTTTCCAAATCTTTTAAAGTTTTGTTAAATATTCGAGAGATTGAGGGAATTACCGAATGCCAACAAAGCGTTCAGGTCTTATCTCTTTTTTCGCGTTGCACTAGCTTCTGAATTTCTGACGGTTTATAAGTGCCCATATAGGCCTATGTGAAATAAAATATTTTGACTTTGACTTTGTCCACCACTGCTCTAGGAAGGTGGTGGAGGGGGGACAATATGACGTCATAGAAATATTAACAAACAAATACATCTCGAAGTGTTCGCGTCTGATGTTATTAAATTTTGCAAGCTGTGACGTACACATTATGTTTAGGATTTGAGTTATGGCTGGGTAAAATTTTCAGTTGACGCTGAAAGAATTTTGACGCCAGACGTGCTTGTATTACAGATTTTCTTTAATTTTGGTATTCTTGTTGAAGAAAGCATGAATTGATTTATATTTTATCAAGTTTTTTTTTAATTCATGAATCCCCAAGCGACACCCGGTGGCCGCGCATCTATTGTCTTACTATTGTGTCTCTAATTGACGGTATCTGAAGGGTTAAGATCAATCCTCTAATGACTTCTCCCGATTAAAGGTAGAGCGAGAGGACGTGACCGACTTTAACTGACTAAAACCCATTCCTATGTTCCTTCTTTGCCTTGTGTTCCAGGGTTTTCTTTTCAGATATTTCCTACGACCCTAGCAGGCATCAGACTTTTTGATGTGCGGGTGGAAATTCTTCTTCTCAGTCGGTACAGGTTGCCAGAGTGGTCGTGGTCATCACTGTGATCACGATGAGTACACTCAATGATACGGCGCCATTCATCGTGGACTGTAGCTTTCTGGTTACATTCGTAAACCGAGCTCTGTTGCAGCCTTGATCTGATCTGTCCATCTCTTTGGTGGTCTACCACGTGGCGTAGTGCTCTCTACATTACCCTGCACTATGTATACTTTTATGTCTTTAGTGATTTCCTCGCTGAGGTGGGAAGAAAAGTTGTGTTGCACTCGACAGCAAAAATTTTTCACCTCGTGCTCTTATGATTCTCTCGCTAACGCTCAGGATTCTAATTTTAGACTCCTTTGTTAGCTTGGTCATCAAATTGAGCACGCGGTTAAAAAGCAACTTTGCACTCTTTCATAACACATAACTATTAATGAAACTTAATTAGTTCCTCTGCTCTCTACTAAACTCAAAATCCCACTTGCAATTCTACTGCTTAAAATAGTCCATTACAATCAGCATCCATAATAACTAATAACGATACTGTAATAGGTTTTGCTTGCCATATGAGCGGCATTAAGATACAGGATTAAAGTGAGTTTTGCAGCCATCAGGGATAAATTGCATGATAAATAACTGCATAACTGATTGGAAATTTATTGGAATATTAATGTTTTAACTCAGCCTATTGCCTCATCAATGCACATGACATGTCATGTTATCAATTCAATTTAAAATTCTTCTTTTATAGCAGTTAAGAGCTGTGCTTCTGTATGAAGAAGAATAGATATTTAGTGATCCAACGTTCTACTTGGAGACAGAATGTAGTGAATGAACAAGACAATAGGCTAGTTGCCGTATAAAATGTAATTAGTCCGTCTTTTAGATTATTAAAAAAAATTGGGACTTTTGGTTTAATTTATAAATTAAAAAATGAGTTTTTTAAACCAAAAATTACAAATATATACCCCATTAAAGTTACGTGTAACGTCGCGCCGTGCTGTATTTTTTCGCACGGGGTGATTTCCCACGTAACTGTCAATGGCCCTTGAACGCAAAAGGCAATTGAAAGAGTTTAGTGAATAAAAGTTTGACTCCTTGACACCCTCTCACCCCACCCTAGAGCAAGAAAAGTTTGTAGTCTGATGGTTTCCCGCCCCAAAACAAGTTTTTAAATCATATTTATTACGGCATTTACAGGTACCTATGTTAAAAAAAAAGAGATTTTAGTAGTAGTAGTCAAGGTTCAATCTTCAAGGTTAGAGTGAATAGGCTCTTAATAAACTAGTACGCCTCACCATCAACGATTGCATCACTGCTTACCATCAGGTGGGATCACCGTCAAAGCACTAGTTTATATCAATAAAAAAAAAATGTTTTCAGTAGGTACAATTTCATGACGAAACGTAAAAAAAGTAATAAAGCGAAATTTCAAGAATTTTAAAGGAGACAAAAACTGGAAACCTTTAGAGAACTTTAATGGAGCTTCCCCTTTATTTCGCCGTCGCTGCGTCAGAGTATTTTTTCTTAAAAAAGCGATTCTTTAGTATTGTCAAGGTGAAAAGTATTTGAAAGGGTATGAAAAGGTCTTATTTGAAGGCTCATCAAGTTAAGTTTCGTTGCGAATAATTTCGTTTTGTTGTAAAAGACTTTCTTTGAGATGGGAAATCATCTAATGACTTCTACTGCTCTAAGGTGGAGCGTGTCGACTGTGACCTTCAGTCATCATAATCATCATAATATCAGCCGAAAGACGTCCACTGTTGGACATAGGCCTCCCCCAAGCGTCGCCACAACAACCGGTCCTGTGTGTCACGCATCAATCGGATTCCCGCGACCCTGACCAGGTCATCGGTACAACTTGTTGGAGGGTTTCCAATGTGGTCGCTACTCCAGAACCCTTCGTCTCCATCGACCATCTGTTCTGCGTGCAATGTGCCCTGCCCTTCAGTTGCTCTTTGCGTTCTAGGACTACAGGTTTCCTTTTCAGAAAGTCCTAGTGGCCCTAGCGGTCATCGGCCCTGCTGGGCATCTCCGTCGACTACTCGGGCTCATCATCACTTACAAGCCAATTTATTTCACAGAGTTGCAAGACGCCATTAATTTTTTTAAATAATCTTAACTAAAAAGTTAAATAAAATCCATACGTACAACCACAGAACAGATCAAACGGGGTTAGAATGGCCTTGTGGGCGGGGCAGGCGTGACGTGCCACAAAGTAGGGTAATGCTCATAGTTCAACTACCAATAGCAAACTTGTGATCTAAGTGTGCGTGGTCTGTTAGATGAATTTCTAAATTTGTGTAACACTAATCCAGTGAAACCCTCTGAAGATTCCCTCTCTGCGTAAGATGAAGTAACAAGCTTTTAAACCATGCTCGATGTTGACGATAAGCGAGTGGAAAAGCAGCCTCTTAACTCTTCAGATTTGGAGGGTATGCGGGACAGAGAGTAAAGCCCCACATACCTCCATTGAAAAGGGAGGATCCTCCGACCAGACAGGATGTTATTGTCTGGTGGGCGACTGCCCAATAGTTGATGTCGGGCTGTTGTATATGTTCAAATCGCGCGGAGAACTTTGATTGCGCGATGCAGGATTTCGTATTTTCTTCGTAGTTCTTATGTGGCGTCATAGATGTCGCTACATCACTCCCCTCCGAAGATCGGAGATCGATGGTTCTTGATGCTTCTTGATGTGTGCCAGGCCAGCGGTAGGTTGGTTCCAGTGAGTCGGAACCGATGCCGCATAGTTCTCGGTGAGTCGGAACTGTCTGCGGTGATGCCCCAGTGAGTCGGGGTGTTGCTATCCCAGTGAGTCGGGATAATGCCCCAGTGAGTCGGGGTGATGATGTCCCAGTGAGTCGGGATGTTGCCCCAGTGAGTCGGGGTGGTGCTGTCCCAGTGAGTCGGGATGATGCCCCAGTGAGTCGGGGTGGTGCTGTCCCAGTGAGTCGGGACGATGCTGCAGGCTCCAGTGAGTCGGAGTAATGCTGCTGGCTCCAGTGAGTCGGAGCGGTGCTTGTGCGACGTAGGGCTTGATTACTAGCGTCGACCAGGAGAGGTTCTTCATGGCTCTTCATATGACTGGCCGAAGGTGCGGTGTGCCAAGCCAAGGTCGCTGATGCGGCTGAGGTGATGACCAGGTATGACCAGGTAGGCATACTGGTGGTCAGGAGACCCTTAGCCGTGGGTGCTGGCTGTATGGCTCGTTGCTCGAAAGCTTGAGGAAGTGATGATGACGTCACGAAGTAGTAGCTGCACGAAGGCTGCGCTGACGTTCTTTGTCGAGGGTCACCAGTTTGGAGGTAAGCGGAACAGAGAGTAAAGTCCCGCAAACCTCCTTTGAAAAGGGAGGATCCTCCGACCAGACAGGATGTTATTGTCTGGTGGGCGACTGCCCAATAGTTGATGTCGGGCTGTTGTATATGTTCAAATCGCGCGGAGAACTTTGATTGCGCGATGCAGGATTTCGTATTTTCTTCGTAGTTCTTATGTGGCGTCATAGATGTCGCTACACAGATACCGTCAATTAGAGACACAATAGTAAGACAATAGATGCGCGGCCACCGGGTGTCGCTTGGGGATTCATGAAGCCTCTTAAGGTACATTTCTAAAACCACAAAACAGCCAAAAAACAAAACCGAGATGTTGTGAAAATTGGTTCAGCAGCCAAAACCCGACCATTGATAGTACAAACCGAGTGAAATGCCGAAGACTTAATCGAGGCCGACTCCTGGCACAATGCCGGGACATACCTAAATTATTTACAAGTTGAAACATCATTTCACCCTGAACCATTAGATCTGCAATAAATTTGCAACTAAGAAACAGTTCGGTCGTTCATCGGCGTACATTGCAATTCCTACATTAATTAATTTTCGAGTTATGTGACATTTTAATTGTGAGCAAATAATTCTGCACTGATTTGTATACTCCGAGTCTCGATTTACGGTTGGTTGCAGAAATTATTGCAAAAAAATCGTGTAGTGAAAGTGAGTTGATAATTCTTTCTTTTATCAAGCTTATAGATTTATGATAGAGCAGTGGTGGCCGAGTGTTAAACATCGTGAGGAAACCGGCATTTCCTAGAACCAAAAGTTCGAAGACATGTGATATTCACCAACTCGCACTGGGCCCGCGTGGTGGATTACGTGGTGGATTACCCTCTCCTAGAGAGAAGTAAAAAAAAGAGGCTGATTATGCTATTATGCTAACAAGCTTGTATTTAGTTTCACCTGAACTGATGTTTGTTTGTCTGTAATCCAATCTTGCAAATTTGATCCACTTCCCGTTTACAGATTGAGCTGAAATTTTGCATGCATGTGTAAATCAGATTACAATGCAAAATTTTTATGACAAGGACTTGTTCTGATGATGAAACCGGAAGATGCCCATAGGAACTGAAATAACCCTATTGTGTTTGAACTTTATGGGATGGTCTTGATGAGTATTAATTATATCTAGGTAGGTATACATCGCGCTATAAAAATTTCCTATGAAAAAAAAAAATTAGTAGCTTGATTACGATCCCACCTGATGGTAAGCAGTGATGCAATCGTTGATGGTGAGGTGCACTGATTTATTAAGGGCCTATTCACTCTATCCTTGAAGACACTTAAATTAATAATCTGATGGGAAAACCGCAGCAGGCAAATTGTTCCAATACTTCGATGTACGCGCTATAAGCGATGAAGCACTGATTTGTATTGTATTGTGTTTTTGTACGTATTGTATTATATGAGTGTTTATATGTCTACTACCAACTTTCTTCGTGTATTGGCATACAGCCAGAAAGTAAGCGAGCATGAGTAGCAAACAAAATTGGTGTTTGATCGAGCGGCGCGGTCAATCCTGAAGTTTTACTATATCTCAATTGGGGGAAGCAAAATATAAACAAGCAACTAAGACATGCCAGAAACAGCCGGATAAATAATAGGTAATATTTTTTCAAAAACCCGATCTTATCCCACCACTTTTAGGCGCGCAATGGTCTATTTTCCGCATTAGTGCAGAAAAGTACGAGTGCTCGCCCCCGCCACAATTTCATTGTGTTAAAATTGTTTATCGTATCAGTACCACGAGGCGCGGGTCCCCTACGAGTCGTTAGTATATTGAAAAACGTCGTTAGACACACGTGCAAAGTCACGTCAAAGTTGGCTCCATAACATCTCCATGACTTACACCTCGGTCGCAATGACAAACCTTTGCACTTGTATCAAAATATAGGTAGGTAGGTAGGTAGGTACTATCTTTCCGATTACAGAAAGAATCAGAGTGAATAAGATTATCCATACTAATTTCTGCTAATAATATGTTTTTTTTTTATATAAAAGTAATTTTGTCTGTCTGTCTGTTAATTCTTCATATCAAATTTTGGAACCTTCAAAGATCATAAGAGGGTAGACCATATCCTATAGCACCAGGGTTATCCGAAAAGAAGCATGAGCCTTGGTTTGAAGGCTAGAAGGAACGGGGTGGGTTTTTAGTCAGTAAGAGTCTGACACTATCTCCCGCTCCACCCAAGGGCAGGGGTTGTCATGAGATGATTTTTGCCCAATGTAAAAAAAAAGGAGTTGTCAGCAAACCGCAGGGGGGCAGTAGGGTCAAAACCTACTGGGGCCAAGGGCCTGCTTCTGAAAGGAAGATTTGGCCTCGGTACGCAAAGCAACGAAGGAACAGAAGTGGCTTTGAGTCAGAAAAGTCTGACACCATCTTCCGCTCCGCCTAAAAGTGGGGGATGTTATCAGAAGATTTCCTACCTTTAAAAATCCTAGAGTGGGACAAATTGGTCTTTTTTTTTTAAAGAAATATTTCAGCGTTACTTTTTTTTTTGTTTAACAGTAAATAAAATAAAAGAGAAACAGGGTTATCTGTCTTGTTCACCGTAATAACATAGATAACACAGCTGTCAAACGATAATACCAGTGTAACAGGTATTAAACAACGCTAATTTATTGTCGTCAGATTATAAACGAGTGAATTTTATGCGAATTTTCACACTGCGAGAACCGACTTGAATTATTGTGAAGTGCATTTTGTTATGATTTTTTAAAAGTGAAACTAATGTAATTTTATTTACACTACTACTACTTTTGTTTGTGGTTTAATGAACTAAAAGATCGGCTTGTCGTTTGATAGATTTTTTTGTTTTGTAGAGAGAAATCATCAAATTACTTCTCCCGCTCTAGGGCTTGAGGCGAGAGGGCGTGTCAGACTTTTACCTCTAAAACCCACCTGTTTCTTGTATTTCCTTCAGTTGCCATCTAGATTCACGGCTACTTTTTCTAACGTTCCCGTAAGCCTAGCAGGCAATTCCGGAGCTAGGAAGAATGGCAGGCAGTCGCCTCCTTCTGCGAAGCAGTAAGGGCTATATTTCACCGAGACACCGTGCCGGCGCGACCAGTCGCCGGTACCAACAAAATGAATACAGCTCTATAGAGACTTCACCAGGTATCCGTTTCATTGCGCAACCAATTTGGTGGCGCGACCAGCTCGGACGTGTGGCGACTCTGGTGTCTGTATGGTGTCTAGTTTGGAAGCTTAGGGTTATATTTCAGGTGAAATATAGTAGACATTTGACATCCATCAACCCGCACTGGGCCCGCGTGGTGGATTACGGCGCATTCCCTCTCCTAGAGAGGAGGCCTGTGTCCCAGCAGTGGGAACATTAAAAAGGCTGATGATCATAATTATGATGATAGTCCTAATGCTAGCGAAGGAGGTGGCCACACGCGTGAAGGAACGGACTTCCTCACGCGATACATGAGATACACAGTTAGTTTCTAAAGCAGGAATAGTAAGATAATGGTTTCTTCCACAAGTACTTGAGTCTCGAGGTTTCGAACCTTGGTCCGCGTATTTTGCACAAGTACTCTGACGCCTACATCACAAAATAGATAGCAATTAATAATAACAGTACTAGGTACAGAAGACAATCTCATGTATGTACTTCACTTTTTATACCTACGCTCGGTGAACGCACAATGAGCGTTTGAGCCGGATATCGTGTCCGTGAGCGGTGTCTATTTATTCTATGCGTTGTAAGAGCGCGCTTTGTATGTAGATTGACTTCTGTATAGGTATCGGCATGAATCTTGAGCGCTCGGCGTCAGAGCGGGGATGGCTTTGCGCATTCCATACATTGGCGAGCCAGTAGTCGTCGTTGTTAGATACATGCAGCAAGCGCAGGGAACGAATCACGAGTGACGTCTATGACGCGATGGCGCGGCGAGCCAATCACTGACGCTCCCCGCCCCCACGTCTCACTTCAATCCACTAAATAGGCCCGATATTTGAATTCTACGCAATTTGAAGCCAGTGCTCAAGATCCGTGCCGGTATCTATACCTATATATTTTGTGCCTACATTTACTTGCACCCGTTCTGTCTCATCAAATACCCTAACATGATTTAACAGGCTATTATTGTCATTACTTTCAAAAAATACTATCACAAGCTAGATTAACGATACACAGTTTTAAACTCTCATTGTCGGTACAGTTAGCAATATAAATCTATACACATGAGTAAGTTGCACCAATTAACTTTATATAAAATCATCAGCCGAATCGATCGAATCAGCCGTCAAATCTCCTACTGAAGCCTACTGAGGCCAGGGTTATCCGAAAGGAAACTCGAGCCCCGGTATGAAGAGGCTAGAAGGAACGGGGTGGGTTTTTAGTCAGTAAGAGTCTGACACTAACCCCCGCTCCACCGAAGAGCGGGGGTTGTCATAAGATGATTTTTGACCGCCGTAAAAAAAAGCCGTCAAATCTCTGGTTAAGTAAAATACGGGTTGCACCAATAAATTAAAATGACGTCACGTGTGACATTCTTTATGTGGTTTTCCGCATAAGGCATGAATAACGATAAGTTATATGTATTAGGTATTGTTCACTAATTGTCTGCCCCAGTGTAAACATAAAAGCCAAAGGCATTGATTGTAATCAAACTTTGTTCAAAAAACAAACTAGCCACTGACCAAAGAAAAATAATATAAAATGGTTACTGTTGTGTCTCTCTCCCTCTCAGTATTCAGGAGTAAATTATATGAATCCCTCACTGGTGTTCGGGATTAAAACTTAGCAACCTTCGTTTCTTTTACCCTCTGGCCACAGCTAACCGCGGCGCGAATTGCGGCGCGGTGTGAGGCGCGGCAAGCGGTGAGCGGCGAAAACGAATGGTCGAAAACCTATGAAGTGTGCCACAGCTACCGGCGTAGCGAATTGCGGTGCGACTTGCGGCGCGGTGAGAGACGCGCGGAGCGCGGCGGCTCGGGCGGCGCGTTGTGCGAGTGAAACAAATGCACTAGCGAGTATCGAGGTGGCCACAGCTCAGAGCGGCGCGCGCGGCGGCATCGGTGGACGGATTCGGTCATCGCGCGACCGAAACAAATAATTTTGTTTTTAACGCGCGTTCTTATAATTGAAAATGGATACAGAAGAATTCATTGCTGAAATACTGTGTAGACCAGCAATATGGATGTCTAAACATCCACATCATAAGTATAGGCACATAAAATAAATAAATATATAGTGATAAGCAAATTGTTACTTTTATTTAGATATATAAATAGTTTAAAGTAGCTTTTACCCCCAGCTTCGCCCGCGTACATAAATTAACAAATTATGTACCTCGAAAATCACGCTATAGAGTGCTGAAAACCGTTTCAAAATCGGTGCAATAGTTTTTGAGATTATCACGAACAGATAGACAGATGCGGCGGGGGACTTAGATTTATAATATGTATTGATATTGATAGGTATTTACCTTAAAGTTATAAACAGCTGTTCTGGAAGTGAAACAATTTTCTTAAAATTAACTTTAGCTTTCAATTCTTCATGTATGTGGCCGAGTATATAATCAAAAGTTTCTATGCTTGCCCTCGTATATTCAAAAAATTTGTCGGAGTAGTTCCTATATTCATAATAAAGCGTGTGAAATTCGCCAAGTTCTCTCCTTCTCTGATTAACTGGGTGCGATCCTATTCTTGACTGAATGATATCTTGAGCTAAGAATACACTTGATTCAAGGCAATACCGTGCCACTTTTGATAGGGCCATTTTAATAGTTCGGCCGTTCTCTAAATACGTCCACCGCTGACGCCGCCGCGGTCGCAACTAGTCGAGCTGTGACATACCACCGCAAGTCGCGCCGCCCGACGCGCCGCCCGCCGCGCCGTGCGCCGCACCGCCTGAAGCTGTGGCCAGGCCGTTAGGATTCAACATACCGCCCGCAACATAAAGACACTACTTTATCCCCTGACACATAATGTGCTATTACTTAGGTCATAATCATAAAGTTACTTTGTAAGTGTAATTTTGTTATGCAACTGCATTTGTTGACTGTACATGGTGACTGAGAGAAAACGCGCTTTCTAACCTAGGTGAAGGTCACAAGTGAAGTTTACTTCAATTGAGCACAAAGTCGTTACGTGCTCAAGTGAGAGCATCGATGACCTTATATGGGACACGAACATCTAAAGGTACTTTGTGAGGTTTCACTCTCTCTATGTAACAATCGAATAATTATAAATTATTTACACAAATATATCTGCATCGTTTGTTTAGTAGTCGCATGCGCCACTGTTCAGCAAAAGGTCCTATTTTTTATGTCGTGGACAAAAATTAGACATTTACGATTATATTTAGAGCACAAGATTATGGGTTCTACTCCCGGGTTGGGTATAATTCGTTGGTCAGACATGTTGACTTTTGATTATCCAAAACTACTGATTTATATCAATGACAGTAGTAACAGACAGTAAAATTCTGATACTCCTTCTCGCTCTACCAAGAGCGGCAGAAGATAATTGAAAACTTCTCATCTCAAAAAAAAATCATTTTTTTTTTATTTCACATTGACCTACATGGGCACTTATAAAACGTCAGAAGCTAGTGCACGGTTCCAAATTGGTCGTTTCCTATCGAGAAGAGCCAGCAAGAAACTCCATGGTCAAAAGGCGCGAAGATCCCTCGATATAATTGGATGTTCGCATCGACCAGCCTGGACAAGTTAACGTAGCTGAAAATTACCAACCGAACCATGAGGTTGTTTTTTCTGTCCCAGTCTAATATTAACAAAAATAATTGAAAAACTTCCAATTAGCTTTCACCTAGCCGTACGACTGTTCAGTTCAATGGAAAAAAAAAATTGAACGACGCAGTTGCAGACTGCAGTATCGCGATCCAATTGGAACGACAGTATATTGAAAACCATATTATTTTATTCCACTATCACGCCAATCTGATACGCGTGAACGTTAAAGTTAATTTCCTCGACACGTCCTCTCGGCCGCGCGTCGATCACAGAATGACGCCCGCGAGCTAGCGCGTCCGGAAATTTAAACTTTTCGTCGACTACCCGCGCGAATTAACTTTTTTATTTTCATATCGATGTGTTCAATCTGTTTGATTCAATTTGTAGAGTTTCATTCTGTGCAGTTCATTTTCATTTTTGACGGGTGCAACTGTGCATATTAATATTTATTTTTATTGAAGTTTGTGTGCATATTAATATTTATTTTTATTGAAGTTTGTGTGCAGATCTTTCTAAAATAGACACAGAATTTATTTAGACTCAAATATTTGCAAGAACGTCAGCATTCTGCGAAATTGGCGTTTTCATCGTGTTGGCATTTTGAGAAGGTGACATTTTGCGTCAGAATCTTGCATACATCGTGTTACCATTTACAATAATTGACTATATCATTAACTAGCTGCTCCCACCGCCCGCGTGATAGCAGAAAATTATCCCAAGGGAACATACATACTTCCGGGATGAAAAGTATCCTATGTCCTATTCCAGGACATGGTCTATCCGTGTATCAAGTTTCATCAACATCGTTTTTATCATTTAGGCGTGAAGACGTAACAAACAAATAAACAGACAGACTCACTTTCGCTTTTATAATATTAGTAAGGATTTATTTGTGACTTACAACACTCATTTTACATTAGTGGCAACCCAAGATAATTTTTAACAAAAAACGGCGCAATTTATTTAGATTCTATAACATTATATATTGTGATATAGTAATGAAATATTTGGACAAGTGCTCGTATAAAATTCAATGCACACATACCAATGTCACAGAGGCCTATATATCATAACAATATTGCACCCCGCACTACAAATCTATTAATGTTCTAACAATCAAACCTATAAACAAGTACTAAACAATAAAACGCTAACAGTAATCCAATATATAATAGATTGGAAAGTAGTAAATAAGGATTAGCTAGCAATAAACCCTGGTTTTCATTGGCATCGTATGAAATGAATATATCGAAACATAAAGGTGCGGGCCCACTGCGGCGCATGGTAAAGGCTGCGAACGTGTGTTAAGCTTCGCTTTGTAAGAAAATGTATGTGGTTGTGTCCAATGTACCCACGGAGAGGCTACGCTAGAATTGACAAAGTCAAAGTCAAAATATTTTATTTCACATAGGCCTAGTTGGGCACTTATAAAACGTCAGAAGCTAGTGCACGGTTCCAAATTGATGTCATTGATACATGCGGTATCATCATCATCATCAGTCTTTTTAATGTACCAACTGCTGGAACTCAGACCTCATCTCTAGAAAAGGGAATGAGCCGTAATCCACCACGGGAGCCCAGTGCGGGTTTGTGAATGTCACACGTCTTCGAATTTATAGTTTTAAGACATGGCCGGTTTCCTCACGATGTTTTCCTTCACCGTTTTGAAAGCAGTGGTGATGAAATAAATTACACAATACCCTTGGCTGGGTTTGAACCCGCGACACTACAATTCGTAAGTCGGGGCCTTTACCACTCGGCCACCACTGCTCTCATACATGCGTGGCTTGGTCGAATAGGCGGTTACATAGCCTAACGCTGTTAATGTGGGTCTACGTGTACAGCTCGCTTATCGCTACCCAGTTTTCAGTCATACACCTCCCGCAGTGAAGACAATGTCCGTGGATTTCAGCGGCATGTGTGTAGCCTCTCCGCGCGCCGTGCCACGTTTTATGTAGACTTCGTGTACCTAATAAATAATAAAATATATAATAATAATATAATATTCCAGAACTATTACACAACGCCGTCTAGTCCCAAGCTAAGCAGAGCTACGAGTACTAGACAACTGATAATAACACTTATATATATGTAAGTTTTATATACTGCATGTTGTGTACGTAGCTCAATATCCGAGTATATGAACACTGCCTAATAAATATCAATGACAGCGCCATGACATGACAGTACGTCAGATAGAGAACTTAGTCTGCTTGTAAAGTGATTATTTTTCATTATTTACCTAAGATTAATATTTGGAACAGAAGTAAACTGCAGCTAGTTTAACTAAACAGTAATACAGTGTCGATCTAGAATATATTGGGAGTAAAAACATTTAATTGTCGATTTTTCTGTTTTAGGTTAGTAGATCATATTTACAATGGGTAGGTAAATATTTGATCTCTGTTAATTTGTTTTAATAATATTAAACAATTTCTGTTTTAGATAAATCAAAAATTTGTGTGTTATTTACTCCGGTATCATCTAACATATTACATATATCTAAAGGGAGTTAGTGATAGCATGACGAGTGACAGGACAGAATGGAAGAAAAAAACGTATTGCGCCGACCCCAAATAAAACGGGACAAGGGCAAGAAGATGATGATGATGATGATATCTAAATACATACATGTTAGAGATTAATTACACCCAGACATAGAACAAATGATCTTGCTCATCACACAAACATTTGTCCTGGGTGGGAATCGAACACACGACCTCCGGCATAGAAGTCAGGGCCACTAACCACTAGACCAACAGGCCAGTCACAACCAGTAGAAACGTAGACCCACGTTGTCAAACATATTAATTCACGCAGCTAAAATGCGCGGCGTGTTCGTGCACGGTATGCGCCGCAGTGGGCCCGCACCTTTACCCAGGTGTAATTAATTCTATAGTTATAACTGATATTGTGTTGGATAGCGTAGAAAATGCAGTCAATAAACCAGATACGATTTTAGAACTATGGGTACGGTATTTCCAGTTAATGACATTCCAACAAGAGAACGCCAGAGTGTGACCAGAATGGATAAAGTGAGAAATGAGTATGGGGAAGTTTGAAAGTGGCACCAGTGACTGAAGAGTTGATGGGAAATCGTTTGTCTTGGTATGGTCATGTAAAGAAGAGGTATGAAACTCATGTTGCTAAAAGAGTTATGAGTTTACATGAGGTTGGATGGAGAGAGAGAGGGAGGCCAAAGAAAAGATGGATGGGTTGTGTAAGAAATGAATATGAATAAAAAGGGAATTAGTGTTAGCGTGACGAGCGACAGGACCGAATGGAAGAAAAAAACGTGTTGCGCCGACCCCAAATAAAACGGGACAAGGGCAGGAAGATGATGATGACATTCCAATGAGAAGTGACACAAACAGAAATCACATTATACAACATTATTAATATAGTTTGTTCAGAATCAGAAACTGAATCGATTCCAATAATTTTCATACCATGTTAGATTTTTTCCCAAAATATTTGAAAAGTCACAGGTTGGAGACCACCGACACTAAGTACAACACAGGTCATGGCCGGTCACAGAAGGTAGGGCCAGCGCACTGCTGGATGCGAGGACAAAACTACCCCTCAGTTGCCCGGATTAGAGATGTACCGTTGCTGGCAATAATGGGAATACTGCTGGCAATATTCATATTTTGGGCAATATTCCCAATTCACGGCAATATTGCTGGCAACGGCACATTACTAGCCCGGATTGACCGGTGACCATGTATTTATGCGGATAACCAGGTAACATAACAAGCTTGTAACTTTGTGATTTTTCATGATACAGTTATGAAATTTTGTACATAGATTCTTTCGTTTTCGCTTAAAGTATAACTAATGTTGAATATCACACAAATATTATTAAAAAAAAAAATTGTAAGTGTATGTTTTTGACTTGTTCATTCTCGAACGGCTGTTCGGATTTCCATTAACTATGCTAATGCTATTCCAAGACACTTCATATGCTGGTTGTATGCTCCCTTGTCTTAATCTTAAAATACTTATGTATAGAATAGAAAGTTTGTATGAAGTTTGGCAGTTGATACTTCTTCACGATCAAACTGACTGAACGGATTAAGATGAAATTTGGTAGCAGAACAGCCTTATATCCTGAACAGACACATAAGCTATTATTTATACTGGTTAGAAATACCAAATCCATTCAAGCGAGCCCATTCTAAGAAGCTAGTATAACTGTGGGCAAAGTTTAAACACCACCACGCATTAATAGTCAAAACCAATTTCCCTTAATTAACCGAAAATCAGAAATAACACAACTAATAGAACCACAAACCGACAACACAAATGTCAATGCCATTAATGAAACGGAAACAAACGACTACAAAATTAATCAGTATTAAAAAAACGTCACGTGAAAAACTGGCAAAGAAGAAAAAAGACGTCAAAGAATGTTTAGATTTTACAAAGCGATACTATCATTACTAATAAATTACACGAACTATTAGAAACAGAATATTTTTAACTAGCTAAAAAACCAAACGAGCAAGACCCCCGAAATCTTCCCCGTCAAAAGACTAAAGTACCGTTTACAACGAAATGTACATCGTCCGAAGTGTCTCACTAAAACGGTACCCCGTTTTTGGCTTTCGTCCAACTTTGCCGGCAAGCTTTGGCCATTGTACACGCTTGCCATTCAATATTAAGCCGTATGATGAATGTGATATGGTTGTAAATCGATCCGTGTCTGACAGACCGCTAAAGTTATTGGGTTTTGATAGGTTTGCCGGGCTAAGGATGTTGGTAAACGATTCCGGAACGATAATAAAACGGTATGCAGATGAGTTACAGAGAAATAGTGAGTAATATGCTTAGAAGTTGTAATTAGTTAGTGACTAGATTCTTAGTAATCAATAGCTTTTGCCAATGGCTTTGCCCGCTTGAAAATAGGTTTTTACCATACAAACTTTAGACGCCCTTTTCATATTTTTTTTTAGAAGTTGTTGACATTATCTACATTTTATTGACATTTATTTTTAATTATTTTTTAATCTATGATATTATGTAAACCTTACATATTTTTTTCTGGTAACTTACTACACCAGTATGTATATATAAATAGATTTTTCTTTACAGAATTATGATTTTTAAATGTATTGCATAATGAACAATCTTAAACTAATTGTCGATTTGTCGAAGAAATGAATAAAATTGACAGATTCGTTTTAAAGATCTTTTCCCCACACTAGGAATTACGTATGAAACATGTAAACTCACATATACACAAGTTACCCATACTCAGAACAACTATCTGCAGGGCTTACAAATATTTCTGCCGCGCGTGAATCAAACCCGCGACACGCAGCGCAGCAGTCCATCGCTAAACCACCGTACTAAAACTTAATACAAGGTGTATCTTATTAAGTTTTAGTTCGTTGTTTTAGGTAACTCTACCGCGAGCGGAAGCTTGTAAATAAAAGTACTCTACCCTACTCCTCTACACTAATCTCTAAAGAGAGTATAGATTCAATAGTGTGAACTAACACGACTTTCTTTTATAAATATAGATACCTCTGAACAAAGTTAATAGTTTTCATATATTGAAATGGAAGCCTATTAAACTAAAATTAACGATTATAGCCACCACTAATACGGAAAACGAGCATAAAAACAAAAGCAACAATGTTGCCTTGATTGAGGCTGCAAAGCTTTTCGAAGAAACCGACTTGCAGGATTACAATATTATTGCTTGTGGCTTTAACACTAATATTCGCAACAAGTAAACCTTAAGAGCGTCCTTTTCGGGGAACAATTTATACAATTACTCTTACGCGATTATGATGTTATTACACATCTTTCTCTACATTTTTGGATACATAGCTATCTTGTGGATTAGTTGTATTATCATTCTAAATCCATGCAATCAATACTTTAATACCGCTTTGTTTTTGACAAACAATTCGCGAATGATATTATGAAAAATGTGAATATTCGTAACATCACTAAAGTCAACTAATTTGATTGATTCATAAATTAAAGTGCAAGTTCAAATGCTCTTACAACAAACAAAAACAACAGCAGCAGCAGCTGATAAACAGTATCAATCATAAGTATAGCCCACTGTAGTAGCCTGATTACAACCGGACATAGGTCTATCTTATCCTATCACTACACCCTGATGATATAATCAAGCCAATTAAGGACAAACTAAAGACATAAACATAAATGAGTAATACGACACCAGATGTTACAGATATGACACATAATAACACAGATACAGAATCGTATTAAGTCTCCAAGTAAACGTTAACGCTTTTAATTCCTGATCCCATGAAATAAAGAGATCATGATCATGGCATGGCCACAAGATAGACCGATATAATATATCTAATAATGCTCCACAATTATCACATAACGCCGTCTAGTCCCAAGCAAAGCTAAGAGCTTGTGTTATGAGTACTAGATAACTGATAAACATATCTTCGCTTTCCATCAGGTGAGATAGCGGTCAAGCGCAAACCTATCAATAATTAAAAAATATATATAATATAATTATATATATATATATGTATAATAGATAAATTACACCCAGACACAGACCAAAATGATCGTGCTAATTACACAAACGTTTGTCCTGGGTGGGAATCGAACCCACGACTTTCAGCATAGCAGTCAGAGCCACTAACCACTAAACCACTAAAAATGGGAATCTGATGGATTCGAGACGCACAAAAGCGATCGTTGTGGCGATACTTGGGAGAGGCCTCTGTCCAGCAGTGGACGTCTTTCGGCTGAAATGCTGATGAACATGGCATAAAGAATCGCAGAAAAAAAAAATCTTACGACTTCTATAATGCTCAAAAATATTATCCTCACTTTTTGACAAAGAACAATAAAGCAACTTGTTATAAATATGGGGATATTATCTACATATATCAAAAGATACTCAACACACAGGGAACTGCCGAAACGCCGAAAGGAAATCCAAAGAGGAAAATGTCGTTAAATTCTCGTCCCCCTACATAGCACTGTCGTTTAAATAACTAACTTTGACTGAGTGCAAAGTTTTCCTACATGCGAATGACGTTAACTGTGGAAACGTTTGATTTTGAATATTTTGCCACTTGAAGTGATGCAACAAATGGTAGTAAAAGTTTTATATCGACGATGTCGTCATGTTATTGTCCACGTTGTTCGGTAATTTTCGTTTTCTATCGTAGCTTTGGAATGAAGCTTAATGAAGCGTATGTACGCCTGATTCTTGACTGAATAATGCCTATCATTAATGAATTTAGGTTTCTTCAAGGCTAGAGTAAATAGGCTCTTAATAAATGAACTGGTGTGATTCACTATTAACGATTTCATCACTAGTTACCATCAGGTTGGATCGCAGTCAAGCACTAGTTTATTTATTTTAAAAAAATTAGTTTCTATTTTAATTTTTGAGGTTTACAACACAGGGTATGACCGTTTTGATATTAGACGATACCACGACGGTATTTTTTTTTTGTTAATAGTATCGCGCTTGACTACTATCTTACCTGATGGAAAGCGAAGATGCGGTCGACGATGGAGCGCACTTGCCTAGAAGTACCTAACCTATTCACTGTTGACTTAAAGATCCCTAGGTTGTAGTTAGCTAGCTCCTTATTTATTTATTTTATAATTTATGTACACACAAAATATCAGAGGAGATAACATATAATAAAACTATGTACAAAGGTACTGCTTATTTCATAAAGAAATTTCTTCCAGCAGACCTGCGAAAAGGAAAGATTAAAAGAGATGTAGACAGTAGTGTGCAGAAATACGTAAAGAAGAGTTAGTGAAAAATCTAATCAAACTAATAAATACTTATATAACTAAATATCCATACTTAATACTAAAAATAAATACATAATTGTTTTTTTTTTGTTTTCATAAGTGATTTGTTTTTTTTTGTTTACGTTACTTACATAAAAGAAACATATAATAATGAGTTCTTTATCATATTTACAGACACGGATGGCGTTGAATTTCATTTATTATCCTTTCATAGAAAGAAAAAATCACAATAACAACTATTAATATTGGGAAGATATGCGTTAAATTCTCGTAAAATGGCTAGCGCTCACCAAAATAACGGGGCTCGTATATAAGACAGAGCCACAGCGCTGATTTTCAGAGCAAGCCGCTGTCGACAGTAAGACCACAAAATGGATAGGTACAACAATCTCATGTATGTACTTCACTTTTTATACCTACACTCGGTGGACGCACACTAATGAGCGTTTGAGCCGGAACTGTTCGACGAGCGGGCCGAGACGCTTCCGAGATATCGTGTCCGTGAGCGGTGTCTATGTGTGCGTTGCTCGAGCGCGCTTTGTATGTGTGTGTGATTGTTTTCTGTACCTATCTATTTTGTGGTAAAATGTATTGAGTAATCATTAAATAAATAAACATTAAATAACAATGATATATCTCTCAAAACTGACGAAACAACAAAACATAGTTCTATTTCATCAAACGGTACAACTTTCTGGAGCTCTTGTTTATTCAATCTTGCATCGCATTTTGTGGTGTTCCAAGTTGATTAAAAAGTTCAAACTTAAGAGATAAGGGCAGCTCATCCAAAAGTTTTACTTATTTGATTGCCAAAGCTATTTTGTTAATAAGAGCGGGCGTGGCGGTCGAAGATTGATGGAGCTAACTTGCGATTAGCGCTGCCAGGCGTCCGAATAAAGCCGGATATGCTCGGGCTTATAAGTTGTATGTCCGACCAAAGTAGAGTTCATTCTGTCCGGATTTGGTTAGGTTTTTTAAATTTGATCATTTTTTTTTAGATTTGTCATCGCAATGATAAATCAATACGCAGCTTCGCCAGCGTATGTAAATTATAGCCTATATAACTCAGGAATAAAGCAGCTTTATATCGATGAAAAAATTTTAGCAATCGGACCAGTACTTCCAGAGATGACCTCCTAAAAACAAGAAAAAAAACAAACTTTCCCTCTTTATTATATAAGTGTAGATTACACACAGATCCAGAACAAATGATCGTGTTCGTCGCACAATCATTTGTCCTGGGTAGGAATCGAACCCACGACCTCCGGCATAGCAGCCAGGGCCACTAACCACTAGAGCAACAGGTTAGTCATATTGTAATGTGTATTGTAGTGGAATACAAAAAAAAAACAAATGCAAGATTTACTTATTAAATTTTAGAAACTTATTTCCGAAAATAATTAATTTATTTTATTTACTTTAACGTAACACGGCCAATTACAATACAAAATAATAGCTACACCACAGTCATACACTCATCTCACAAAACTCCAAACAGACAGACAAAATGACAATGTCATCATCATCTTCCTGCC
Organism: Mythimna lalbum; assembly: GCA_949319445.1. Classification (NCBI taxonomy): domain Eukaryota; kingdom Metazoa; phylum Arthropoda; class Insecta; order Lepidoptera; family Noctuidae; genus Mythimna; species Mythimna lalbum. Next base: position 3,334,404 of record OX439370.1, on the reverse strand, counting down.
CTTAAGCCTTTATTTGGAGTCAGCGCGTTTTTTTCATCCATTCTGTCCTGTCACTCGTCACGCTATCACTAACTCCCTTTTCATTCATATCACTTCTCACACAATACATCCATCTATTCTTTGGCCTCCCTCTTCCCCTCCATGCACCCACACTTAAACTCATAACTCTTTTAGTAATATGCGCTTCATCCCTCCTCTTCACATGACCATATCAAGACAAACGATTCCCTTTCAACTTTTCAGTCACTGGCACCACTTTCAAACTTCCTCTAATACACTAATTTCTCACTTTGTCCATTCTCGTCACACCACACATCCTTCTTAACATTCTCATCTCTGCTACGTGAAATCAAAGGATTTGATAACAGACTTGAAAATCAGCCACCATTTAACTAGGTTACAAAGAAACCTATTCTTAAGATAAAACCATAACATAATCAAAACAAAATCGCTTAGCTAATTTTAATCTGATCTGGTCTATCTCGACACTAACCAGACCAGTAATCCAGTAATCCCATCAGTTGCGATGGCTCTCGATAAGGTAATGTAATCTGTGTCTATAATCGTACTACTGTCAGTGTCTGGCTGTCCGTCAATGTCGATCAAGCGTTGCATATCAATGACTTTGGTCGGGTTTGGGGAATACTAAAGCGAATTTTGTCGTTTGATACAGAAGAATATTATTTCAGTTATTGTATTTTTTCTTATGCACCATGAGATTTTTTTAATTTTATAAAATTTGGAGAGAAAGGCCGAAGAAAAGATGGATGGATTGTGTGAGGTGTGATATGAAAAAAGAGGCAGAGCAGACCCGGCAAACTATCACTATAGTTTGACGGGTGACAGGACAGAATGGAAGAAAAATACTCGTACGTGTTGCGCCGAAACAAAGTAAAATGGGATAAGGGCAGGAAGAAGAAGAAGAAAAAGGAGGAGGAAAATTTAGTGCTTGACTGCGATCCCACCTGATGCTAAGCAGTGATGCCAATCGTTGATGATGAAGCACATTAGTTTATTAAGAGCTTACTAAACACCTAAATAATCAGACGGGAAGGCCGATTAATTTACATATTACCTAAGATAGACAGAACAAATGTATTGTTTGAGATAAGCCGTTTCATTAAAAATATACTAACAAAAATACTCTAATTTGTCTTCCTGATTTTATTTGATACCAATAATAAAACAATAGTTGATTTATAACAAAACAATAAAATTGTAGTCAACAAGATATGCATATCAAGGCATGGCAAGAACGTTATCAAATATACACAAAAACATCATGATAGCAACATTTAAAATATATTTTGAAACGTTAAAGCAGTAAATAAAAGTAAATAAATTAAAGCAGTGTGTTTCAAATGCGAAAATAACCCAAGCGTGAAAATTAGAGCAATATTTTTCTCCATAATCTGGTTAAAAAAACAGTCCTAAGCTGCCTATATTTTGTCACAAAGTTAGTCTTAAATTTTATTCTATGAAAAAAGTTAAACAAAACAAGTACCTTTATGATATCTTTTCATTTAATATTTAAAATAACAAACAATCTTAATATACAAAATCGATTATAACATACCAGCTAGACTTCACAATTTATCTTATATTTCGAAATAGTCAAAGACAACTACTAAAACCTTTCACAAATCACTCCGATATTTAACTATTCACCGCTAAAAATTTAAAGTGAATTCTTTTCACTATCACATAAACGACGACGCACCTGTTAGCCCAATATCTGACCCATTCAGATTCGGGCACACTTCACTAGCAACAAACACTACCATTTTAGCCACCTCTTCAGGATCCAAGATCTTCATTTTATTCGACAAAAGATCATAAGCATACTGCATCTCATCCTCACCCATAGCTAGGTTCGTTAAAATATTCGTTCTTGTAAGGCCAGGCTGTACAGCATTGACTCTTACACCTTCAGACGCCAATTCTACTGCAGCGTTTCTAGTGAATCTTTCCAAACCAGCTTTTGTAACAGTATAAGGTAAAAATCCATGTACAACTTTTGTATATTTCGTCGCATGTAAATTCACTATGTTCCCTTTAGTTTTGACTAAGTATGGTAAGGCTAGGTATGTTAGTTTGTAAGGTACACGAAGATTGATGTCTATCATTTCATCAAATGTGTCTATGCTATCATCGAAAAGTGATCCCATAAGCATTTTAGCAGCACAATTCACTAGGACATCTATTCTTTGGTATTGAGCAACTGTTTTGGTTATCACCGTGGCACAGCTTCCGTTAGCTGTGAGGTCTAACCTGAGGCACAGAGGTGGTAGTCCATTGGCTTCCTGACACTTGTCTGCAGTTTTTTTGAGCCTTTGTTCATCTCTGCCGATAAGTGTGAGTTTGGCTCCGTGTTTTGCGAATAAGATGGCTGATGCTGCTCCAATTCCTGAACTGGCGCCTGTTACTATTACCACTTTATTTGTGAAATCCATTTTGTCACTTTTAATGGTGCCGGAACTAGTTGTTTTATTATATCTACTATAGTTGTTTCAAATTACACACTGGTATTATTTATTGTGTCGTTGTTAGGTCCTTACACTTCAAATCTATCGTCACTTTTATTTCAAGTAAATTCACTTGGAAGTATTCGTGTGATTTCTACCTTAGTCGGTTTGTTACTGCGACTAAAAACATTCCGCTTGAGATAGGACGAGATAAGGCTATTTCAGTCTGCGTTATATTCGAGAACTTGTAAACATGGCTGGTGATAACAGCGATATGTAATATTTATCTTGTAATTATCGTAAAGTTAGACTTTTGATAATGTGACAATGAGGTAATAGGAATAAATAGTAACAATGAATGGCGCCTAATTATGGCACCATTTGTTTATGAATTTCAGGTATGATTTTTTTACAAGCTTTTATTTAGTTTCACCTGTCCCGATGTTTGTCTGTCATCAAATCTTGCAAGTTAAATTAATTTAAATTTGCATGTATGTGTAAATCAGATGACAATGCAAAAAAGTATTATGATAAGGAGCAGATTTGATGATGGAACCGGAAGGTGGTTATAGGAGGAGCTTGGTAGTTAAACGATACAACCCCATCGAGATTGGGCTCGTATGATTCGTCTTGACGTGTATTAATTATATAGGTATACCGAACTATAAAAGCTTGCTATGAAAAAAATATTTTCATTAAAAGTTTGTTTAGAAACAACTTGTCATTGATTGAAAATCCGAAGTTATAGCCTTTTTGATTGAAGTGGGAAATCATTAAATAACTCTTTCCGTTCAAAGTGGAGCAGGATAGAGTTTGTGGTAACACTCCCATCAGACTTTTACAAACAAATTCCACCTGTGTTCCTTCAGATTTTGGAACTCCTTCGAGCAATCTCGCAGCCCCAGAAATGGTGGCTGGCCTCCAATCATCAACCCACTTTAACCAAACATGCAGATTTATAATTTGTTCCAAATCACACTAGTACAGAAAATTGCTTAAATAAAATACGCTACAATCAAAAACACGTTAACCAAATGCCTAATTATACTTTTCATTCGTATGGGTATCAGGTGCATATAATTCCGTAAAATACTCGTAATCTCCTCACGCTTTACCCAACCACAACAAAGCAGCTCGAATATCTCTATCTACCCGCACGCAATTCAGCGTGCCATTTACGAATCACCGTCAGTCGAAATCGGTACTCAAAAGCGTGCGGACGTGCCCTGCATTCGTACGGAATGTGTTACCGGGCGATTAGTGTGCGTCGAATCATGCATTAAATGTATCGTTGAATTATTTTGGTTGTAGGATTTAGGATTAAGCTTTTTTAACACTGCTTTAAAGTTTAGTACGACAAATTATCTTGTAATAGTTTAAAAGAACAGAAAATGGCCACTTTATAGGAAAGCTGTTTTGTGGTAAATGTTAGTATACTGTTTACAAGAAAACTGTACCGAACATAAAAGCTCCTGGAAGACTGCCATCTCCAATTTTATTGGTAGCTAACTAGCTTCTGCCATCGGCTTTGCCCGTGTAAAAGTAAAAAAATATTTAGCCTGATTCACTTCTATTCTATTGATCATTCTTTTTCAACAGACCCATTCGAATACCGGCTCCTATCCCTATCGTTTTTAGGCATAATATTGACTATTTTCCGCACTAGTTCGGAAAGTGCGCGAGATCACCTCCGCCACAATTTATTGCACTTATCGTTTTAGGTTGGGCGCCGAGCGTCCCCATGACTCTGATCAGCCACCGTTATTTATTTCTTCGTAAGTGTATTGAAAAACGTCGTTTGTTACACGCGGGGACTGGGGATTACTTTCTCCACTACTATCAAAATGTGGTAAATTCAAACTTCTAGCAACTTCAGAGTTATTAGTTTAAAAGCCATCGTTGAATGTCAATTTATTTCTTCACATTCACTTCCATTTTCCCTGTTTCATTTTGTACGAGAAATATAAGTAGTCCACAAGAAACCCTGACAAATTCACACCTCTCACACAAAATAGATAGGTACAGAAGACAATCTCATATATTTACTTCACTTTTTATACCTACGCTCGGTGGACGCACACTAATGAGCGTTTGAGCCGGAACTATTGGACAAGCGGGCCGAGGCGCTCCGAGACATCGTATCCGTGAGCGGTGTCTGTGTGCGTTGCTCGAGTGCGCTTTGTATGTAGATTGTCTTCTGTACCTATCTATTTTGTGCCTCTCATCTCTCTAAACATCACACAACCCGTACACTTGTGTGCATTATCATACCTTAGGCACACACTCGGCCTGAAGTGTACGCTGAAGCTGAGCCGTAATGCGAGGGAGCTTATCTCCCTCCATTAGTCGAATTGAACTGGGCACTTTTGTTTGCAACGCAGTGTACCGGTAGGATTGTTGCGATGCATCGCGGGCGGGGTTGTGATCTAAGTAATAAGAGGACTTGTGCCTTGATCATACGTGCCTATTTTGTGCACGTACAGAATAAAAGACGAGACAATAAAACGTTACTCGGCCGAGACATCAGTTGTGGAGATGAGCGCTCGGCCGAGCAATCGGCGCTTTGTTTATACATGCCGAGTATTCGGCAGAGAGCACTGTCCCCCCGTTTACTCGGTACGTGTGATCAAGGCATTCCTGAATTTGAATATGAGAAATTAAAAGCGCGGTGCAGGAAGCGTTACAGGTTCAGGGACAGGGCTTCCGCTCGCCGTCCGAGCCCTCACTGTGGCCACTAGTATGAACGAGCTATGAAGAGAGTTGCCCGCGCGCTTCTCGCTTTGAACAACCCGCGCCCACGTAACAAGTAGGTATAGACACTAAAATTAAGTTCTTATGTTTGAGATTGCCGTGCTACGCCCCCGTCCCGCACCCTCACTTCCAGTCTGGCCAAATACGTAGTGTGATTCAGCCCCGACTAAGATTGGGTAAAGTGAGAAATGAGTAAATTAGAGGAAGTTTGATAGTGGCGCCAGTGGCTTAAAAAATGAAAGTAAATCGTTTGTTTTGGTATGGTTATGTGAAGAAGAAGGATGAAACGCGTGTTACTAAAAGAGTTATAAGTATACATGTAGATGGATAAAGACGGAGAGAGGCTAAAGAAAACATGGATGAATTGTGTAAGGAGTGATATGAAGGAAAAGGAAGTTAGTGATATCATGATGGGTGATAGGATAGAATGGAAGAAAAAACGTATTGCGCCAACACCAAATAACACGGGATAATGGCAGGAAGATGATGATGATGATGAAAGCTGTATACAAACTTTGGCCTTTATAATATTAGAGTGACAGTTTGATTCAACCCGATTAAGATTACATGTAGCCAAGATGAGAATATGGACATGGATAAAAAGAGAAATGAGTAGACAGATAAAGGAAGTTTAAAAGTGGCGCCTGTGACATAAAAAATGAAAGGGAATTGTTTGTTTTGGCAGAACCGATGAAAAAAAATGTGTGTCCCAAAAGTAATATTGGACAAGGGCAGAAAGATAAAGATTGTCCTTCAGCCCCGCTACCGCTTATACCTCGCGGCCTATTCAGCAACATGTCTACAAATAGAAAAAAAACACAATGCAATCTGATTAATAACCGAGCTACTATGATGGGTACTATTATAACAATAAATTATAAAGTACATGCGTTTTAGATAACGCGTTTGAAGAGTTACATTTGTTTGATGTTGGTACTCGTATCTTATTGATTATATGCGTTGTGTTTTATAATTGGAAAATATTGTAGGTACCCGAGCAATATTATACAGGACTATCGACCCGCCCCGGCTTCGCTCGGGTAACTGTATTTCTCCACTATTTAATGGATGTTATTATACATATAAACCTTCCTCTTGAATCACTCTATCTATTAAAAAAAAAACCGCATCAAAATCCGTTGCGTAGTTTTAAAGATTTAAGCGTACATCGGGATATAGGGACAGAAAAAACGACTTTGTTTTATACTATGTAGTGATCCTGAATATATATATAAAGACAACGCCTGAAAACTCTGTTAGGTTTTTTTAATTCAGTAATTTACTCGAATATTTTTACAATATTTATTCCAGGAAATAGCTGTTTTTTTTTTAAACCCTTAAAAGTTTTTGAAAAAAAATTGTCGTCATTTAGAATCTTAATAAAATTTGCAAGGCCAAATTTCATACAAAATAGGAGATATTCAGAGGTCTTTACTGGATTAGTATTACACAAATTTTGAAATTGATTTCAATAGAAGCTTAGATAATATCCACTAGATACAGTATTTTCAAAATATCTAATGAAAAATGTGTAATAACGTCATAATCGGTTATGAGCGGTTGTATGAAAAACAGTGAAAGTGTGTGTCGTGATGCATCCTCTTAAGTCAAAGTCACTACAAAAGAGATTTGAACTCACAACCTCTCTATATCAACTAAAAACTCTATAAAAAAGTAACTAAACCTAAACTACAATTTTGGATTTCAGCCCATTCCCTAAGCGCGCACTTTTCCCGCGCGCCTCAAGGAGTTGTCAGCAACAGCACCCAGCTGGGTCGAAGCCTACTGGGGCCAGGGTTATCCGAAAGGGAGCTCGAGCCCCGGTGTGAAGGCTAGAAGGAACGAGGTGGGTTTTTAGTAGTCAGTAAGAGTCTGACACTATCTCCCGCTCCGCCCAAGAGCGGGGATTGTCATTGGATGTTTTTGCCCACCATAAAAAAAAGCCCAATCCCTAACAAAACATACGACACATTATATCTCCCACAAAAGAAATAACTAATCATATAACTAAACAGTATTGCAGAAATAATAAAAAGAAAATAAGGAAAAAGAATTTATATCAAGACTAGAGGGGCGACTGATGCTCTGCCAACTAGGGGTGCGCCTGCGATAAAAATACGGGAAAATATTATCTTATTTCCATTGACGGCCTATTGGACTGTTAAGTAGGCGGCATTTATTGGTAAGGCCAGGTAATATAGAAAGCGAGTGGTTTTATAAGCGGGTTGTTGCTATTTAAAGATGGTGTCTTATCCGAAATCCAGACACTAGCTTCGGCCAAGGGTTTCACCCGTGTCAATATATAGCATATGTCTATATATATGCTATACAAACACATTGATTACTTGTATAATCCAGTTACTTGTAGGTCCAGTTGTTTTTGAGTTTATTAATAACTAGCTCTTGTTCGCTCGCGTTAAATTCGGGGTAACACGGTTCCCGTTCCCGTAGGGTAAAATAACGAATATCGTTATTGTACACAGAAATGAATACAAAACCTACAACAAGTTATATACTAAAACCTTTCTCGAGAATCACGCTATCGAGTGGTGAAAACCGCATGAAAATCGGTGCAGTAGTTTTTGAGTTTATCGCGAACAGACAGACAGTCAGACGCGGCGGGGGACTTTGTTTTGATGAAATAACGTTTTGTCGGCTCGTCTATTTTATATTAATCCTGAATTTTCAGCTTTATCAAGCTTTTTATGGAAACATTAAAATGAAAAACTCTATTTCATTACATATACTCTGAAAGTAGGTCTGAAGTTGCTTCAGGAGCGGGCTGAAAAGTATCACACTTTTCATCCCTTTTTTTTTTTTTTTTTGTCGACGGGGAAAATCATCTTTGACGAAACCCGCTCTTGGGTGGAGCGGGAGACAGTGTCAGACTCTTACTGACTAAAAACCCCGCGCCGTTCCTTCTAGCCTTCATACCGGGGCACGAGCTCCCTTTCGGACAACCCTGTCCCCAGTAGGCTTCGACCCAGCTGGGCCCCTCCTGCTGCTGACAACTCCTTGAGGCGCGCGGGAACAGTGCGCGCCGTCGACGTCTTGGACTCGGTCCATTACCGGACGATCGGACAGCGAGCTACCCATGGCTCGCCGCCCGCGAGCCCGCGTCTACGGTGGCCGGAAATCGGGATCGGAATCCCGGCGACGGCGGCGAGGGCGCCGTTGCCTGATGCGGTCGGCCTCCTCCTTTGCAAGCATTACTGCTTCGCAGAAGGAGGCGACCGCCTGCCATTCCTCCTCGCTCCGGACCATGGCCTCGACCAGGGCCCGGCGCGAGAGGTCTCCGCCGCCGATCGCCCCCACGAGGGCACGGCGATGCTCCGCCCAGGCAGGGCACACCTCGACGGTGTGCTCCACCGTGTCCTCCGGGCGTTGCGCACAGTGGCGACACCCGGGCGTCTCTTCCGCTTGAATCCGATGCAGGAACCTCCCGAACTTGCCATGTCCGGTGAGGACCTGCGTCATGCGGAAGGTAAGGACGCCGTGAGGTCTTTCCAGCCACGCCTCAAAGAGGGGACTTACCGCCATAATCGTGGCGTGCCCAGCACTGGGTTGCGATAGCCGTTGACGCCATTTCACCATGAGATCCCGCCGGAGCTCTGTCCGCCATGCCTTGACATGTTGCGGCAGTGGACTTTCACCCCGGCGTTGCATCTCCACGCGCATGTCGTGCATGTGTGCAAGGACTGTTGCCTCCAGATCCCACGGTGGTAGGCCAGCCAGAAGGCTCGCCGCTTCGCGGGAGATCGTGCGGTAACCCCGCACCATCCGTATTGCCATGACCCTCTGGCAGGCGTTCAGTATGGACGCCGGTCGCTTTGCCAGCGACGGCGCCCACACCGGCGCCCCGTAGAGGGCCATGGACCGAACGATCCCCGCGTAGAGCCTCCGGCAGGAGGCGTCTGGACCCCCAAGATTGGGCAGGAGCCGCTTGAGAGCAGCCCCAGCCCGGAGAAGCTTGGGAGCCAGACGTCGGAAATGTTCTACGAAATTCCACCGGCTGTCGAGGACGAGTCCCAGATACTTCATCGTCGACCCGACGCCGATGCGAACTCCTCCTACCGTAAGCTGGGAGTCCGATGGTGGCGCGTTCCGAGGGCCGTGGAAGCACATTGCCTCGGATTTATGCAGCGCCACCTCGAGTCCCAACTCCTGGATCCTACCAACGGCTATCGCAACCCCGCGTGTCGCTAGAGCGACCGCCGCCTGGTGCGACTCTCCCTGCGCTAGGATCAGCGTGTCGTCTGCGTAGCAAACGACGCTGACCCCGTCAGGGAAGTCGCCGCGCAGCACGTAATCGTAGCCGATGTTCCACAAGGGTGGGCCTAGAACCGACCCCTGCGGAACACCGCACGACATCTCTCGACGATTCCAGTCTCCCTGGTGACCGGGGTAGACAATGTACCTGTCTGACAGGTACGCCTCGACCACTAGACAGAGGTATTCGGGCACCCGGTGGTACCGGAGTGCCCTCCGGATCGTACTCCAGGGCAGGGAGTTAAAGGCGTTGGCAATGTCCAAGGACACTGCCACGACACACCTACCCTGGGACACCGCTTCCCCTGTCGTGAGGGCTCGCACGCGCATGATGGCGTCTATAGTAGAGCGCGCCCTGCGAAAGCCGAACTGTCCGTCCGACAAGTCCGGCCCCACCCGTGTTAGCCGCACGACGAGGCGGTTTGCAATTACTCTTTCAAAGAGCTTGCCCACCTCGTCGAGCAGCACAATGGGCCGGTATGCGGACGGAGAGTCCGCAGGGCGCCCTGGCTTCGCTACGAGGACCAGTTTCCCCGTCTTCCAGCGAAGTGGGAACTGGCCCCTCTCCAGGCATGCGCTGAAGAGCCCTCTCAGTCGAGGCCCGAGAGCCTCCATGGCCAGGACCCAGGCTTTTCCTGGCAAGCCGTCGGGTCCTGGGGCGGTGTTTTTGGCACTCAGCCTTCGCACCGCCACTCTCAACTCTACCTCGGTCACTTCTGGAACATTGTCGTCGTCGTCGCTGTTGCGATCCGCGTCAGACACCGCTGGCGGAGGCGGAGCCATGGGCGGGGGGGAGTGTTCCCCCCGCGCAGGAAACAGAGAGCTAACCACACCCTCCACGAGTTGGGGCCGGAGACTCTGAGTCAGCGGCGGAGCCCAGGGGCGAAGCTTGTCCCGTACCAACTTGTACGGGCGCCCCCACGGGTCCGCGTTCAGAGACCCCAGCCACACGTTGCGGGCCTCGAGTTTGGCCCGCCTTATCTCCGTTCGGAGGGTGCGTTTTGCCTCTCTGTATTCCTCATACAGCTCCACCTCTCTGGCCTCCGCATCCGGTGGGCGGATGCGGCGCCTGCAGTGCCTGGCGTACCGGCGTCACTTTTCATCCCTAGGAGTTTTACTTTCAACTGACAGCTATCAAATTATTTAAAAAAAATTGTATTCGTAATGAAAAGCACAGTGCTTACCTCGGGGTGAAAGTTACTTATTTCGTCCCGAGAAGGAGTTGGCGGCCGAGCGTAGCGAGGTCGCTAATTCGAGGGACTAAATAGGTAACTTTCACCCCTAGTGTAACAATGTAGGTACTATTATACAACCGTCTGTCACATCGCTAGCAGTCTGAACAAAGCCTTACGACTCCTTGAACAGATGAACTCTTAGAAGTATTTCTTAATTTGAGAAGCTGCTTCGAATACGGAAAGAAAACATTGATAAATGAGGAAAATACATAAAATAACTTAAGTTGAATTATATTTTCTACAGGAGTAATCTGTCGAATGAAAATGCAAAGTGCATTTCTACGTGATCGGAATCACTACATCTTGAAATTTTAAATTCTTTTTCAATACACTTATTCAAAAATCCGTTCATAGCAAACCGCTTAGGCTCAACTCACACCAAAAGAGCGTCGAAGCGCAGCGAAGCGGAGCGTAATTTCAGTGCCATATGAATTTTAACTTTATTTTCATTACTATAATACTTATTATCGCAAGAGAAACTCAACCGCGTCGCGAATATTCCGGCGAATTCCATAAACGGAGCCTTCTCTACCGAGCGGGTCGCTGCGGTTCCCTACCCTTCGCCGCTCTTTCAGTGTGAGTTGACCCTTATAGGTACGTCGTTGACTGTTTTTCGTACTAGTGCGGAAAAGTGCGCGTGCTCCTCACTATGATGTTACTACATTTATCGTAATAGGCTGAGAGCGTCTAGACCCCAAGGTGTTGCACGTCTACTCCCGTATTTTTCTACAGAACGCAACGCACGCACGCAGTACGTAACTTCAAAAGTTTACGTTCGTAAAATAAAATATTTGATTAAATAACTTACTGCAATAAAATATTTTCTTCTCAAGGTAGCAAAACCAGTCAGCACTTACCTGAAAATAAATAAAAACATTATTAGCAATAGAAAAACTTATATCCCCTGTGTTTAATTTTTTATTGTGTTGGGAAATCATCCTATGACATCTCCCGCTCTAGGGGGAGTGAGAAGGCATGTGTGACTTTTACTGACAAATACCTGTGTCCTTCAGTTGCCTTTTGTTCCAGGACCACCGGTTTCCTTTTTAGAAAAACCTCTACCTCTGCCCCTGCGGTTTTGCTGACATCTCTTGGCACACTACACTTCGTCAACGACTTGGTCTTGGTCTTTACTGGACAACCGGACGGTGAACAACTCATTGTACGTCGTCCTCAAGCCAGCACCTAAGTTGACCGGGGATCATCTCGTGGCCCTTTGCGTGCATCAAACGACTTTACCAAAAAAAAAATAAACTGGCCACTAACCAAAAAAGCAAATGTTAAATCTTTAAAAAAAAACCAAAAACTTTGAGGGAAAAGAACCATACATTCGAGAAGAAAAAAAACGAAATAGTGGGAACGTTACATTAAATTAAATCCCTCACAGTGCTCGGGACTTAATTATAAAAACCCCTCACTGCGTTCGGGATTAAAACTTGACAACCCGTTTCGTTCGAAATTCAACATGCCGCCTGTAACTTTAAAGACACTGCTTTATCCCTTCACATAATCTACTATCGGTTACCTCAATAATAAAGTTTGGGACGATTATCACGATTCCTTACTAAAATCAGCCCAACTTTAGAACAGCCCTTGACTATTAAACGCACAATTGAACCTATATAATAGATAACTCACAGTGCTCGAGACTTAATTATAAAAACCCCTCACTGCGTTCGGGATTAAAACTGAACAACCTCTGTTTCCTTCGAAATTTAACATGTATCTGTAACTTAAGACACCGCTTTAACCCTTCACATAATCTACTATCGGTTACCTCAAAAATAAAGTTAAGAACGATTATCACATTTCGTTTCTAAAATCAGCCCAACTTAGTGTAGCCCATGGGACTATTAAACGCACAGTTGAACTCCACTCAAGCGTTAGTCGCGAACATCAGCTGAATCACTAATGTTATTACTGAACGTCTATTATAGTTAACAGCTCTTAGCTCTGGAGAGCGCTTTGCTATTCAAATATAGCTTTTATAGTACGTCAAGTGATAATAGGCTAGCAATATTATCCTTTACTAGCCTTTGACCGCAGCTTCTCCCGCGTACTATGCGTTCCAAATGACGTCGCAACATGGCCATCGATCCTATTCTCATTTGAAACGCATTGTACATTTTGCAATCGGAAGAGATCACCAACTACAAATAAAAAAAGTTTTTACAAAAACAAATTAAACCGACTTCAAAAAGTACAAAATAACTTTAATTTCAGAAGTCGGTGTTTCTATAATAGATACCTAATCTTGTCTCTTCGTTATTTAACACCGACTTCCGAAATTAAAGTTATTTTGTACTTTTTGAAGTCGGTTTAATTTTTTTTTTGTAAAAAGTTTTTTATTTTTCACTTTTTAGTTTTGGTAGCACCACTAAAAAGTACCTACCCTTCAGCTAAACATAAATTACCTTATAGCCAGAGTGCATCTCATAACGATTCTTATAATCCCAAATACGGTAAATATTACATGAATTTACCCCCTCCCCCTTTCCCCTCCCCCTTTTTTTTCAGTCAGTCATCGACTACACGTATAAACAAAGCAATTTTACTTGTTACGACAATTCTGCTATGATTTTATGAGGAGTTCTGTTCCATATCTTGGAAGTTCATGATCAGATCATAACAATATTTCTATGGGACCAACTTGGAAGCATAACCTTTAAATCAAAAAAAATTTTTTCAAAATCGGTACATACATACAAAAAAAAAACATACATTCAGCCGAACATAGAACCTCCTCCTTTTCGAAGTCGGTTAAAAAAAAACTACCTCCTCACAATATTAGTGCAGATTTATTTATGGTGCACTGTTTTTAACCCAAAGGTTGACTGGTAGTGGATGCCTATTATTAGTAATATATGTAATTTATTAGTTTATGTATTGTGTATATGTAAATAGTACACCACGAACTACCTGCGTATCTTTTTCTCCTCCTCGGTCAAATCCATCCAAAGGTTGTCTGTAAAAAATCGCTTTTAGCGATAAGACCGCCCATTGTGACACCCTATTAATTTTAAGTTTCTTATGTAATTTTTATTTTTGGTGTACAATAAAGAATTTATCAATCTATCTATCTACCTTGTTGCATGAAGTCCGCCTATGTACATGAGTTTAAATAACAAAATATTTATAAAAGAAGAAACTGACTGACATATGAACGCGCACAGCCGAAACTACAGAGCCTAGGAGCGTGAAATTTTTCACAAGATTTCCTTTTATGACGTGGGCGAGCACTAAGAGAAGATTTTTCAAAATTTACCCTTTAATGGGAGAAAAGTTTGTATGAAGAAACCCAGCTTCAAGTGGTTAAAGCCGCTGGCAGAAGCTAGTAAATCAATAAATATAATTCACCATTAAGTAAAGTACCATAATTTTAGAAAACGGCGCTCACAGCGCCCCAGCCGGCGCCGGGATTCCGATCCCAATTTCCGGCCCCCGTAGACGCGAGCTTGCGGACGGCGAGCAAAGGGTAGCTCGCTGTCCGACCGTCCGGTAACTGTCCGGACCGTGCCCAAGTCGTCGACGGCGTGTACAGTTCCCGCGCACCTCAATGCAACAGCAGAAGCCCAGCTGGGTCGAAGCCTACTGGCGCCAGAGTTAGCTCCAAAAGGTAGCTCAACCCCCGGTACGAAAGGCAACGAAGGAACTGGAATGGGATTTTAGTCAGTAAAAGTCTGACACTCTCCCACTCTCCCCAAGAGCTGGGGATGTCACTATATGATTTCACCACCAAAAAAAAAAAACCATAATTCTAGAACTCAACAAGCTATTTTTACTTCCGTAAACAGAGAACTGAGTAATAATTTTTCTTGGCTGTAGCGCGCCCGATAAGGTGAGGAAAATTAATATCTTTCAGTCAGGGTGGAGACTGGGCTTGTTTAATCAGGTTATGTAAAGCTAGAGATTGCGTTAAGTTGCCTAGTCATATTACTAAGTTTGGATTCAAACAAGAAATATAAGTATACCTGCTTAATGTAAGCAGGTAACGATAACATAATTTAAAATTGTAATTGTAATCTATATATATAAAAATCAATGCCACTTTTCGTTGTTATTTTATAACTCAAGAACGGGCTCACCTATCCAAACCAAATTTTTAGGCTTTGTTCGGACTATTTAGTAGATGGTTTATGTGAAGTTTGGTAGGGTAGAGTAGTGTAGAGTAGGGTAGAGTAGGGTAGAGTAGGGTAGAGTAGGGTAGAGTAGGGTAGAGTAGGGTAGAGTAGGGTAGAGTAGGGTAGAGTAGGGTAGAGTAGGGTAGAGTAGGGTAGAGTAGGGTAGAGTAGGGTAGAGTAGGGTAGAGTAGGGTAGAGTAGGGTAGAGTAGGGTAGAGTAGGGTAGAGTAGGGTAGAGTAGGGTAGAGTAGGGTAGAGTAGGGTAGAGTAGGGTAGAGTAGGGTAGAGTAGGGTAGAGTAGGGTAGAGTAGGGTAGAGTAGGGTAGAGTAGGGTAGAGTAGGGTAGAGTAGGGTAGAGTAGGGTAGAGTAGGGTAGAGTAGGGTAGAGTAGGGTAGAGTAGGGTAGAGTAGGGTAGAGTAGGGTAGAGTAGGGTAGAGTAGGGTAGAGTAGGGTAGAGTAGGGTAGAGTAGGGTAGAGTAGGGTAGAGTAGGGTAGAGTAGGGTAGAGTAGGGTAGAGTAGGGTAGAGTAGGGTAGAGTAGGGTAGAGTAGGGTAGAGTAGGGTAGAGTAGGGTAGAGTAGGGTAGAGTAGGGTAGAGTAGGGTAGAGTAGGGTAGAGTAGGGTAGAGTAGGGTAGAGTAGGGTAGAGTAGGGTAGAGTAGGGTAGAGTAGGGTAGAGTAGGGTAGAGTAGGGTAGAGTAGGGTAGAGTAGGGTAGAGTAGGGTAGAGTAGGGTAGAGTAGGGTAGAGTAGGGTAGAGTAGGGTAGAGTAGGGTAGAGTAGGGTAGAGTAGGGTAGAGTAGGGTAGAGTAGGGTAGAGTAGGGTAGAGTAGGGTAGAGTAGGGTAGAGTAGGGTAGAGTAGGGTAGAGTAGGGTAGAGTAGGGTAGAGTAGGGTAGAGTAGGGTAGAGTAGGGTAGAGTAGGGTAGAGTAGGGTAGAGTAGGGTAGAGTAGGGTAGAGTAGGGTAGAGTAGGGTAGAGTAGGGTAGAGTAGGGTAGAGTAGGGTAGAGTAGGGTAGAGTAGGGTAGAGTAGGGTAGAGTAGGGTAGAGTAGGGTAGAGTAGGGTAGAGTAGGGTAGAGTAGGGTAGAGTAGGGTAGAGTAGGGTAGAGTAGGGTAGAGTAGGGTAGAGTAGGGTAGAGTAGGGTAGAGTAGGGTAGAGTAGGGTAGAGTAGGGTAGAGTAGGGTAGAGTAGGGTAGAGTAGGGTAGAGTAGGGTAGAGTAGGGTAGAGTAGGGTAGAGTAGGGTAGAGTAGGGTAGAGTAGGGTAGAGTAGGGTAGAGTAGGGTAGAGTAGGGTAGAGTAGGGTAGAGTAGGGTAGAGTAGGGTAGAGTAGGGTAGAGTAGGGTAGAGTAGGGTAGAGTAGGGTAGAGTAGGGTAGAGTAGGGTAGAGTAGGGTAGAGTAGGGTAGAGTAGGGTAGAGTAGGGTAGAGTAGGGTAGAGTAGGGTAGAGTAGGGTAGAGTAGGGTAGAGTAGGGTAGAGTAGGGTAGAGTAGGGTAGAGTAGGGTAGAGTAGGGTAGAGTAGGGTAGAGTAGGGTAGAGTAGGGTAGAGTAGGGTAGAGTAGGGTAGAGTAGGGTAGAGTAGGGTAGAGTAGGGTAGAGTAGGGTAGAGTAGGGTAGAGTAGGGTAGAGTAGGGTAGAGTAGGGTAGAGTAGGGTAGAGTAGGGTAGAGTAGGGTAGAGTAGGGTAGAGTAGGGTAGAGTAGGGTAGAGTAGGGTAGAGTAGGGTAGAGTAGGGTAGAGTAGGGTAGAGTAGGGTAGAGTAGGGTAGAGTAGGGTAGAGTAGGGTAGAGTAGGGTAGAGTAGGGTAGAGTAGGGTAGAGTAGGGTAGAGTAGGGTAGAGTAGGGTAGAGTAGGGTAGAGTAGGGTAGAGTAGGGTAGAGTAGGGTAGAGTAGGGTAGAGTAGGGTAGAGTAGGGTAGAGTAGGGTAGAGTAGGGTAGAGTAGGGTAGAGTAGGGTAGAGTAGGGTAGAGTAGGGTAGAGTAGGGTAGAGTAGGGTAGAGTAGGGTAGAGTAGGGTAGGGTAGGGTAGGGTAGAGTAGGGTAGAGTAGGGTAGAGTAGGGTAGAGTAGGGTAGAGTAGGGTAGAGTAGGGTAGAGTAGGGTAGAGTAGGGTAGAGTAGGGTAGAGTAGGGTAGAGTAGGGTAGAGTAGGGTAGAGTAGGGTAGAGTAGGGTAGAGTAGGGTAGAGTAGGGTAGAGTAGGGTAGAGTAGGGTAGAGTAGGGTAGAGTAGGGTAGAGTAGGGTAGGGTAGGGTAGGGTAGAGTAGGGTAGAGTAGGGTAGAGTAGGGTAGAGTAGGGTAGAGTAGGGTAGAGTAGGGTAGAGTAGGGTAGAGTAGGGTAGAGTAGGGTAGAGTAGGGTAGAGTAGGGTAGAGTAGGGTAGAGTAGGGTAGAGTAGGGTAGAGTAGGGTAGAGTAGGGTAGAGTAGGGTAGAGTAGGGTAGAGTAGGGTAGAGTAGGGTAGAGTAGGGTAGAGTAGGGTAGAGTAGGGTAGAGTAGGGTAGAGTAGGGTAGAGTAGGGTAGAGTAGGGTAGAGTAGGGTAGAGTAGGGTAGAGTAGGGTAGAGTAGGGTAGAGTAGGGTAGAGTAGGGTAGAGTAGGGTAGAGTAGGGTAGAGTAGGGTAGAGTAGGGTAGAGTAGGGTAGAGTAGGGTAGAGTAGGGTAGAGTAGGGTAGAGTAGGGTAGAGTAGGGTAGAGTAGGGTAGAGTAGGGTAGAGTAGGGTAGAGTAGGGTAGAGTAGGGTAGAGTAGGGTAGAGTAGGGTAGAGTAGGGTAGAGTAGGGTAGAGTAGGGTAGAGTAGGGTAGAGTAGGGTAGAGTAGGGTAGAGTAGGGTAGAGTAGGGTAGAGTAGGGTAGAGTAGGGTAGAGTAGGGTAGAGTAGGGTAGAGTAGGGTAGAGTAGGGTAGAGTAGGGTAGAGTAGGGTAGAGTAGGGTAGAGTAGGGTAGAGTAGGGTAGAGTAGGGTAGAGTAGGGTAGAGTAGGGTAGAGTAGGGTAGAGTAGGGTAGAGTAGGGTAGAGTAGGGTAGAGTAGGGTAGAGTAGGGTAGAGTAGGGTAGAGTAGGGTAGAGTAGGGTAGAGTAGGGTAGAGTAGGGTAGAGTAGGGTAGAGTAGGGTAGAGTAGGGTAGAGTAGGGTAGAGTAGGGTAGAGTAGGGTAGAGTAGGGTAGAGTAGGGTAGAGTAGGGTAGAGTAGGGTAGAGTAGGGTAGAGTAGGGTAGAGTAGGGTAGAGTAGGGTAGAGTAGGGTAGAGTAGGGTAGAGTAGGGAAGATCGGGAGTGAAGCCGCGCGGGCAAAAACTAGTATTTTATATTTATTAGTTTATTGTTTGGTTTATATTTTTTATTTTATTTTTACATTGTTCTGTAAGTTGTTGTACACTGTCAACCCGAAATCTTTTTTGTTTCGTTTCAGCCCATCCAAAGGTTGTCTGGTAGAAATTGCCCTGTGCAATAAGACCGCCTGTTGTACACTTATTTTTGTCCTGTACTAAGTTAAGGTGTGCAATAAAGTTGTATAATAATAATTTGTTACTTTTCATTTTCCTGCAGGATCTTCAAACGACGGAATATGTTTTTCACACCAAGTTTATTATCATCATCATCATATTAGCCGAAAGACGTCCACTACTAGACATAGGCCTCCTACAAGCGTCGCCACAACGACCGGTAATTTTATTATATGTAGGTATAGATTTTGAATTTTATGATTCAACGCTATAGAATTCCGAATGCTATTAGGTAAGCTATTACTGACACGAACATCAGACCAATTTATTTATTTACTAGCGACCCGCCCCAGCTTCGCTTGGGTGCAAGGGTTATACCTTCCTCTTGAATCACTATCTATTAAAAAAAAACCGCATCAAAATCCGTTGCGTAGTTTTAAAGATTTAAGCGTACATAGGGATATAGGGACAGAAAAAGCGACTTTGTTTTATACTATGTAGTGATGTTCCGATCCGATCAATCGGTTCCGATCAATGGTACTGAAGAAAGTAACGATTGCGAGTAGAAAAAAGAAAAAGAAATTTATATGAAACTTATATTTAAAGTAATCATTGCACGTCGTTATATTTGTAATACATATAAAAAAAAAACATGTAAATAACAATTGGAGATTGGAAATAAACGGGCTTTATTATTATTATTTCATTTATTTATTATTATATACATATAAATTATATTTTTAAATATTCAATAAAAAAATAAAAAACATTTAAAAATATAAAAAATAGTAGTCCACCGGCATCGGGAACAGGGTCCAAGCTACCGGTGGTCAGGGCTCCTGAGAGAGGAATCTCCTAACAATGCGCGCCTTATTATTATTATTATTATGTAGTGATGTACCAGTACTTGTACAATAAAGAAGCCAGAATCTTGTGTTAGAGGCAGAAGAGCATTAAGCACAGAAAGCGCACGAACGAGCGGCGGCGAGTTAGCTCGTGACACTGTCTGCGATGAAGAAGGTGTTGTGGTGAAGGTGAAGGTGTTGTTTAGGCACGAGAGAAACAAACCATCTCACCAGCTGAGCTAGTTCTAGCTCGCTGTCCGACCGTCCGGTAACTGTCCGAGCCCAAGCAAGACGTCGACGGCGCGCACTGTTTCCGCGCGCCACAAGGAGTTGTCAGCAACAGCAGGGGCCCAGCCGGGACGAAGCCTACTGGGGCCAGGGTAATCTGAAAGGTAACTCGAGCCCCGGTATGAAGAGGCTAGCAAGAACGGGGTGGCCGCCCAAGAGTGGGGGTTGTCACTGAATGATTTTCCCCACCATAAAAAAATAGCTGAGCTAGTTCAGATCAATTACATTCACCCTAAAGAACTTAACAATCGAAGATAATAAAGTAATTACTTAATGTGGCAGTTACAATAAACAATACCGTAATAGTACATTATGATATAAGTGTGTAATGTTAGTGATTACCGTTGAGGCGGTATTTAGACCCGAGCCATGGCGAGGGTCTTAAGAGAGCCGATTATCGGCTCTCTTTAATCATTAATTACTCACGTGTATCATACGACTTTTTCAATACACTTGTGAATAAAATAACTGTAAAACTAGTAAACTTTTGTGGCGGTAAAAAACTGTTTTCATATGCGTGCCCATTTTGTTTTTCTTTTGTTCGTGGGGGACAACCTGCGCCCATCCTGATACGATAAATGTCATAAAATTATGACGATTGAGAGGTTGAACAATAAGGTTTTAACCACATTATAGCACTAGTGCGTAATGGTAATCAAAATGTCACAGTTTGGTAACAAGTGCCATTATACATATACCTAAGTGCAGTGCAATAAGAGCCACTTTATGAGCAAGTGTATTGAAAAAAATATTGAAATATCTATTCCCAAAACAGTCCCTAAACGACTCAATAAGCGATCTGAACGTTACGACCGACACACTACACCATTGGTTCCGTACGTAATAGTGATTGCAGTGAAGGACCGTCCCGCCAATAAGGCCTGACGCACACCTAGAGACCAGAGTCAAACTTAATTAAGCAAAAGTAATTATTGCCGAGTGTTTTTTCGTGCGAAGTGTGATGTTTTTCGTTTTAGTTCGTCCGTTTGTGTAAATTGTAAATGGGAGTGATGGAAGCAATTAGTTTCGACGTTTTTATTTGAGAACTTTTACTGATTGTTGTTTTTGGGTTGTCAAATAATATCCTACTAATATTGTTGATGTTTGTTACTCTTTCACGCAAAAACTACTGAACGGATCTCGATGAAACTTGGTACACGAGTAGACCATATCCCAGAGTAACACATAGGATACTTTTTATCCTGGGATTATGTACGCGGGTGAAGCCGCGGGCAAAAGTTAGTACTTAATGAATGTAAGATAACATCATAATCCTAAACCCTAGCCTTTTTCCAGCTATCTTTGGGTTGGCTTCCAACCTATACCGGTGTTTTACATGGAGCGACTGTCTACCAGACCTTCACCACCCAGTTACTGGACAATACGATACTTTTTGGATAAACTAATGGGCAGACTTTTGTAAAATTTAATGTCAGACATGATGAGTTACGTAAGATAATAATAATTATTATTTTTTTGGTGTACTCTTTTTGCTTTTTAGTATAAAACATTTATAGTTTTTTTAGGTCTAACAAACTGTTTACTATCAGATGGGATCGCAGTCAAATAGTAGGTTATACCTTAAAAAATAACCATTTCAGGGATCCAAAATGGAAATAAAAATGCCTTGTCAGCTTTATCACGTGGACTAACCTAATCTCACGATATGTGCCATATTTTGACGACCTTTTTATCTCTAGAACAAACATTCCACCACACAGCGGTGTGTCATTCATTTTGACGATCTCCTTCTGAATTCCATCAATTAAAACTACAACCATCATAAACCACCACATACACACACAACTTGACACCTTATCAACCCCTCATAACATCACTGTCGCAAAACCGTGACATTTCCCCTACCCAAAACCGAGTACACTCCATTATATGAACAGCCGGTGTGCCCCCACCCTATTTATCCGGTTGTAACCGCTTGGAACCGCTCCGAAGCGGTTCGGTCCGGAATTGAACGGTTTAATTTACCGCCACTAGTTCGGCACGGCTGATTAACGGTTCCCTTCTCGGAGTACGGGCAGCAGGATGAATATTGATGATATGGTGCGACCGGTAAGGAGGAAGGGTTTTAGATAGTTTATTTTTGGATTGATTATTATTACGAGGATGAGATAGGGGTAGGAATGGAGCTGTCAGAAAGTGCGTTGACCTGTTGAGAAAACAATCAAATATATGTGTGGCGTTTATTAATTACGTTTGAGATTAATTTATTAAACCCCAAGCGAACGCCGGCGTTCTCTCTCTCATTGTCTTTCCATTGTGTCTCTAATTACGGTATTCGAAAGGTAAGGACGCGCTATAACACCTACCACGACTTATTTGTCTCTGCATCACCCAAAGGTTGACTGGTAGAGAATGCCTTAAGGCATTAAGTCCGCCTTTGTACTCTTTTGAGCATGAAGAATAAAATAAATAAATAAATAACATTACAATATGAACACTGCCTAAGTGTCAACAAGATTACTGTATAGGTTGTACTATCTAATGACTTCTCTCGCTCTAGGGAGGAGCGTGTCACAGTTTTGCCAATTAAAACCCACCTGTGTTTTTTTTAATGACATTAACTAGTGCTCGACTGCGATCCCACTCGATGGTAAGCAGTGATGCAATCGTCAATGGTGAATCGCACTAGTTTGTTAAGAGCCTATTCACTCTAGCCTACACCTAAATTATAATCTGACGGTAAGATCTTGTCCCGGTAAAGAACATAGAATACGTTTTATCCCGGGTGTATGTTCATCATCATCATCATCATTTCAGCCGATACACGTCCACTGTTGGACATAGGCCTCTCCCAAGCGTCGCCACAACGAACGTTCCTGTGCGTCTCGCATCCATCGCTTTTCCTCAACTCTCACCAGGTCACCGGTCCACCTTGTTGGAGGCCTTCCAACGCTGCGTCTTCCGGTACGCCGACGCCACTCCAGAACCTTTCGGCCGGGTGTATGTTACCTTGGCATAATTCTCTTCTGCCACGCGGGTGAAAGGTTTTGAAGTGGCGACCACGTATAGGAAGACCTAGCATTGAAAGGCCTCCCACAAGGTAGACCGGTGACCTGGTGAGAGTTGAGGGAAAGCGATGGATGCGAGACGCACAGGATATATGTCTAGCAGTAGACGTCTTTTGTTTGAAATGATGATGATGATAACGATGATTGGGATAAGAATGATGCTGACAGAATATGCGTCTACTTATTGAGACAACCTCAACTGAACTGTGAAAGGGATGGAGCTAATAGGATGTTATAGCTCCAGCCCTCATTCTCGCACGCAGGCCTGACATTTTAATACGTCATGGTAAGGCCCCTGATTCTAGCAGCCTTATAAATGACGCGCTTAGGCAGAGCATCGCCGTAGCTTTGTGGGGGCTGAGATCTTTCGCGCCGGGCCTTGGTACAGGTCATGGTCCGGAGCAAGGAGGAGAGGCAGGCGGTCGCCTTCTTCTGCAAAACAGTAATGCTAGCAAAGGAGGAGACCGACGGCATGAGGCAACGGCGCTCACGCCCCAACCGCCAAAGGGATTCCGATCCAGATTTCCGGCCACCATAGGCGCGGGCTTGCAGACGGCGAGCATTTGGTAACTCGCTGTCCGACCGTCCGGTAACCGTCCGTATGAACCAAATCCAAGTCGTCGACGGCGCGTCAAGTAGCTGTCAGCAACCGTAAGGGCTCAGCAGGGTCGAAGCCTGCTGGAGCCAAGGGTCAGCTTTTAAAAGAAAGGCTCGCCCCCGGTACGAAAGGCAACGAAGGAACAGGGTGGGTTTTTAGTCCTTAAAAGTCTGATACTATCTCCCGCTCCGGCCAAAGCCGATTTCAGTAGCTTTATAAACCACATACTTTACTCGTAGACTACCAATTTTACAATCTAGTCAACAACCTCATCAAACACCGCAAACTGCATACAATCAGTGTCATCAAAACGAAAATTACCGTCACCTTACGTCACTCCAACAATTTCTTTGAACCCGAACAAGTTAATAGAAAAGAAATGAATAATCTAATCAGCATAATCACGCGCAATTCGCTTCCGCAAATCTAACACCTTAGAAACACAACCCAACCTTATAAACCTAAAAATAAGACGTATATTTCCTTGCACAAATTTTAAGTTAATAGAGAATTTTGCAAAGAAAACCGTGCAGTGGTTGTGGACTTAGAATGTGAGACGTTAAGGTTGATATTGGCTTGAATCGGGTACAAATATGATTGCTGGGTGCAATGAAACTCGGGAAGACGTGCGGTGAAAGTTTTCGCGCTGACTGTCGGAAAAACCGTGTGTTTGACGTGTGGTACAAGTTATAAGCGAATTGTGATAATCTTAATCGTTTATTTATTTGTCTGGTTATTTGGCTAAAAATATAAAACTTTTAGATAGCAAGTTAGTACAAGATCTTTAAGGGCTTGGCTGGCGCACTGGTTGAGCTATTGCGCTTCCCGTAACGGTATCGATTCCCACGTGCAACCAATATTTCTATGGCCTAGAGATAGTTGTACCAGAGCAGGGTGGCTTGAGTATGTGATTTTACTAGTTTATGAACACACTCACGATAGACAGAAAACAGTAGTTCTTAGTTGTAGGTCAGGTATTTTTAAATAAAAAAAGTAAGTGCCTAATTGATCTTCCCATCGGATATTTCTATCTTTAGTCAAATAAATTAATAGGAATAGGATAAATTTCCAGAAGTTCTTCCATATTCTCACGTCATTAAACAACGAACGCTAGTGGTCAACTTCATATTTTTTAAATATGAAGTTGACCACTAGCAACTTCATATTTTTAAATATTAAAATAAAGAAATTCGGACAGAATAACAATCACAAACACACAACCTTAAGATTAAATCCTTCTTCTTCTTCTTCCTGCCCTTATCCCATATTACTTGGGGTCGGCGCAACACGTTTTTTTCTTCCATTCTGTCCTGTCACCCGTCAAACTATCACTAACTCCCTTTTCTTTCATAACCTTGAGATTAAATTAACGTAGAAAATCTATTAATTTAATATTCCACAACTAATATCAGCATTTCAATTTCAGCATTATATCCCAGGAACATAAAGTGTGGTTTTAGTCAGTAAAAGTCTGACACGCCCACCCGCTCTACCCTACAGCGGGAGAAGTTATTGGAGGAATTCCCACCGTAAATAAAGCACTTAGTATCTAATATTGTTGTCAATCGCTTCAGCTTTTACATTGGGACCACCACTCTTACTTAACGATCGAACGCGTGTGAATCTAGTTTTTTTTGCAAAATATTACGCGATCCTATTGTAGCGAAAATGATAGAAGCAACATGTCTATTACTATTATTATTTATTGCAGTAATAAGAGAAAATGCAGTTAATTATCTACAAGATATTGTGTTTCGATAACAAACAATACTTTCTACGTTTGTTTACGCGGGGACTATTGTGTGTAGAATTGGATTTTTCTTGAAAATACTAGAGTTACGAGTTTTCTGTCAATGCAATATATACAAGGTTATTTGTAAAACACTAGCAACCTCTTAGGTGCTAGTTAAGGACATCATAAACAACAACTTTTGTTCTATGACTTTTTACAAAACATAACACATTACCAAAAACAAACCTTCAAGATTTCGTTGTCGAACACTAAAAAAGTTATTAACATACATATATACATCTTAATTATTAAATATTATAAACTAATAGGTATGTACAAACTTGTAAAAAACAAAAGAAAATTATAGGGCGTCAAAAAATTCATCCACATCGATGTCAATGGGAAATTTTAATGTGCCCAGAACGCTGGCAGCATTGCCACGCTGGATGGCAATGCTGATTCGTTGACCGAAGAAAAGGCCAGCCCAGATTTCGTTGTTCTATCTAACACATTTCAACTCTGTATTTTGCTTTATCTACTTACGGCTCAGCGTAAACATACAGTTCCAAAAAAATATTAAGTTGCTGACGTCACCAAAACTCGATTCACATTAAAGAAGCCATTACATTTTTATTTTCTGTAAGAAAAAAAACTAACATGCGGCAGACAAAGTCAAATGGCCGTCATGTTCTCCCCGCCACTAACACGGCACAGAAAACTAAAAATGAACCGAGAACACGTTTCTAACCCTCAAGAGACGCGCCAACGAATTTCTACCGTTCTGGTCATGTCAGCAAAAAAAAAAATACTAGGCAAGTGCGAGTCGGACGCGTGCACTGAGGGTTTTTTTTTCTGATATAAACTAGTACTTGACTGCGATCCCACCTGATGGTAAGCAGTGATGCAATCGTTGATGGAGAGGCGCACTAGTTTATTAAGAGCCTATTCACTCTAGCCTTGAAGACGCTTAGATTGTAATCGGACGGGAAGACCGCTGCAGGCAAATTGTTCCAGTCCCTCGATGTACGCGGTATAAATGACGAAGCGAAACGCTTAGTCCGGACCGTAGAGGTTTCAACAACGTAAGGATGGATACTCACCGTACGTCGGTTTGTCCGATGGTAGAAATGAGATGGCGGAATCAAGTCATGCAATTCCTGCGCACACTGTCCAAAATGCAACCTGTAAAACACCGAAAGGCTGGCTACCCTACGTCTGTGCTCAAGGCTTTGAAGATTGGGTTCTTGTACAAACTTACCTCTGAAGTAACTCCATTTGGGTGTCTATGAGGCTAGAGTGAATAGGCTCTTAACAAACCAGTGCACTTCAATACCAACGATTGCATTACTGCTTAGTTGGATCGCACTCAAGCACAATATTATACTGTGTAAAAAAAATTAAAAACGAGATTATTCCGAATCTCAAAATAGAGTTTTTAGTGACGTAACAACAAAATTACAGTTTATTTTCTTCTGATTTTTTCTGATTGAGAATAGAAATATACGTTTTTAGCGACATAAACGGCCGCATTTTTTATTTCGTTAACTTAGAAGTTTGATTTTTAACAGCTCCTAGGGACCGCGGATTCAGATCTGTTGATCGCAGATCGAGTTGAAATTACAACCATGTGGGTAATCAAGCACAATTTTTAATTTCAACTCGATACCTCCACCCGTCTCGAGATAAAGGATCTTCACAGACAGACGGACCACAAAGTGATCCTATAAGGGTTGCATTTTTTTCCTTTTGAGTTACGGAACCCTAAACAGCAGCACAAAGGTAAAAATCATTCTCACCTCAGTGAGGTTTGGAAACCGCCTGGAGCCCTGCCCATCACCACAAAGAGAAAAGAGCATATTTTTAATTACTCCTCTCACAAACAATTGTTTGTGAAGTTGAGCGGGAGGGAGGTAAACAGAGGCTCATTTCCTCTCTCATGGGGAGGAAACGACGTAAAAATGCCCCTCCCTGACATTAATGAGGCGTTATTAAGTACTGGAAAACGGAAATAAGTCTAGGGTTGGAGGTGAATCATATTTATTGGTCGGTTGTTCGTGAGCTTTTGTAATACAACTTGAAAGAAGGATTTAAAATTTTATATTTAAAATTGGAAAAAAATAATTAAAACGTCTATGGAAAGAATAGCAGGCAGGCTGAAATTAAGTAGATACGATAATTTTTTTTTCTGACGTGGGAAATCATCAAATGACTTCTCTCGTTCCCGGGAGGAGCGAAAAGACGTGTTAGTCTTTTTATTTCTTTTTTTTAGGGACTTTAAACTCAATGAGCATGTCAGCCCCATCGTAACCTAAACTAAATTTACAAAAACAACATAACTTAATAATCAACAAAACTGTTTTACCAAGATTGAGCTACCGACACATTGCCATGTCAAATGTAATCTTACGTACCTATTAGTCTTACTGCCGCACTCAGAGACGTCATTTTACTTTAATGTCAATTATAGCAAAACCTAAGGTACTTAACATCATAAAGATATAGACTATTATTCAATGACAAAATTAGTAAATCAGAGATTAGCGTTGATGGGCGTCTCTGAGTGCGGCAGGTAGATTTACTAAAACTCATCTGAGTTCCTTAATTTGCCCTTTGCATCTCCCGCTCTTGGGAGGAGCGAAAGGGCTTGTTAATCTTTGACTGACTAAAACCCACCTGTGTCCCTTCATTTTCCTTTTGCGTTCTATGGTCGGTAACTATTTCGAACATTCCCGCCGCCATCTAATAAATATAACTAGCCCATTATGTCCCACAGATGAGCAAAGGCTTCCCTCTCCCTATTCCACAAACGACTGACCTCAGCCATTGCGGGCTAGTCCGTCCAGTAAGAGTCAAGTTCATCTTTCCACCTCTACGATAGGTATCTGCCATTGTTAGAGAAAAATATTTGTAAACTAACCATCCGTACTAAACTACTAACTTTAACCCTTCAGATACCGTCAATTAGAGACACAATAGTAAGACAATAGATGCGCGGCCACCGGTGGTCGCTTGGGGATTCATGAATTAATGGCTGATTTTGTATGCTCATCAACGGGACATGGTTTGTACAATTGAAATCCCTAATTCCCTACTAATCCCTACTAATATTATAAATGCGAAAGTAAATGTCTGTCTGTCTGTTACGCTTTCACGCAAAAAATACTGAAAGGATTTAGATCAAATTTGGTGTGTAGCTAGAAGAGACACTGGAATAACACATAGGCTACCTATAATTCCACTGCTGAGCACGGGTCTCTGCCCGCGCGATATAAACTGTAGTCCACGCGGGCGAAGCCGCGGGCGGAAAGCTAGTTTAAAATAATGAAAAACACCTATAATCACCTATGTTCACAAAATATAGCCCATAAATCAATTATTTTGCAGTTCCCCGGACCAGACACAACACCTGACCGGTCGGAGGATCCTCTCTTTTCAAACACATCTCTAAAGTAACAGGAGAGAGAAGGTATCAAACTTTCTAATAACTTCTACAAGGCTACAGGGATCAACGTTTAAAATTGTAACTACAACCTTAATTCAACTACCAAAGTATTCTAAATATTCAGACACTTTAGCAATAAAGAGAATTCCTGCGAAACAAAATCGCTAGACTTTGTCGTTGGGACAGGCCGAACGCTCGGAATATTGATGCGAAAAATACGTATTTTGTGTCTTGGGGCTTTTTGGACCGGGACCGTGGTCCCAAATTCTATCTATAACAATAATATTTTTTAAGTTTGCATTGCCTTTTCCACTCGCTTATCGTCAACATCGAGCATGGTTTAAAAGCTTGTTGCTTTACCTAACGCAATCCAACGCAATGTTTGATGAAGAGGCGATGCAAAAGAAGAGAGATAACGCCCGAAAACTCCGTTGGCATTCGGCATTTTCGAGATTTACTCGTATACTTCACAAAACTTGATCCAGAATACGTGTTTTTTTTTTAAACTCTAAGTTTTACAGAAAAAATTGCGTAATTCAGGATCTCGATTAAATGTGCAAGGCCTATTGATGTCCTTTTTTATATTTTTTATTTATATGTATATTATGGAGGGCCAAATTTAAGAAAATTAGCAGATTTTTAGAGGTCTTTTATTAGATTAGTTTTACACTATCCAAAATATCTAGAGGAAGATGTGTACGAGTAATAATAACATCATAATCACGTAAGAACGGTTGTATGAAAAAGTACCTCGAAAAGGACGCTCTTAAAGTACAATTACCAAAAAAAGTATTATTTTTATTGTGGTCCCAGAATACTACTCAAAAAATAAATATATTTTAAAGACATTTGGGACCGCGGTCTCGGTCCAAAGTGCCCCCGACCCGTATTTTTATCAGTCGCCTTTATTGTGTCCTTCGCTCTGTGATTCGGTTTATAAGGATAACGATGACATTGTAACCTGAGCCCTCTCATTAAATAACGTTTTACATACATACTGATTTTAAATGTAGCCTTTTATTTTTTTGCCTTTTGTTAATCAGGAATAATTTATTTACATAAATATCAGTAAATGTTCATTTAGACGTCTTAGGATCGAAGCCTACTGGGTACGCTTCTGAAAGGAAAACCTTGGGTCCTGGAACGTAAGACAAAGAAGGAACATAGGAATGGGTTCTAGTATGACACGCCCTCAAATTACTCGATAAGTATACCAAAAATATGTTTTCTTATATTTGTCGGTTAATTTGTTTCGGCTAATCTCCAAAACGGCAAGACCTATTTTGACGGGACTTTCAACAACTGAAAGCAGATATAAGAGTAACTTGCTAGTTGTCATTTTCTCGCGGGAACGAGACTTTAATTTCAGGGGATCCCAAAACGGTTAAAAAAAAATAACCGACTTAGAAAAGTAAGTTCGATGTTCGACCAAATGTATTTTTTTATGTATTGTTTACCGATTTCTCGGTCATTTCTGGACCAATTTTGTTTTTTTTTTTTTTCCCACAATTGCCCCAAAAAGTATAGTTTTAAAACTTGACGCCAGCGAAGTCGCAGGGAACAAACAGCTAGTTATATGTATGAATAAATAAAATACTTGAGTAATGTTTTTTTTCCTTCAATGAAAGTACGAATGCTGGTCTCGGATCGCCCTTTACAGAACATAAAATTCATACCAGGTTTCTGGCTCCACCTTCTACGAGTATATAGCCTTTTTGGACATGATTGATTGGCTCTAAGCACTCAATCTTGCGCTACTACCCTACTTCGGATATATTTTATTATGTACTTTTTCTCGAAGCTAAAAAGAATTTCGTTGTGTGACTCCAATTAGAACTAAGCAAACTTATAAAGGATATTGTAAAAATTGGAAGAAAATAAAAAAATCCAACATACTCGTACAGCATTATTTTTAGGTATTTGCGAAACCTAAATATAGTTTGTTCAGAATTAGTTACTTCTTCTTCTTAGCGTATCGATGGCAAAATCAGTCAAATTCCTTGCCCAGCCCAGAAATCGGCCACGGCAATGCCGTCCGCTGATGCCGTCATTAGGTCCTTACGTAAGCAGGATTATTTACTGAATAATTAGTTACTGTGGAAATGCGATTGTGCCGTCAAACATGTTGGTCATACCAATTCACTCCAAGACACGGTCAAATCTGTTTGATCAAAAATGTAGCGTCATACCGATTGGACGACAGGGTACCATTATTTCAGCTGAAAGACGTCCACTGTCGGACATAGACATCACCCAAGTGTCGCCACAACAACCACACCAGGTCATCGGTCCTCCTAGTAAGAGGCCAAAATTGGGTCTCCCCGTACGTTGCCAGCACTCCAAAAACTTTCCATTGTCCCATCAACTATCTGCTAGGATCGCCAATCTTAAGTGCCAATGGCAGTTCAAATAAATGTCCTACAAACAAACAGACAGACAGACAAACTCGACATCACATCAACGGTTCACAACAATAAAGACAAGCCCATCAGATTATCAATAACGCGATTAATAAAATTCTAAATAAAATTCTGCCCAACAAAACCAACCCGCCAACACAAAGCAAGCTGTCGTCGTAAATATAAAATATAGAATTAATATCTCCCGCTCACTAAGCGAGAGGAAAAATCTATTTTGCGATGTCAAAGGGGAATGTCTACCCCCCAATCATTATCTCTCAAAGTTACCCCCGCCTAGGGTTGCCAACTTTTTTTGACAAAAAAATACGTAAAAATTATTTAGAGACTGACATCACTGACCTGTTGGTCTATTTAGTGACCCTGACTGCTACGCGGGAGGTCGTGGGTTCGATTCCCATTTAGGACAAATGTTTATGTGCTGAGCATGATCATTTGTTCTGTGTCTGGGTGAAATTTATCTACAATATGTATGAATTTAGAAATATAAATATAAATATGTTTATCAGTGGTCTAGTACCCATAACACAAGCACTGCAAAACTTGGGACTAGGCGGCGTTGTGTGATAGTTGTAGAATATTATTATTTGGATAGGCAAAACAAACTAATTTTATGTTTTTGATTGCTTTAAAACGTTTTTTTTTTGTTAGCATGTCATCTTCACTTTACATTAATTTCTGGAAAAACCGTGGGAAAAACCCTTTCATTGAAAGCTGAAGTGACGGGAACAGCGAGTAAATAAGAAATATTTTTTTTATATATATTTGTTACGCTATTAGATGCATTTTTAAGTATACAATATTTCCATTGTTCACTGAATTTTTTTTTTATAATTATGAGCGATTTTTCTTTGAATTCTTTACGCATCACAGTAAAGGTTGTACCCATAAATTTAATTTTATGTATAAGCTGTGTTACTTTTTGGTGTACAATAAAGTTTATTCTATTCTATAAATTATTTTTACATACTTTATTTGTATACAAAAATATAAAGTAGATATAATTACCAAAAATAAAGTAGGATAGAAACGTTATTAAAAAGTATGGTTGGCAACCCTACCCCCGCCAGACCCCCAGAGAAACCGGATATTTCTGGTTTTCACTACACTTGCGGGAGAAAGGGAACGCCGTACGTACAGACAGTAATACAATATTTTTTATGTTAAAAGGTAATATTGAGCGTGAATATTGAGTGATCGACAATATTATTATTGCAATGAAATCACGACTCTGTCGTATCTATTTTGATTTGAAGAGGAAATGTGATATCTGTAATAAAAACTGAAGTAATAAAAATACAAGTACTCACTATATTATTGTGTATGGTAAGGGTAACCCATTTCTTGCGCCGTATTGTTAACGTAAATAAATATGTTATCAACATGTACCTATTTACTTATATAAAAGGAGAAATTGACTGACATATCAACGCACAGTCGAAACTACTGGGACTTGGGCCGTGAAATTTTGCATAAGTTTTCCTTTTATGACGTAAGCAACACTAGTAGGGGATATTTCAAAATACCCCCTTTTTTAGGTAGAAAAATCCCTTAAGTGACATCTCCCGCCCTGGACGGAGCGGGAGATAGTGTTAGACTTTTACAGACTTGAAATCCAATCCAGTTCCTTCTTTGCCATTCTTCAAGGGCGTCGGGCTTCGACCCTACTGGGCCCCTACGGTTGCAGTTACGCCCTAAGTAAGCCAACAACCGCCAGAAATGGAGAGATCACTCGACATGCCGCAGCCTTGGAGGCAAACAACGGCGGCGCGCTGCAGTCCTGTTCATCAAAAGCCACGACCACTCTGACAAGAGTGCCCAACTGCAGCTCGACTAAGAAGAAGCTAGAAATATCTACCTTCACGTGGTAGAAACTGCTGGTAAAAGCTAATTGTACATTAACCATAAAATTAAATCACATAATTGAAAAGAAAATAAGAACTTCATGATAAATAATATCTGAAATGTAATATAATAGTATAATTGGGTAGTTTTTTTTGCTACGGCCGGCGCGGCGGTTCGGTGCTTATTCCTCCCGGGGGAAACGCGTCGCCGGCGAGGCTAGACGTTAAGCGAAATGTCCGGTATTGATATATTATCTGCTACTTGCGAGTTTGACTTATTTGTTTGCATTGTGTTGTATTTGAATCCTGTGTTTTGAAACTGGGGTGGGTATTTATTTGGGTTCGCAATTTGCATAAAGGTGGCTACCCTTCAGTTTTTCTGACATCTTTATTCATACCTACAATCTGCAAAACCATAACCAATTAATACCACAGTTTCAAAATAATAACGATGCCTGCTAGGGCTGAGAACCCGTTTGAAGGAGTTAGCATTGCCCTACAATGTAAAGAGCAAATGAAGGAATATAGGTGGGTTTTATTAAGTAAAATTCTTATACGCCTTCTCACAACTCTGTAGAGCGGACAAGTCATTTGAAAAAAAGTTGTGTCAATGAAAACTATGCAATTACTACAAAATATATATTCTTCAATTCTCAATTGGAATCTTTTCTCTACTTTATAACAGAGCTAAAAAATATCTTCCCAACACTTAAGCTTTATATTCTATGTCTAATATCAATCACTGGACATTTAAAAGTATTATGTATAAGAACCTAATATGCTATTCGATCAAGATCCACAATCAAGATCATATAAACACACGCCAACAAAATTACACAACTAAAAGAGACCACAATAAACTCAGCACTGAAACAAAATCGAACAAAACTTACATTCTCGCTTACACATATTTGCTGACGGGGTTACAACGCTACCCCCGGGGGGAACGGAACTAGACGTTAAGCGAAACGTCCGATGTTGATTTATTGCCTGCGACTTGTGTATTCGTTTATATTGTGTTTCGCAGCACCTGGAAAGCTTCCCGACTATTTGTATCAGAATTTGTATGTATTCTTATTTCCTTTTTCAGTGTGGAAAAATTTCAAAACGTTACGAGTTTGGCATAAATGCGGCGTTGAGTTTCACCTCTCTGGAGGCAAATTGCCGTGTGTGGATAGTGATTGCATCTGTAGGAGGCCTTTTTTTAAATAAAAGCCAGCAGGTTAGACTGGGGTGATACTGTTTATTTATATTTTTTCGCGTTTTTCTGTGTACAATTAAGTTTATTGTTTTTAGAATACAATCGTTTTTGAGGCGTTCTAAAGTATAATCTAATGTTCTTTTTTATTGTAGTACTAGCTTTTGCCCGCACCTTTGCCCACTACATAGAATCTATATTCTATGTAGTGGGTATACATAGGCTAACATAGGATAGCCACTTTATATAATGATACTGGTCCGATTGATAATTTTTTTACCGATAGAAAGCTGCATTATTACTAAGTGACATAGGCATAGTTTTGTGCACGCGAACAAAGCCACGGGCAAAAGCTAGTGTGAAATAAAAATAATTGGAATTTTAAGCATCATGCTAAGAATTGTACTCGAGATAGAGACAGCTCTAGACAAAAAATAATGTAAGAAAAAAAAATTAGTCTTCTTCGAACAATTTCAATAACATCTTGACTGCAAATAATTCTCCTAAACATAACTAAGAACGGCAAAACTAACTACACATAACTAATTTCAGTTACACTAACCAAAGTTCGTCTTAACCGTAAACGCCTGGGGGAACGAAGGATTTAACTTGATAACATGATCAGTTAAGTGAAATGCACGTTAGATTTATTGTTAATAGTCTGCCACCTCTGTTAATAGGAATTACGGATTTCAAATTTAAACTGAAAGTGAAAAGCCATCAAGTTGATGAAGAGAGGCATGAAGCTTGATACTTAGAAGTTTATATCTGGCAGAAAGTGGGCGGAAATGGCCGATAGATTGTACTGTGAAAGGTCAAAAAACTGTAACATGGGGAAAATCAGATCATCTGACTACCAGACGTACGGAGATGTGCCAACGGTACATGGTGGACATCCCACCTACACGCACAAAACGTTTTGGGAACACATTCATTGTGCGTGCAGATAAGGAGTAGAATTCCTTGCCGGAGTCTGTGTTTCCTGAGAGCTAAAACCCGTGAATCTTTAAGTCGAGAGTGAATAGGTTTCTTATAGGTAAGCGCGTTCTATCTTCGACCGCATCGTCGCTTTCCATCAGGTGACATAGCGGTCAAGCGCGAAACTATCAACAATAAAAAATGATGAGACTGTACTTAGTCGCACCAATTAGTGAAATTCCATTCTTGCTAAAAATTAGACTTACATCTTAAATTTTTAACAAAGAAAACAAAATATTTACACATACAAATCTCCAGCTAAAGTTTACTTATAACGGAACTAATAAAAAAAACACACCCTTCCTTTATGACATAGCTACAACCCATAATAAGATCTAACAACACATTATCCTCCGCCGCAAAAATGTTACGACGGATGTAGGCACTACGCAAAACATCCAATATTGCTTTAGTGACTGCCACATATGCTTGTTTATCGTTTTACATTTTGACGGGCCCTTGGTTTTTAGGGCCTATAATATTCTATAGCGCCATTACAAGTCCCCGAAGAGCTTAAGAAGATTTTTTTGCTTTGTTGATATTTTTTATACTGATTTGAAATGGAGAGGAGCAATTGTTTTTTTTTTTAGGTTGTTACTGCTAGTGATAGAAAAATAGAATAACAGTTATTTTTTGTGTTTCGTTTTAACAATCCGATTTTGTATTTACAAGTTAGTTATGTTAGATGAAATTGAAACAGATACAGAGGTATTTTGTTAAATGATTTGTTACGCTTTTTACAAGCTTTTATTTAGTTTCAGCAGTCCCGATGTTTGTCTGTCATCAAATCTTGAAAATTAAATTTGACCCTCTTCCCGGTTACACATTAAGCTGAAATTTTGTATGCATGTGTAAATCAGATGACAATGCAAAATTATTATGACAAGGAGCTAATCTGATGATGAGGCCGGAAGATAGCTAACTAGCTATAGGAACTTGGTTGTTAAACGACACAACCCCATCGAGTTCGGGCTCGTATGATTCGTGGCATGAACTACAAAAGCTTGCTATGAAAAAAATATTTTCATTAAAATCTTGTTTTTGATGTGAATTTATCCAATAGGTCCTTCCGTTTTAGATTGGACGATCAATGTAAATAAAATAAAGTTAGTAAGGTATTAGCGAGGTTTTTTTTCCGCTGGGAAAATCATCAAATGACATCTCCAGTTCTTGCGCGGAGCGGGAGATAGTATCAGACTCTTACTGACTTAAAACCCACCCCGTTCCTTCTAGCCTTCATACCGGGGCTCGATCTCCCATATGGATAACCCTGGCCCCAGTAGGCTTCGACCCAGCTGAGCCCCTGCTGGTTGCTCTACCCCTGAAATCTCTCTTCTACGTAACAAAAACAACAAAAAAGTAAGTTACAACCATTTCAATACAGTGTGTCCACTTCCCACCCACCTGGTCTGACGTCACGTGTATGGGGCGTTATGTCAGCGCTCATGCGGAACGTGGAAAAAATAAAAACAAAATTGTTGCTACCGTTGTGACGTGTTTGTGATGCTATATTATATTATAAAGCTTGTTTGCGAGGTGGGTACTCATCCCATAACTTCCCCCTCTCTAGGGTGGGGTGGGAGGGTGTGTTCGACTTTAATGACTAAAAACTAGGGCGTCTTCTTCTTCTTCCTGCCTTTATCCCATACTTATACTTTTTTTATTTCGGTATGTAAAAATCATCCAATGGCATCTCCCGCCCTTGGGCGGAGCGAGAGATAATGTCAGATTTTTACTGACTAAGACTAACCTGACTAAACTTGTTAGCCCTTCATACCAGGGTCAGACCTTCCTTTCAGAAACCGAAGATATTACTTGAGGTCGGCGCAACAAGTTTTTTCTTCCTTTCTTAAAACCACCTTCCTTCTTCTTCCTTCTTTAAAACCACCCCTGTGTCCTTTAGTTCTCCTTTGTATTCTAAGAGCACAGGTTTCCTATTCAGAAACTCCTTGTGGCTTAAGCGGACATCGGTCTCAAAAGAGGGTGTGAAAGAACTACGCGTTATTTCTTCGTCGATCGGTTTGTCCGCGTCGTCGATATGTTGGTTAAAAGTCAGTTTTTTTCACTGAATCTTTTGAAGATGAGGAAGCGTCCTCATCTTCAAAAGATTCAGTAGCGTCACTTCTCCCCTCAAATAGCATAGTCAGCTTTATAATGTTCTCACTGTTGGAACTCATGCCTCCTCTGTAGGAGAGGAAATAGGCCGTAATTCACCACGCGAGCAGTGCGGGTTGGTGAACGAACTTTTGGTTCTAGGACATGCCGGTTACCGCACGATGTTTTGCTTCACCTTTTTGAGAGCAGTGGTGATGAAATAAATTACACAAAGTAATGTAGGCCTGGGTTTGAACCCGCGACCTGCAACTCGTAAGTCCGGACCGTTACCACTCGGCCAACACTCCTCTCAACCTCTCGCCACCGTTGTAGCGTGGCAACACTCTGAAGCCATGGATATACGTTTCCATACCGTCTACGTTCAAATCTCACGCTTCAACGCATCTTCCCTCACAATATGGAATGATTGTAAATGTTTACATCCTTCAAGAAATATTACGATATACACACGAATAAGCTTTGAAGCTATAATAAATGTTTGTTTAAACGTTGGTAAGCGGAATATTTGTTTACAAGAAAACAAGAAAATAAATAAAGGTATATAATAAACAGTTTCAAGAACCAGGACCACAAAACAGGTGGGTACAGAAGTCGATTTCATGTATATACTTCACTTTTCATGCCTAGCTAGGGTCGGCGCCGTTCCGTCCGAGAGCGCTGGAGTGCGGTGATAACTTCTCTTGGCCAAGTTTGCCCCGCCATGATCAAATCGTCACACCACATTCGCCGCGGTCGAGCTCCTTCAGACGTCCAGTGAATGACAATCCTCTCCCACCTGTCCGAGTACATTCGTCCCTTGTAGCCAGCCCAATGAATGATATACATATATATATTTATTCAGTGTCATTTACGTGACAAATAATAAAAATAGTCATTATTCAATAGTCAATTATTTTCGCTTTTTTATCAACTTTTAGCTTACGAGTTACTCCATTCTTTGAAGGTAACATTTCCCCATAATTTTCAATTTAACACAACTCATTATTTTCATAAAATGACATATCAGTCAATCAAAAGTCTGACAACCCTAACGAAACATTAAAAAAAATAGCTCAATACATAAAACAGGTGATAGCACGTGGCAGCACCATCGTGGCATCGCGTGACAAGATATGATCAGTTGCGTCCCGTCAACCGCGGAGTGCGGACGTCTCGTTTGCATAATTGTTTATCACCGTTTGTTGCCTGCCAAATACCTTTGGTATTTTATTGTTTCTGCCGTTTTGATGTTGCGTCAGAATAGTAAATTGAAAGATTCACTGTCGTTATGTTTTAGGCCTAATTATGGAACAAACAAAAAGTAATTTATAGAAAGTTTGATTAATTTATTACTATGAGACCAACTTAAAGTTTGAGGTTAAAAAGTAAAAAGTTAAGGTAAACATTCAGAAGAACAGTCAAAATGGAATTCAATTTATCTACCCCATACAGGGTGGATAGGATAGATGGTTTTTGTTCTTTGTACGATTATTTATTCTTCATCTGGAGAATGAGGAGGGTTGTTTCAGACCTAACCAATTGACCACCACGTCAAAAATGCAAAAACGTGTTCTTGGCGCCAAATTACAACTTCTCCTTTTTCCTGTCATGTAGTCATGACCATGGCGAACTGAACTTATTTTACTTTATAATAAAAGTTTAACTGACTAAGGTTAATGTTACCGACATAGCACGAAGAATCGCCAAACTTAAGTGGCAATGGGCAGGGTGTATTTGTAGAACAGATGGCCGTTGGGGCCGAAAGGTTCTGGAGTGGCGACCGCGTACCGGAAGGCCTTCTGCAAGGTGGACCGAGGACCTGGTGAAGGTTGCGGAAATCCGATGGTTGCGAGACGCGCAATATCGTTCATTGTGGCGACATTTGGAGGCCTATATCCAACAGTGTACGTCTAACGGCCGAAATGATGATGATGATGATTACTAAGGTTTCTAGCATTAGCATGAGTCGAGAGCCCTGAAGATACACGTACATACATTCCAAACACAGAGCTGCATGACGTCGTATCGAGAGAGAGGCGGTGGTGCCGAGACATGACCACGACCACTCTATCAAGAGTGTACGACTGAGAAAAACATACATTCGCGAGCACCCTCTAACTAGCAGCCTCCTCCGATACCCCCTCCA
This sequence comes from Mythimna lalbum, assembly GCA_949319445.1. NCBI lineage: Eukaryota > Metazoa > Arthropoda > Insecta > Lepidoptera > Noctuidae > Mythimna > Mythimna lalbum. The sequence goes on along the minus strand of OX439370.1, from coordinate 3,295,519 downwards.
CCAACACGTATAATCCTGGGCGCGTCGTAAACGTTATCTCTCAATGACGTCACGCGTTTATGACGTCACAGGCATGCGTCGGAGTGCAGGTGCGAGTATCTAGGTTAACTGTGGACGCGTTAGTATGACAAGTCATGTTACGTGGTTTATTTTGAAACGGCCATGTTTTGATGTTTTGTTTTGGGTTCGCTCGTTTCGTTTTATAAATTGTGTATTCACATCCTTCAGCAAGGAATTGTCTGTGGAATTAGTACTGCCTAACATGGTAGGCTGTACCGGTTACCTAAACTAGAGAAATAAGATAGATAGATAAGATATACTCTTTATCCGAAGTCAGTTTTCTCATGATTGAACTCATGAACGAATGCACAGTAAGGAATTTTAGAATTCTCATCATCTTCCTGCCCTTGTCCCGTTTTATTTGGGGTCGGCGCAACACGTTTTTTTCTTCCATTCTGTCCTGTCACTCGTCACGCCATCACTAACTCCCTTTTCTTTCATATCACTTCTCACACAATCCATCCATCTTTTCTTTGGCCTCCCTCTCCCTCTCCATCCATCTACTTGTAAACTCGTAACTCTTTTAGCAACATGCGTTTCATCCCTCCTCCTTACATGACCATCCCAAGACAAACGGTTTCCTATCAACTTTTCAGTCACTCTCGCCACTTTCAAACTTTCCCTAATATACTCATTTCTCACTTTATCCATTTTCGTCACACCACACATCCATCTTACAATTCTATACAACCTTATTTATAGTATATGCGAAATCTGAAACACCTGTCTAATATTTTTATACAGGGTTATTTTTAAAACACTAGCAACCTCTTCGTTCAATTTAAATATTTTTATTTTTGTATGAAAATCTGATGAACTAAAATATGATATTCTTTTTAAAGTAGTTTTTAGAACAAAAGTTGTTAGAGTTATTAGTTATAGAGTTTTACAAATAAACCTATATATGCCATTTCAGGACATAATCTACTCACTTCCCTAATTTCATCCAATTCCGTCTAGCCGTTCGAACATAAAGAAGTAACAAACAAACTTTTGCCTTCACAAATTGAGTGTAGTATTACTATTTCAACCATCTTACTGTAATATATTCATATCACAGGTAACACATACAACTCATTCTGGGAAACAGGAACCGGACATGGCCTTTCCACTTCAAGGCACACATATTTGACATCCAAAAACTGTCATATTTTTAATAATAAACATCTAATACAGAGTCAGAGCTACCCCAACGAAATTTCGAAGGGTTGATTGCATGCGATGGGTTCCGTGCGATGTCATGCGGAAATAAATTCTTATTAGGGTTCCTGATTATCATTCCTGGGACGTCTTGTCAGTCTGATTATGTTACGAGGAAACGTGTGTTATGGAGACAGTCTTCCAGTTCAACGTGGGTTGATTATCGGAAATATCTTTGTAGATAGACGACGGAATCAAAAACTTTGGTGTAAGCTAAAAAATCAAGATCTAATCAACATTTTTCTTTCTTTTTTATGTTGTACGAGAGTAGAATTTTTTTCCAAGGGAACATATCTAATCCTGGAGTAAAATGTATCCTATATGTTATTCCAGGATATGATCTACCCGTGTGTTAAATTTCACCCAAATCAGTAAAGCCGTTTGAGCGTGAAGGAGTAACAAACATACACACTCGGCACAAACTTTAGCATTTATAATAGGTATTAAATGTGATAGGATCGCGTGTCAACACTATCTCACCTGCAATGATATGATTCGACGTTGGAGCAAGCTTGTCTAGAAATAAACTATTCACTCTTGAACAAAAAATCTCTCAAGTTATAGATATATGAGGAAACTTCCAGTTACTGTTAGCTTAGTTAGCTGTTAGCTTAGTAAGTTAGTATGCACTATTAATATATACCGAGTATTAAGTAAAAAGTCTTTAGGAGCCTATGAACTAGTACGCCATCTAGTATATCAAGTCAAGCATTAATTTATATCAATAAAAAAAAACCATTTTAATAAGTTTTCAATGAAACATACTTTTTTTCAAAACAAGCGTTCAACACGCGGTATAGAACTCGTCAAAACCATTCCAAAAAGTTCATAAACGGTGACTTTATCTTGTTACGTTCTGTAGTTTCTATACCCACTATCTGACCCCATCATCAGACCAACTCCATAGTACCATATTAATGCATTGTCATCCAATTAACATAAACATACCAAATTTCAGCTCCATCGGTTCAGAGTAATAGTTTCAAAATCCACTTGCAAGTTTCCGCCCAAACAAATATAAAAGCATGTAATATTTTTTTTTAATGATATAGACCAGTGCTTGACTGCGAGTCCAACTGATGGTAAACAATGATGCAATCGTTGATGGTGAAGCCGTGATTCTCAGCCTTGAAGACACCTAAAACGGACGGGAAGACCACTTACTGCATGCAATTTTTTCCAATCTTTCGATGTACGTACAGAATAATATATTTACTGCAAAATTTGATTTGTTATTAATAACCTCACACGATAAAACTCGCTCCAGACCGAAATAAAGTCATTATAAGAATATTTAAAGCCGATCTGAAATGTCAAATAAAAATAAATATGGCGTGGCTAAAAATATAACTTGTATATTTTCTTTGTGTACATGTGGTGAGCTTCTTAGCATTTTTCCACGCTGAAATCGGTATTTTATTTTGAGCTAAGTTATGAAAGAGAAATGGATCAAGTTATTTTTCCTCGTAAATGGGTTTAATAATTGTGTATAAGAATGTTAATTTTATTCAAATTCTTGAACTACATTGAGATTCAGGAGCCACTAAATAACAATAATGACTTAATTATAATAAACAAGTTGTTGCCTGCGATTTTTAAAAATATATTATTGATGGGCTAGAGATGTGCCGTTGCCGACAATATTGCCGGGAATATTGCCCGATGTATGAATATTAGTGGCAATATTGCCAGCAATATTCCCATATTGCGCGCAACGGCACATCTCTAGGATGGGCTCACGTTTGACCACTCTCTCACCTGATGGTAAGCGATGATGTGGCCGACGATGGAACACGCTTGCTTAGAATCAATCAATTCAATCTTGACCTTAAGAGTGTATTGTGTCAATTATGAGTATGATCACATTTTGAGGCACGCCTGCCCCGCCCACAAGGCTATTCTAACCTCTTTCATCTTTTCTGTGGTCCCAATATAATCAAATTCGTCAACCGCCATCGGGTAATACATTACCATACTAGCATAGTAGCGTAGCATAATCAGCCTATTAATGTTCCCACAGCTGGATCTCAGGCCTCCTCTCCAGGAGAGGGAATAGACCGTAATCCACCACGCGGGACCAGTGCGGGTTGGTGAATGTAACATGTCTTCAAATCTTTGGTTCTAGGACATGCCGGTTTCCTCACGATGTTTTCCTTCATCGTTTTGAGAGCAGTGGTGGTGAAATAAGTTACACAAAGTAATACGCTTGGCTGGGTCTGAACCTGCTAAGCTACAACTCGTAAATCGGGACCGTTGCCACTCGGCCACCACTGCTCTACATACATTACCAAAAATACATATTCTCCATGAATATACAACTAGCTGCTCCCAGCGGCTTCACCCGCGTGATAGCAGAAAATTATCCCAAGGGAACATACTTCCGGGATAAAAAGTATCCTATGTCCTATTCCATGACATGGTCTATCCGCGTACCAAGTTTCATCAAAATCGGTTTTACCATTTAGGCGTGAAGACGTAACAAACAAACAAACAAACTCACTTTCGCTTTTATAATATTAGTAAGGATTTAGAAGGATTTTGAACTAAATGGGAATTTACTTCATTAACTTTTATATGTTACGTTTTTAACATAACTCGATGCCCAATAAGAGGTGACACGAATTACGATCCAATATATTTACTTTTCCGTGGTTGTGTACAATATATCGTGCTTATTTATACGATATTTTGTAAATAAATGCCATTCCTTAAATTTTATGAGACTCTTAAGTGTAATTGGGCTCTACAGTTTGAAGAATGGTTTGTATTTATAACAAGACAAATTAGAACTACATTAGACCGACGCACACGTGTAACAAGCCTGATTTGTACGTAGAACAGTGTCGCGTTTTTGGCAAACTTTTACTGACTAACAACCCACTCCTGTTTTCCAGGACTCCGGTCGCAGACGGCGAGCTACTCATTGCTCGCCGTACGCGTTTTCCTGGTCTGTGTGTCTTGTTATGCGTGGTTGGAGTCTACAACTCTACATGTGCTTACAAACATGCACCCATGACACAAGACTTATCGCATAGTGTGGGGTAAGGTTTTTTTTATAAAATACTAGCGGACCATCCCGGCTTCGCACGGGCAATAAATATAGCCAACATAGGCTATATTTATTGCCCATACTCATAGGTCAACGTAGCTTTCCAATGTTGAAAGAACTTTTGAAATCGGCGCAGTAGTTTTTGAGTTTATTCATTACAAACAAACACACAAAAATAAAAAAAATCCCTCTTAAGTATAGAAGAGAGAAAATTATACATTACTTTGAACACAAAAATCAATCACTTATTTCTAAAAATAATTTCTGTATCTAAAATTTTGCTTTTACCGACAATAAAATAGAAATTCGCTCTTTTATTTTTCATTCCTCAGCTATGTTCAATATTTCCAATATTCCTGACGGGTGCTACAATTCATATATTTTATTTACAAATCTACAAAGAAATATCTAGAGAAAGATCGGGACAGGTATCAAATTTATCAATTCTATTCGAGGTAATACAGTAGGGTGTCAATACTAACAGTTTTTTTTTTTGGGACAGTTTTATTTATTTGGTTAATATCGAGCATGATTGCTTAGAAATCCTTTTTTAGATTACTAAGCAAGAATAAAAATAACGTAATGTAGTTTTGTACATTTTACATGATGTGCGCACTACTTAAAACATCTACAGATTTATTATATGTCTAGGATTATTTGTAAAACACTAACAACCTTGCAGAACAGATTCTTATCACATTATAAACGACAACTTTAGTCCTATGACTTTATATCAAACATCATTAATTTACCACAAACACACCTTCAAGATTTCGTTGTTCTAACACATTTCAACTCTGTACTTTGCTATACCTACCTACGTCTGTATGACGCGACGCCAACGCATCAAGCTCCCCCATTGCTCATCCGCGCTCCCCTCCGCTATGGTACTATCGCTTGTTTCGCGTAGACTTCGTAATATTTAGAACGTTACTTTTAAATATTTTTATTTTTGTATGCAAATCTAAGGTGAAGGTAGCGGGAATCCGATGGATGCGGGACGTACAGAATCGTTTACTGTGGCGACACTTGGGAGAGGCCTATGTCCAACCGTAGACGTCTATCGGCTGAAATGATGATAATGATGATGATGAAAATCTAATGAACTAAAATAGGATAAATTTTTAAAAGTCATAAAACAAAAGTTGTTTATGATGTTAGTAACATAGTCCTGAGAGGTTGCCGGTGTTTTACTAATAACCCTGTAGAAAAGGAACTACAACTAACATTTAATATCTTATCCCATAAAACAAGCCCCAGGCTCCTCTATGTCGTGGAACCACAGGATTCAGAACGCAAACAACTGAGGATTTCGGCTTTAATATTGAAATCCGCTAGGAGGCAGTTCCACGTAGCGAAACATACTGTAGACATGACTGATTGGTCCGACAAATCCTGACAAGACGACTCGACCAAACGTGAATATGGCTTAGAGCGACAAGGCGCCATATTTAGTTCGTTATTTTGGTTCAAAATTCGGGACAAACATGGTGATGATCTGCTTTTGAGAGCAAATATCATCAACTAGATTTTGCCCGCGGCTTCACCCGTGTACATTAAATATGCCTAGCTTATGTCACTCAGAAATAAAGCAGCTTTCTATTGGTGAAAACATTTCAGCAATCGGACCAGTACTTTCAGAGATACCTCCTATAAATAAAAAAACCAAACTTTACCTCTTTATAATAATGATACTAGCTTCTGCCACCGGCTTCACCCACGTGATAAAAGTACAAAAAAACTTCCCATATTTCACTGTTTTTTTTGAGTTGGCAAATTATCTAATGATTTCTCCTGCTCTAAGGCTGAAAAGAAAAGATTATCAGACTTTTACTAATTAACACCACACCTATTATGTCCATTCTATGTCTTTACCCTTTGCGTTCCAAGACCACGGGTTTTCTTTCCGAAAGAAACTCATGGTGGAAAAAAATGAGGAAGCGATTACGATTACGGATGCGACCCCTGAGTTTGTTTCGGTGTTTCTTCTCAGGGTAATCAGAAAGGAAACACCGCCTTCATGTAGTTTAAACTGACGAAAAAAAAATGTATGTGTAAAAGTGTTTTTTTAATAAATTTTGATTGATGATATAAAAAAGACTAAGCAGATGATGAGAATTTATCTTATTAATTACTAGCTACTGGTAGCGGCTACGCCTGTGTGATAGTAGAAAATTATCCCAAGGGAGCATACTCCCGAGATAAAAAGTATTCTGTGTGCTATTCTAAAACATGGTCTACCCCATGTATAAAATAGTAGAGAAGAACTATACATACAAACACACAGACTCACTAACTTTAGGCTTTATTAAGGGTATACTTAGTGTAACTACATTTCTCATAAAAATAACACAGGATAAAGTGAAACCATCCCTAAACAGCCCATTCTTAAGTAACTACCGCCATTCAATAACAAAAACAAACAAACAGCTGATCTCGAAGTTTTGACACTGCTCCAAAACACCTCCCAAGCACCGTCATAGACCAAAAAGACACGTTATATCAATACGCAAAACATCAGAGGCCGTCATCCCCGTGACCCACTATCCCATTTAGCAATCCATCAAACATATAGGTAGAGTTGAAAACTAAACATCACGCACGGAGGCTCGTTTGAACTGAATAATACAACAGCTACGCACGTGTCAACGGGGCTTTAGAACTGGGGCGAGTCACTTGACAATAAAATGTAGTTTATATTCATACGGTTCTCTATGATTTTTGTTGGGAGATAGTTTTGAAAGTAAAATGGAATGGGTGATGGGTTCGGAGAAAAATGAAACTTGCAGTTTCGATGATAATGTTTTTTTTCTCATTCAGAGAAAATATGAAATGGAAATTAGTTATTTCTAGAGCGGGTTCAAAAGTTTCTTGCCATCGTATTACTTTAATTCATGAATCCCCAAGCGACCACCGGTGGCCGCGCATCTATTGTCTTACTATTGTGTCTCTAATTGACGGTATCTGAAGGGTTAAGATGTTAGTTAAAAATTTGGTTGAGTAAAAAAACTATTCAGTTTCAAATTTCACCTCGTCGTTTATATCGCGTATATCGAAGGACTGGAACAATTTGCCTGCTGCGGTCTTCCCGTTCAAATATAATTTAAAAAAAAGAAGAAAATGCCTAAGGCAATTAAGTCCGCCTCTGTACTTTGTGTGCATAAAGCATTAAATAAAAAATTAAAGCGACTTCCAAAACTAGAATGAATAGGCTCTTAAACTAGTCCAATTCACGATCAAGGTTTGCATCATTGCTTACCATCAGATCGGATTGCAGTTAAGCACTGGTTTATACCATTAAAAAGCAAACTGTTTTCAATTTCAAACTACACAGCGACAGCACTGGCCACCGATAGTCGACTTATCATTATAAAAGCTACTAGCTTTTACCCACGACTTCGCCCGCGTTTATTAATATATTTTAATTCCTCTCCCCTTTTCTCACTTTAAAAAAAAAACAAAAATTAGCCTATGTCCGTCTGCAGGGTCCCAACTATCTCTGCACCAAAATTCATCAAAATCGGTTTCGCCATTTAGGCGTGAAAACGTAACAAACAAACAAACTCACGTTCGCTTTTATAATATTAGTAAAGTAATGACAGATGATATCACCCGTGTTGCCAGTTTTGTCCAGTATTACAAAATTGATCACAGAAAATTCAACTCCACACTTTTTAAACACATACCAAAAACTAACACTACTATCCAACAAACTCGCCCCAGTAACTATCCCAACATACCTACACTAAAAGACCAACTTATTTAGTCAGATTGTAATTAAAACTTGCAGCAACTATTTATAAAATGATAAAATACACGAGCGTCCGGCCACGGTCCCGGGCTACCCCGGGACGGTCCCGGAGTCTGGGATGCCGGGATACATCTCAATTATGAGCCCCACCGGACTCACTATCGATGTAGTAACCGCTGAACATAGTCTGCAAAGTTCTGAATGGAAAATGAGACTCGGAGGTTTTTTTTTTGGTTTTCGAATCTTTTGAGGTGTTTGTGAGCTCATTTTCTTTTAAAAGATAAGATGGTGTCAAATTGACTGATTAATATTGATAATGTTTAGATATCAATATCTTGCTGCAAGGTAGCGCCAAATTCCTTAAAAGTTGAAAAGTTAAAATATCTAAAAAAAAGCGTCCTTTTTGGGAATCTGGTAAACCATTTATATATGAAGCATGTTTCCGTATATTCAATTATATTTTAAAGAAAATATCCTCTAAAAGGGAGCTTAATACTGCTAAACTAGATTAATCGGTGGACAAAAGTATAAATTTATTTGTCTAATCTTTATTTAGAAGGGAATTCATCAAATTTTATGAGTTCTCGGGCTATAGACTCTCCTGTATCCTTCAATTACTTCTTAAGTTCCAGGACCTAGACCATGACGTTTTAAGTAAAATTGTTTTAATTTTGTTTTAGCGTGAGTAAGAGACAGAGCTATACTGGTTGTCTAGCGCCATCTCTTACCCACACTGAAACAAGATTTAATACTGCTAAACTAGATTAATCGGTGGACAAAAGTATAAAATTATTTGTCTAATCTTTATTTAGAAGGGAATTCATCAAATTTTAACGAGTTCTCGGGCTATAGACTCTCCTGTATCCTTCAGTTACCTCTTAAGTTCCATGACCTAGACCATGACATTTTAAGTAAAATTGTTTTAATCTTGTTTCAGCGTGGGTAAGAGACAGAGCTATACTGGTTGTCTAGCGCCATCTCTTACCCACACTGAAACAAGATTAATACTTTGAACGTCACGGTAACCCCGCAGGACAGCAGTAACTATTTCGAACAATATATAACAGCCCTGAGTGAAATTCGACCTAAAAAATATTTATCCCAGCCAAGTTACAACGCCTCGAACGCTTCGAGTTAACCTTGCCGTCAACTCTTTTGTTCTGACCACGTGACTGAGCTGTTGGGATGACGTCATTCCCGTACATTTGAAGCTTTCTACTAGCGTTAACAGATTAGCAACTTGGCTAGGGGTACAGGACTATATCAGTCTAGTCTGACGCCCAAATCGTACTAGCATCGTCATTATCGTCATCATTTCAGCCGATACACGTCCACTGTTGGACATAGGCCTCCCCCAAGCGTCGCCACAACGAACGTTCCTGTGCGTCTCGCATCCATCGGTTTCCCGCAACCTTCACCAGGCCATCAGACCACCTTGTTGGAGGTCTTCCAACGTTGCATCTTCCGGTACGCGGTGTACTAGCATCGATCCACTCTAATTAAAACTCAAAAACTTATACTAATCACTTCTCATTTTACCAACAGGCATAAAATAAACCCTTAAATTTTAAACCCCACACCCCTCGAAATTAAATTCACAAAACACTTTTACAGCCCAATAAATTTGAGGAAAGTCCCACTAAAACCGGCGGCATGGTCACCGGTGTCCACATAATTACAGTATCTACCTAATTAATTACTAAAGCTACATAATAGAGTAAAACTGACAATTTCACGCTAGCATCGATAACTAATGGGGTAAACTGATATTTGAGGGTTTGTTCGATAATGCAGAATTTGTGTATTCATTATTGGGCACTAGCAAACGAGGATAGAACCGTTCGTCACAAAATAGATAGGTACAGAAGACAATCTCAAGTATGTACTTCACTTTTTTTTTACTTACGCTTGGTGGACGCACACTAATAAGCGTTTGAGCCGAAACTGTTCGACAAGTGGGCCGAGACACTCCGAGATATCGTGTCCGTGAGCGGTGTCTGTGTGCGTTGCTCGTGCACGCTTTGTATGTAGATTGACTTCTGTATCTATATTTTGTGCTTTCGTGTTGCAGCAAAGTCTCTGTATTTAGGCGGCCGCCGTCTCTTTCACTAGCATTACTGCTTCGGAGAAGGAGGCGACCGCCGCTCATTCTTTTTCACTCCGGACCAGGGCGTGAACCAAGGCCCAGCACAAGAGGTCACCGCCACCGATCATCCCCATGAGGACACATGGAGGAGGCCCATACTTCCACCGTAAGCTCCACCTTGTCCTCGGGGCGATTCGCCCTAAGGCGACACCCGGGCCTTTTTCCCCCTCAAACTGGAGTTCCACGCGCGCCTCAAGAAGATATCAACAAATCGTAGGGGCACAGCAGGGTCGAAGCCTACTATGGAACAGGAGAGGATTCAGATGGAACAGGAGTGGGTTTTAGTCAGTAAGTCTGACACGCCCTCCCGCTTCGCCCATAAGCGAGAGAAGTCATTAGATTATTTCCACCAAAAAATCAAATAAAAAAAAAACTAGACTAAGAATTCAGCAAAGTTTTTAACTTTGCCGTTTTTGTCTAAATTTTCTCTGGGCAAGATGACCCACATAGTTTTCAAGCTCTTTTCATCAGCTTCATCAGCCTTTTTAATGTTCCCACTTCTGGGTCTCACGCCTCCTCTCTAAGAGAGGAAATGGCTGTATTCCACCACGCAGGCCCAGTGTGGATTGGTGAACGTCACATGTCTTCGAATTTTTGATTCTCGGACATGCCAGTTTCCTCACGACGTTTTCCATCATCGTTTTGAGAGCAGTTGTGATGAAATAAATTACACAAAGTAATGAGCCTGACTAGATTAGAACGCGCGACCTACAAACTCGTAAGTCGAGGCCATTACCACTCGGCCACCACTGTTCTATTTTAGGTAACTCAAAAACAATATCAAATTGCTTTCCACCAAGCATCACATGTCACATTAAATTATATTTTAATTTAACTACTTTTAATTCAATTCAAATTACCTTCCAGTGTAATACCCTGGGGTACGTACAAGCGACATCACTTGTCATGTCTGTTACCTACATAGGCTTGTAACACGCTACAAAGGCTTTATATCCCCATGGATTTGTTTTAATACGGAAGTCGAATTAAGTCGGTTTATAATTTTTTTGAGGGTGTATTTTGGGTTTTTATTTATATGGAAATGTTTTTTAGGAATTATTATACAACATTATTTTTTAGTATATGCCAAACCTTTCAGAATCAGTATCTGAATCGATTCCAAAGTTGAACACCACCGACACTAAGGACAAAACAGGTAACGGCATGTCATAGCAGGCATTGGGTGCCAGCGCACAGCTGGGTACGGAAGTAAAACAACACCTTAGTCGCCCTGGTGGCTCGGTGACCATGTAATTATGTGGTAGGTAGCATAACTGGCTTATAACTTTCAAATTTTTGATATTACAGTTTTGAAATTTTGTACATGGATTCTTTACATAAAAATACTAGACAGGTATTTCAGGTTTTGCATAAACTAAGAATAAGGTTGTATACGTATTAAAACTAAAATAAGTAGGTTACGTCATAAGATCTTCTACAGATAAGAGAAACTTTAAACTCTATTTTTTTTCTATTCTTGTGTTCCTATTTAAAGGCAAGCGGAACAGGGTGTCGCCAAGTCCCACATACCTCCGTTGCAAAGGAAGGATCTTCCGACCAGACGGCTGTTATGTCTAGTCCGGGCAACTGCCCGACAGTTTTGTGCATTTTAATTCGAGAACTCTAATACCGTGAAACAAAATTCCAAATTTTAGTTCCTATTAGGCGTCATAGATGTCGCTAGGGGTAGGGGTCTACTTACCCCGCTCTAACTCCACTTACCCCGTTTGCCTGTATTTAAGTAATCTCGTTAGGTAAAATACTGGGTGCATAAACCGGGCGTAAAGTGTAACGTAGTGGAGATTATAGCTAGCCGATTGACGAGACTTGAATGACAATGGAGTGGAGTGGGCCGTTACGGATTAGGATTCGGTGTTTTTTTTCTCTCGGTTACCTAAGTGTTTTCGTCAATGCTGTTCGTGATTATAATAGGAATTTGGCACTTGGATTAAATACCTAGTATACAATACATACGGAAAATTAAATTGAATTATGTTCATTATAAAGTAAAATATTTTGTTGCAAAAACAATGTGCAATGTGCATGAACGAAAGCCTACGACAAAAAAAAAAAAAAACTATCATGACATGGTTTTGGAAACATACATGCGTACAGCTAAGAATTGGAATCCCGTGCCGGAGTCTGTGTTTCCTGATAGCTACAACTCAGGGGTCTAAGTCAAGAGTGGATAAGTGTGAGTGGTAAGTAAGATAGGCAGGCGTGTTCCATCCATAGCTTGGTAAAGATTGCGGGAATCCAATGGAGGCTAGACGCAGAGGACCATTCATTATGGCGACACTTGGGAGAGGCCTATCCATCAGTGGAGGTCTTTCAGGTGAAATGATGATGATGATAAGTATCTATCGAGTTGGACTCTCTTTGTTCAACAAATTATCTACCCATCAAAGTCGGCTTCCCCTGTTTAAGAGGGTCCTTCTCCACTCGCTTATCGTAAACATCGAAAATGGTTTAAAAGCTTGTTACTTCATTTAATGCAATCCAACGCGATGTTTGACGAAAAGGCAACGCAAAAAAGAGAGATAACGCCTGGAAACTCTGTTAGTATTCGGTAATTCCGAGATTTACTCGAAAATTTCACAAAACTTGCTCCAGGAAATAGCTGTTTTTTTTAAACCCTTAAAAGTTTTTGGAAAAAGTTATCGTCATTTAGAATCTTAATAAAATTTGCAAGGTCTCTAGAGAATTACTTTTTTGACTTTTTAATTTTTAGGCAAATTATGAAGTGTCAAAGTTCATACAAAATAGGACATTTTCAGAGGCTTTTACTGGATTAGTTTTAGAAATTGGTTTCTTCAGAAACCTAGATAATATCCACAAGATACTGTGTTTCCAAAATATCTAATGAAAAATGTGTAATAACGTCATAATCAGTTATTAGCGGTTGTATGAAAAACAGTGAAAATGTGAAAACCTTAAGTGAACTTCTAATCCTTCTAATATTGAAATACCTTCCTCCAAAGATCAGCGGAACTCTGACGTCACCGGCGACACGGTGACGTCACGCAGCTATTTGCATGTAAATTGAAGCCTACACTGCGTTAATGAAACTGTAACACTTGTTAGCTAAGTTTCCGAGATTAACTTGAGATTTAGTTTGGTGTATTGACAAAGTAGATTAATTTGGTGGGGTGGTTTGGGGGTCTGCATAGTGACATTTTATTGAAAACTTAACGCTAAGACTTTTTTAAGGTGGAAAATTATCTAATAACATCTCTCTCCCTCGGGCGGAGCGCGTGGGCGTGTCAGACTTTTACTAAGACCCTCTCCTGTAGTCGTTGCCTTCGTTCCAGGGCCCCAAAGTTCACTTTCACAGATCCCATGACCCCAGTAGGATTGGATTCTGCTGGCCCTTACAGTGTGCTGACATCTCCTAGAGGCGCGCGTGGAACATTACGCGCTATCGACGACTTGAGCTCGGTCCGGACGGTCGGACGGCGAGTCACCCATTGCTCGCTGTCCGCAAACCCGCGCCTACGGTGGCTGGAAATCGGGAGCGCGCTCCATCGTCGGCCACATTGTCAAAAATTAATTATTTATATGTATCAATAAATTTCCTTATATAAACTGAACGATACCTAAGAGAAGTCGATTGGTGATGTTTATCACCCTAGACCGTTATGAAATGAATTTTCGTGGTGACTTTTTTCACCGTAGACAATAGAGTGGTTAACGTACTAGCATAGCAAACGCCAGGTATTCTCAAAAAATATAGTATATAGCGTAAATGTAAATCAATGAGTCATAGTTTACATTCAAAATACCACACGGCCAAAAACTACAAAAAATATTTACACTTCGACACAAAACAAACGACTCACCGAGAATTATGATAAAAACAAACCATAATAATCCGTCTGGCCGGCTCATTAAAGCCAGATAGTTATCTAAACGAATTCCTTCCTTCCCCTCGGCTTTTTTGTCAGTCACCCAATTCCTTGTCTTGTAAATTGTAAGAGATGGGCTGATAACCCTAATGCGACGATTTGACGCTACGTTTTTTTTGGCCGACAGTGTACGGACTTTTGTCCTAATTGAGTTAGTTTTGTTAATTTAATTTGTTAGAATTGTTTTAGTAGTAAACTTAATTGTTGTTTCGTTAAAAATAAGTTAGTTGAAACTGCTGTAATTTACTTTAATATTTTTTTTACATTGCTGTTCGTTTCGAAAACCACGTAAAGTCTAGCTGTGTTTTATAGATTTACTAGTTGCTCCCAGCGGCTTCGCCCGCGTGATAGCAGAAAATTATCCCAACATACTTCCGGGATAAAAAGTATCCTATGTCCTATTCCATTGACATATTTATTCTTTCGTTAAAAATAACTTTATTTTTACTTTTCTCTCATTTCTTTACTTTTAAGGTTTGCTGTAAGAAAACGCTATGTGGATTGAGCTCCTTTGTATATCAGCTTTCCTACTTTTTAATTTTTTGGAAAAGTCGTGTGCCTGCAATAGATAATATAAATCTCTGTCCATTCTAGGTTGCCTGGAAGAAATCGCCTGGTGCGATAAGGCCGCCAATTGTGTATTTTCTATTATATGGTTTCTTATTGTAAATTTTTATTCTTGATGTGCAATAAAGAATATATAAATAACGTAAATATATACATGTAACTTTATATATTCTCTCCCATGAATACCTCTCCCTTGTCTGCCGCAAGGCTGTGAAAACAAGGTGTACATGACTTGACACATCGAAGGCCAACCTGGCTAAGATAGAACAACTGTAACTCATCATCATCATCTTCCTGCCCTTGTCCCGTTTTATTTGGGGTCGGCGCAACACGTTTTTTTCTTCCATTTTGTCCTATACCAACTTACTGTAACTATTGTTATTATTTTATTATTTTTACATACCGGACCACGCATGAGCTATTTTCCAATAATATTGAGCAAGCTCTGAAGCTTATACACCGTGAAAATAAGGTGTACATGATTATAAACACATCCGAGGACATGCCGCCCTGGTTAGATCACCAAATATATAGGTACAGAAATTAATCTACATACAAAACGCGCTCGAGCAACGCACACATAGACACCGCTCACGGACACGATATCTCGGAGCGCCTCGGCCCGCTCGTCTAACAGCTCCGGCTCAAACGCTCATTAGTGTGCGTCCACCGAGCGTAGGTACAAAAAGTGAAGTACATACATGAGATTGTCATCTGTACCTATCTATTTTGTGGTTAGATGCAATAACTGTGACTATGGTAATTAATTTTAATATTTTTACATACCGACCATTGAATCCTCTTATTTTGAAATAAAACCTGATACATACCTGTAACAAAAAAAAAATACAAAATTTAACTTGGAACTCTAAAAATACCAAGTCGTGGATGACGCGCACTGTTCTCGCGCGCCTGATTTAGTTGTCAGCAGCAGCAGGGGCTCAACCGGGTCGAAGCCTACTGGAGCCATGGTTATCCGAAAGGGAGCTCAAGCCCTGGTATGAAGGCACGAAGGAACGGGGTGGGTTTTTAGTCAGTAAGAGTTTGACACTATCTCCCGCTCCGCCCAAGAGCGGGGGTTGTCATTGGATGATTTTCCCCACCATAAAAAACTCTATAAATAAATTTAACAGTTTAGCATGGCACTTCCCTCTTTCTTCCTTCACTCCCTTAAGGTAAAAATTAACACCGTTAAGTTGAATTTGGAAAAATGGAGTGCGATTGACTTTACTATTACGGTGCATGTCGGGTGGCGCAAAAGCTGCAAAGGCCACAGACGCATAGCTTCATAGACGCGTATCCGTCATTATACGCTTAGTGTACGCCTGCATGAAGCTTACATACAAAACTCAGTTGACGAAGACGCAGCGTCGTGCGCTCTTTGTCGCATCTATGAAGCTATGCGACTGTGGACAGTAGGCCATAGTTTTGTATGTAAGCAGGCGTACACCAAGCGTATATTGACGGATACGCGTCTATGAAGCTACGCGTCCGTGGACAATAGGCCTAAGATTAAAAAAAATAATAAAGAAAAACATTTTGTTTGCCAGAAAAGGTGCCAACATAAGACTAACATTTTAAAAACAGTTTCCATGACAAAAAAAAAATATGCGCCACGTCTGAGCAAAAAGGCCGTACGCTTAATATAACGCTGTGTCCACACGCAAAATGCGACGAGAATAAAGTCGCATTGACCCAACTATATACCCTTACTTTAGTAGTGTTTTGGGGGATTGGAACCCTAATCTTACTAACTCTTATTTCACCTTTAAAAATAACTTACAAAGCCTCATAAAATCTAAGCCTACCCCTAAGGCGGTTATCACACTGCAAAGCACCACGCAGCGTAGCGCGTGAAAACGCACCTACGCACGTACTTGCGGGAGTGCAGATCTGCATCATCGTGCGGGTTTTTTATGCACTCACGCGCGTAGGTGCGTTTTGTAAATTCACGCAGGCACGCTTTCATTTCATGCAAAATTACGCACGGTAATATGAGACTCAGTGAGCCATACCTTGCGTGTCGCTCCGCACCCACGCGCGTGAATGCGTGTTTCTTCGCATGTAGGCGCGTGATCTGCATGGATGCAGTTTCGGTGTTTGCGTGTTTTCTATACAAACGGAGATACTTACAAGCAACGACAATGTTTTGACTAATATTTATTTAATATTTTAATGATGCAATAATTATAACAAATAACAATTGATATGTATACCTAAATAAATTATTTTTTCTAGTGGTACTTAATATTTGTATTATGTTGCCTTTGTTATTTTCTGTACCGTGAAGGTTTTCTTTTCTTTTGACGTGTAAATATTATTTCAAAAATTGTACACCCCATGGGTATGTTCCAGTGATACTTGATATAACAATAATTTTAAGACCTGTATCAAACAATAAATAAATCTAAATCTGAAAAAAAAAACGTTAAGGTGGTGCATCATGACTCACATTTTCACTGTTTTTCATACAACCGCTCATAACTGATTATGACGTTATTACACATTTTTCATTAGATATTTTGGAAACACAGTATCTTGTTGATATTATCTAGATTTCTATAGAAACGAATTTCTAAATTTGTGTAAAACTAATCCAGTAAAAACCTCTGAAAATGTCCTATTTTGTATGAACTTTGACAATTCATAATTTGCCTAAAAAGTCAAAAAAGTAAAACTATAGAAACCTTGCAAATTTTATTAAGATTCTAAATGACGACAACTTTTTCCAAAAACTTTTAAGGGTTTAAAAAAAACAGCTATTTCCTGGAGCAAGTTTTGTGAAATTTTCGAGTAAATCTCGGAATTACCGAATACTAACAGAGTTTTCAGGCGTTATCTCTTTTTTTTTGCGTTGCCTTTTCGTCAAACATCGCGTTAGATTGCATTAAATGAAGTAACAAGCTTTTAAACCATTTTCGATGTTTACGATAGGCGAGTGGAAAAGGACCCTCTTAAGATACGCATTCACGCACTACGCTGCGGGGTGCGTGGCAGTGTGATAACCGCCTAAAGGGTAATCACAGTGTGTACCTTATATTTAGTAATTTCGCTTCTGACCTCCGAGACCATTGTTTACCACAGGGCTACATAAACCTCTTATTTTATTGATGCTGGGACCACCGACGGACCTAAGTCAACATCGGGATTAGATAATCTGTTTTTCTTTATATACACTTAAGCGTTATTACCGCACCAATTTTGGGTTTTAATTTAGGTTAAAAATTGAGATCGTAAATAGCGTGGATTTTATAGGGTAAGGGGATTTCGGAAAAGTATGGATACTGGTTTATTTACTAACTAGCTGCTCCCAGCTGCTTCGACCGCGTGATAGCTGAAAATTATCCCAAGGGAACATACTTCCGGGATAAAAAGTATCCTATGTCCTATTCCAGGACATGGTATATAAGTGTACCAAGTTTAATCAAAATCGGTTTTGCCATTGAGGCGTGAAGACGTAACAAAAAAACTCACTTTCGCTTTTAAAATATTAGTAAGGATTTGTTTTAGATTGGCAACAAAATATACACAGGTATATAGAAAATTATACTGACACAGAGGACTCCTTAAGAAGGCCCTTCTCTACGCCAACGTGAGCATGGTTTAAGAGACTGTTGTTTCATCCAACACAAGGTCGATTCAGCCGTGCGTTACTTTTTCGTAGTCAGGTAAAAAATACACTAAGCGCTACGCGGCTCGATTGCTACGGGTTTCGTAGCGCAAGTCAAAGGTTACGAGTTGTCAATGCTACGAATCAAACAACTGCTACGCTTTTCGTAGCTGCGTTATAAGTAATACGAATACAAACTTAGTGTCCACGCACACGGGCCTCAAAAAAACGACGCCACCAAAAAAAGCTAGAAGCGGCATAATGGACTCTGACGAAGGATTAAATACGCGAATGTATTTACTGATTTTTATGCATACTCTACAAAAATCCTCACATAGATCCTCAATGTGAGTTTGTATTTATAAATCTTTATTTTTTTAGTTGTAATTTCTACACAAATTCAACTTCATCACATGTAATTTGCTCTATTTTTTGTTCAAAGTAGCACCTCGCAAGATATAATATTCCACGTAAAGAGGCCGCGAGTCAAAGCAACTTCAATGTGCACACATGACCGCGAGCGAGCTGGAGGTGAGGGCGGGGCGCTAGTGCAAGCGGAACGGGTGAAGTATCTCAAGGAATCGCTTACTCTTATAAGGCTTTTGATCTATTCTTAGATATCCGTACGTCAGTCTACAAATACGGAATCCTTAGAGAATTATTTTCATATCCGTCTTTTTGCCTCTCAAGACCCTTTTCCACAGGAACGCATAAAGGTGTTAGGTTGAAACAATATCAACGCGATCAAAAGATATGCCAATTTGTGCCCGACGCTCTGAAGGAGATCAAAATCTGTAGGGTACTTCCCGTTGATCTAGAATCTTGATATTTGGCAAGAAGCTTTCTTCTTCTTTCTCAAGTACAAGAAAATGTGTGAAAACTATGTTTTGATATCACAAATTCACAAAATAATTACTTTTTTGCGATTTAGAAAAATATTCGATTCTTGATTCGAGAATCGGGGCTACTTACATAGGTATTTTTCCACTGACAGAAAGCTGCTTGCTTTATTACTGAGTAACATAGGCTTATATTTACGCAGTTGAAATTGTGAGCAAAAGCTAATCTATTATAATTGTATGTTATATGTCAACGACAGTTTATGTCGTAGTTATTAAGTGTGTGATTACACTGGCAAATTTGCAATCATGTAAGGTCGCGATATACTCGAGCAAACAGCAAAGTCATAGCAACTTCAATGTGCCCACACAACCGCGAGCTGGGGGTAAAGGCGGGGTGTCAGAGTAAGCGGAGCGGGTGAACTATGTCACAGAATCGCTTACTTATGAGGCTGTTGAGTAAAATATGTGTTATCGATTACAGGGGCCATGATGTGTTAAAATGTCAAGTGTGCGAGCGAGAAAGAAAGATGGAGCTATACACCCTATGTAGCTCAACCCCTTTAACAGTTCAGTTTAGGTCGTCAAATAGATCGCGTTGAGAGCTCGTGGTAGGGCCTCAGGTCGTTTATTTAGACAGTTATACTAGTAGCGAGTTGCATGTGTATGTTCCTGTGCTCAACGTGATTGTAGCGTGTCCTTAATGCTTTAAGCGTATCGCAGGGAAAATCGTATCTTAACTCTTCAATCGTGATAATTAGAGACACAATAGAAAGACAATGGGTGCGCGAACGCCGGCGTTCGCTTGGGGTTTAATGAATTAATGAAAGTTTCCTAAGTGGCAAAACATTACCGAATATCGTAAAAGAAAGAAAACATGTTTATTCTGCCTGAATAGATGCAAAACTAATTACAAAAAAACAAAAACCAGTTTCCCTGACTGGCCCTGTGTGGACCAGGCATAACTGTGTTGCACCGTAGATAGAATACAGTTGTCGTGACTATTTCAAGTGCTTAGGATTGTACTGTTTTTTTTTTGTGAACTATAAAATCCGTCACACGAAAATGCACACATCAGTGTGCGGAAAATTACCATTTTAAAATTATACAACTACTTTGGTCTAACAATTGTGTATTTTCTATTTTATTTTAATCGTACACTGGGACCCAACCCGAACCATTTACGCGGTCTCAAAAGCGGCCGGCTCAGCTAAGATTGAGCCTCCAAGACACTGCCTCCGGCTATGAATCCAAATGAACATTTGACCAAACGTTGGAGCCAACGACAACGTTTGGTCAAACTTTTGTGCAACGTTGGCATTAGTTTCCAACAGTTTAAACGTGGGTTCGTGGTTCTATGTGACGTCATATATGTAGCGACATAATGACGTCACATAGAAACTAAAATTAAAAATCCTGAATCGCGGTACTGCAGTTCACAACAACGCGATTTAAATATATCGTCACCCTCCCGGCTAACTGTCCTATCTTACAAATTGGTGTATCTGCACTGATATTACCTACGTGTTCATAACATTATTTCGAAAAGTTCTCTCTAATCGTCGTATCTGTGTCGTTTACCGTTTAAAAGATAATCACGTATTTTGTTTTGCGTAAGTGCAAAATAAAATATGTGATTATCTTAAATTAGCGAGGAGGGCGACGATATACAACATTCCGAAATCTTCTCTACAGTTTTTTTTTTCTCTACAGTTGCCCAGACTAGACACAACGAGCGTCTGGTCGGTGGATCCTACCTTTTAAACTGCAGTAAGCGGGACTTTACGTTACCTTTTGTCATATGAGATTTAAATAAATCAACTTATTATTTACATCTCATATGACAAAGTGTGATAATAATCACAGGAGAATCGAGATAACAGTCATTACCGAAAATTGACAAACTTAAGGGGCTCCTATTAGCCGATAACCCTGTAGCGAAATCTATGACGCCACATAAGAACTACGAAGAAAATACGAAATCCTGCATCGCGCAATCAAAGTTCTCCGCGCGATTTGAACATATACGACAGCCCGACATCAACTATCGGGCAGTAGCCCACCAGACTATAACATCCTGTCTGGTCGGAGGATCCTCCCTTTTCAACGGAGATATGTGGGACTTTACTCTCTGTTCCGCATACCTTCAACCCTCTTCCCAATATTATTCCACTTGAACGATAGATCTACATAAATACGAGAGCGCTAGAGGGCTAGACGACCTATAATTGGACATTTTGTCAAATGTAAGACAATAAGTTACAAAATATGTTAATGTAAATTACAAAAATAAGTTGTTGAGAATTGAAAAATGCTAATATCTATAATAAAAAAATGTACTGTTAGTAAAAAAATATTTGTACAATCATTAAACTCTCTATAGGTATAAATTTCATGTTGGTAATTGCTTAGGTAAAAAAGTTGAAACAGAAACAATAAACGCAAATAGACTTTTTTTATTGTTTGTAGAATAATAAAATAAAAAAAAATATTTGTACACAATTGAAGTTCATGAAACAAAATATTGTTCATATTTTTTTTTAGTATTTTATAAGGCCCTTTTAAGGTAGGTTCATTATACAAGTTGAAAAACGTATAAATTTTCAAAGTGGGCCCACCCCCCTCAAATGGCAGCAGTGGGCTAGGCATAATAGTCGCAGAATAAATACACATGGCCCCGTAAAGTTCTGGAGTGGCAACTGCGTCGGAAAGCCGTTGTGGCGACACTTGGAAGTGGCCTATTTTTAACACTGGACGTCTTTGAAGATAGAAAAACACAATAGGACTGGTCAACCCTGCAGGTCTAGCCAAGTTACGATCGTTTCGTTTCGATTCTGTTTCGTCGATCACCTCGAGTCGGCCACGCGTCCGATTCCTTTGTCCTCAACGGTCAGTCACGTGGTCAGCTCTTCTAGCCAAGTCAAAACCGTTTCGCTTGCGTCCAACGCTTCGACGCAAGTTTGCGTCGAATTTTTTTGTTCTAACCACGTGACTGAGCGTTGAGATGACGTCATTCCCAGACATTTGAAGTTTTTTACTCGCTTAAACGATTGCAGATTATCAACTTGGCTAGGGGTACAGAACAAAGGAATAGGAGGCGTGACAAATAAAAGGCGTGGAAACGTTTGTCACTTAGCTAGGGGTAGGGCTCGAACCCAGTCCTTCGAGTGATCCTGTAGACATTGTAAGTGTCTAAGTGTAAATCAAACTCGAGAACCTTTACATACAAATTTGGCCAACACGTTGGCTGAAGTTTCAAACATTTTGGTGGCAGTTTGGTTTGTGGTTTGATTGGCTCAATTGGTCATTAACGAATTGATTTGAGCTTTACTAGTTTTAGCTTTAGATTGCTTTTTAATTGTGGTGGTTTGCGATTTTAAATCTAATAGATAGATATGAATACGGGACATTCTTTTTGGAAAATATATGTACTTCGTACCTCGAAGGACTGGAACAATTTGCCAGCTGCGGTCTTCCCGTCCGATTTTAATTTAGGTGTCTTCAAGGCTAGAGTGAATAGGCTCTTAATAAACTAGTGCGCTTCACCATCAACGATTGCATCACTGCTTACCATCAGTTGGGATCGCAAGCAAGCAATACGTGTGAGCAGTTACACATGTGCTATGCTACACACGCCGATCCGGGCGCGTCTGTCTCTATACATTTTATATGGAAACTAGACTTTTAGAGCTTGATACACGCCACGCGGCGTCATTTTACGTAAAAATCAGGCGTGTTACACGTGTGAGTCAGTCTAATGTAGCTCGTGGTTCTAGCTCACAGAAAAGATGAAAGAGGTTAGAAAGGAACGCGCATTACGCAACTAACAGACCACGCACACTTAGATCGCAAGTTTGCTATTGGTTGTGTCAATTATGAGCATGATCATAATTTGTGGGCTCGTGGACAGCGAGCCATGGGTAGCTCGCTGTCCGATCGTCCGGTAACTGACCGGACTGAGCCAAGGCGTCGACGGCGCGCACTGTTCCCGCGCGCCTCAAGAAGTTGTCAGCAGCAGGAGGGGCCCAGGTGTGTCGAAGCCTACTGGGGCCAGGGTTGTCCAAAAGGGAGCTTGTGCCCCGGTATGAAGGCTAGAAGGAACGGGATGGAGTTTTCAGTCAGTAAGAGTCTGACACTATCTCCCGCTCCGACCAAGAGCGGGTTTTGATATAAGATGATTTTCCCCATCGAAAAAAAAAGGGCGCATCGTAATAAATACTGATTAATAATGTATGGATAAATGTATCCCATACATCATATTGCAACATTTTAATTTTTCTCTTCAAAATCACTGCTTAAACAGCACCATAATGTCATTTCTGTCCAAGACAAGTTCAAGGCAAAGACTGTAACTGCTTTATGAGCGCATTAACCCAGTTCACTTCGTTGACAGTTACCTACAGAGTTATGGCGCGAGATGACGACATGTTTACTTGCTATGTTTTTAAAGATTTGCGGCGTGCTTATGGTTTTTGAAGTTAAAACGTGGAGAACATTTTCTACGTCATGGATAAGTTAATTTTGTTTTAATTATATGTTTTTAAATTTCAAAAACAGAAGTAAATTCATCATCATTATCATTTCAGTCGATAGACATCCATTTTTGGATATAGACCTCCCCCAAGTGTCACCACAATAAACGATCCTGTGCGTCCCGCATCCACCGGATTCCCGCAACCTTTACCAGGTCATCGGTCCACATTGAAGGAGCCCTTCCAACGCTGCGTTTTCCGGTACGCGGTCGCCACTCCAGAACCTTTCGGCCCCAACGGCCATCTGTTCTGCGAGCAACGTGCCCTGCCCATTGCCACTTAAGTAAATTCACCGTGGGGTAATTAAACCTGGATTTAAAAGACCCTTTTTTTAAAGGACCCTTTCCTGAACCATCTATCGTGAACGTGAACATAGTTTAAAAGCTTGTTATATCATCCACAGCAATGTTTGATAAAGAGGCAACGCGAAAAAAGACATGAATACCTTCAAGTATTCAAAGAATATTAGTATAGAAACGCGTCAGGCTTTGGTTCAGGCCATGGTCTGGAGCATGGAGGAGTTTCAGGCGGTCACCTCCTTCTGCGAAGCAGTAATGCTAGCAAAGGCGGAGGCCGACCGCATCAGTCTCGGTGCCGCCGGGATTCCGACTCCGGTTTCCAGCCACCGTAGGCGCGGGCTTGCGGACGGCGAGCAATGGGTAGCTCGCTGTCCGATCGTCCGGTAACTGTCCGGACGGAAGTCGTCGACGGCGCGCACTTTTTCCGCGCGCCTCAAGAAGTTGTCAGCAACAGCAGGGGCCCAGCTGGGTCGCAGCCTACTAGCCAGGGTTAGCTTCGAGAGAAAGCTCAACCCTGGTATGAAGGCACGATGGAATGCAGTCGGTTTTTAGTCAGTAAAAGTCTAACACTATCTCCCGCTCAACCCAAGAGCGTGGATTGTCCTTGGATGATTTTTCCACCGTATCAAAACCCTATTAAAAAAGAACTCTGCTATAAGTATATCCGAAAACAAACCTAAAAAAACAAATTAATTCAGTTCTAAACCCAATATAACAAACATACTCATAAAATTAATAGCTTAGGTCATAACCATACAATAAATATTTACAAATGGACGTGACCCAAGCCGGGCATATTAAACCCTTATATACTAAATTTCAACATTAAATCATAAAATTTCAGTCCATTGCAACATTAACTATTCCTGTTTCATTACTGAGTGCTATTCCAAAATTACTGTTGTCATAATAAATTCAGTAAAAACACTACAAACCTAAATGAACACTGAAAACGAACTTTTATTTCGGTGCTCGTAATAATCATCAAAGTCTACGCTTTATAGAAAACCGTTATGGCCGCCACATATTGTTACAAAAACACGAATCTCCCTTTAATCTCGAAGGAAATTAACATAATTTATTTCTAGGCATTCCCTGATCAGTACACAAAAGAGACTATTAAAAGGCTAATTTCAGAACGCATTCATAAACGTCGTCGGTTACCGTGAACGTTCTAAATTCAAATTTTAAATGCGAAACGCGCGGCAATTTTCATTCGACGTTTAACTTTGGCAGTGTAAACACGTCTCTTTAGCAAATATGAAAGTTTTAAATGTTGGAAAATTAATTAGATACAGTGAGAGCAAGTTGGGAGGGATTTTGTATGAGTACTGTTTGTCTTGTGTAAATTAATAGGCTGTTAAAGGAATAATGAGGGGAGCGTTTAGTAGTTCCTTAGTGAGGCCTAAAATACAATTTGTGACTAATTCATTCTACTTAGTTACTATTAGTTCCTGCCCTTGTTGACTTCGGTCTAACAAACGGTATTTAATAAATAATTTTCAATAAACTTAATTGAAAACTCGCTCTTATTCCTGCCACTTTTAGGCACGCAATTTACTGTTTTTCGCACCAGTGCGGAAAAGTGCGCGTCCTCACCCTCGCCTCAATTTTATTATATTTATCTTATCTAACTGAGCGCTAAACGACCCCACAATTCTCGCTCCGTTTATTTGTCTTCGTAAGTCTATTGAAAAACGTCGTTTGATACATGTGGAAAATTGTAACTATAGATCTCGGCTCCATAACACCCTCGCCTACGGCTTGGGCAAATGCCGCAACTTTCTCTACTTATAGCATATCAAAATGTACAATTTTATTACCTACATGTAAATGTCTCCTTTACCTACTAAATATTTTTTTTTATATGATTTGAACTAGTGCTTGACTGCGATCCCACCGATGATAAGCAGTGATGCAATCGTTGATGGTGAGGCGCACTAGTTTATTAAGAGCCTATTTACTCTAGCCTTGAAGACACCCAAATATATCAACAAGTGTTAGCAATACAAGATCGCGAGGGAACATAAATAACATCTAAAGATTCGATAAGTCGATAGGATAGGAGGAAATAGTAAAAAATCGATGAGTTTCAATTTCTGTGTATATTGGCTATTATCATTGTCTTGGAAAGCTTTTATATCAATCCGTACTAGTGCAGAAAAGTGCGTGTGCTCGCCCTGGCTACTATTTATTACATTTATCTCAACAGGCTGGGCGCTAAGTGACGTCCACGAGTCGCACGTCAACCTTCATTTATAAAATCGTCATTTGATACACGTGGTTTTTGTTGCCATTGCGACCGAGGTGGCAATTGCCCGAGCCTTAGGCGAGGGTATTATAGAGCCGAGGGCTGTAATGACAAACTTTCACCACTTGTATCTAGATAAAATAGATATATGTTATATAAGATATATGTTAGAAAGATTTACATTATTAATACTATCCTAAAGAAACATAGAAATCTCCCATATGATCCAAGTTTAGCAACTAGAAGACGGAATGATTTCGTAGCTAAGGTTCCACAAACACAAACTAAATTTGCTGCCATTCAGTACAATAAACTATCATGTCAACTCTATAATAAAATAAATAGGAAAATTCTCATATACAATAAACCATTACACGAGTGTAAAAAAATTCTTACCGATTGGATAAAAACGTTAAATTACATGGACACTGAGGCACTTTTACAAAATATAAATTAAAACATCAACAATACATTTTTTTTTTTTACGGTAACACCTACATACTAATACACAAACACACACACCCACAAACTCACCTCACATACATCCACAACAAAATTCTGACGAACACACCCATACAATCACACACACGCAACACATAAGCATGCTTTAAAACTAGTTTAAGTGTTTAATAATAATTGTACAAACATATTGCTATGGAAGAGCGGAGTCCCCTAACACAGGCATTACATGCTTAAAAGGAGGCTCCAATCACCTACTAATGTAAACTTTTTGGTACAGAAATAAAGATTTTGTATTTGTATTTGTATCAAAATTTACTATTTTATTGCATGTTTATTTTTCTAATGTCTTTTCTTGTATTTCAACAAGTGTTAGCAATAAAAGGTCGCGAGGGAACATAAATAACATCTAAAGATTCGATAAGTCAATAGGATCTCCGTTGTCAAAGTCACAAATCTTCTGAATCGGATTGCTTGAGAAAATAATAAAAAATCGACGAGTTTCCATTTCTGTGTTTATCGGCTATTATCATTTTGTTGAAGGCGTTTTTGGGTTGTTTATTTGGTCCTTTGTTTCAACTGATTGATCTTGTGATAAAGAGAGTTTTTATTTTCATCAAATAACGCCTCCTGTTCTGGGTAAAGAGAGAGGGAGTATCATTTTTACTAACTAGAACCCGCCTGTGTTTCTTTAGGTCCTCTTCGCGTTTTAGGGTTGTTTTTTTGAAATTCCTCCGACAAGAGAAATCTGGATAAAATAATTTTTGAACGCTCAAAAGCTGTGCAAATATACCCGTGTTGGAAAACTTTTTTAGGAGGCTTAAGTAGACTGGTTACAAAGAACTATGTACTTACAGAATATTATATAAAGATTTATAATACACCTAAGTGGGGGTTATTATTTATGTCGATTTAAATCGAAAAAAAAAACAAATATTTTTTTTTTAGGTGTGATATCTTCCAATGACTTCTCGCGCTCTTGGGCAGTAACGAAGGACATGTCAGACTTTCACTGACTGGAACCCACTCCTGTTCTTTTTTGCCTTCGTTCAAATACAGATAGAAAAGCAATAAGATTGTATAAATTATAGCCGGCATTAGATGCCCGTTTTTAAACTACAAAGTATTTTTTTTCCAATTTAATTTCTTTTTAATATTCCTAAAATTGGGAATCTATGCGAAAACCTGTAATCAATCCAAACTTCTCGTTTCAACATCACACACACCTCACAGACCATAGAACAATCTCCACCTCAACTAAAACCCTCAAGTGTACCCTCATTCACCCAGCACCCAAGCCAGCAGGGACCATCCGACATAATAAAAGTGGCCCACTTTAGCCGCTTACACTCCATCCAGTATGAAAGGGGCCCATTAAATTATAAAGGGCCCACTTTATCATCACACACGCGAAATTTTAAACACCACGCCTTTTACAGACTACCTTTTAATGATGATATAAATATTGTCGAGTTTTAAGGGTGTAAAGTTAAGTAGGTAATTTTTTTTTAAGGTGGGATATGACTGGCTTGTTAGTCTAGTCATCTAGTGGTTTGTGGCCTTAACTGCTATGCCCAAGGTCATGGGTTCGATTTCCGCCCAGGAAAATGTTTGTGTGATGAGCACGATCATTTGTTCTGTGTCTAGGTGTATTATTATTTATCTATAATAATATGTATGTATTTAGAAATATATATTTTTTTATTCGTATAAACTATTGCTTGACTGCGATCTCACCTGATGGTAAGCAGTGATGCAATTTCTGATGGTGAGGCGCACTAGTTTATATGTATATTTATCAGTCACACACAAGCTCTGCTGAAGCTCGAGACTAGACGGCGTTGTGTGATATAATTATTATTATTATATCATACAATTTCTTTTCCCGCTCTATTTGATATTGTCAAGATCAATATGGACCCTGTCCATGTCACTTCTTTGCCTGGCGTTCCAGGAGTCCGGAGTGCCCTCTCGAACTACACATGGCCCCTCAAGCTTTTTCTGAAAACCTGTAAAGGCGAGTTATACAGGTAAACCAGAGCGTGTAAGTTGCACAACTAAGTAGGTTTCCATACAAGTTTACCTAACATGTATAACTGTACAGTCAAACCTCTCAAATATTAGTGTGTAACCTTTATAATTATTATACTAGTTCTAGGATCACGTTTGGCCAGTATCTCACCTGATGGTAAGAGATGATGTTGTCGACGATGGAGCACGCTTGCCACATTGCGAGGTAGCTATACACGCTAAGGTATACCTAACAGGTTTGCCTCTACATACTCATCATCATCCTCAGCCTTTTTTATGTTCCACTGTTGGGACTCGGGCCTCCTCTCTTGGAGAGGGAATGGGCCGTAATCCACCAAGCGAGCCCAGTGCGGGTTGATGAATGTCACAAGTCTTCGAAAATTTGGTTCTAGGACATGCCGGTTTCCTCACGATGTTTTCCTTCACCGTTTTGAGAACGGTAATGAAATAATTACACAAAGTAATGCGCCTGGCTAGGTTCGAACTCACGACCTACAACTCGTAAGTTAGCATTACCACTCGGCCACCACTGCTCTCAAGCTGTTACCTGTACAGGTGAGTTGTAAAGATAAACCAGAGCGTGTATGTTGTTCCCCTATGCCGAATGTGGGAATTTTGGACGCAGCTATATGAATGAGATGGCAAGTGAGAGATAGAGAGGAAGGATAACAAGGAAAATACTATGACACATTACGACGACGGCATGGGTACGATTAACGTGTGCTAATCCTTACTAATCCTTACTAATATTGTAAAAGCGAAAGTGAGTTTGTTTGTTTGTTACGTCTCCACGCCTAAATGGCAAAACTAATTTTGATGAAACTTGGTGCACGGATAGACCATGTCCTGGAATAGGACATAGGATACTTTTTATCCCAGAAGTATGTTCCCTTGGGACAATTTTCTGCTATCAAGCGGGCGAAGCCGCTGAGAGCAGCTGGTACAAAATATAAGACGTTGTTAAGAAGACGGTTTTATTTTCCAATCCCCAAATTCTACATTTTGGAGACCACACAGACAAGCTTACCTGACAGTCATAACCCAAGCGTGTATGGCTACCTTAAAACTATATTATTAAACAGCAAGTTTTCAACACTCGTACCCGTATCCTTGTCACAAATACGTGTTTAAAAAGCTCTCCTTCGCACGCAACTCGGACGAGGGTTAATATTTCACACCGCGTCACCCTCTCTCCTTGTATTCAACAAGTTAACGATATTAATGCGTTTCTCTACAACTTGGAATTGCTGTTTTTTCTTGTTCAAATATAAATGGAGCGGTCTCTGGATATGTTTTGTTGGGAAGAGTTTTGCGGTGTTTTGGGAATGGGCAGGCAACGTTCTGTATCATCAGACTATTTTTTGTCGGTTCATAGCAAAACTGGTGAATTTTGTAACAATATCTTTAGTAAAGACGGTGTCGCTGTAGACAAAGAAGGAGATCGAGAAGAAGAGAGAAGCGGGACGATTTTGATGTCTTCTTTAGGAATTGGCAAGTAATGGTGAACAATGGCAGGAATGGAAAATAGAGAGTATTTTAAAATGTAAATAAATATTATGTGAATAAGTTAAATAAAGGAAATAATAATCATCATTCATTTATTATGAGTCATATTGCCACATGGACCTATAAATACCTTACAGATTAACATTAAAGTAAATACAAGACAATTGTTAGAAAATCTTCAAGGCTAGAGTGAATAGGCTCTTAATAAACTAGTGCGCCTCACCATCGATTGCATCACTGCTTACCATCAGGTCGGATCGCAGTCAAGTACTAGTTTATACCAGATAAAAAAAATAACCAATTATTATCAGAGATCTTGGCCCATAGATATACTTTATTCATTAAACCACAACCGACCGTCGGCGTTCAGTCCCATTGTCTTTCTATTGTGTCACTAATTACGGTATTCGAAAGGAGAGTAACATTTATAAAGTAAATTACTTACAACTTACTGTTAGTAAATAAGACTTAGAACTATGATAGTAACACCTCACACACCACACTTTCAGCTTTGTATTCCTTCTAAACAGTACCCACCTAATATTGTTTCAAAATTCTAGAAGATAATAGAATATTATTCTACTAAAATTGTTGTGTAGGGATAAGGCCTGAATTGTTCATTAAAACTTTGCAAAATAAAAACGGACTAACAAAACCCCTTAAAAGAAAGTTGTATAGAAAATCAAATTTCTAATCTCCAAGTCGTAATTTAGTATAAAAATTCCGACGTCACTCCCCAGGGTATATTATTATGGTACCGGACGTTTATTTTCTCATATTTTACGTGATGACAACACTTATCTATAGTGATGCTATGAATACAGGAAAATTGCACAGTAAATTTGGTTGATTTAAAAAGAAATTCTAAGAAAAACACAGTTTCTAAAATCAAGATTTGTATGTTCAAGAGATTTATATGAAAAAAATACGACTTCTATCTAAAAAACTCACGTTAACGGTAGCCAGTACTGGAAGAATGCAAACCCTATACACCTTTTAAGGTGGTGCATCACGACTCACATTTTCACTGTTTTTCATACAACCGCTCATAACTGATTATGACGTTATTACACACTTTTCATTAGATATTTTGGAAACACAGTATCTTGTGGATATTATCTAGGTTTCTAAAGAAACCAATTTCTAAATTTGTGTAAAACTAATCCAGTAAAAACCTCTGAAAACGTCCTATTTTGTATGAACTTTGACACTTCATAATTTGCCTAAAAATTAAAAAAGTCAAAAAAGTAATCCTCTAGAGACCTTGCAAATTTTATTAAGATTCTAAATGACGACAACTTTTTCCAAAAACTTTTAAAGGTTTAAAAAAAACAGCTATTTCCTGGAGCAAGTTTTGTGAAATTTTCGAATAAATCTCGGAATTACCGAATACTAAGAGAGTTTCCAGGCGTTATCTCTCTTTTTTTGCGTTGCCTTTTCGTCAAACATCGCGTTGGATTGCATTAAGTGAAGTAACAAGCTTTTAATCCATTTTCGATGTTTACGATAAGCGAGTGGAGAAGGACCCTCTTAAGCCCCAGACACCGAAATCCCCGACATCCAGCCACCTGAGACGTGGAGCAATGAGTAGCTCACCGTTTGAGTACCGAGCCTGAGTTATCGACGATGTGTAGTGTTCCACTCGCGCCTCAAATATATGTCAAAAAGACTAAAGCTAGAACTACACTGCGCACACGTGTACCACACACGCCGATCTGGACGCATCGGTCTCGATACATTTTATATGGAAACTAGACTTGTTGAGCTACGCTAGATCCACGTCACGCGACGTCGTTCTACGTACAAATCAGGCGTGTTACACGTGTGCGTCGGTCTAATGTAGTTCTAGCTTTATGGGGCCCTTGTCTTAGAAGCTACAAAGTTTGTAAGAGTTAGCGTGGCCTTGGAATACAAAGATAAACTGAAGGACACAGGCAGGTTTTAGTCTGTAAAAGTCAGACACGCCCTCTCACTCCTCCCCAGAGCAAGAGAAGTCATTTGATGATTTCCCATCTCAGAAAGAGTATATAATTTAAAAAAAAAATTCCAGTTAAATAGCCGAAACTTTTCTTTTACATATTACTCAAAACAAAAAAAAACCATCGCTACACACATGATTGTTTCAATTTGATTAAAGTACGTATGCTACCTAACCCTCAAAAGCGAGCGGTGCTTATTTCGAACAAATCTGTTCGTTCGACGATTCGATGGGAATTGTCAATTCCCAAAACAGACGTTACCTGTTCAGATTGGGAACTGTTGAGAACATTTTGTTTTTATCACATTTCTTAGGTGAGAAGTAGAAATTGTGTTTGAAAAACGTTTTTCTGCAGGTGGTTATTTTCACCTAACGATTATCATCTCTCATTCTTTTTATGTGTTTCAGGTTTCTCTGAGATTAACCAAATTAACCCTTTCCGAACTGCGTCGGATTGGTCGCAGGAAACGGGAAAACCCGTACCATTATAATTAAGAATTATCATTTACTTCAAGGCTAGAGTGAACAAGCTCTTAATAAACTAGTGCACTTCACCACCAACGATTGCATTACCAGGTGTGATCAAAGTGAAGCACTAGGATATACCAATAAAAAAAAAATTAGGCAAGTGCTCGGGCTCACATACTGAGGGTTCCTCATCACCATCTCATCATCTTCCTGCCCTTATCCCTTGTCATGCTTTCACTTAATTCCTTTTCTTTCATATCACTTTTCACACAATCTATACATCTTATACATCAGGCACAGAACATAGTCATACCACTGTAATTATTACTAAGATTTTATGTAACTATTTCGCCAAATTTTAATTTTGAATAAATATATTATTATTATCTTTTCTTTGGCCTCCCTCTCCTTCTCCACTGAGGGTCCCTATGATCAATTTTTTTTCGTTAACTCAGAAGTTTCATTGCTCCACAGCTTGAAGGGTCCGGAGACCTGAGTATATGGTCTAAATTTCAACTCAATACCTCGACGCGTTCCCGAAAAAAAAAGAGAAAGTAAAAAAACATAAAGACAAAATGAAGAAAAAGGAAGGGGAGATCATGACAGACAGACAGATGGAAAACGTGATCTTAAAGGGTTCCAATTTTTCTTTTGAGATACGAAACCCTAAAAAGAAAAAAAAATACTAAGCCGTTCGAACAAAGAGACAACACAAAGAATGAAAAGACATCCACAAAAACAGAATGGTCGTTCATAGTGAAAATAGGCCTAAAAGCGCCATCAAATACCTACCTAAAAACCTCCATTTACTTCACAAAATGAACAGGTGACTGTCTAAAAACTACAACGCAATAACAAAAGACTGGCATCAATCATACCGCGAAAACGAGCGACACAATAAAACAAAAGGGAAGAAAAAAAAAGGAAAAACAGGCATAGACAAATGGGGGCCCCCACTAGATCCCTTTAGCGAGCGGGAGGACGGGGTCAAACAACTGAATAATTCAAATCGAATATAAGTTCAACAAGTACGCAGGGTAGGGTTATGTTCAATGTCGGATGTGATTTATATCGATAGTTCCTGTGTTACTTCAAGAATTTGGAAAGTATAAATTTGAAATAATATTTTATACAACGTGTAACGTTAAATGCGCAAAACCTCAGACACCCCAAATGATTTTTAATTTAATTGACCTAAAACAATGTGAAAAAAATAATTAAAGCTTTTATGTACAGTTTTAGTTTGTTTAAAATTAATATCTGCATTGAAATAAGAACTTTTATTATCCCGTGTATGAGAAAATTTGATTGGACTACCACTATTTGTGTTTGTTTAACTATTTCGGCGGGTTTGCGCACGTGATAGCTTGACTTATTCATAAATGGACAGGTTGTCATTTTTTATAAATATTTTTTTCAAAATTGTAACCAATATAGGTTACATTTTTGAAAAAAATATTTATAAAGTAGTTTAATTGATTCTGCTCGTTATTCTGATTAAACTATTTTCAGGTTTTGCGCATTTAACGTTACACGTTGTATTCCTGTTTGGTTACCGACATAGCTCGAAGAATCGCCAAATTTAAGTGGCAATGGGCAGGGCACATTGCACGCAGAACAGATGGTCGATGGGGACGAAAGGTTCTGAGTGGCGACCACGTACCGGAAGACGCAGCGTCGGAAGGCCTCCAACAAGGTGGACCGGCGACCTGGTCAGGGTCGCGGGAATCCGATGGATGCGAGACTCACAGAACCGGTCGTAGTGGCGATGCTTGGGGGAGCCTATGTCCAACAGTGGACGTCTTTCGGCTGATATGATGATGATGAATCCTATATGGATTTTTGTGTTTAGAGGATGCTTTCCATCTCGTCGTTTATACCACGTAGCACGTACATCGAGGAACTAGAACTTTTTGCCTGCTGCAGTCTTCCCGTCCGATTATAATTTAGGTGTCTTTAAGGCTAGAGTGAATAGGCTCTTAATAAACTAGTGCGCCTCACCATTAACGATTGCATCACTGCTTACCATCAGGCGGGATCGCAGTCAAGCACTAAGTAGTTAAAAAAAAAACATCGAACAATCTACATTAATATTATAAAGAGGGAACGTTTGTTTTTTTTTTTGTGTGTAATCTAAGGTAAGGAAAACATCGTGAGGAAACCGGCATGTCCAAGACCTAAAAATTTGAAGACGTGTGACATCCACCAATTCGCACTGAGCGGGCACGCGTGTATTACCGCCCATTCCCTCTCCTAGAGAGGAGGCCTGAATCCCAACAGTTGGAACCAGTATAAGGCCGTCTATACTAATAATAATACAAGAAGAGAGGTACCATAAAATTAAGGAATTTAAAATTCTAACGGAGGAGTTTATATACCTTAGTATAGAGATTTTCTTTAGAAAAATTAAAAATCATCGCAACGGCTGAGTGCCTTTCCACAAAGCTTTTACAGTAATTAAGTTTTCTGATGAGAAATTACTGATATTCTCATATTTTTTTATGAATGTAGGTAGAGGTAAGGTAGTAGCTTTTTTTATTTGGGTGGGAAATAATCTAATGACATCTCCCGCACTCGGGCGGACCGGGTGCGCGTGTCAGACTTTTTCAGACTAAACCCCATCTGTGTTCTTTCAGTTACCCGTAACGCTGAAGCGTTTTAGGGTCACAGCAACTCTTTCGAACATAAACCCTATCATTTAAATAATCGATAAAGACTTTTTCAGACTAAACCCCATCTGTGTTCTTTCAGTTACCCGTAACGCTGAAGCGTTTTAGGGTCACAGCAACTCTTTCGAACATAAACCCTATCATTTAAATAATCGATAAGTTCCTATCCACAGAACAGATGGAAGAAGTTAGAATGGCCTTGTGGGCGAGGCAAGCGTACCACAAAGTAGGGCAATGCTCATAGTTCAACTACCAATAGCTAAATTGCTATCTAAGTGTGCGTTGTCTGTTAGTTGCGTAACGCGCGTTCGTATTGGTTTATTGCCTGTAGTGGAGTTAAAGGGTGGGAGACAAGCGGCGACACTCGTTTTAGTACAAATCGGAAAGTATTTCCTTTCTAACCTCTTTCATCTTTTCTGTGGTCCCATCCCTACTCTCACACCTCACTTACACGTCTTTCGGTAGGCACATCAGCATAGTTTTACAGGAGTGACAAGACGAATACATAACATATGCGGAATTTATTAGCCGCTATGTTTTCTTACTTGTCACATATACGAATGTGTAAGAAAATGGATGACAGACCTTGGAGTTTTCGCTGAATTTTGATGTGAGCGAAACATTTCGCTGGTAGAAAAGTCGCTCATAATGAGCCTCCACTGAATGCTTAAAGTCACCCAATGGGCAATGGAAAGGGCTCCGAGTTTCCTTGCTTGATCACACCAGAAATGAAGATATCCGCAAGAGAACCAAGATCACCGACATAGACCGAAGAATCGCCAACTTAAGTGGTAGTAGGCACAATAGACGGTCGATAGCGAGGAAAGGTTCTAGAGTGGCGACCGCGCACCGGAAGACGAAGTGATAGAAGGCCTCCAACAAGGTGGACCAAGAAACGCAGGAATGCGATGGATGCGAGACGCACAAGACCGCTCGTTGTGGCGACACTTGGGAGAGCTTTATGTCCAGCATTAGACATCCTTCGGGTGAAGGATGATGATGATGGGTAATGGAAAGAACTACATTCGGGAGTTTTCTTGCTCCTGGGGTAAAAACCTACGTGCTATTCCAGGATATGTGCTACTCGTTCGAGCGTAGAGAAGTAGCAAATTTATACAAACAAACTTTTGCCTTTTTAGTATTGGTGTTTTTAATTTTTTTGATGGGAAATCACCATAGGATCAATCATTAGACTTCTCCCGTTCTAGGGCGGAGCGTAAGAGCGTGTCTAACTTTTACTAACTAAAACCCATACCTATGTTCCTTCTTTGACTTACGTTCCAGGACCCCGGTATTTCCTTTCAGAAGCGAACCCATGGCCCCAGTAGGCTTCAACCTTGACGCAAGAAATATAAGTATGATAATTATAAGTATAATAGATCTATCCTATCTAGCTGGTAGTTTTAAGTACGATATTGTTACTTGTTACATTTATTTATTTTTAGGATATGCGTCATGTTGGATGCAAATAAACTCTTTTTCTTTCTTTGTTTCTTTCAGATCCATCAGTACACCCGTTTCCTCTCATACAACGAAGTGTTAAGATAGAACTATAGAACTACACTCACACGTGTGACACATACGCAGATCTGGGCACCTCGGTCTCCATACATTTTATACTGAAACTAGACTTGTAGAGCTACACTAGATCCACGCCACGCGACGTCGTTCTACGCACAAATCAGGCGTAGACCACATGTGCTTAGGTCTAATGTAGTTCTAGCTTTAAGGTAGAACTACACTGCACACACGTGTACCACGTACGCCGATCTGGGCGCATCGGTCTCTAAACATTTCATATGGAAACTAGACTTGTAGAGCTACACTAGATACATGCCACGCGACGTCGTTCTACGCACAAATCAGGCGTAGACCACGTGTGCTTAGGTCTAATGTAGTTCTAGCTTTAAGGTAGAACTACACTGCACACACGTGTACCACGTACGCCGATCTGGGCGCATCGGTCTCTAAACATTTCATATGGAAACTAGACTTGTAGAGCTACACTAGATCCACGCCACCGCGTGCGTCGGTCTAATGTAGTTCTTTATGTTCTCTAGCTTTCGATCTAGTTTATTATTATTATAAAGGGAACTGAAAATCAGTTCATTAGGCACACAGGTGTTTTTAAAGTTTCCACTGAGTTACAATCTGTTATAGTGGGGATACCGACCCACTTTTAGTTCTCATAATTTATTTTATAAAGTTACCAACTTTAGTAAAGTGATTTTAGTTATTTTCGCTAAGTTATGCTTTTAACACTGATTGGATTACTTTGTCTAACTTTGTAAATAGTTTTGTAGTGGAACTCTTTGTGAATGGGGTTATAAAGCTACGCGGAAAAGGTTGTACAGTCCTGCAAAATTTGCAGCAAATCCTTATTTGCAGTGCAAATAAGGATTTTCGACCAGACAGATTTTGTGTCAGGTCCGAGCCACTGCCCGATAGTTATTTTTGGGTTGTTGTGTATGTTCTAATCACGAGGAGAGTTCTGATACCAGTAATATTTTGTATATTGGTTTTTATGAGACGGCTAGACGCTTCTAAAAGTTTGTCCAGGAAAAGGATTATTATACCTAATTGTCACACATGTATTTTATTACTGTTGGCACACGTGACGGTTTTGCTTCATCGCTGAATTTTAACATATTTAATAGAAGTACCCTGTAGTATTTTTAGGATTGAAGTATCAAAAGGAAAAAACGGAAAATGAATTTCCATACGCTCTAGGGAATCAAAATTAATAGGAAGAACCCTATTAATTTTGATTGACCCACTGACCCAGAATCTTGAAAATATTGGCATGTTGCAAATTCCAATAGTACAAGTTTAGGAAAAAATTTGGAAACTGTAAATTTGTTGTTACGTCGAGAAAAAACAATTGCGATTCGGAAAAATCTCCGTAATTAACCCTTCAGATACCGTCAATTAGAGACACAATAGTAAGACAATAGATGCGCGGCCACCGGTGGTCGCTTGGGGATTCATGAATTAATTCGGGATTGAACTGCTTTCATTTCATAGGTTTTGTACGGAACCTTCAGAACGCGAGTCCGCTTCGCACTTGTTTTTGTTTGTTGGAGGTAATCTCTGAAAGTCTGATTCCGATTTTTTTCTCAGATAGAAAGCTGCTTTATTCCTTGAGTGACATCCATACTAATATTATAAATGGGTAAGTGTGTGTGTGTCTGTTTGTCCGTCTTTCACGGCAAAACGGAGTGACGGCTTGACATGGAGAATGATATCTATAGGCTTCTTTTTAACCCCCCCCCCCCCCTACTTCCCAGAGAAACCGTGTTACCCCGAATCTAACGCGAGCGAAGCCGCGGGCAAAATCTAGTAGACTATTTTTTATGTATGTGGACGAAGCCGTGGGCAAAAGCTACTATTTGATATACCAAAAAGACATGCATATTCGCCACATCAAGTTCTCAGAACACAAGCCGCCCTCAATGAACGGTTATATAAAAGCTGTCCCGCGTTCTCAGCGCGCAGTTCTCAACTTGTTAGGAGCATCTCCAAACTTGTCCAACTTTAAAGATTTAGAACTTAGACCAGGCTGCACTTGACTGTGCAGATGCTGGCTGTTTATGTACTGATATTATATGCAGTTTTATTGGAGAACTAGCGAAATGGCCGCGACTTTGTCCGTACAAAAATATATAGGTACAGAAGTCAATCTACATACAGCGCGCTCGAGCAACGCACACATAGACACCGCTCACGGACACGATATCTCGGCCCGCTCGTCGAACAGTTCCGGCTCAAACGCTCTATTAGTGTGCGTCCACCGAGCGTAGGTATAAAAAGTGAAGTACATACATGAAATTGTCTTCTGTACCTATCTATTTTGTGTATATTTGGTCACAATATCAATAAGATGTTTTTTGCGCGGTCTGTAAATTCATTAAACCCCAAGCGAACCGCATTCGCTCTCTCTCATTATTTTTCTATTGAGTCTCTAATTGCGTTATTCGAAAGAAGCTAGAATTACATCAGACCAACGTACACGTGGACCACTTCTGATTTGTATGTAGAACGACGTCGCGTGGCATGGATCTAGTGTAGCTCTGTCATGGCATGTCTTGTTTCCATATAAAATGTATGGAGACCGACGCGCCCAGATCGGCGTATGTGGTACACGTGTGTGCAGTGTAGTTTCTACCTTAATTTTTTTTTTCTAAAATGAACCTTATCACCAAAGTTACTCTTTACAACATTATTAGTTATATACCAGTGTATGTCCCGTAAAAATCGATCGAGCCGTTTCAGAGATTAGCCGGTACAAACAGACAGACTTACACGCGAACGAACCATCAGGCAGAAGGTATTTGGAGAATATTTAGAAGCATGCAAATTAAAGACGTACCGGTACTTTTAAGGTAGGAACGTAAAGCTGATACATACTTGCAACAAAGATGAGAATAAATTAGTTTTTGCAAAGAAAACAGTCAAAACGGTTCAGAAAAACATATAGAAACAAAAATTGGAAGACATGTGACATTCACCAACCCGCAATGGGCCCACCTGGTAGATTACGGCCCATTCCCTCTCCTAGAGAGGACGCCTGAGTCCCAAATGTGGAAATATTATAAGGCCGACTATGCTATGCTAAGGACTCCTCTCTTAATCAAATTCTCCCTTTAGATAAATTCAGCCCTTTGATGATAAAACCCCGGGATTGTCAAAAGTCAAAGTCAAAAACGTTTATTTCAAATAGAATTGTATGCATGTATCGTGATTTATGATGCAATATTGGAACTAAATAACCAAATCCTACATCGCGTTAGACGGTCTGTACGGTGAACCCGCACATTCGTATAATTAAGTAGGTTATGCAACTTCAGCGTTTAAACACGCGCGACCATTTAGTATAGTAGTTGCGAAGTAAAAATAAATCGGTGATTTTTCTACACTCAACACGGGCGGTTTTATTATCATCCCCGGTTTTTTTCATTTTACCATAAGTGTGCAGACTATCGTCGTACATTTTTTTTTGGTCCTTCGTGCCGGATCTGATATCACGCGTAGTAACAGTCCATCGAGTCACATTACCTCTCCTAGAGAGAAGGCTTGTGTACTAGCAGTGGGAACATTAAAAGGCTGATTATTAATTATGCTATTTAAGCCTCATAGAAAATTTGCTTACCTAACCGAATACTCCAAAGGTGTATTAATGTCATCATCTTCTTGCCCTTGGAAGAAAAAAACGTGTTGCGCCGACCCCAAACAAAACGGGACAAGGGCAGGAAGATGATGATGATCTTCCTACCCTTATCCCGTTTTATTTGGGGTCGTTCTTCCATTCTGTCCTGTCGCTCGTCACGCTATCACTAACTCCCTTTTCATTCATTCATAACACTTCTCACACAATCCATCCATTCTTTGGCCTCCCTCTCCATCCATCCACATGTAAATTCATAACTCTTTTAGCAACATGCGTTTCATCTCTCCTCTTTACATGACCATACCAAGACAAACGATTCCCTTTCAACTTTTCAGTCACTGGTGCCACTTTCCCTAATATAAGTACTCATTTCTCACTTTATCCATTCTCGTCACACCACACATCAGTCTTAACATTCTCATCTCCGCTACATGCAATTTTTTTTCATCCGTCTTTTTCACAGCCCAACATTCTTATCCATTCAGTATGACAGGCCTTATCACGGATTTATAGATTTAACCCTTCAATGTCTAGGACATTAATGTGCCTTTGCTGTACTAAAACCTTCTGTTCCCAGTAAAACGGTACCAATGGGCTCTTGGTACCACGTCAGTCAGGTATATATCTTATTGAGTTTACAGATCATAAGATAAATTTGGAATGCTTAAATGTTAATAAATTACATTTTGGTTTAAGCGGGTTTAGTTAAGTCGAAGCTTTGTTTCAGTGACTAGATTTGAGCCCTTTA
The DNA here is from genome assembly GCA_949319445.1 of Mythimna lalbum. NCBI lineage: Eukaryota > Metazoa > Arthropoda > Insecta > Lepidoptera > Noctuidae > Mythimna > Mythimna lalbum. The sequence goes on along the minus strand of OX439370.1, from coordinate 3,254,284 downwards.
TAATTTATTTATTTATTTATTTATTCATAACAACAAAACATTGTGTTGAATATTACATAATTCCAAAATAATATAAAAAAGAACTGTCACATGTATGCAAAAACAATTTATAACGTAAAATATTGAGTCAAAAGATATAAAAATAATGTCATAAAATAAATCTAATGTCAATTGTCAGATATAATGTCAAATGTCAGATAAAATGTCAAAAGTAATGTCAAATTTTAATACTGTTAGTATTAAAATTTGACATTACATCTGACATTAATAAATTGCAAAACAAACATCGTCGACCACATCATTGCTTACCATCAAACGCGGTTAAACGCGAGCCTATCAATAAAAAAAAACTACAATTTCAGTCCAGTTTATTAAATGAGTCATCATCATCATGATTTCAGCCGATAAACGTTCACTGTTGGACATAGGTCTCCCTCAAGCGTCGCCACAATTAACGGTCCTGTGCGTCCTTTTTTTTTACTGTGGGCAAAAATCATCTTATGACAACCCCTGCTCTTGGGTGGAACGGGAGATGTTATTGTCAGACTCTTACTGACTAAAAACCCACTCCGTTCCACCTCTTCATACCAGGGCTAAGTTTCCTTTCGGATAACCCTGGCCCCAGTAGGGTTCGATCCAGCTGGGCCCCTCCTGTTCCTGACCACTCCTTGAGGCGCGAGGGAACAGTGCGCGCCGTCGACGTCTTGGGCTCGGTCCGGACAGTTACCGGACGGACGGACAGCGAGCTTCCCATGGCTTGCCGTCCGCGAGCCCACGTCTACGGTGGCCGGAAATCGGGATCGGAATCCCGGCGGCGTCACGCTCTCACTAACTCCCTTTTGTTTCATATCACTTCTCACACAATCCATCCACCTTTTCTTTGGCCTCCCTCTCCCCCTCCATCCATCCACATGTAAACACAAAGACACCCTGTATATATGTAGGTAAATTAATTAAGTTTTAAACTGATAACAAAGAGGCAACATCTCTTATCAGCCCCACAACTAAATCCTATTACAAGTTGCCCCTACTCCAGCATATATGTGACATACAAGGTCACATACAGTCGAGCTCCGGAGGTAAATCTTCAACTAATTAAAGTTGTGCCGCTAATCTGTATCGACGAGCTGAGATCTGGAAACCATTTATTTATAGCTAGCTTCTGTTAGCGGGTTTGCCCGCGTCTACGTAGGAAATACAACATTATTTTTAGTTTATGCGAAACCTGCATATAGTTTGTTCAGAATCAGTAACTGGATGGATTCCTATCGCTTTTACACCATGTTATATTTTTTCCCAAATATATTTAAACAGGTCACTAAGTACAACACAGGTCACGGCAGGTCATAGCTGGTATTATGTGCCAGCAAACAACTGGTTGCAAGTGCAAAACAACCCCTCAGTCGCTTGGATGGCCCGGTGATTGGCTGACTTAACAAGCTTATAACTTTGTGATTTTTCATGATACAGTTATGAAATTTTGTACATAGATTCTTTACATAAATATACTAGCCACGTGTTTCGGGTTTCGTATATAGTTACTAAAACTAATGATGTATACCGATTATGCTTATGTTACTCAGCGATGAATAGTAGTAGGTGTATTAGTAAAAGAATTTTTAAAATCGACTCGGTAGTTATTTAGTTTATTCATTACAAATAACAACACAAACATACAAAACCTTTCTCTTTATAATATTAGTATAGAATAGACTAGTTTCTGTCAGCGGGTTCGCCAGCGCTGACACTGATCCAGGCTACGAAAAAATAGTCTTCCAAAAAAAAAGCATCTATCGGAATTCGTTAGCGGTTATTGCGTGTTTTTTTTTTTTTGAAAATCAAATTGAACCAAATAGTTAACAATTACAATTATTTTACATAACAAAATTTCTGCACTAGCTAAAAACCTGTATTACAGAAGTTGAAAACTGCAAAAAATCCTGCGGCCCTAACAGACAAATTAATATCTAAACACACAAACAGAATTTTGGCTGTAGCGCACCTCAAAAACATGTCAGCAAAAACGCAAGGCAACTAAAAAACACAAGTGGGTTTTAATCACAAAGTCTGACATTTCCTCTCGCTTAACCCTAGAGCACGACAAGGAGTTGTCAGCAACAGCAGGGGCCCAGCTGGGTCGTAGCCTACTGGGGCCAGGGTTAGTTTCGCAAGATAGCTCGAGTCCCGGTATGAAGGCTTGAAGAAACGGGGTGGGTTTTGAGTCCGTAAGAGTCTGACACTATCTCTGGCTCCACCTAAGAGCGGGGGTTGTCATTAGATTTTTCCACCATAAAAAAACCCTAGGGTGCGAAAACTCACGGGATGAATTCACACCTCAAAAAAAAGGTATTAGAAGTTCTCAAAAGCACATTATTTGTTCATTATGCTTAGCCTACATACATTACTGTGTTGTGTCTTGACCTAGCGTTGTTGACTAGCATGTATCACACAACGATAAACCCCGACACGCGACGTGAACCCAGCTTAAAACATGCTCCCATCAACAATGAACCAGCACGACTCGCTCTCCCTCACAACACACCCCACGTCGTCAGCCCATCGTCCCGTCACTAGCGACCCTTATCACGGGTCACGGGTCACGTGCGCACGTGTCGCACCCGTCACGTTTACGTCGCGTCCACGTCACGCTTACGTCAGATAGTCGGTAGGTGTGGAGTTGGGTGTTACGTCATCGGTATAGGAAATTTTATGATACGATTTGTTTTTTGAATATCATCGTTTCTTTTAAATTGAGTTAAAAAGATGGGTTATACAATGTGGGAACAACGATACGTCTATGAACTAGTATTGACGAATAGATAAAAAAGATTGGAGTGACGAGCGTGGATAAAGTGAGCAATGAGCATTTCAGACTAAATTTGAGAATGGTGCCAGTGACTGAAAAGTTGAAAGGGAATCGCTTGTCTAGTTATGGTCCTATGACGAAGAGCACAAATCATTACTAAAACTTGGGTTAACGACCATTTAAATTAATGACTACATATTTTTCAACGTGAAGGTTACTGCATCAAACGCCTTGTTATACAAGGAAAGGTGGACGGAACAAGGCCGCGGGGCAGATCACCGCTGCGATGGACTGACCAAATAAAAACGGCTGTTAGGTGCCCATTGAACGAGTACGAGCCCGGATAACTACCATCAGGCAAAAGTGGTGGGAAGTTGTATGACAAACCCTAATGGCTTCCGAAGAACTACCTTCGTGATAACCACGACCACTCTGGCAAGAGTGAAACGACCAAGAAGAAGAAAACAAATTAATAATAGTTTGGGCATGACACAGTCTAGTCTGTATTTTTAGTAAGGAATCGAGAAAGATACGCTTTACGTTATTGTTTGAGTACAGAAGATAATGTTTTAGCCTAGAAACTACTTTTATATTAGGTCGGAAATCATCGAAAACTTTATTCTTCTCTCCGTTAAAATGGTTACCAGTACCTACTTACGAATAACTATGAAACCAGCTAGCTTAAAACACACTCATTACAGACTAACTAAATAACAGTACAGCAATTGTTTCAACCCGTTAAAGGCTGAACTCAGACAAACTGTCCCTGGCCGGTATGTACTACATGTGTATAGCCCAGCAGTCGCTGCCAAACTTCCACTGTGGCTATTTTAATGAGGGGTGAGTTACCCCTTCATGACAAAGATGAGCTGCAGAAAGTCAACTCTCATCATCATTTTTCATTGTGTCATATTACCTGACCTCAAGTCTGCTATTACATTAGTGTCAGAATGGTCTATAGTTGACTTCATAATTGTTGATTTTGACAAGTTTTGGTAATCACTACATAGTTGCTTTTTCTGTCCCTATATCCCTATGTACGCTTCAATCTTTAAAACTACGCAACGGATTTTGATGCGGTTTTTTTAATAGATAGAGTGATTCAAGAGGAAGGTTTATATGTATAATAACATCCGTTAAATAGTGGAGAAACATCCGAGCGAAGCCGCGGCGGGTCGCTAGTCTACTAATATAATGGCGTCATAATGACTTTCCAATAGTCAACCACTAACACTTCATCGAAAGATGTGGCTTAAAATGGTAATCTCTGACGTATGCGGTAATTTGGAAAACTTTTGACAGTTGTTTTGATCAGTGACCTACCATTAGAACGTTATTGTGCAGTTATTGGTTTTAATGAGCTCGATATTGTCATTCTACCACCACTCTATTACGAGACCATTGAGCGATCAATGATCGATCATTATGATTTAGCAAATGACGAACTTTTAGCAAAATGACAATGGGATCGTGTTGGAATGACGAATTTATAAAAATAGCAGACTCGGGCACCTGGGATTGTTTCAAAACGCAACTTGCAATAATAATAATAATCTTTACTAATACTCGTTTAATAAAGAGGTAAAGTTGTTTTATTTGTTTGTAGGAGGTAATCTCTGCAAATAATGGTCCGGTTGGGAAAAAAATACCGATAAAAAGCTGCTGTATTCCTGAGTGAAATAGGCTATTTTATGTATACGGGCGAAGCTGCGGGCAAGAGCTAGTATCTAATAAATTTAAGTCCAATCTACAAAACCTTGAGCACAGGCGTAGGGTAGCCAGCCTTTCGGTGTTTAACAGGATGCACTTTGGAGAGTGTGCGCAGGAATTGCACATCTTCATTTCGCAATTTCCTTTCTACCATCGGACAATCCAACGTTCGGCGAGTACTCTTACGTTGTTGAAACTTCTACGGTTCGGACTAAGCGTTTCGTTTCGTCGTTTATACCGCGTACATCGAAGGACTGGAACAATTTGCCTACAGCGGTCTTCCCGTCCAATAATAATTTAGGTGTCTTCAAGGCTAGAGTGTATAGGCTCTTAATAAACTAGTGCGCCTCATCACTGCTTACCATCAGGTGGGATCGCAGTCAAGCACTGGTTTATATCATTAAAAAAATAACCATCAACAAACAGGTGAGGTTGCAGTTAAGCACTAGTTTATATTATGATCAAAACTGCACCCTGTATAAAGAAAATAAAGAAATAAGGACAAAGCTTGGGTGGGATTATTTCAGCATAGTTACCCCTGATTTGGTTTTTCTGCAACTGTCTTGCAGCGTGTAATCCCCTAGTACAGGTGCACGTCGCACTTTTATTGTGTCCCTGAGTTTTAACAAGATATTATGAAAGGGTATAAAGGTAAATATTACATATGTTGTTTGAAAATACCTGTTTGAAAATATGAATATGTATTTGAAATTGGGGTTCGTTAGGTTTGTTTGGGGAACTTGTTTTTGTGAGGGGGATACTTCTCGCCCTGGGGTCTTCTAAAAGCAAGATCGAATATTCTTTAAAAAAAGACATTTTTAATTACCTCCCACAAGGTGGACCGATGACCTGGTGAGGTGGTGAGTCAAAGGATCGGTCAATGTGGTTACACTTGGATTTTTTTTTTCGATGGGGAAAATCATCTTATGACAAAACCGGCTCTTGTGGGGAGATAGTGTCAGACTGTTACTGACTAAAAACCCCACCCCGTTCCTTCTAGCTTTCATACCGGGACTCGAGTTCCTTTCGGATAACCCTGGCCCCAGGAGGCTTCGACCCAGCTGGGCTCCTCCTGTTGCCGACAACTCCTTGAGGCGCGCGGGAACAGTGCGTGCCGTCGACGTCTTGGCTCGGTCCGGACAGTTGCACTTTGGGGTGGTCTATACCCAACAGAAGACGTCTTTCGGCAGAAATGATGATGATGATAAGGGTGGGTAGATTATATATTTTGCTAATCTGGCGATGTCGGATTCCCGCGACCCTCACCAGGTTAACGGTCCGCCCTTCCAACGCTCAACATATCATAAATAGTATAATCAGCCTTTTAGTGTTCCCCCTACTGGAAATAAAGCCTCTTTAGGAGAAAGACAGGGCCATAATCGACCACGCGGGCCCAGTGTAGGTTGGTGAATGTTTTCGGATTTCGAATTTTTGGTTCTAGGACATGCAACACGCTCAAGCACAGAACAGATGAAAGAAGTTAGAACGGCCTTTTGGGCGAAGCAGGCGTGCCACAAAGAGCAATGCTCATCGTTCAACTACCAATAGCAAACTTGCGATCTAAGTGTGCGTGGTCTGTTAGTTGCGTAATGCGCGTTCGTATTGGTTTATTCCCTGTAGTGGAGTTAAAGGGTGGGAGACAAGCGGCGACACTCGTTGTAGTACAAATCGGAAAGTATTTCCTTTCTAACCTCTTCCATCCTTTCTGTACGGTCAAAATACTGTTATCAAATCCTTACTAATATTATAAAAGCGAAAAAAGTGAGTTTGTTTGTTACGTCTTCACGCCTACATGGCAAAACCGATTTTGATGAAATTTGGTACAGAGATAGTTGGGACTCTGGAGACGGACATAGGCTAATAAACGCGGGCGAAGCCGTGGATAAAAGCTAGTTCAGAAATAAATCTAAGTTTAAAACAACGGAAAAGTAAAGTAAACGAAGCGGTTTAACGGACATTATTACAAAGATTTCAATCATGCGCCAGTGTAAACTGTGGCGCGTGACTTCGCAGCGAACGGGAGACGTTTATTGGAAATCTTTATTATATCAGTATGTTATATATGAAAGTGTTCGTAATGGAACTAGATGGGCTAGCCACTGCGAATTAGTTGTTATTTTTTAAATAAAAATTAGATCCTTGTATGTCTAAACTAAGTATATGGTCACAAAATAGATAGATCCAGAAGACAATCTCATTTATGTACTTCACTTTTTATACCTACGCTCGGTGGACGCACACTAATGAGCGTTTGAGCCGGAACTGTTCGACGAGTGGGCCGAGACGCGCCCGAGACATCGTATCCGTGAGTGGTGTCTATGTGTGCGTTGCTCAAGCGCGCTTTGTTTGTAGATTGACTTCTGTACCTATATATTTTGTGGTAAAGCTTTCGAATAATATTAATATTTACCGTAATTAGAGACACACTGGAAAGACAATGAGAGAGTGAACGTTTGCTTGGGGTTTATTAATTTATTTTATCTCCATGCAACAAAATATACAGGGTTATTTGTAAAACACTAGCAACCTCTTAGGTGCTAGTTAACAATATAATAAACATCAACTTTTATTCTATGACTTTTTACAAAACATAACACATTTACCAAAAACAAACCTTAAAGATTTCGTTTGTTCTATCTAAAACATTTCAACTCTGTATTTTGCTGTATCTACTTACGGCTCCTGTGCACTGTTCTCACTTAGGCAATCTCTTCCAGTTAAACAGTTTAATGAATTAAACCAATATTAACTTTTTCTTTCTGAATCCTAACTTAATATTCGATTGACTAACAAATATGGCCAATTCACCCATATAAACAAACACACCATCATTTCAGCCGTAATACGTCCACTGTTGAACATAGGCCTCCCCTAAGCGTCGCCACAACGAACGTACCTGTGGTTTCCCGCAACCTTCACCAGGTCTTCAACAAACACATAATCAAACAAAACGTCAAAAAGTCGCAAAACTGACAACAGAGCTCCCAAAAACCATTCGTTTGGCCCAACCACGAACGGTACCCAACGCCTAAAGCTTCAGCCAAGTAAACGAACAAACTTTCCTATTTATTTTCATCCTTTTCCATCCGTTTTCCCCCCCAAAAAGTGGTAAAAACCACATTCATAAAGGATAGGAGGGGGGGGGTTGTAAAAAATTCAACAAAAGCTGTACACCCTGTTTACCTGGGGAGGATCGGGCAACGTCATAATTTAAAAAAATAACAGGTTTACGTGATATTATGCCGTATTTTTTGTTTTAGAAAGCTCTGAGCACTGTGGGAAACTGTGTTTAAGTTAATGGATATGGAAAAGGTAAGGTACACTCCAAAAGGTCATAAAACTAATGTTTTGATGATGGAGAAACAGCTTTATCAGTAGGCTACCAAGACGATGTTTTTAATAGTACATTATGATATATTAGTGATTACCGTCGAGGTGGTATTTAGACCCGAGCCATAGCGAGGGTCTTATGAGAGCCGAGAACGGTAATCATTAATTACTCACGTGTATCATACGACGTTTTTCAATAGACTTGTGAAGAAAATAACTGTAAAAATGGTAAACTTTTGTCATATGCGCGCCTATTTTTTTTTTTCTGTTCCTCGTTTGTGACGACGCGCGCCTATCCTGATACGATAAATGTAATAAAATTATGGCGGGGGAGACGTTGAACAAAAAAGTTTTAATCACATTACAGTACTAGTGCGTAATGGTAATCAGTTTGGTACTTAACAAGTGTCATTATTTACCTAAGTGCAGTGCAATAAGAGTCACTTTATGAGCAAGTGTATTGAAAACAACAGCAACTGCGTAGCAGCACGTCATGTTAAGTCCCCTAAACCTGAAATTCTAATAGACACTGGACTGGACAGGTCTGGCAAAACATACCCCTATAGATCTTTTCTTTTTCATATATGATGATTCTTCTTCAAACGAATTATATCGATATCTTATCCATAAAATTATACGTTTTAGGAACACATATATTGTACCTGTACCGGTTCATAATTTTGCGAATAAGATATCGAAGATATAAGACACATCTATGTAATAAGTGGAATTCCCTCCCTGCCAAAGTTTGTTCTACAACCTAGGGCTCTTTAAGTCAAGAGTAAATAGGTTATTTCTAGGCAAGCGTGGTCTGTCGTCTACCACATCATCGCTTACTATTAGTTGAAATAGTGATCAAACGCGACCCCAACAAAAAAAAAAGTGAATCTTCATACATAGTTAGAAACTGAAAAAATATTAAGTACTGTTTCATAATTCACGTATGGAGACGCACTTAACCTATTCCTTAATGCCCTACAGACACCCTTACATACATACACTCATACAAACACCCACAGACTACACATACACCCACACTCACATACACCAAACAGTCTTATATACACACACGCGCACATACTACACTCTACTCTTACCTTTGCTTTGTTTTGGTTTTTTGCTTATTTTATCTAAGTTTTTTTTCCCCTTAACCCTTCAGATACCGTCAATTAGAGACACAATAGTAAGTCAATTAGAGACACAATATGAATCCCCAAGCGACCACCGGTGGCCGCGCATCTATTGTCTTACTATTGTGTCTCTAATTGACGGTATCTGAAGGGTTAATATAGTATCTCCGCATAAAAATGTAATTAGCTTACTACTAATTAACTACTAATTAGCTTTCTCTGCAAGATTATGGAGCGTGTGCTGAACTCGCGTCTCATGGCATACCTAGAAGGTAACGACCTCCTCAGCGACCGACAGTACGGGTTTCGCCGCAATCGGTCTACTGGGGACCTACTAGTGCATGCCACTCACTTATGGGGCGAGGCCCTCGAGAAGAATGGGGAAGCGATCGCGGTCTCCTTGGACGTCTCAAAGGCCTTCGACAGGGTATGGCATGCTAGTCTCTTGAGTAAGCTTCCAGCATACGGTATTTCCCCTGGTCTGATCAACTGGGTAAAGGATTTCCTGAGAGAACGGTCTCTTCGTGTTGTTGTCGACGGATGCTCATCAGAGCCCATGACAACTAATGCCGGAGTTCCTCAGGGGTCAGTTCTCTCTGCAACTCTTTTCCTGTTGCATATTAATGACCTGCTGATGCCCGGTATCTATGGGTATGCAGATGACAGCACAGTTGTAGAGAGATACCTGCCAGGTGCTCGGGCTAGTAAGGAGCAAATCCGGTCCGAACGAGAGTCTATGGTAGAGCGTATAAATATCTCACTTCAGGCAGTCTCCAAGTGGGGCGAAACCAATTTGGTGGGATTCAACGCCGCCAAAACACAGGTGTGTCTGTTCACCGCCAAAAGGAGCCCATTCACCTTGGCTCCTATTTTTCAAAATGTATCATTGGATTGTACCGACCGTCTTCAGCTCTTGGGTGTTGAAATTTCCTCCGACCTCAACTTTGGGCGGTTCATCGAGTCCAAAGCCAAAGTTGCTGCTAGGAAGCTAGGCGTTCTTGCAAAGGTTCGGCGGTACTTCACACCGGGACAGCTTTTAATGTTATACAAAGCACAGGTCCGATCGTGTGTGGAGTACTGCAGCCACATATGGGCTGGAGCTGCAAAGTGCCACCTGGCAGCTTTGGACTCGGTGGAAAGGCGTGCGAAGAGGCTGATTGGTGATCCAGATATAGTTAAGTCCAATCTTCAAAGCCTTGAGCACAGGCGTAGGATAGCCAGCCTTTCGGTGTTTTACAGGTTGCATTTTGGAGAGTGTGCGCAGGAATTGCATGACTTGATTCCGCCATCTCATTTCTACCATCGGACAAACCGACGTACGGTGAGTATCCACCCTTACGTTGTTGAAACCTCTACGATCCGGACTAAGCGTTTCGCTTCGTCGTTTATACCGCGTACTTCGAGGGACTGGAACAATTTGCCAGCTGCGGTCTTCCCGTCCGATTACAATTTAAGCGTCTTCAAGGCTAGAGTGAATAGGCTCTTAATAAACTAGTGCGCTTCACCACCAACGATTGCATCACTGCTTACCATCAGGTGGGATCGCAGTCAAGTACTAGTTTATATAATATAAAAAAAAAAAAAAAAAAAAAAAACTAAGATACGGGAGAGGGCACTGGTTCCTGTAACACAGGTATTTCACCTAGCATGGGAGCCAGGGACTTCATTTTATTGTACTTACCTATTTTTTATGCCAATAAAGATTATTATTATTATAGTTAGCACTTTAACCACACATAACACCAATAAACCAAAACTTCACCCCATAAAAACCATCCATTACAAGAATTTCATGCAAGTAACAACTCTTCAGATGCATTTAGGCCCTATTATTATTATTTTTGAAGAAAAGGGGCTATGCATCTCCCATAGTGTAGGAGATGTAGTCACCGCGACCTAAAAGATCTATTGTGACTCGCCACCTTGTTAGAGTAACTCTTTTAGCCGGGAGGCTTCCAGGAAGTCTAGAATACTCCTAGCTTTGAGAGTTTTAATCTCCTCCGGGCGAATAATGTGTCGACCCAGATGGATACTCCGTTTGTGGATAAGGGGCCCACATTCACACAACAGGTGCTTAGGCGTCTCCCTCTCCTGATTACAGTACCTGCAAACATCAGTGTCACTCAGTTTCATGTGAAAAAGGTGCCTGTTTAATTTGCAGTGGCCGGTTAAGGCGCGGGCTATCGCACAGATGTTCGTCCTGCTAAGCTCAAGAAGCTCGGCAGTTCGTTTTTGTGAGTAGCCTTCTATAAGAGATTTGGCGTGTAGCAGTCCTGGTTGTAACAACCAGTGCTTTTTTGAATCGCCAAATAGGTTGCCCTTAAGGGTCTGCATGGCCTGGTTCTTTGAGATACCACAGAAAGGTTCTGGTCCTATCTGATGACCCTGAGCCCCAGTCCTTGCAAGTTCGTCGGCTTTTTCATTGCCAGTAATTCCAGAATGACCCGGTACCCATCTCAGAATAACTTTATTCCTTTGCCCCAGGTCATTTAGTTTGTTAACGCAGTCTTTTACCAGTTTCGAATTTATTGTATTCGAGTTCAAGGCGTTAAGAGCTGCCTGGCTATCTGAGTAAATCAGAATTAATTGATTTATGTAGTTTCGTTGACGGTTGGCTTCCGCACATTCTATAATGGCGTATACCTCCGCTTGGAATATGGTGGCATATTTACCCAGATTCAAGCTTTTGCTGAATTTCGGGCTAATGCCAAATATTCCACATCCTACATTCTCACCCATTTTGGATCCGTCTGTAAACCAGATCAGGCTTCCAGCCTTGCAAGTAATGAGGTTGCTTGCCCAATCCTCTCTGCTCGGCAGTTCCACTGTGTAATTTCTTGTGAAGCTACACTGTGGAAGCATGACGTCTGTTGTCATAGCTAGCTGATCGTGTTCAAGCACTGATTCGTGTAGCGATCTCAGTGCTTGAGAGCGCCAGTTTACTTTGCCAGTGCTGTTTATTCTATACATGCCCGCTTTCGCCTCCTTCGCAATTAATAGATGAAGTGGCGGAAGGTTAAGCAGGGCATTTAGAGCAGCTCCTGGGGTTGTAGACATGGCGCCTGTTGATATAATGCATGCAAGTCTCTGCAAACCATTAAGTTTGTTAATGACTGTCACTTGGGATGTTTTCCTCCACCATACTACGCAGGCATACGTTATTATCGGCCTGACTATGGCGGTGTACAACCACAGGGCGATTTTAGGGTTTAGGCCCCATTTCGTCCCTGCTAAGCGACAGCATATTCCTAAAGCTATTTTAGCCTTTTGAATCACATTATTAATGTGAGTGTTCCAGGTCAGTCTCTGGTCGATAGTTACGCCCAGGTACTTGACCTCATTGGAGAATGGTATGCGAGTCCCCTTTACAGTGGGCGTTACAAGTTTGTCCAACTTTCGCTTCCTAGTAAAGGGGACTATTGTTGTTTTACTCGGGTTAACCGATAAATTGTTCTCTGTGCACCATGTGTTTATAACGTTCAGAGATCTTTGCAGTATAGATGATACCGTGCTGTGACAGGGGCCGATAACACAAGCCACCACATCGTCAGCATAACTGTGTACATCTAAGTCTCTTTTAAAGGCTTCAACCAGCAATTGGTCAACAACGAGTAGCCATAGAAGTGGCGATAGAACGCCTCCTTGTGGGCACCCTTTAGTTGTTTTGAAGCTTTTTGTAGTTCCGTGTAAGGTAACACTGATAGTTCTGTTGAGGAGCATGAATTCGATCCAACGAGTAGTTGTCTCGTCAATCCCTTTCGCCTTCATTCCCTTGGAAAGGGCGTCTATGGTGACGTTGTCGAAAGCTCCTTCAATATCAAGGAAAGCACATAGGGCTATCTGTTTATCTTCCAAAGCCCTTTCGATCCTGTCTGTTAGTTCTAACAGAGCAGTTTCTGTGGATTTTCCTTTTTGGTAAGCATGTTGCTTCGGATGCAGAGGGTTAGCCCTTAATGGTCCATCCCTGATGCATTCGTCTATAACCTTTTCCATACTCTTGAGTAGGAAGGAGGTAAGGCTTATTGGTCTGAAGGACTTTGGTTGAGAGTAGTCTTTCTTACCAGCCTTTGGGATAAAACAGACTTTAACTGTAGTCCATTTCTCAGGTATATATCCCCAGGCAAAGCTTGCTCTGAAGATTTTGATTAAGATAGGGATGAGTATAGTCTTCCCTTGCTGCAGGAGAGCTGGGAAGATATCGTCATCACCTGCAGACTTAATCGGCTTGAATGAGTCTATAGCCCATTCTACCTTGTTTGGTCTAAAGTACCTCGCCGCTCTTCTCCAGTCTTCATTTGTAGGCCTGGAGAGGCGGATATGAGGTGAATATGGTACGATGATGTCTTGTGCCATCACCGAGCCAGGGAAGTGTGTTGACGCCAAAAGTTTCAGGGTTTCCTCCGCTGATGCAGTGAAGGCACCGTCTGGTTTCTTTAAGAGTCCCAGTTGATTCGTAGGCGATTTGGATAAGACTTTGTGGATTCTGGCTCCTTGAGGGACTTTAGTAATCTCCTCGCAGAACTTCCTCCATGAAAGTCTTTTCGCCTTTCGGATTTCTTTATTATAGGTAGTTAAAGCTTTCCGATACCGATCCCAGTCGTCAGTCGATTTAGCCTTATTGAACAACCTACGTGATTCCTCCCTTAAAACATCGAGCCTTTTGTTCCACCATGTCACTTTTCTGTCCCTCACAGTTCTTAGAGGACAGCTCTCTTGGTAAGAGGCTGTAATGGCTTCAGTAACTTGAGTGACAGCATAGTCCAATGTTTCAGGGGAGCGTATGGTTTTAGGGACGTCTAGGAGTCTCTCCTGGAGCTTTCGTCTGTACAAGTCCCAGTCCGTGGTTTTCGCATCCCTAAAAGTGATAATTCCGCAAATGTTGGATGTATTCAAAGCGAATTCAATAAGTCGATGATCAGACATAGATGGTTCATCACTGACATGCCAATTGGTTATCAGCCTGGCAGTGTGAATAGTAGCGAGAGTTACATCAAGAACTTCCTTCCTCGATTTAGTTACAAAGGTCGGTTTACATCCCTCATTAACTATTTGGAGGCGGTTAGTTAGTACAAAATCATGAAGCAACTCACCTCTATCGTTGATGTCAGTGCTGCCCCAGTTGGTATGGTGGGCGTTGGCGTCACACCCAATGAGAAGCTCGGCATTGTTGGCATAGGCGTACTCTACTACCTTTGCAAGCTCCTCGGATGGGTCGGTTTTCGTCCCGTCCAGGTATGCCGAGCACACGATGAGGCGTCCATTTCCGCTCTTGACATTGACATAAGCTGCAATCAGGTCATCGCTGCACAGGCCTGGTATGCATAAGAAATCAATATTATTATTGAAAAGTATACACGCTCTTGGTTTGACTCCACCGATATGATGAGCGACCTTACCTGCAGAGCCCAGTCCAGACACCGTGTTAGTATTAGCCAGCCACGGTTCCTGGATAAGAGCGATGTGAAGGTTCTTTTGTGTGAAGAGTTTTTCCAGAACAGCCGTGGCTGCTCTGGCGTGATGCAGGTTTATCTGCACCACTTGTGTGTTCATGTGTGTCTGTGTTATGGTGTGTTTGTGTTGTGTTAGTGTTATGTGTTTGTGTGGGTGGGATAAGCGGCGTTATTCGACCTGCTTGGCTTCGAGGCTTTAGGGCAGCCCTGAGGTTTGGCCGGTCGGCTCGCCGCTACCGATCGATTGGGACGGTTAGCCCCTTTCGTCGGTGGTGCCCCGAGGGGGCGGTTCCTGACGCCCTGGCCTCCGGGTTTCGGCTTAGCGTTTTGCCGCTTTGCCGTTTTACCAGAGACCCGGTCGCTCGGCCCCGCCTTAGGAGCGTGTTGAGCAGATGGCGAAAACCTTGCGCCAGATTGGCTAGTCCCTGCCACCTGCTCAGCCTTCGCTGGCGTATTATCGCCGCGAATGCGTATTAGGACTTTACGAAAGCCTAATTGCGGCCTGCAGTCTAGTTTGCGCAAGGCTTCTATGGAGGCATCATCGATAGAAAGGGCGGTCGTGATTCCGTCCCCTTCTTTCTTGACGCTCAGCACCTTCCACAATCCAGTCTGCAGGTCGTTTTGTTTTTCCAAGAGATTAAGGGCATCTCTTGGAGTTTTGATGACATCTTCTGTCTTAAAGTGGAGGATCCCAACCTTGGCTTTTGGCAGGTCCTTCTCGTTAATGAGCGAGAGTTCCGCCTCTGGCCACGGCTTTAGTGTCCCCACTTTTTCTTCAAGCCATTTCAGGCTGTAGTCGTTTTTGATTACGACTTGCAGCCATCCTGGCTTGAAAGTGCAACCCTCGATTCGAATTTTGAATTCGGGGGCTTTGGGCATAGGGGCGTTAAGAATCGCCCTCAATATGTCCTTAGAAAGGAGCCCCAATTGCACGTTCGACATGGGCTCTCTATTACGGATTCCCACTCGGACGTTGGTTAGGGCGTCCTTAATTCATGAATCCCCAAGCGACCACCGGTGGCCGCGTATCTATTGTCTTACTATTGTGTCTCTAATTGACGGTATCTGAAGGGTTAAAAGACACAACGCTTGTCCCAGGCGGTGGTCCGACCTGAGCTGCGGACGTCTCGTCAGGGATCATTGGAATTGGCCCTGACTTTTCGTCCACACGCGTTGTCTTTTTGGCATGATCTTTCGGCGACTCGTCCTCGGATCGAAATCGTTTTACCGGCCTCTTCCCCGATGACGTATCGGCCACCAGATCAGTCAAAGGAGCACGCGCACTCGCCCACTGCTCCGTGACCAGCTTGTAGGCCTCAATGGAGTCCATACCGCCAGCCTTGAGGCGCCGCAGGCGCTTACGCGCGGCTCCTGGCAACCGTCGTTTCCTGGAGCTAAAGTCAGTTCCCAACGGCACTTCCGAGTCCATCTCAGTAGGCCTCGTGCCATCGTTTGCCGACTCCAGCTCAGGAGGGTTGAGTTCGGTGTCTAAGGTGACTTGGGAGTCTCCCTCAGAACCGAGTAAGAGAGTAGTCAGATCAGGTATTGACCCAATAAGACTACTCGAGGGTTCCGGACGTTCATCATCGTCCTGAGATGTTTTTGTATAAAACTGTGAATCCATACAGTTCCCACGAGTAGCTAGGGAAATAAATAGTCCACCCCGGCAGAGCCCCGCTTGCCCGGGTAAGGCGAAATTTTTACTACCCCAGGATTGCCATCTCGCTGGGGAGACACCGATAAGAACCAAGCTCGCCCTTGGCCACGCATCCCTCGGCTCGGTACGAATGACACCTTGGATTGGGATTCGCCAGGCGGTTTCGGTTACGTCTAATTCTGATGGAATTAGACCAAAAACGGGGTGGCAACCTCGAGAAGGTGGATCCGCCTGACTTGCCTTGAGGATCTTCACGACTGTAGCGCTCTCCCTCAAGACCCCGCCACCTTATCGCCTCTGAGGGAGGTGATAAGGTAGGCCTGCATCTATACTACCAAGCAAAGCAAAAGCAAAGCATGTCGTTGTGCAACCGCAAAAGCATACATACAGACCCTCCCCATTTAGGCCCTAACCTACTCGGGCAACCGAAGTTGCCTAGCTCATGGCAACAATCATTTAGCAGAATCATCGTAACCTTTCGACTGCTTTCAAATTTATCAATAAAACATATTAAAATTGTGATATAAATGAAATGCAGAGGTCTTTTTAATTGTGCTAATTCGACAGTCGAAAGTCGAAACTCATTTCCGTTACTTTATATTAATAAATATATTATATTGTCTCTTTTTTTACTTGTTTCTACTTTTTGTTGACTGGTAGCGAATGCCGAGGGCATTAACTACGCTTTTATACTTTGGTGTTGCAAGAAAATTAAATAAATAAACTGCGGTTCTTCTCTCTTTGTAACAATAGGTCCCTCACTCCAGCCGCTTCGACGGGACCAGTGATAACCTTGTAACACTATATGCTGATATGGTCATACTGTATAGAGTGACACAGAGCAAAATACGCGCCACTACTACTAGCAACTGTTGCCAGCTACAGAGAAATGGCACGTCTAACTGCACCTCTACACGTGTTGCCAACATAACCACGGAACCGCGGACCCCTAACGGTGGAACAATAACCTCCTACATAGGTATGACGTAGTTCTAAGCGAGGGTAGTATAATATTTTTATGACCCGCACGTGGGCGAAGCGTGAAGGGACTTTTTATTTACTGGCTAAGTCGTTACGGACGATTCTTTTTCAACTTCCGGATTTTTAAAGGTCAATGAGCAGTGCGATATATTTTTGTGTTGTGAAGTTGAAATAAATCAATCAGTGAATCGGAGATTTTCTGTTGTCAATGCCTTATCCTTCTTTACATGGATGGATAGGTTACATTGTTACATACTTCTTTTTTTAAATACATACTTTCTTAGATACTTATTATAAAACACGCGCTGTGGAGACAGAAACACCCAACCCCTACATTCTTCATCACCCGGCCAGCGTAGGCGTGGGCTTGCGGACGGCGAGCAATGGGTAGCTCGCTGTCCGACCGTCCGGTAACTGTCCGGACCGAGCCCAAGTCGTCGACGGCGCGCACTGTTCCCGCGCGTCTCAAGGAGTTGTCAGCAACAGTAGGGGCCCAGCTGGATCGAAGCCTACTGGGGCCAGGGTTGGTTTCGAAAGGTAGCTCAGCCCCGGAATGAAGGCCCGGTAGGAAGGGGCGGGTTTTTAGTCCGTAAGAGTCTGACACTATCTCCCGCTCCGCCCAAGAGCGGCGGTTGTCATTAGATGATTGTCCCACCATAAAAAAACCCGATCAAAACATCATCCCCCTAGACACGAACTACAATGGCCAATTTAGAAATCTCTGACTCGACTGCGAACCCAGGTTAGCCGCTGTAAAACAATCTGGTCAAATGGGTGTTGCTCGACCCATCCCTAACGCAGTGCCAGTGAGAAGCCGCTGCACATGACATGCGCCACCTGCTATGCTACCCATCCTGCATAACCATCTGCAGTTTTCAGGATCTATACGAGGCCAACAATAGGCTCATGTACAAGTTGCCAAGTATTGGTCAGAAAAATACTGGTTTGAAAACATCGACACGAAAAGAAAAAGAACATTATATAACAACATTAGGCGATTTTGTTTTATCTTCTTCTTCTTCTTCTTCGCCTAACACATCTGTTTGCGATAGATAGACTTTGACAAGATTTACATATTTTTTTTTTTGATTTGGCTACAAAAATTAGAATACCAGTAAATTGTTTTTTAGTAATGACAGCCTTTGGGTAGTCCCTAGAGATGGCATCAGTTTTAAAAACATCGCCTGCGTGAAAGTAAAAAAAAATCCTATGAAAACATTTTCCATGGATAAAAAATCCTATGCGCTATTCCAAGACATGATTTAGTCATATGCCAAATCCGTTCAGCTGTTCGATCGTAAAGAAGTAACTAACATTCACATACACACAAACCACCTTTATCACATTAGTGTGATTGTCGAACATTTAAAAGTTAACAAGAAAATCCTACTAATATTATAAATGCGAAAGTTTGTATGTATGGATGGATGTATGAATGGATGAATAGATGGATGTATGGATGGATGTATGAATGGATGTATGGATGGATGTATGGGTGGATGTATGGATGGATGTATGGATGGATGTATGGATGGATGTATGGATGGATGTATGGGTGGATGTATGGATGGATGTATGTATGAATGTTTGTTACTCTTTCACGCAAAAACTACGGAACGGATCTCGATGAAACTTGGTACACGAGTAGACCATATCCCAGAATAACACATAGGATACTTTTTATCCTGGGATTATGTACGCGAGTGAAGCCGCGGGCAAAAGCTAGTATTCAATAATAAAAAAACGACATCACAACGACGCTATCTCAACGATTTTTATTTAAGAGTCCAGATAAAGGCACACAGCTTCCTCTTAAAACGCGGATGGAGAGAGATTTGATACTCTTAACTCTTAACGCTTGCGATCAGACATCAATCGGGCCCAGGGTTACCATATCTTATGATTTAGGGATTTTTGGACTTTTTTTTTTAATTGATATACACTAGTGCTTGACTGCAATCCCGCCTGATGGTAAGCTGTGATGCAATCTCTGATGGTGAGGCGCACTAGTTTATGAGCTACTATCACTTTTGTCTTGAAGACACTCAAATTATAACCGGATGGGAAGACCGCAGCACGCAGATTGTTCCAGTCTTTCGACGTAAGCGTTTTAAACGATTAGGCGAAACGCTTAGTCCGGACCGTAGAGGTTTCAACAACGTATGGCTGGACTCTCCCCATGATTTTTTAGAATTTTCAATTAAATATAGCTTAGGTACACTTAAAAGTTAAAGAATAAAAAAGGTAACTAAACCACAGAAATAAACCAAAATTAATCTTCCTTTGGCAAAGGGAACCCCCCTTTGCTGGCAAGCACTTTGAATGCAATGTGCAACGCATCAGTTAGATCCGCAGTGGAAAAAAATCTCAAACTCTAAAAATCTCAGAAATACGATGGATGTGGGACGCGCAGGATCGTTTATTGTGGTGACACTTGGGGGAGGCCTATGTCCAACAGTGGACGTCTATCGGCTGAAATGATGATAAAAATGAAAAATCTCAGGATTTTGCAATGGAAACCGGGCCATTTCCCAGAATTGATTTTTTCATCTGGTAACCCTAATCGGCCCGATATTTGCTAAGTAGATTCGTATCTACCCTCCTTTTAATAACGCGCCGAACATCGTTTATTATCTGTCTATCGGAGATATGTGTGCTTAATACACTTTTAACTGTGATGGGAACGGAAAGACTGAAGAAGATTGGATTTCTCTTTTGATTTTTTGGCAATAAAAATCTTGGGACTTCTTTCTGGGAAAATTCAATACGTCTCAGATGCAAATTGAAAGCAGATATATCATAGATGTCGATGTTTAATAAAATGTATATTTATATAAA
Source organism: Mythimna lalbum (assembly GCA_949319445.1). Taxonomy (NCBI): domain Eukaryota; kingdom Metazoa; phylum Arthropoda; class Insecta; order Lepidoptera; family Noctuidae; genus Mythimna; species Mythimna lalbum. The sequence goes on along the minus strand of OX439370.1, from coordinate 3,234,382 downwards.
ATACTAGCTTTTGGCCGCGGCTTCTCCCGCGTACATAAAATATAGCCTATGCAACTCAGGAATAAAGCAGCTTTCTATCGGTGAAAAAAATTTAGCAATCGGACTAGTACTTCCAGAGATTACCTCCTACAAACAAAAAAAACAAACTTTACCTCTCTATTATATATTATATAATATAGATGTAGAAGTGTAGATTTGTACGCCGATGACGGCTAGACGAATCCCCAATTTCTGATTTAAAAATTTCAAACTCTAGCTTAAACACCTGTTAAAATTTGGCATATACTTAGTTATTTGATGTGGCGATGCTTGGGAGAGATCTATGTCCACCAACGAACGTCTTTCAACTGAAGTGAATGTGTCGAAAATGACGGATGTGAGGAAAATGATGAAAATGACAGCAGTACAAGAAAAAGAAAGGTCGATGTCCTACAATGAGCAAAGTCTGGCTGCGGATAATGATATCATTAAACGCTTTATTACACCTAAAACAGATCTATAATGCCAATAAAATGAACAGAAAACAGTAAAGTTTAAAGACTCCATTAGTTTTATGTAAGATATCTTTAAATAGAAAAGGAGAAACTGATTGACTGACATCAACGCACAGCCTACTGGGACTAGGCGTGAAATTTTGCACAAGGTTTCCTTTTATGTCGTAAGCAAACACTAAGAGGATTTTCCAAAATTTCCTCTCTAAGGGGATGGCACGGGGGTTCAAAGTTTGTATGGAGAAAGTTTGTATCTATATCAGTGACGAAGGTTCCATACAACTCGATTCCCACCGGCTTCCCTTCAGATGTTTAGAACACAACCACTCTCTACCGTAATTGAGAAATGGCACAATCAGAAATTATAAAACTACAAAGCTAACATTACATAACGGCTACACTAAGTACACTATGAACATTAAATCAACAAAATTTACTTTTCAACAACATGTAGCACTATAACATAAGCCGCAGGCGCAATCGGCTTTTTAGCGTTTAAATTTCTATACAAGAATACGTCATGACGTCACATGAAGGTCGATTAAACTGCGCGCTCTAAAGCGCTCCGGCAAGCCGGTTTTTTTTCGAGTTATTTGATAGAGTTTTATTGAATAGGCTTAAAAACTACTAGACTGTTTTTAAAAATTCTTTCACCACTCGAAAGCTACATTATCCACGAGTAACATAGGCTAAATTTTATTTTGGAAAAAAAATAGGGTTCCGTAAGATATTTGGGTTTTTCGGACACAAGGTGTAAAAAATCAACCAGAAACATTACTTATTTTGCGTACGCTGCCTGAACTATTAAAGATAGAACGGTAAAATGTTCTAATTAATTGTAGATCTTACAAATATCTACAAAAAAGTCCGCGTAACAGTATACCTATCTAAGTCGAGTGAGGCACAACAACCATTTTTTTATCTAATAATCTTGATTTTTTTTGGACTACATTTAAACGCATTTATTTACTCATGCTATTAACCCTTATCAAAATAAATTATTTCATCACTACGTACAGTTTATGTAGATAATATTTGGTCTTTGAATGATTAAAATTGGACGTTTGGTTTTGAAGTTATGGCGAAATTAAAATATTACGATTTATGCTGCAAGCGTCACCAAGGCGGGGCCCGGGAGTGCGCGTGCGGGAGGGGAGTTTAGATCTATGAGAAAGGTCGTGCGCGAAGTCTAATAATTTTCGTGCGATTTTTTTTAGATTTCGTTCTTAAAACTACACCAACGCAAAAGTTCTTCTCAGAGCTGGTTTTTTTAAACATTTTAATAAATATCAACATGCGTAATGCTCAAAAACAAGAACGATTATCTGATCTAGCCATTCTTTCTATAGAAAAACGTTCTTTACTAAAAATTAAGAATCTTCCCGGCTTTTATGACAATGTCTTAGCGCACTTTGTAAGAAAGAATAGACGAATAGCTTTAGAGTATAAGTAGTATTATTAGTACTTAGTCGATTAAGTTTTGTTTAATTTACATCATATCATCATTTCACCACAAACGGCTTTTATCAAAGCCACTTCTATTATGCTTGTAAGTAGCGTTGCCAGGCGTCCGGATAAAGCCGGACATAGTCAGGCTTTTAAGTGGCGTGTCCGGCCAAATTTGAGCATTTTTGGCTTTTGTTAGGCTTTTTAAAGACGATTATGTTTAGAATTGTCATTAGAGTTTTGCCTTACCTTGTATCGCTAGCACAAGCAGAGTGTATATGTAATAGTGTATCAATAATATCACTTAATCTTATGGTTTTTTCATTAGAATTTAAAAAGATTTCATGAATTTTATTAGACTTAAAAAAAATGTCGGCCTTTTTGACCAAACATCCGGCTAAATAGGATAGATTGTCCGGCTTTTCAGTTCCAGGACCTGGCAACCCTACTTGCAAGACACTGTTTCAATATCTCAGTGCTTACACGTATAGTAAAAGTGGACTGAAGATACATCTGCCTATACAAGACTGAAGCCAGGATGCCAATCACAGAATTTCGGTAAGGACTCAAGACTGCGTGCCCGCGCTCGGAGTAGGCAAGCATTTTTTTTTGCTCCGGCTTACCTCTCTCAATATTTCACGCTTCGCCACTGATCTATATTCACATGGGCGAAGCCTCTGATAAGGCTAGTTACAGATAAATTAAGCAAAATCTAATGACAGCGTCATCGAACGGCAATGCCGCGGCTAAATACTGAGCCAGACAAGAAATTTAGTTTAGAAAGTGGACTATTTTTGCCACAGAAATGCTTACAAGATGTGGAGAAAAGTTTTGATGCTGCAATATTCTAAAACAAAAATGGGATTGCAAAGATACACGATCAGAAACATCAACAGCATGAATACTGTATAAGGAAAATCCTATAAAGCTAGCTCCACAGACTCGTATTTACACAACCGTATCAACAATCAAATTCATAATTCACATCGATCTCCCAGGACTCCGAGGAACCGCCAAAAATCTCCGAGATATCTGCGTCTAACGTATCCGGGCACGAAACCGATTCCATAAAAATATTTACCCACAAAAAATAAAACGAAACGAGTCGAAAAACCGACCTTTGACTCGTGACCCCCGATATGTGAGGAGGACATCAATCTAAGGAATTTAGGACGCCACTTACAGACAGATCTGGTTCAATCTTTTGTCAGATCTGACTGGATTTTTCTCGCATTTCTGATATGGCTTAGCGTGTCAGGCATATCTATGGTATTCAACATACTAGCATACCAGTATCTGAAATCTGAACCTAGTTGCCTCGAGCGATTTTATTTTAGACTGGCTTTTGGTCTTGTGGTTAGTGACCCTGACTGCTACGCCGGAGGTTATGGTTTCGATTCTCACTCAAGACAAATGTTTGTGTGATGAGCACGATCATGTTCTGTATCAAGCTGTAATTTATCGATTATATGTGTGTATGAAGAAATAATTTTGAATGTTTATCAGTTGTCTAGTACACATAATACAAGCTCTGCTTAGTTAGGGCCTAGATAGCGTAGTGTGATAGTTGTGTATATCCGTACTTCCCCTAGGAGGACCGATAACCTGGTGAGGGTTGCAGGAAGGATGCCAAACGCACAGAACCGGTCTTATTTTGACATTTCGGGGAGGTCTATGTCCAACAGTGGACGTCTTTCGGCTGAAATGATGATAATGATATTATTTTCTGTTTTTGATTTCCTTTGCATCTCTATCCTGCCTCCCACGACGTAAATATTTAGATGCTTGTATGTCAGTATATTCGATGTCTTCTCCTCCTTTTATATCCTCCACATTTTCGTTTCATATTCCAAGTTTAATACCTGGCTTATATACCTCTACTACAAGTTTCGGTGTATGGATACGGTTTACGATGCCATTACTATTGTATTCTCAAGTTATGAGCTTGCAATCTGCCATTGCGATCTCAAGTTCCAGATATTTCAGGACGTGGAATTCATGTGGAACAGTTATTTTAATATCTAACGTTATGAAGCTTCTAATTGGATATTATATTGCGCTATATATTATGCATTCAGTTTGAGTATCACTGAATGTACGCTTAAATTAATTTCGAAGTGTTTTATTTCACATAATCTCACTTTAATTCAAAAGTGAATAGGTTACTTCTAGGCAAGCATACTCCATCAACGAGGTGAGATGATGGTACAGCAGGGGCCTAGCTGGGTCGAAGCCTACTGGAGCCAGGATTAGCTTCGAGAGAAAGCTCAGCCCCAATATGAAGACACGAAGGAATGGGGTGGGTTTTTAGTCAGTAAAAGTCTGACACTATCACCCGCTCCACCCAAGAGCGGGGTTTGTAATTGGATGATTTTTCCACCATAAAATAGGTGAGATAATGGTCAAAAGCATAATCTCATTGTATTTCATGATAGCATGAAATAACCTATTTCTTAATTTACATCACACAGCAAAAGAACTGAATTCCCTGCCGGACTCTGTAGTTCTTGATAGCTATAATCTAGGGAAGTTTGAGTTAAGAGTTAAAAGGTTGCTTCTGGGCAGATCCATCGACAACCACATCATTGCTTACTATGAGGTAAAATAGCGGTCAAACGCCAGCCTATCTTCAAATAACATTACCTCTAAATATTACCTATTTCTAAGTTTAAATGGCACAGCTATGGAGTACCTACAATTTGCTGCCGGAGTCTCTCTTTCCTGATAGCTACGACCTTGGGGCCATGTAAGTCAAGAGTGAATAGGTTACCTCTAAGCAAGCGTGCTCCATCGCGACCATCATTAGTGAGGCAACCTATCAAAAGCAAACCTATCATCATCATCATTTCAGCCGACAGACGTCCACTGCTGGACATAGGCCTGCCCCAAGTGTCGCCACAACGATCGATCCTCCGCGTCCTGCATCGGATTCCCGCAATCTTCACCAGGTCAACGGTCCACTTTGTAGGGGGCCTATCGGCAACAAAAAAATAAAACCACATAATGTCTACATTCGCGATGATTTTTTTGCGTGTAAAAACCCGCAAAATGTCGATAACATGTCAGTTCCCATTCAAAAATCTCTCCACAATCTTTAAAACCCAAATCAAATCCGTCTGCCATCGCTGAGCCCATCACGGTCGCAATGTTTGGCAACCGACGATTTAAATCCTCCCTCCATTTAATAAACTGCGGAGCGAGTCCGTCCATGTACACTCGGCTGCATGAAAATCTTACACGTACGCCGCAAAAAAACGAAAGACATTTTCTCGTTATTTATTGTGACCTACATTTTTTTTTACGAAGATTTTTTATTTTATTGTTAGTTCGCGTTGTAGGTTCGCGCTTGACCGCTGTCTCAAATAAAGAAAGAAAGAAAGAAAGAAAAAGTGTTTATTTGCGCCCAACATGACGCATATCCCAAAAATAAATAAATATAACAAAATACCAATATCCTACTTAAAACTATCAGCTAGATAGGAGCAAATGAGGGAAAGCGAGGATGCGGTCGACGATGGGGCGCGCTTACATAGCAGTAACCTATTCATTCTTGACTTAAAGATTTAATCTTTAAATTATATCCACCGCTCTGGGTGGTCGTGTTGGCGTGATGGTGGCGTCGGCCCTAATTAGCATAGTCAATGTTGCTGACATCTCTTTGAGGCTCGCGAGGAACACAACGCGCCGTCAGTGTCGACCCCGGCTTGCACCTTACCGGACGGCCGGACGGGGAACTACCCATTGCTCGCCATCCGCAAGTCCGTGCCTGCGATGATAGAATCGTACTGCAAATCGCGACACCCGGAGCGTCTTCGACGAGGGTTTCTTCTACAAAGGCTACCGATTTCTCGACGATTGTGTTATAATAAATTTCATATATAAATAATTTAAAAATTTGACAACCGTCTTGCCAAGAGTAATTGTGTCACCCAGGAAAAGTGTAGCGGAGGTCAGGTAAGCAGAGGATCTTAAAATATAGATACTTGAATACCTACTGTATTCAATTGCATCAGGATATAATGAAAGCCAACCACAACAAATTTAGGAAAAGTCCAGGTAGATCGTCACATATTCATGCTCACGACTGTACCGACGACACACACGCCGTCTCACTCGCACAGTCCTCAAATGTGACTTGTTGCCATCGATCCTATCGGAAAGGACTCTTTTCAGGATGTAATGAGATTTAAGTTGATGTAAGGGTTGTTTATTTAAGAGTACAAGGTCTGATCTGGTAATGTGTTTGAGGGTTGGGATTTGAAGTCTCGACTGACAAGTGTACTTATCGAGATGGATGAGCTGCCTGCGAATATCTGTAGAATTTAATTTGCAATGCCCCAATTTCTGGTTTAAGTCTCTGAAGTTGAGTATTTCTCACACTTTAGGCTGAAAACCTATCAAAATGTAGCCTTCAACCAAAAAGTAGATAGGTACAGAAGACAATCTCATGTAAGTACTTCACATTTTATACCTACGCTCGGTGGACGCACACTAATGAGCGTTTGAGCCGGAACTGTTCGACGAGCGGGCCGAGGCACTCCGAGACATCGTGTCGGTGAGCGGTGTCTATGTGTGCGTTCCTCGAGCGCGCTTTGTATGTAGATTGACTTCTGTACCTATATATTTTGTGCTTCAAGTGATGTGTAAGGCGTTCTCAATTTAGAAACCCGCCCTAAAACTTATTTAATTCATTAAACCCCTAAAACTCATTTATGTCTTTCTATTGTGTCTCTAATTGACGGTATTTGAAAGGTTAAAGTAACGTCAAAAACTATTAACCAACGATCGAGGGAACTTTCTCGTACATTGGTTACGAAAGAAAGTGGAAACTATTAGTTGGCTTTTATATAAACTATGCAGATTTCTGTAAATAATATGAAGTAAGTAATGAAAAACTAAAATACTATGTTAAATGATCTAGCCCGAAATCAGGACGAGTAGCGATCCGAGCGCGCTTCAAAGAAATGTCAGCAAAAAAAAAGGGCCCAGCAGGACCGATGCCTGCTAGAACTGCAGGAACGTTTGAAAGAATGACTGTGACCCAGAAAGCTAATAAAGGATAGATGGGTTTTGGTCAGTAAAAGTCTGACAAGGCCTCATACTTCAATCTAGAACGGGAGAAGCCATTTGGTGATTTTATTTTTAAAATAAGTACCAATAAATTGAAACCGTTTAAGCACACAACTAGGTTACAAATATAGGTCAGGATCATATAAATAGCAAGGCCAAGTACTCTCTTAGCACATCTTTTTTAATTAATACTAGCTTTTGCCCGCACGGCTTCGCCCCCGCTCTTTCCTACTCTACCCTACTATACTCTACTCTACCCTACTCTACCCTACTCTACCCTACACTACTCTACACTACTCTACACTACTCTACACTACTCTACACTACTCTACCCTACTCTGCCCTACTATACCCTACTCTACCCTACCAAACTTCACATAAACCATCTACTAAATAGTCCGAACAAAGCCTAAAAAATTGGTTTGGATAGGTGAGCCCGTTCTTGAGTTATAAAATAAGAACGAAAAGTGGCATTGATTTTTATATTTAAAGACTAGCTTTTGCCCGCACGGCTTCGCTCCCGCTCTTCCCTACTCTACCCTACTATTCCCTAATCTACCCTAATCTACCCTAATCTACCCTACTCTACCCTACTCTACCCTACTCTACCCTACTCTACCCTACTCTACCCTACTCTACCCTACTCTACCCTACTCTACCCTACTCTACCCTACTCTACCCTACTCTACCCTACTCTACCCTACTCTACCCTACTCTACCCTACTCTACCCTACTCTACCCTACTCTACCCTACTCTACCCTACTCTACCCTACTCTACCCTACTCTACCCTACTCTACCCTACTCTACCCTACTCTACCCTACTCTACCCTACTCTACCCTACTCTACCCTACTCTACCCTACTCTACCCTACTCTACCCTACTCTACCCTACTCTACCCTACTCTACCCTACTCTACCCTACTCTACCCTACTCTACCCTACTCTACCCTACTCTACCCTACTCTACCCTACTCTACCCTACTCTACCCTACTCTACCCTACTCTACCCTACTATACCCTACCAAACTTCACATAAACCATCTACTAAATAGTCCCAACAAAGCCTAAAAATTTGGTTTGGATAGGTGAGCCCGTTCTTGAGTTATAAAATAACAACGAAAAGTGGCATTGATTTTTATATATACTAATCTGTCAAGAAAGTACCGGGAAAAGATCAATAATACACAAAATGTCTGTTATTCATCCAAATTTATTTTATCACCTTCAAAGTATGCTCCTTTAGAAACGATACACTTGCGCCAACGAATAATCCATTCATCAAAACATTTTTTAAACGCTGCTTCCTGAATTGAGTTCAGTTCTCGCCGCGAATTCTCCTTTATGTCTTCTATCGATTGAAAACGGGTGCCACGAAGTGGTAATTTGAGTTTAGGAAAAAGAAAAAAGTCAGCAGGAGCCATATCTGGTGAATATGGTGGTTGCTGGATGGTATTTGTTGAGTGTTTGGTCAAAAATTCGTTCACAATGATAGCCATGTGCGAAGGCGCATTGTCGTGGTGCAAAATCCAAGAATTTTCTTTGCGAGGCAAATCTTCCATCACATCTCGACCGCTTTTGAACGCTTTGAACCACTCATAAGCACGAGTTTTTGATAAAGTCGATTCACCGTAAGTCTTCTGTAACATTTTCAGTGACTCCGAACACGAAATTCCATTGGCGATGCAAAATTTAAGACAAACTCTTTGTTCGATATTCTTGTCTATTATGAAATTCGCAATACACACTATATATGATATTACTAAAACCAGCGCTGTATTTAATATAAATAACAGATGCAACTCATAACTCCGCGCCAAAATGGAAAACAGTTGTGCCAATCTAACAACTACAAAAAAACAAAAATTTGAATTTGGAACCATAAACAAATCATCCATTCCCGATACTTTTTTGACTGAATGTATAGATAAACTAGCGCTTGGCTGCGATCCTACCTGATTCATGATTAACGATTGTATTCCTAACGATCGGGTGGGATAGTAATCAAGCACTAGTTTATATCAATTATTAAAAGAAAAACTTTCTTAGTGTTGGTTCAACCGATTTTGATCCTAATTTCGTAAGTGGTATGACAATATAGTTGGTATTGCAACCACTTTTTACAAGATTTTATTTAGTTTCACCTGTCCCGATGTTTGACTCTCATAAAATCTTGTAAATTAAAAATTGAACCATTTCCCGTTTACCGATTGAGCTGAAATTTTGCATGCATGTGTAAATTAGATGACAAAATTATTATGATAAGGAGCTGATCTGATGATGGAACAGGAAGGTGGCTATAGGAACTTGGAAGTTAACCGACACAACCCTATCGAGTTTGGGCTCGTATAATTCGTCTTGACGAGTAAGTAATTATATAGGTATACCATTACCTAGCTATAAAAGCTGGCTATGAAAAAAAGATTTTCATTAAAAGCTTGTTTGCTTTTAATGCCATCCTTATGTTGAACGGACAGTAAAAAAAGTTGCGGGCTCGCGGACGGCGAGCCATGGGTAGCTCGCTGTCCGATCGTCCGGTAATGGACCGAGTCCAAGACGTCGACGGCGCGCACTGTTCCCGCGCGCCTCAAGGAGTTGTCAGCAGCAGGAGGGGCCCAGCTGGGTCGAAGCCTACTGGGGACAGGGTTGTCCGAAAGGGAGCTCGTGCCCCGGTATGAAGGCTAGAAGGAACGGCGCGGGGTTTTTAGTCAGTAAGAGTAGAACACTATCTCCCACTCCACCCAAGAGCGGGTTTTGTCAAAGATGATTTTCCCCGTCGACAAAAAAAAAAACAGTAAAAAAAGTTTGTTTAAATTTGCAATCTTATTGCAAGTGCAGTGTACCAATAGTTCCAAGAAACTTTGCCTTAACTTCACTTGCAGGAAACTTGGAACCTTACTGAGATTAATTACGAGGCCACGTGCACCGAGAATGTTTAAAGGTCACACGGAGGAAGCCAGCTGGTAGAAATGAGTTATTTCGCTAGAATAAGCTAAAAATAACTGCCTTATTGAAGCTGAGGGCGCTTTTCTATCAAGGTTGTGCGAGATGGCGATGTGATGCGCGAGAAAAAAAACCGCCAATAGGATTACGTCATTTTACTAGCGATGCTTATCGTGACCCTGCTAAAATGGTGATAGTAGACCTAGGTATTTTAACTCACAAAAAAGCGAGAGACGTGGAAGACGAATGTATGCGAAGGATGTGGACGAGGAGTGTGGGTAAGGGAAACGAGGGATGAGGGTGATCTGCACGAACAGCCAGGCGCTTTACTTTGAGTAATTTATTTCATCACCATTGCTCACATAGTGAGGAAACCGGCATAAGTATCTACCAATTCACATTGGGCCTGATGGATCCGACCCATGCCCTATCTTAGAGAGGAGACACTAAGAGACTATTCTCGTGGGTGTTATTGATAAGACAATTGCTACATGTAAAGAATCTTTTTGAACTGCATCGCGATGTAATAAAACGATATAAAATACCCAATTTACTGGAGATTCTGGAATAGCCACCATTGGAAATGTAAACCGATGATGAAAGATACTATGATATATATTCGGAACTTGGTACTGTTATCAATGCTAAAAGAGACAGTTTGCATTGATCCAATATAACTAACTACTTAGTTATATTGAATCAATGCAAACATCAAAGGGATCCATCTCAAACGCTCGGTATCTATCTGTCTTTGATACACAACAATTTCTTATTGCAGCAGGTAAGACAGAAGCTGAACAGGAAATCCCAGACTCGTGCACAAGACTAAATTCAACTGAACATGTTGAAACAATTCTCAAATTACCCGACATCGAACACCGGAAATACCCTCCGGTAGGCCATGACACATCCACATAAATTATAGAATCTGCTCACTTTCGCTGCGACCGCTCAAGCGTGCGGATGCGTCGGCGCGTTGCATCATTTACGCACGCGATTTCCTGATTTAAAAAAAACAATTCGACATAACTGTTAATGATTCTGAATCGGAAAAGATTGCATGTCGAGTTTGGGTGTACGGAAACAATGTAACAAGTGGTTGTGGGTTCGAATTATGTCGTGTGAACTATGTTAGTGTTTTTTTTTTTGTGGGTAAAATCATCAAAATGACATCTGTCTGTCAGAGTCTGACTAAAAGCCCTCCCCGTTCCTTCTTGCCTTTTATACCAGAGCTGAGCTACCTTTCGGCGCTCACCTTGGCCCCAGTAGGCTTCGATCCAGCTTTGGTCCCTGCTGTTTCTGACGACTCTTTGAGGCGCGCAGGAACAGTGCGCGCCGTCGACGACTTGAGCTCGGTCCGGACAATTACCGGACGGTCGGACAGCAAGCTACTCATTGCTCGCCGTCCACAAAACCAGCTATGTTAGTGGTGAACCAACTCTCAAGTAGGGAGATATTTAACACATATTCGAGTTTATAAATGTGCTCACGACTTGCTTGGTGTAGCAATTTGTCGTTATTAGCTTCCAGGAACACGCTTTTCCTTATGACGCCCCCCTCATGGGTCTTCTTATGAAGGATACATAATAATCAGTTACTGTTGAGGTAAAAGGGATTTAGAAACGTGTGCTACGTATTTTCACATACCCGAATGATAAGTATTCGTTGTCGTTGTAGATAAAGCTGGTACGTACCTGTAACAAAAATAAGGAAAACAGTTAATTTGATTATATTGGAAGTAAAGAAAGGATTGTAGGGATCTGAGATATTAAGTGAAGGTATATTATGCTCGTTTGGATTTTGGTTTTATTTTCTTTTTTCATACTAACGAGATAAAAGTATTCTTCATCCAATTTTATTCAAAATCATGTACCTAACCTAACCTAATACTATAACACTAGCTTTTGCCCATGACTTAGTTCGCGTCAACGGAGGTTATAGCGAGCAAGCCGAAACCAGATAAAATTATATATAGCCTATGTAAATTTCTTCCTTGGGGTTCAAGCTTACTGTGTGTCAAATTTGATCAAAATTAGTTCAGATTAATAATCACTATTAAAAATCATCATGCAACTTTTGACTTGACACTTGACAGGCTACCTAAACATCGATGCTGCGTCATGTTATTTGCCGTCACGGCACTCGAGTTGGTTATACTGTCAAGGTGCACCATTAGGACAATGAATACCTTTAGTAGAATTAAGAATCTCCTTCTTCTCTTTAGAAGTCTTTTTTTTTTTGGATCGTCTCGCGTTTGACCACTATCTTACCTAAGTGTAAACGCTGACGTCGCCGACGGAGAAGCACGCTTGCCTAGAAGTAACCTTTTCACCCTTAACTTTAAAACTCTATGTTGTAGCTATCAGGAAACAGAAAATTCCACTCCTTAGGCGCTGCACAAATGTAGACACTTTTAGTTTTCAGTTACCAACACCGAACACTTTTTGATCGTCATGAGCACGTGTTAAGTGGAAGCAACTGGACACCAAACATGTTTACGTATGCGCTGGGAGTGGATGATTTCATACTGGTTCTACAAAAATCAAATATTCATCGGTAGCTTGTATCTGACACAAGACAAACGTTTGCGCCCGACCTAACTGTCCCCGCAAACGAGCCTCAAAAAAAAGCCGCCACAAAAAAACGCCTGAAGCGGCTACAAAAAAAGCTAGAAGCGGCTGCAAAAAACAGCTGAAACGCGCGACACCTCTTGTGTCCGTTTTTTTGTGGCGGCACCGCCGCACACGAGCCACGAAAAAAGGCCGCCTCAAAATGAAGCTTGAAGCTCGTTTGCGGGGACAATTAGCTGTACCTACGTACAATGAATGTATTCCCAAAACGCTAATTAAAACTAACGAGTCTCAAATAAACAAATAGATGTAGTTAATAATGGCGGTTAATTAATCATATACGGCGGTAGAGCTAATCAAAATATTAATTTTATTTCAACCGAACATCATTATAGGTAACCACTAAAATAATTGGAAAAACCACAAAACGATACTGAAATTAATTATGCGTGTCAATTTCTATAAATGAATAAGGTTTGGCATGACCATTGTATAAAATTGATGGCGATTTGATAAGAAAACGGTATATTTGATTTGCCAAAGGGCTTTGGAAAGGGCTATGCTCGGAGTTTTCCTGCGTGATCGAATTAGAAATGAAGATATCCGCAGGAGAACCATAGTTGCCGACATAGCACGAAGAATCGCCAAACTTAAGTGGCAATGGGCAGGGCACATTGCTCGCAGAACGGATAGCCGTATGGGCCGCAGGGTTCTGGAGTAGCGACTGCGTACTGGAAGACGCAGCGTCGGAAGGCCTCCTACAAGGTGGACCGATGACCTGGTGAAGGATGCGGGAATCCGATGGATGTGGGACGCGCAGGATCGATCGTTGTGGCGACACTTGGGGGAGGCCTATGTCCAGCAGTGGCCGTCTGTCGGCTAAAATGATGATGATATTTGATTTGAGTTATTTTCGTCTAAATAAAACCTTAATTATTTTTGTGGGTTATCGAAGCCTTGTTGGGTCACAAACCCAGGGCACAAAATATTTAGGTCCAGAAAGAAGTCAATCTACATACAAAGCTCGCTCGGGCAACGGGCAACGCACACATAGACACCGCTCACGGACATGATATCTCGATATAGCGGCCCGCTCGTCGAACAGTTTTGTCCACCGAGCGTAAATATAAAAAGTGAAGTACGTGCATGAGATTATCTTCTTTACCTATCTATTTTGTGCCCCGGGGTTCATCAAGAAAACTTATCATTTTCAATGCTGCTTCCACGCGTACAATAAACAAGCTTTTAATGAAAAACATTTTTTCATAACAAGCTTTTATATACGGTATAATACTTTACTCATACTTTTATCATACAAGCTCAAACTCGATAGGGTTGTGTCGTTTAACTACGAAGTTCCTATAGCCACCTTCCGATTCCATCATCAGCTCCATGGCATAATAATTTTGCATTGTCATCTGATTTACACATGCATGCACGTCAGCTCAATCGGTAACCGAGTGGGTCAAATTTAATAAAATTTGATTACAGACATCGAGACAGGTTCTTCATGCCCTTATCCCGTTTTATTTGGGGTCGGCGCAACACGTTTTTTTTTCCACTTTGTCCTGTCACTCATCACGCTATCATCAATTCCTTTTTCTTTCATATCACTTCTTACACAATCCATCGATTTTTTCTTTGGCCTCCCTCTCCCCTTCCATCCATCCACATTTTTAACTCATAACTTTTTTAGCAATATGCGTTTCATCTCTCCTTTTCACATGTCCATACTAATAAAAGCGTGTAAAAAGCAGCATTTTGTTACAGTTTTAATATGAAATTAAGTTATTCAGAAACTACCTAGACTAGATCAATACAAATGACAAAACTATTCGTACGAATCCACGCCGCTCCCCGTAAATATTTCCATAATAAGGCAACGAGTACATTATACAGTTTATTTTAAAACTGGGTCGACACTGAATGTCTGATAGGCTGCTGTGAATATGTTTTATTGTAACTTGTAACACTGATGTTTTGTAGTCTGTGGTTACAAAAATAGTGAAAACATTTCTAAATCAGTAGCATTTTATCGCAGTGGTTTTTTCTTTTTTTGGGAGATGGGAAATCGTCTGGTGAATTCTTCCTCTCTGGTTGGAGCCAGAAGGTGTCAGTGTCAGTCTTTCACTGACAAAAACCCACCTGTGTTGTTTGCTCTTTACGTTCTAGGATCACCGGGCATAGAACAGTGGTGGCCGAATGGTAACGGCCCCCACTTACAAATTGTAGGTGGCTGGTTCAAACCCAGGCAGGCGTATTTTGTGTAATTTATTTCATCACCACTGCTCTCAAAACGGTGAAGGAAAACATCGTGAGGAAACCGGCATGTCCTAGAACCAAAAATTCGAAGACGTGTGACATCCACCAACTCGCACTGGGCCCGCGTGATGGATTACGGTCCATTCCCTCTCCTAGAGAGAAGGCTTGAGTCCCAGCAGTGGGAACATTATAAGGCCGACTATGTTATCACCGGGTATCGGCACAGGTAGGCCCTTACAGTTTTGCTGACATCTCTTTGAGACGCGCGTGGAACAGAACGCGCTGTCGACACCTTAGATCGGTACTTACCAGAAGGTCGGACGGCGAGCTACCCATTGCTCGTTGTCTGCAAGCCTACGCCTACGCAACTGTACTGGCTTGTATTCCTTTTTTGTAAGAGGTAATTTCTGAAAGTACTAGTCCGATTGCACACATTTATTGTGCGTATAGCCAAGGAGTGGAATTCCCTGCCGGAGTCGTGTTTCTGATAGCTATAACTTGGGGGTCTTTAAGTCAAGCGTGCTTTATCGTCGACCACATCATCGCTTACCATCAGGTAAGATGGTGGTCAAACGCAAGGCCGTCATAAACAAAAAAAAAAAAAAAAATGCTCCGATAGAAAGCTGCTTTATTCCTGAGTGACATAGGCTATATTTTACGTAAACAAGCGAAGCCTCAGGCAAAAGCTAGTAATATAAAAATTAAATACAAAAATAAATTCTTGTTACCAGTTTACACATTAAATAAAAAGTCCGTTTTACATATCACGACGGCTGCGCTCGGTTATTTGTCATAACTTCAACACTTTTATTATCTACGACGTGCTTTCAGCTCCAAGAAGCTCCAAAATGGCGCATTTTATTACATTTTTAACGAAGCAATACATATTCCGAGCTTGATAAATTAGAATGGAACTTCTTATCGTTTAATTTAAACGTGTGATTCTTATTTTATTTTTTTAAGTCCTTTTTCATACCAATAACACCTTTATGAAGTGTGTTTCATGCGTTTTGGGAATATATTCATTATGCGTACAGTAAGTCGATAATGAATAAGTTACTTCTACGCTAGGCACGATGCTATGACCAATGATGGAGCCATCATTGGTCACAGCATCGTGCGGTGAAAAGTGTCAAAAATGCAAAAATAATAGTTTTTTTTTTTCAATATACTGTTCTGTCTGGATGTAATTTTTCTATAATAAGTATGCATTTAGAATTATTATGTTTATCAGTTGTCTAGCACTCATAACCCAAGTTCTCCTTATCTTGGGACAAGACGGCGTTGTGTGATAGTTGTGGAATAAAAAAAAATCTTATCTTTTCGGAAATAAAGCAAAGATGTTGGTTTGAACTTCTTAGATACCTGGTTCTATTTGTTTGAATAATAATATTTGTGAAAAAAAAAATCTAAATAACTGCTAATTATTCACTTATTATTGCTAATTATCAAAAAATCTCAAAATACCAGACTTTCCAGATTTTTAATTTGCACCCACCGATTTACCCTAACAATCATACTTTCACCACCTGCGACAGATAAAATAAAAACTCCCGCTGTTACGTTGTAACACTGCTATCACTCATAGCCTTATTGTACACTGTGGCATGATAAAGCGTGATTTTAGCGCTCCCAAGACGCGCGTTGCGTTCTGTAGCGGCATTTTATTATTTTGTTGCGTAATTTATTTCATTTTGTTAATGAAAATTTGTATTAACTGACTGTAATTTTACTGCGGGAAATAGAATTTAAATGACAAAGTTTTACAATTATTATTAGCCTGTATTTCGTCCCTTGGGGTCCAAAAGCTCCAAAGCCCTTTTCTCATCCATACTAATAAGTATTATAAATGCGAAAGGAATTTATTCTGTCTGGCTGTTGGTTAGATTCTCTTCATGTCTCAACGGCTGAACGGATTTTGATGGTACTTGGCACACGGGTAGACTACGTTCTGGAAACTATTCCATCAGGCTTAGCCAAGTTACAACCATTTCGTTTCGGTTCTCTGGCGTCGAACGCCTCGAGTCGGCCACGCCTCTGATTCCTTTGTTCTGCCCACGTGACTGAGCGTTACGATGACGTCAGAACAAAGGAATTGGAAGTGTGACTCCGACGAATTAAGAAATTTATTTTTTACTAGCTTTTGCCCGTGGTTTCGCTCGCGTTAAATTCGAGGTAACACGGTTCCCCTGGGAAGTGGGGGGTTAGAAAGAGACCAAAAGTAGCCTATGTCACTCTCCATCTCTTCAACTATCTCAACTTAAAACATCACGTCAACTCGTCACTCCGTTTTGCCGTGAAAAAAAAAATCATCCGGTGGTTCATTCCAAAGATATCTTTATGAACCGCAATGATTTTCTCATTATGACACTTTTATATTCTTGCTAAATGATGTCATTGGTTTTACTTCCTTTGATATTCAGTGATTTCTTGATAATATTATTACGATCTGTTGTGGATTGATGGATATTGATGACCGATTTGTGAAGGCGTAGTTTTGTTTTATTTTATTTTATTTTATTTTATTGGGGAAAACAAACAATTGCACAATTTGTCTTATGTCTAGATACATGTTAAAATAGGCTATTGTACAATTCACTACGTTTCCACGTATTACCTTATAAGAAAATTACACAGAGTGAACGTGCTTAAGAGTAATTATACTATAACTAAATATTTAAGTCTGAAAATGACACTGTAACTTTTTAACAACGCTCTTCTTAAAATCATTTTGTCTCAAAGCAAACATGTCCACTTTTTCAAAGTGGTTATTATATAAATTTACTAATCTATGAAGGGGCGCCCGCTTACCCGCGTTTGTGCGACAGATAGTCGTAGCAAAGGTCGGGTAAGCGCGCACCCTTCGTCTTATAACAGTTCTCGGCACGACATACGATATATTGCTTACTAGTTCAGAACAGTCAAACCTATTTTTTTGTTATTTCATATTTATTAGACTCACACTTGACCACTATCTTATGGAAAAAAAGCGATGATGTGGTCGATGATGTCGCAGGCCTATGCGACGATGCTATTCACTCTTAACTTAAAGATCTCTAGGTTGTAGCTATCAGGAAACTACATTTCAGCCGAAAGACGTCCGCTGTTGGACATAGGCCTCCCCTAAACGTCGCCACAACGACCGATCCTGTGCGTCTCACATCCACCGCATCCCCGTGTCTCTCATCAGGTCGTCGAACCACCTTGTGGGAGGCCTTCCAACACTGGGCACTACTAAACAACATAATTCATTGGCACACGATTTTCAAAACAACCAAATTGGAAACCCTTTCATCCCAGCACTTTATCACTGGATCAATTCAGTTCCAGACTTGGAGTGCTTCTCGTAAAATATTCCACTTGTCGTGGTCCGGGCCAGTCGGGCTGATGTCTGACAAAATAAACAGCTAGCTATGGCACAATGTAACGTAAGCACAGAAGGTCGACTCCATAAAACAACTAGAAAAGGCACACACGCACGAACTAAGTACTCATTCACGCTGCCTACTGTGTTCCCCGAGGCTCGAAGGAGTTTTGGTATATACGAGTAGGTAATGGACTTAAACTCGCGCGACTGCTGATATTTCACCTCTAGTTCCTCTCGAAGCGTGTATACGCGTGCGTTGTAGCTACGGTAGATGCCAGATAACTGTAGAACAACGGTCATTGACCTTCCTACATTTGTTGACATTCTGAATTTCAAAAACGGAAATAAAGACATAAAGCTATCTTGAATCTACATACATATCGTGATCCTTTACATGATCTAGTTATGAAAAGCTATTCTTTGTTTGTTTTTCGGGTACCTAAGCAGAGATATTAGGAAAAGGTCTACTTAGGTAGTTGTACTTTATTCCACGGTTATCTGGCGCCTGCTATAGTTGTAATGGTGTTGACCTTCTGTCACTATTCTGTTCCGTGGCAGACGTCTGACAAAATAAACAGCTAGGTAGTGCTCTCGATGCGAGACTGGTATCGAATACATTCAAGTGGACACGGTACAGTTTTGTGAACAAGCGTTTAGAGGATTGTTTTAATTGATATCTTGCTAATTTTATCTTCTATTCGATAACATTCGTCGTTTATACCACGTACGTCGAAGGACTGGAACAGTTTGCCTGCTGCGGTCTTCCCGTCCGATTATAATTTGGGTGTCTTCAAGGCTAGAGTGAATAGGCTCTTAATAAACTAGTGCGCCTAACCATCAGATATTGCATCACTGCTTACCATCAGGTGGGGTTGCAGTCAAGCACGGTTTCATATTATTTAAAAATAATAATAATAAAGATACACAGCTGAATCAAGGGTTTGATTCAGAAAGCGATACACCTGGACACGGCTCGTATTGTTAGGAGGTTCCTTTCTCTGGATTCCTGACCGCTGGTAGCTTCGAGCTTATTCTAGATACCGGTGGGATACTGTTTTAATTATATTTTTATTATTTTACAAGCTGTTATTTAGTTTCACCTGTCTCGATGTTTGTCTGTCATCAAATCTTGTAAATTAAATTTGACCCACTACCCGTTTACCGATTGAGCTGAAATTTTGCATGCATGTGTAGATCAGATGACAATGCAAAATTATTATGACAAGGAGCTGATCTGATGGAACCGGAAGGAGGCTATAGGAACTTGGTAGTTAAAGCTTGTGCCGGGAAATCGTGCGGCGTACCCTGACGGCTTCCGGAGAGCTACCTTCGTGATAACCACGACCACTCTGGCAAAAGTGAAACGACCAACAAGAGAAGAGAGTTAAATCTTGCTATGAAAAAATTATTTTCATTAAAAGCTTGTTTTATTTTTTGAAATAATTAAAAATGTAATGAATTTGTGTAAATAAATGAAATAATAATAAAGATGCCTAAGATAATAAGATATTTCATAAACACGTTTAAACAACACTGAAGGACCAACAAGGACTGGCCTGTTGGTCTAGTGGTTAGTGACCCTGACTGCTATGCCGGAGGTCGTGGGTTCGATTCCCACCCAGGACAAATGTTTGTGTGATGAGCATAATCATTTGTTCTGCGTGTGGGTGAAATTTATCTATATGTATTTAGAAATATATAAGTATGTTTATCAGTTGTCTAGTACCCATAACACAACCTCTGCTTAGCTTGGGACTAGACGGCGTTGTGTAATAGTTGTGGAATATTATTATTATAACAAAGTAGCTGTCTAAACTCTGAGTTATTTTGTTCAAGGAAGGAAGCAATAACTTCAAATTGAGATCTCCAATGTTTATTTAGTTGAGTCATATAAAATTTATAACGACACAGCTATTGAAATACTATGGGAGAACAGTATGATTTGTTGTTGGTACATTTGATTTAGGACGAGAGAATAACATTTAGCGAGCGTGATGTATAATTTAGTACCTACAATGTTGTAGGGTAGAGGAATTTGGTTCAATGGAAGATTGCATCTTGTTTCTGGTACTGATCTAAACGCAATTGGTGAGATGAGGTCGTAGGTATATGTTAGGATTTATAGCCTTTTTTTTCGGTGGCAAAAATCATCTATTGACAACTCCCGCTCTTGGGTGGCGCTGGAGATAGTGTCAGACTCTTAATGACTAAAATTCCACCCCGTTCCTTCTAGCCTCTACATACTGGGGCTCGAGTTTCTTTTCAGATAACCCTGGCCCCAGTAGGCTATATTGGTGATGTTGAAATTATTGATTTAGTGGTCTGGCCTGTTGGTCGTGGGTTCGATTCCCACCCAGGACGAATGTTTATGTGATGGGCATGATCATTTTTTCTGTATGATATGCAATTGAACTTTAATTGAACTTAAAAATCTTATTACGTAATAAGAATAGATTTTCGAGTATTGTAAAAAAATTTCGCATTCTGTATACGACTGTACTTGCAGAGGTCCTATAGCCTGCTTGAATACATTGAATTAAATACATGGAGACGGCATTGATCAGATGTCTCACGAATACCACCGAAGTAACTCCGAGGGTACTTGACGAGAATACCTAATGACTTGAGTAAAAAGAAGAATCGATTCCTCAATACACCACTTGTAAATAAGGAGCGAGCTAGTTTCTAAAAACCGGCCAAAATCTATACACTATTTATTTAACAATTCATGTACACACTGAACTTATAAAAGAAAACAAGACAGAAACAGAAAAATAGGTACATAGGTGATGCTTATTACTAAAGAAATCTCTTCTAGCATACCCGCGAGAGGAGAATTGGAAAAAAAGAGATGTACACACCGTGTGTAAAAGTGAAAGGAAAAAAGAAACAAACAAAACAATTATAATTAGAATATAGGTACCTACAATATAAATATATACATACATATAGTAGAATATATATCTCAAAAAATCTATACTGACTAATATTATATAATTATAAATACATAACAATAAGCAACTATGACGAAATAGAAAGATAGTGTTCTTTCACTCCTTTTTTAAAACCTGAAATAGTTTGGCAGCCCCTAATCTCACTATGTTGATATGAAATCTGCAAAATTGAGGGAACAAAATTAGCCGTCTACGGCCAATGCCTGCCAGGTATTACGGTGGCCCTGAAATCCAGTTGGCAGGTAGGTTCTTTATAGGGTGAAGACATCCGCTAAGAACGGATTTTACAAAACTCTACCCCTAAGGATGTAAAAAGGGGGTCCAAAATTTGTATGGAGAAACCAAATTGTGTTATGTTTCCTGATAGCTACAACTTGGGGTCTTTAAGTCAAGAATGAATAGGTTACTTCAAGGCAAGCGTGCTCCATCGTCGATCACATCATCGCTTACCATCAGGTGAGATGGTGGTCAAACGCGAGCAATTAATAATAAAAAAAAAATTCTCGGGCGAAGCCACTCGTAGTAGCTAGTAACAAATAATGATGAAACTGGTCTAGGGTTTTTTTTTTTCGGTGGGTAAATATCATCCAAATGACACCCCGCTTGGGCGGAGCGGGACATAGTGTCAGACTCTAATGACTAAAAAAGCCCACCACGTTCCTACTTGCCTTTTATAGAGGGGCTACTAGGGGAACTAATCCTGGCCCCGGTAGGCTTCAACCCACCTTGGTCCCCGCTGTTGCTGACAACTCCTTGAGGCGCGCGGGAACAGAGCGCACCGTCGACGACTTGGGCTCGGTCCGGACTGTTACCGGACGGTCGGACAGCGAGCTACCCATTGATAGCTGTCCGCAAAACTGGTCTAGGTTACAAAGTCTATTACGGCCATAGGTAGAACTAGTAACAATTTTAATGATTTAAATAATCAGGATTATAAAATTACAGCGTCGATCGCTAATTACAATGTAAATGTCGACAGAACCACCCCGTTCTCTAGTTCCCAGCTTCTAATTAGTCCCAATTAGCGACAGTCAACGCTACATTAGCCGTGCGTATGTAGCGTGTATCATTACTAATAATGTAATTAGGTATATTTGAAAGCCTACCAAGTCAGTTAGTACCCTTGTAACCATAATATAATTTTAATTATAATGTTATAGATTTCTTGCTGTTCTTCTTAGAGTTCACATGGTCCGGACGGTTGGACAGCGAGCCACTCATTGTTCACCGTCCGCAAGCTCGAGCCTACGGTGACTGGAAATTGGGATCGAATCCCGGTGGCGGCTGGGGCGTGGGCGCCGTTGCCTGATGCGGTCGGCCTCCTCCTTTGCTAGCATTACTGTTTTACAGAAGGAGGCGACCGCCTGCCACTCCTCCTCGCTCCGGACCATAGCCAGACAACCAAGCCAGCAATGACAGATCACCGCCGCTGCCAATCGCCCCCACAAGGACACGGCGATGCTCTGCCCAATCGGGGCACACGTCCACCTTGTGCTCCACCGTGTCCTCCGGGCACCAAGTATCATGTCAAGTCCTTACCTATATTCCTTAAGTTGCCCTTTGCCAGTGCCCAGTGGGTAAAAACCCACCGAAAAAAAAAACATGATAATTGGCAAAAGATAAAATTTTAACGCACCAGAAGTCGTATAAAAAAGAATCGTCGCTTGCCTATTACTTTCTAAGCCGTTTATACGAAAAACCACTTTAAGGGAACTATATCCAAGATTTTCCTTATATGTCCCCCAAATCTGAGACATGCGGATAAAACGCAGAATCGTGTACTTATCCAGTCTCTTTTATCCCTCATCTTCATAACATAAAGCATGAAATCTATTCCGAACTCTCGTCTACAAAAATATGAAATGGTTACATCAAAGACGATCAATTTCACAGTTATTAGCGTCGTATCACACTCGCTGGAGTTTAAAAATAGTATCGATATATGAAAAAAATGGAATTCTATTTTGTATGCGTGGACGGTTCTCGTGAAGTGTGGGTGATCTTTAAGAGCGAACCACTCGAGGTACATTTTTATACAATCGCTCTTACGTGAATATGTTTTTACACATAATTTTATCTTTTATCGCTAAGTTTTATTTCACCTTACACCTGAGACTGATTGTAAATTTGTTTTTATCCGTTCACTTCTGTTGAAAACCAGCGTCAGACAACTACCTCTTAGTTGTCTGGCATTTTCGCTGACCTGGACCTTTTTTGGCACAAACGTGAGACTTAAATGTTACGTTTTATTTTATTTTTTGTTTTGTGTTTATATTAAGTTTTGTTGTCTACAATGTTTTGTGTGCCAAAATAAATACTTTTCTTTCTTTATTTCTCCAGTAATTTTTGATATGCTTACTACTATCTTACTTTTCTACTATTTTACTTCATCTAACGCGATATTTGATGAAGAGGCTAAACGAGATAAGATAACGCCTGAAAACTCTGTTGGCATTCGGTAACTCTGCCATTTACTCGATTATTTAACAAAACTTGTTCCAGGAAATACGTTTTTTTAAACCTTCAAAATTTTTAGATAATATTTTCGTCATTCAGTATCTCGATTAGATGTGCAAGGCTTCTATTGATGTACTATTTTATTTCAGAATTTCAAAGGTCTTTACGTGATTCATTTTACATAAATTTATGTTTTGATTTCAATAGAAACCTACATAATATCCACAAGATATCTGTGTTTCCAAAATCATCATCATCATCTTCCTGCCCTTGTCCCGTTTTATTTGGGGTCGGCGCAACACGTTTTTTTCTTCCATTCTGTCCTGTCACTCGTCACGCTATCACTAACTCCCTTTTCTTTCATATCACTTCTCACACAATCCATCCATCTTTTCTTTGGCCTCCCTCTCCCCCGCCGTCCATCCACATGTAAACTCATAACTTTTTTAGCGACATGCGTTTCGTCCCTCCTTTTCACATGACCAATACCAAGACAAACGGTTTCCTTTCAACTTTTCAGTCACTGGCGCCACTTTCAAACTTCCCCTAATATACTCATTTCTCACTTTATACTTTATTTTTTTTTACTGTGTTTCCAAAATATCTAGAGAAAAATGTGTAATAACATAATAATCACGTAAGAGCGGTTGTATGAAAATGTATCTCGGATTGGGCGCTCTTAACGATTGTAAATGTGTGAGTTTTAATTAAGACCAGTTTTTCGATACGGTTTGGTTTCATTTCGAGGAAATGGTAATGGAAATGTGTTTCATGTTTTGTTTTGTCTAGAAATATCTACGTTAGTTTGAGAATACTACATAGATGATTGACTAGGCATTGTTATGACACAGTAGAGACGGCTGTGTGTGCGCGGCTCAGAACAAGAATTCCTGAATTAGCTATTGGGTTTTCTTTTACAAACTTACAAACTCAATTATACCTAAAGTCTGTGTTTGAGAATAATATATGACATTAGTCCATTAAGTGGGACTGGGCTGGACATGTTTGTCGCATGCCAATCGATTTTGCGTTTTCTCGGGCCACCGCCCGAGAAAACGCAAAATTGGTGCCCTGAGATCGCACGTCGAGGTTGCGGCATACCAAGGAGATGGCGGGACGCTTGGATGTCTTCCTTGGGAATTGGAAAGAAGTGGCTCAAAACCGGGAACCTTGGAAGAAGTGGAGGTAGGCCTTTGGCCAGCAGTGGGACAGTATGGGCTAGACATAATAATTACAGTCCATAATTCACAGAAGATAGACGGATAGAAAACCACAAAATTGTTGAAATATGACCCTACAAAAAAACTCTATTGCAGCCAACGGCTTCGCCCACGTGGCTACAGAGAATTATTCCAAGGGAACATACAACCGGGACAAAAACATCATATGTGCTATTCCAACCCATAGTCCTGTATGCCATATCCCATCGAAATCTGTTCAGCCGTTCAAGGTGAAGAAGTAACAAACATACAAACACACTGACAAACTTTCGTTTTTTATTTTATTTTATTAATTAGTTTGGTGACAGAGAATATAAAAAACTGTTCTTAAAAGAGGCCTACGATGGATCCAATATTTTTTTTTTCTTTTCAAAATTAGTGAAAGGAAAATTTTTCAAAAACGCTACAAACGGGTTTCTAGAAAGGCAAAAATAGAAATGTTTGCAACCAAAAGAAAACAAAAAAACTGTAAATATTTAGACTTAGCTTAAAAATAAAACTAAAACTAGAACATTAGTTTTCTTGGAAAACAAGCTGAAGCCAAGACTGCTATTCTCTAGTCATCTAGTTAGGTTTTTGAGATGATATTGATAGTATATTATAGAAAACTAGTATTTTCTTCCTTTATTTACGACTACCTGCTCCCAGCGGCTTCGCCCGCGTGATAGCAGAAAATTATCCCAAGCAAACATACTTCCGGGATAAAAAGTATCCTATGTACTATTCCAGGACATGGTCTATCCGTGTACCTAGTTTCATCAAAATCGGTTTTGCCATTTAGGCGTGAAGACGTAACAAACAAACAAACTCACTTTCGTTTTTATAATATTAGTAGGGATTTTCACTGTACCTGCAAACGGGCCTCAAAAAAACGTCGCCACAAAAAAACGCCCGAAGCGGTCACAAAAAAGAGCTAGAAGCGGCCGCAAAAAACAGCTGAAGCGCGCGACACCTCTTGTGTCCGGTGAAGCTTAAAGCGTTTTTTTGTGGCGGCACCGCCGCACACGAGCCACAAAAAAAGGCCGCCTCAAAATGAAGCTTCAAGCGGCGTTTTTTTGAAGCCAGTGGAGGACAGTGAAACATGAATGTACCCCCACTATCACAAACTATCCAATCCTAAAAAATATCGAAACTCATTCTTATATCATCAACTTCTAAATACACTTCAATATCCTGCTTTCAATGGTCTCGTACATAAGGGTGGATTCTAAACTAATCATTTTATGTACCTATGGGCTGAGGCTGCAAAATGCCACCTGGCAGCCTAGACTTGGTGGAAAGGCTAATTGGTGATCCAAATCTGGTTAAGTGCATTCTACAAAGCCTTTTGCACAGGCGTAGGGTAGCCAGCCTTTCAGTGTTTTACAGGATGCATTTTGGTGAGTGTGGGCAAGAATTGCATGACTTGATTTCACCATCTAATTTCTACCATCTGACAAATCGACGAACGGCGAGTACGTTGTTGAAACCTATACGGTCTGGATCAAGCGTTTTGGCTTGTCACATACACCGCGTATATAGAGGGACTAGAACAATTGGCCTGCTGTCGTCTTCCCGTCCAATTATAATTTAGGTGCCTTCAAATCTAGAGTGAATAAGCTCTCAACAAATTAATGTGCTTCACCATCAACGATTTCAACAATACTTACCATCAGGTGAGATCGCTGTAAAGCACTAGTTTATATCAATAAAAAAAAAATATTAGAATCAATCAAAAAATATTCTTTGAATCCCAGGCAAAAAAAAACCGAACTATAATTAACTAGTTTCGCATAACAACATCCGACGCCATCGCACGACACATGTCAAATCTGACACTTGACACCTGTCAAAATTGACAAGCCGCACCGGACCTCGACTGTATTTTTGGAAGCGATTGTTTTAAAATGCTTTTAGAAATACAATATGGAATGGCAACATCCTCTCTCTTCTTGGAAAGATTTGATTCATTGGTTTATGAGGAAAATGCTTCTGGAATCTTTGAGGTGACACGTTTGAGCGTACGTAAAATAAGAAAGATATTTGTCATATTTCCATTTTTCCGCGTTCGGAGTTTATATTTAAAATAATATTTTTACTATCTACTTTATTTTATCTTCAACTACATATAAAAATCTCGTATTTTTGTAGAAGTTTGTAATAGAACTCCTCCGAAGCGGCTTCACCGATTATATAGAATGTTTTGTGTATATTTGATAGGTCTGAGAATAGGTCGTAAGGCTATATTTTACTCTCATACCCCCCCACCCCCTATTAAGCCCCTTAGCCCTTCAGATACCGTCAATTAGAGACACAATAGTAAGACAATAGATGCGCGGCCACCGGTGGTCGCTTGGGGATTCATGAATTAATTTATTTTTTGTTTGATAATTTATAAGGCAGAACAATGTATGGAATGGAGTCAACTAGTTTCAGTATATAATGGTTTATTAATTAATAAATTCCCAATCTCTCACTGTTTTCTATTGTTTCTAATTACAGTATTCGAAAGGTTAAGCTGTGCCTGCTCAGTTTTAATATAAGACTAGCTTTCTCTAGTAGCTTCACTCTCGTCCCTCGTACCTCCCACAGGAACCGTGCAATTATCCGGGTTAAAAACGCAGAAAAGGCAAACAAGAAATATTAATTTTAACTGTTTTACTACAACAGTTTATATTACAGAATTAATTTTAACTGCACTGTTGGATTTTTAGAAAGAGTTACTGCGGCCCTGGAATGTAAAAGGCAACTAAAGAAACAGAGGTGAGTTTTAGCCAGTAAAATTTACATTCTCTTTCGCTGGAGTGAAGAGCACGAGAAGTTATTTGATGATTTTACACACAAAAAAATAATGCGTTTTATTTTGTGCCAATTTGGCATCTTTGTTCCAATAATATACGAGTAAATCCATCTTGTTAGCTCTATTGTTGAGTTCGCTTAAGTCGCGAATGTTGCTGATAGCTGTGCATGCTGTACAGGACAGAGGAGGTGAAGCATATCCTCAGAATCTTTTAAATTTTTTTAAGCTCCTACCACGGTTTTTTTTCACCACCGGTAGACGACTAGTAGAAAATGCCTAAGGCAAGACTGCTTACAAACATATAACGTACCTATACAAAAAGGCGGACGCAATCTGACCAGTACTTTCAAAGATTACCTCCTACAAACAAAAAAAATAAACTTTAGCTCTTTATAATGTGAGGATAGGAGTAAAGATGAAGTTTTAATAAATAACGTTTTGGGAACACATTTATTTTGCGTACCGCCAAGGAGTGGAATTCCCTGCCGGAGTCAGTGTTTCCTGATACCTACAACTCAGGGGTCTTTAAGTTAAGAGTGAATAGGTTACTTCTAGGAAAGCGTGCTCCATCGTCAACCACATCATCGCTTACCATCAGGTGAGATTGTCGTCACATGCGAGGCTATCAATAATAATAAAAAAAAAAACTGACTTTGATAAATTCCCACCTCAAAAAAAGGGTCAATTTATTTAACTGCATGTTACTTGTTCCTAGTTAGACGCGAGGTCTTAACTTAGATAAGTACTCAAAAACTTAAACCAACTAATCGGAGAACCCAATCAAAAACTCCACAAACCAATTAAAAATTTTAAATCACGATTCTGTTTCTTCCAATTTGCCAGCAAAGATACACTTGGTCTCCGAACCAATAGATCGATGAAAAGGTAAATTATTCCAACTTCGTATCTCCAATCGGACATAAACTTGGAACAGGCAAGTTTTAACAAGCTCCCGTTATCTGGAGCTGGAGGTGTAAGGGGACTGTTTCCATTTGTGTAGTTATGACCAGAAAAATCGCTTAACCTTTTCGACGCCCATCTATATAATACGCGATGTGTCCTCCAGCGCGACGCAACAAATGTAAAAAAATATTTTCTGGCGTTTTTGTTTCTATTGAATATAAAACAAACAAGAACTTATTACTTATGTGTGGAAAAGTTGAAAATGTAGCTTATAACAAGGCAATTTTCCAAAAAAAAAACAAAATAAAAGGTCTTGTAAAAGTCGTAAATTTATTTTATACTATTATTACTTCTAACCAAGTAGTGGCGCTGAGGGCACGAAAATCTCGAACTTGTATACAAGTGATTGGCGTTCAAAGGGTTAAAACTTAAGTGGCAGTGGGCAGGGTACATCGTGAGCTTGCGGATGCTCGCCGTCCGGTCCGAGCCATTGTCATCGACGGAACGTAGTGTTCGACTTGCATCTCATGGAGATGTCCGTCGTATGGGCTCGCTTCTGGAAGGAAAACCTGGGGTTTCGGAACGGAAGGCTACGAAGAAACTTAGGAATGGATTTTAGTCAGTAAAGTCTGGCTCGCCCACTCCGCCTTAGAATGGAAAAAGTTATTGGATGATTTTGGGCAGAGTGAAAGTGGGCAGAGTACATTGCTCCCTGATAGTTTATGGGGCCGAAAGATTCAGGAATGAGGATCGCGCCTCTAGTAGACGCCTCATGCTTGAACTAGCTCACCAAAACAATTCTGTCAACTAGCCGAGGTGTGGGAGAGCGGGATACTGCGTTCTGATTGGTACAGGGGAGCGGAGTACAGCTTTGTGGACTATTTGTAAATTATTCTGTAGCGACCTACATCAGATCTATAAGTCATATGCGTTGCCAGACAGGCGTCATCTGTTATTAGACGTCTAGTGGCTGTAAGGTCATTGAGTAGCGTACTTTATAGCCCGGGAGTATGTTTCCTTGAGATAATTTTCCACTATCACGCAGGCAGCCGCTTGTAATCTCATATAGCTGAAATCCACTCATAAATGCCAACACACGTTCTCACAAGTTGACGTCAAAAACAAGTTTTTAATGAAAATATTTTTTTCATAGCAAGCTTTTATAGCACGATATAATACCTATATAATTAATACTCGTCAAGACGAATCATACGAGCCCAAACTCGATGGGGTTGTGTCGTTTAACTACCAAGTTCCTATAGCCTCCTTCCGGCTCCATCACCATATCAGCTCCATGTCATTCATAATAATATTGCATTGTCATCTGATTTACACATGCATGCAAAATTTCAGCTCAATCGGTAACCAGGAAGTGGATCTTTAATTTGCAAGATTTGATTACAGACAAATATCGAGACAGGTGAAACTAAATAAATGCTTGTAATATTCATCCAAGGTTGCCGACGTAGCTCGAAGAATCGCCAAACTTAAGTGGCAATGGGCAGGGCACATTGCACGCAGAACAGATGGTCGATAGGAACGAAAGGGAGCAGCAACACGTACCAGAAGACGGAGCATTGGAAGGCCTCCAACAAGGTGGACCGACGACCTGGTCAGGGTTGCGGGAATCCGATGGATGCGTGACGCACAGGACCGGTCGTTGTGGCGACGCTTGGGTGAGGCCTATGTCCAGCAGTAGACGTCTTTCGGCTGATATGATGATGATGAATATTCATCGCCCATAAAACGCGACACGTCTGTTTTTAGACTCGCTATTTACACAAAAGCATCATTATACTAACAAAATTAAAGTGTTCTATCCATTCGGACGGGTGGCACGCCCCTATAATTTATCGGTAGCTTGTAATTAAAATATCGCGAGGCGCGGCGCGGCGGTATTTAAAATTAAACACCCTGTAAGTAACCGGCGGATGGGACACACAGGTGTTGTTGCTGGGTAACAAGGTGTACCATGTTTATTAGAATGGTGACTGTAGGAGAAGGATTAGACAAGATAGAAAGATTCGTCTGTTGCAGAAGAAGACGCCTTGGCGATCAATGGGTAGCTCGCCGTCCGTTTATCTAGTAAGGACTACTGCCGAGACAACGGCGCGCAGTCTTCCACGCAGATATTAGCAAAACTGAAAGGGCTGAGCAGGGCTGATGCCTCCTATGGCTGCGGAAATGTTTGAACGAATGGCCGTAGAAAGAAAAAAGAAAAGAAAGAAAAATAATTTATTTGGTATAGCACAAGGCACAAACACAATATTTAGGTAACGTGAAACCAAAATAAAAGGAACAAAAAGCATCAGAACGCAAAGGTAAATGAAGGACACAGCTGTGGCTTTAGACAGGCAAAGTTTGACAGGTCCTCTCGCGTCATCCTAGGATGAAGAAGTCGTTAGATGACTTCTCACCTCAAAAAAAAATGCAGCACTGACTTCGAAAAGGACCATGGCCATGCAATACATTCTGTTATCTTAACAAAACAGCTTGTGAAGACAAACTGGTGACCTTACAAGCACTAACATGGTTTGGTTAATAACTTCTCTAGCAACAGCCGAATTAATGCCATAGTAACTGGAGAAGTAATTAAAGCCTGAGAAGACATGTTCTTGAGAGGAGATCATCATCGCCATCATTTCAGCCGAAAGACGTCCACTCTTGGACATAGGCCCATCCTAAGCATCGCCACAACGACCGATCCTGTGCGTCTCGCATCCACCGCGTTCGACTCTCACAGGTCATCGGTCCACCTTGTGGGAGGCCTTCCAACGCTGCTAACCGGTGCGCGATCGCCACTCTAGAACCTTTCGGCCCCATCAACCATCCGTTCAACGAACAATATACCCAGCCCATTGCCACTTAAGGATGGCGATTCTTCGGGCTATGTCGGCTCCTGCGGATATCATCATTCTGGATACGAGAGGATTGCAGGAATCAGATGAATGCGTGCCGCACAGGAACGGTCGTTGTGGCTACGCTTGGGAGAGGCCTATGTCCAACAGTGGACGTCTTTCAGTGGATGATGATGATAACGCGAGAAGAGATCGCAAACTTTCAAACGTACGGCAAAACTGGAAAACAATAAGCTTGCCAACAAAAAAAGCATTTAGCAACAAACCCTCAAGCCAGTACGTAACGTCTAGCACAAGTTACACACGCACACTCGCACGCAACTCGCAAACAACTCGCACGATGCGAAAACTTTGCGTTTTATTAGTTCGCCCCTAACATACTTCGCGAGACTCCTTGATTTATAAGCTTCACATATTTCATATTAAAACTTGAAGCAATTTGTTGTATATGTTTTACGGTTTATACCGAAAGTGTGTTTTGGAATGTAGGTAGGATAGAGATTAAAGAAATCAAGAGGTTTGGTTGTGTGATGGATGAGGCACTTACAAACATAGACATCTGCTTTTCAAATCGGTGGTACATTATATTTGGTCTCAGCAGATGAGTACGTAATTGCAACATCGATGGCAGTCATACAGTCTAGAGAATCTGACCTGAACATACTTAGGAAAAGGGTAAATATATAAATAAGTCATGCTTGCGTCATTGATTCAATTCAACGGTCTCAATTGGCTTTTCTTCATCGTCATAAGTACCGATCTATGTCATACCATACTGCTGTGCTTCTAATCCTTCTTATTTACTTACATGTTACATTATTTTATCCGAAGATACTTTCACTTCAGACGACCCACTGACCCATTCTTGCACTACGAAACAGAAACTTACCTGAAACAAGACAAAAAACCATAAACACATAAACAATCAAAGTTCAAAAGGCACCATCACCCTTTTCATCCGACTCACTCAAAGCTTTCAACTACCGTCGAGCTCTTCATTATCGATTTGCGTATGTTTTTAAACAAAGTTACGAACGCGATCGACAGCAAAGCCCTCCCCATAACTTCCCTATAATTGATTAAGTTTGTTAGCTAGTTTTAAGATTGCTTCATTTTGCGTAATTTTTTTTTTCTTTCTTTCAAAATTATGAAACATAAGCAATATTGACTATTACCCTATTGAATCGATTATAATGAAATCCTTAAAGGGAGAGGGTATATCAATAATTTCCGACTATAATACAGTCCAAACAAGCTTTTAATGAAAATCATTTTTTCATAGCAAGCTTTTAATACTCGTCAAGACGAATCATACGAGCCCAAACTCGATGGGGTTGTGTCGTTTAACTACCAAGTTCCTATAGCCAATTTCCGGTTCCATCATCAGATCAGATTCTTGTCATAATAATTTTGTATTGTCATCTGATTTACACATGCATGCAAAACTTCAGCTTAATCTGTAACCGGGAAGTGGGTCAAATTTAATTTACAAGATTTGATTACAGACTAAAATCGAGACAAGTGAAACTATATACGATAAAAGCTTGTAAAAAAGGAAAAGGTATTTCAATAACTTCACTACATGCTATTACATCTTCTACCATATATTTCAACGTAATCCAAGGCGTTTTGTCAATAGTAGGGTACTTCAATAATTTCACTACACACTAAAACTTTCAACTACCTCCCATTTTGTCTTTATCGACTGAAGCATATTTCATACTTACGCGTGCTTCCGTTAATGGCCTAGTAATGGCTTGTAACCGATAAATCTTAGTTATACCACTATTTATTCGCACTATCGATAGGTACGATCAAATTGGACGTCTCGTGTAAGAAGGTTATAAGTCATTACATTTTACTTGAGTAAATTCTACACCACCTTCTGACAGCAAAAATGTTGTAATTTTTTGAAATAGTAACATTCACATTTTGTAAATTTTGTGGTAAAGCATCCCATTTCAGCGGGTTTGTACGAAAAATATACCGCAGCCTTGGAATGTAAAGAACTACTGAAGAAATGCAGGTGGGTTTGAGGCAGTAAGTGTGACATTTTTTCAGGTCCGTAACTATACTTCGAGAGTCACATGGTCGATTAACGGAAAGTCGACTGAACGTTTGATCGAATAGACTTTATTGCGAAACAACCTTTTATCGCTAAACGCTACATCGACTGAACGATTCACCGAACGTTTATTAATCGATGAACTGCTCTTTCGAATGAGTTTTTGTATTTAGTTGTATACTTAATTCATGAATCCCCAAGCGACCACCGGTGGCCGCGCATCTATTGTCTTACTATTGTGTCTCTAATTGACGGTATCTGAAGGGTTAATTTAATCAAGGAAGTTAAATTATAAAAAAAAAATTAACGTCACATATTTTTTCCGAATCGAGGAAATCAAACACTTTTGAGATATCGTAGGTTCACATAGAAAATAAATTGAAACGACTATACCTACGTTTAAATTCATTTTCTGTCTTTAAATTTTGAACATATTCCAATCGTTTCTTTCTTTCTAAAGACCTCTACCTAAAATAAAGTAACTCAACAAAATCTCCGCAATAAGTCCACCGTAGCTTACCAACAATTACACACATAGCTGTACCAATAAACAGCCCACTCAATTTCCACCTTATTTTCCAGACTTTGCCACTTCCCAACTTTTCTTTTCCTTTAATGCTATTAAAATGTAACTGTGAAGAGGATGCTGGAGCTACCTCATCATTAAACAGGTTGGTATCGTCAGGTGAGGGCCTGAGCCCCCCTTTGCCCCCCTACTTGCCTACAGGCATGTGATAACGATGAACGTTGTTAGGAATTTCTACTTGCGAATGTGTGGAGCTAGGAAAATAGCGGTTGACTTTCTATTGTAGAAATTGAATGTGAAATGTTTAAAAGGAGAATGGGTGAAATGGGCTGGAAGTTCGATTAATAGTTTTGTTTTTATTGATATAATAGGTCTTTCTTCACCTATGACATTGGCGTTTTTTAAAACAAGTTGCTTTGAAGTGTTGGATTGACTTTGAATTATAAGTTGAAATAAACTTAATATTTTTTTTTTAATTATGTATTTATTGTTTTTTTTGTGTATTGTATTTTCTGTAATATCGCAATACTATACTGTGTAATACTTCAAAGCTACCCTTTTTCAAAAACGGCAATTTCATGGGTAAATACCTATTATAAACCAGTGTTCGACCGCACTCCCACTTGATGGTGAGTTATATGAGAAGCTAGTGCTATTGTGGCTGCCAATGGGTTAATTTAACATTTTCACTTGTAAGCATGCTACTTTCCACAAATATATTTTTAATTTTAAGATAAGAAAATCATGAAATAACCACGTACTAGATTTTACTGACTAAAACCCACCTACGTTCACGCTCATAGTGGAACATTCTGGTGTGTTACGCTCCTTCGGTTGCTTTTTGCGTTCCAGCGGCTACGATAACTCTTTTGAACAATCCTGTAGGTTTATCAAGCTTCAACTAGACGTTTCAAAGTCAAGTTGTTTTTTCATTAAACCCCAAGCGAACGCGTTCGCGCACCCATTGTCTTGCTATTGTTTCTCTAATTATCACGATAGAAAGGTTAATTTATCTACATTCTTGTTTCAACATCGTGTGAGTTCATGTGCTAAAAAAACGTGATTTTTAGCTTTTTCTTTACATATAACCCTTTCTCAAGAACAACTGTGTCTATTTAATTGGTGACCGCACGAAAATCAGTTCAGTCATTTTTGATTTTATCTAAAACAGACAAACGGATAAACAGGATAAGGATGACATCACCTGCCATTAAAACGCTTATTTAGTGACCGTAAATCAAACATTCTGTGTATAGAGAAGAGACGACCCTTTAATGGCAATGATACTTCATAGTAGCGTTACTGGCGCCATTAAACACAAAGTTGGGAAGCAGACTAAATAATTATATTATTATACGAGTTTATATTGCGATTTACAAGAAGCTGAGAGATTACAGACAGAGTATTGTTTTAGTAAGATTATGGAGTCTACAGTCATGTGCATCAATCATCACAACAAAGAAATTTGATGGGCGACCGAGCCCAGACGTCGACGGCGCGCACTGTTTCCGCGCGTCTCAAGGAGTTGTCAGAAGCAGGAGGGGCCCAGCTGGGTCGAAGCCTACTGGGGCCAGGTTTATCCGAAAGGAACTCGAGCCCCGGTATGAGGGCTAGATAGAAGGAACGGAGTGGGGTTTTTAGTCAGTAAGTGTCTGACACTATCTCCCGCTCTTAGGTGAAGAGCGGGGGTTGTCATAAGATGATTTTTGCCCATAAAAAAGAAATGGGTTTCAGTAATACCACAGAATATATAGGTATAGAAGTCAATCTACATACTAAGCGCGTTCGAGCAACGCACACATAGACACCGCTCATGGACACGATATCTTGGAGCGCCTCGGCCCTCTCGTCGAACAGTTCCAGCTCAAACGCTCATTAGTGTGCGTCCACCGAGCGTAGGTATAAAAAGTGAAGTACATACATGAGATTGTCTTCTGTACGTAACTATTATGTGCCTAATAACCTTGCAGGCTGTATTACTAACATCATAAACAACAACTTTTGTTGTACGACTTTTTACTAAATCTAATTAATTTAACAAAAACAAACCTTTAAGATTTCGTTGTTCTAACAAACACATTTCAACTCTGTATTCCGCTGTACCCAACTACGCAACTCGCACACAATACCTGTTCCCCTCCGCTATTGTACTATCGCTTGCTTTGAATTCGTAACATTTAAAACGTTCCGTTTAAATATTATTTTTTTATGAAAATCTGATGAACCAAATACTTGTCGATAAATTACACAAAAACACAGAACGAAAGTCCACCTAAGACTATAGGTGCAAAACGAAAACCCATAGCACCCATAGCATAGCTAGGGTTGCCAGGTCCTGAAACTGAAAAGCCGGACAATCTATCCTATTTAGCCGGGCATTTAGCCAAAAAGGCCGATATTTTTTTAAGTCTAATAAAATTCATAAAATCTTTTTGAATTCTAAAGAAAAATCATTAAAATTAAGTGATATTATTGCTAGACTATTGCACGTCCGCTCTACTTGTGCGATACAAGGTAAGACAGAACTCTAATGACAATTCTAATGAAAATGGTCTTGAAAAAGCCTAACAAAAGCCAAAAATGCTCAAATTTGGCCGGACACGCAACTAAAAAGCCTGACTATGTCCGGCTTTATCCGGACGCTTGGAAACGCTACACCTAAGACTATAGGTGGGAAACGAAAACCCGCCACCTCCAGCACAGCAGTCAGGACCACTACCCACTAGACCAACAGGCAAGCCAAAACAACTAAAAACTATAGTACAACACTAAGTCAACATTGTAGTTCTTGAGGGATATTAGCTGTCAGGACAAATAAAACCAGGCAGTTAGTTACTTTGTCCATATTTACGTTAACGTCGCTACAATGTTATTAGTCGAAAAGTCTCGGTTAGTCGCGCCGTTGTCGCTAACTAATTACTTTCTTACTATTTCTTTGATAATGGTTTTGTTGTGGTTCAAGTTGTAAGGTTATAGCGATTTGTATATGGTCAAATACTATTGGTCGGCTAGAAAACAAAGTAATAAAGAAAGAAAGGAACAAAGAAAGAAAGAAAATACATATCCCAGTCCGTCTAAAAAGTCAAAGGTCTTGGCGATTTTGTATAATATTTAATCATTTAAAAAATACTTAAATTCGATACTTATTAAAAGGTTCTTCTATTACTAAACAATGATCAAGATCTCTTAATCAACCTTGATCATTGAACCAGTGTTGACTACATCAGATTTAATTTTATCCTAATAGTTACCCAAGTCCTTTAACTTTTTAGACAGACTCTAGCGACAGTCTCCATGATCACACAAATAAAATAAAAAGTGACAGACAATAAAAAACCAAAACATTGAGTGCGTTACGGCGCAATAGATGATGATCATGGTCAAAATTGATGACCATAATCAAATCAAATAACCATCTTCTTGTTTTCGTGGCAATGCCCTAATTTTTTTTTTTCTGACCAATATTTGGTACCCCGTACAGCTCTATTGTTGGCCTCGTATAGATCCTCAAAACTGCAGGTTACGCAGGATGGGCAGCATAACAGGTTTTTTTTTTTCTCTCGACGGGGAAAATCATCATTGACGAAACCCGCTCTTGGGTGGAGCGGGAGACAGTGTCAGAGTCTTACTGACTAAAAACCCCGCGCCGTTCCTTCTAGCCTTCATACCGGGGCTCTAGTTTCCTTTCGGATAACCCCGACCCCGGTAGGCTTCGACCCAGATGGGCCCCTCCTGTTGCTGACAACTCCTTGAGGCGGCAGCATAACAGGTGGCGCATGTCTCAAACTTAATCAAATAACAATAATTTCAGGAAACAAAGACTGTTGACACGATTTTATGGTCGTTACGCCCTCTCGCTTTACTCTAGAGCGAGAGGACATTGGATGATTTCCTATTTAAAACACAAAAATAGTATGTAAAGGTGCGAAATATGTTGTTTTTCTATGTACTTGTTTTACACCCACGATCGCTTAGTTCGCATAAACGTATAGTCAGAGATATCCTTTGTGAAATTTATGTACACGGCTTATGTATAGGGGCTTACGTAAGTATATTGTAGGCATAACCCTTGAACTTTGAAGTACGAAATCTTTTGAGTGATTTGTACTCTCTAGCAGACTAGACGGTAAGCGTAAAGGTGAGTATAAACTACAACATTTACTTGTAACAGAAAAACGAGCCGCTCTATGATATGCTCTAGCGTATCGTCTTTTCACGAACGAAACGTCGAGCACTAGAGGTGGGGTTATTGAAAAAACGTTGGTGGCCAACGATATCTAAATGTTGAACAACGGATGTGAGTAACACCGCTGACACCCAACAATCTCAATGCGATGCCGAATAATCCCGACCAAACCCGACAACGACCGATGTTCCGTTGTGTGTAACATTTCGTCAAGCCACGAGTGCGGGCGATGCGCGGTTGCGGGGTGACATTTCAAAAAAAAAAATTAACGCAAGGTACAACGAAATGGTAAATGCATACTCGCTGTGAGCATTTACCCGTAACATAACGCCGAGCATTCGCAGGAACGTAACGTTACATGGAAATGCTTAGGAAACTGAGCTTTTGCCTGTATTGTACCATTCGTAAGAATGTTACATTACACAGAAATGCTCCGGAAAATGTTGTAGTCTATACTCACCTTAACGCGAACAAAACAGGTAAAAATATCTTTGTGAAAATATTCTCATCACATAAATTTCCAATTAGGGTAAAAGCCGGTGAGCTGCCTTGCTTTTGAAATCACTTAATAGCTCTTTGAACAAAAACATAAATAATTAATTTTTTTAACTGGCAGGTGACTTTGATTTTTTGACGAGAAAAGATAAAGTAAGAAATGAGTATATCAGAGGAAAATCATCATCTTAACCCTTCAGATACCGTCAATTAGAGACACAATAGTAAGACAATAGATGCGCGGCCACCGGTGGTCGCTTGGGGATTCATGAATTAAAAGAAGAAAAAAAAAAGAAAAAAAAAAGAAAACATGTTTATTCCGCCTAAATAAGTGACGTTTGACGAGTGATCTTCCTGCCCTTGTTCCGTATTATTTGTGGTCGGCGCAACATGTTTTTTTCTTCAATTCTATCCTGTCACCCGTCATGCTATCACTAACTTCCTTCCGGGTAAAAGCTAGTAATAACAAAGCTTTTAATTTTTTTTTTTTTTTTATATCAAGCTTTTATAGCTCAGTATACCGATATAATTAATACTCGTCAAGACGAATCATACGAGCGCAAACTCGATGGGTTTGTGTCGTCTAACTACCAAGTTCCTAAAGCCACCTTCCAATTTCATCATCAGATCAGCTCTTTGTCATAATAATTTTGCATTGTCATCTGATTTACACATGCATGCAAAATTTCAGCTCAATCGGTAACCGAGAAGTGGGTCAAATTTAATTTTCAAGATTTGATGACAAACAAACATCGGGACAGGTGAAACTAAATAAAAGCTTGTAATAAATATCAATTCAAACAAATTAATCGCAAAAACACTTACAAAACTGAACACAATAAAAGCGACACTAATATACAAATTGAATCGTTTAATTAAATGCACTTCACACAACCAATTTTAATAAAAGTCTACTAATCCAATTTCATAAAACCGCGGAACAATTCAAGTTAATTGTCAAAAACACTACAAATTTGTTTTAATAGCAGATTTACTTTATCCAATAACTCTACTTGATGGCAAATTGCGGTAATAATGACACCACTACTGCATATTGAACTTTATTTTCATTGGTTGCAATATGTCTGACATTTTGGAATAATTTGCCTGCTGCGGTCTTCCTGTCCGATTATAATTTAGGTGTATTCAAGGCTAGAATGAATAGGCTCTTAATAAACTAGTGCGCCTCACCATCAACGATTGCATCACTGCTTATCATCAGGTGGGGATTGCAACTAAGCACTGGTTTATCAATTTAAAAAAATATTTTTTAATTGACAAATCAATTTCGTTTGTATACTACACATGAAAAATAAATTATCGAGCCGCGTGACTTGATAGGCAATAAATAAAAAAATAAAAATTCATTTATTTCAGGTAACATTATTTAGAAATACCCATATAAAAATCATACATTAAAATAAAATTAAAAATAAATAAACACAAAATTCCATTAATTAAAATCATTACAAAATACAATAGTCATTACAAATATTCAATACATAAAAATTCCACAATTCATTAAATTATAAATATCATCTCATTCTCTTATGCGACACTGTTTGTAACTTGTCTGTGCAGACAAGATGCAATGGGGATATGAAATCTAAATGCACTGATAATTTTGACATTATGGTTGTGGACAAGTAGAATTAGAATTTTGTACGTCTATGACTCTTAATATTTTTTTTTAATTCATGAATCCCCAAGCGACCACCGGTGGCCGCGCATCTATTGTCTTACTATTGTGTCTCTAATTGACGGTATCTGAAGGGTTAAGATAGGAAATCATTCAACGACAGCTTCCACTCTAGGACGGTGCACCTATGTTACATCTTTACGTTACGTTCCAGGACCAAAGATTTGCCTTTCGGAAGTCAACCCATGGCACCTTTAAAAACCTGAACAGTTCGTTATTTGAGACAATAATTTGACTAAGTTCAATAAAGTAGAATGCCCAATTCCCGCAGATACAGTTTTTTTTTTTCACCAGACTTAGTTGACTTTACCTGTTATACAGTACAGGTAAAGTCAACTTACGTACCTTTTTGTTACATGAAGTTTTAATCTACACTAATAGATTACATAGAGAGTAAAGTTTGTTCTTCTTTTTGTTTATAGGAGGTAATCTCTGATACTACACTTCTGGACACATCTATAAGGTGGGCCCACCTTAGAGTTTAAGTTTCGATGGCTCCTACCGAAATATGATTGATAGATTGAACAAAAACTGTTGATGCAGTTTTAAACCTGATACATTTTACCATCTTTTTCGATCGTATTGTTTTAAATTTGAATTCAGAATACCATACGACATGGAGCTACGCCTAACAAGTCGGATATGCGCCTTGTTAAAGGCAATTGATTTTTGAATAAAAAACATGTTTTATCAAATAAAGGTTTAATTTAATAACGCGTGTTGCCTCCATGGGCATCTACCACAGCTCTCATACGATTAGGCATAGAGTTTATCAACCGCTCTATGAAATTTTGAGGAATCATCTCCCATTCCTCTTCTATGGCAGTTTTCAACTCCTGCATCGTCTGGGCAACTGGCTGACGAGCCCTAACACGTCTTTTTAGCTCGTCCCACATGTGCTCAATGGGGTTCATGTCTGGGCTTCTGGCTGGCCAGTCCATAACTGTGATGTTCACATCCCGAAGATATTCCCTGACGATGCCGGCCGCATGGGCTCTTGCATTATCATGCATAAAAAGGAAATTTGGGCCCACATAGTCCGCGTATGGTATCACGTGAGGTTCTAAGCACTCACGAATGTACCTTTCAGCATTTAATGTTGGCAGCCGTGGTCCTGTAACAACCTCAAGTTGAGTTTTGTCGCTCGCGGATATACCGCCCCAGACAGTCCATGAGCCACCGCCATATGCAACCCTCTCTTCA
Organism: Mythimna lalbum; assembly: GCA_949319445.1. Lineage (NCBI taxonomy): Eukaryota > Metazoa > Arthropoda > Insecta > Lepidoptera > Noctuidae > Mythimna > Mythimna lalbum. Next base: position 3,192,889 of record OX439370.1, on the reverse strand, counting down.
AAGCAGCATTGTTCGAAACGCTCTCCCTTACGTCGGTAGACCTTCTTCCTTCCATCATTGCCATGTAACACAATTTTAGACTCACCAGAAAAGAGTACACGGCTCCAATCTTGCTGTGTCCAATTTAAATGACTGCGTGCGAAATGAAGGCGCGCTGTTCGGTGGGCTCGCGTTAGTTTGGGCCCATTAGCTGGCTTGTGTGGTACCATATCGCGTTCTTTTAACCTTCTCTGAACAGTTCGAGCGCTCACAGATACTCCGTGGAAGTCGCGAAATTGGTTTTGTATCTCAATGGAGGTAAGGTTACGATTTCTCAAGCTGGTCGTCACGATGAATCGATCCTGCCTTTCAGTTGTGACCCGAGATCGTGGCCTTCTTTGGCGACGAACAAAGCCGCCAGTCTCTAGGTACCTCCGATAAACATTTCGGACCGCAGATCGACTTAAATTAAGTTGAGCACTCACGTTTCTTTGGCTGTGTCCGGCCTGAATAAGTGCCACAGCTTGGGCGGCGACTTCAGGTGAAGTATCCATAGATTATTGATAGAACCTAACCTTAATGTTAAAAATAAGTAATGTTTGTTGCAAAACCAAAGATATCAATCAGTTTTTCAAGAATTAAATCCAAGTAAACCAATAAAACCAAGTTTTCTTAGTATTCGATTGTTTGATATCAACAAACAGGCTCCAAATTGTCTTGTTTCTTTAAATTCTGTGTTCGAAATTCAAAAAAAGACTATTGAATGAAATTGTGAATGTGCCAGGTTCAAAACTGCATAAAAACTTTTTGCTCGACCAAATATAAAATTTTAGCTAGGACCAAACGAAACTGAAAATACAAGGTGGGCCAATAGATGGACCTCTGTTTTAATATATATACATTTTTTATTTGTATTTTTTTTTTCTATAGGACATTGCTTTTGCAATAAGTATTTTTTTTTTTAATTTTTGAGACTTCAACTACCTTAAACTCGTTGATAATTTATTTTGTTATCAATTTATTGATAGTTGCAATTATCTATATTTCTATTGCTTTTTTTTTTTATATAGCCTCTTTTTCGTTTTGTAATGTGAATGTGAGAACACTGTATATCTTACAAACCTTTAGATTACTTCCTATTTAAATTACTTTTTTATTTGAATTACTTTTTTTATTTTTTGCTTTTGTGTACAGTATTGATATGCACTGTTCTTACATACTATCATATTGTAACACCTACCACTTTTTTTAAAAGAGTAACCATGGAGTTTCTTGCCGGTTCTTCTCCATAGGAAACGACCAATTTGGAACCGTGCACTAGCTTCTGACGTTTTATAAGTGCCCATGTAGGCCTATGTGAAATAAAATATTTTGACTTTGACTTTGACTTTGACTTTGAGATGTGTCCAGAAGTGTATTTTTTTTCATCGATACAAAGCTGCTTTATTCCTGAGTGACATAGGCTATATTTAAAAAAAAAAAAACTAGTAAAGAAATATACAAAACTAGATTTTTTAGTACTTACTGCGCCTTATCAATACCGCCTTTCCACATACCTTTGATATGTCACATGGTTACTATCTATACTGTACCCTCTATATAGGTAGGGATGTACGTCCCCCCCATAAAGCCTGGCAAGCCGCACAACAAAGCTTAGGCTAGTCCCATGGACAAAGTCCACCACCGGATTAAGTATGACTGACTGTAGCTATCAATTTGAGAGGGCTATCGTGGATTAGTACCGCGCACATGGTCCATCAAGCCGTAGCATTTGTTACAGTCTTTTTTTAAGGTTGGTAATCATCCAATGAATTCTCCTGCTTTGGGGCGGAGCGAAAGAAAATGTCACTCTTTTAATTACAACCACACCTCTGCTCCTTCTTTGCCTTGCGTTCTAGGACTTCAGGGTTCTCTTTCGAAAATGAAGCCAAGCCCATGGTTTTACTGACCTTTCTTTGAGGGGCGCATGGAATACTAAGCGCCTTCAACGACTCAGGCTTAGTTTGGATGGTTACCGGTCGGTCGCACGGCGAGCTACGCATTGCTCGTCGTCCGCAAATCCACGCCTTTAGACTTGTTTTAATCTGTGTCACTAACTCGACTTTTCCGATATATTATCGAGATGCAATTGCGGACTACTGAGTTTAACGCTTATATCAAACCTATGATAAACAACTACCTCTTAAGTTGTTTAATATATAATCGTACCCGCTTCCTCCTCTAAATTGATCTGGTTTGCAATTCTTCACAAATCTCCGCTGTCGCTTTCGCTCTTAACTTGCTCCCTGACAACGAGTCTGGAAGCCACAGTGACTACACACTAGAAATACGACTTCTCACAATTCGTAACGATACTGTACTAATGTACCCGTTCCCGCTACCGCTTGTAACTTAGTCCTTCCCATTACAAGACTTAAAGTAACAGCGATCCTTCCGCTAAGTCCTTAGCTTACAAGGAGTGCCGTAAAACAGTGATTTTCAGGACAGGAATAACCCACCTGCTCCATAAATCGGGTAGTGCTTTGGAACCCAAAAATTATAGACTGATCATGCTGACGGTCTATAATACTCCTCGTAGCAGCTAGGTTTGAAAATAATATGTTATGTTTATTATAGATTAATTTACTTGACATTATCAATGTATGATGTTTGTGTGACCAATACTTTTGCCAAAAAATAAATTATATTTTCGCTTGTTTTTCCCTACTCCTGTCAAACAGCTTTGATCTTTATAAAAATGTTGACATAAAAAGAATGCTGGTTCTTCTGCAGTATTCTTCAGAATGTACATACTACGTACAATATGTAAATCAAGCAACTTTTCGCAAAGGAAATGCGTTTCAAAGGTCAGCGGGGCTATGAAAGGGCGACAGTACGAGTATGTATGTATTTAATTCCGACCAGATGTTCAAAGGAGAACACGCCTTAATGCTACGCGCGTCTCCAGCAAATATCAGCAAATCGTAGAGGCCCAGCAGGACTGATGCCTGCTAGGGCGGCCACGAAGAATTCCTGAAAAGGAAGCCTGTGATCCTTGAGCGCAAAGAGCCGCTGAAGGATACAGTGGTGCGGTGGTTTTAGTGATTAAAAAAATCGTTCCCGCTACCGCTTGTAACTTAGCGGTTCTCATTACAAGTCTTGAAGCCACAACGATCCTTCCTCCTTTAATACCGGCAGGTTTAATGAAACACATTTCTTTGTTGTCACGATGCCGCGATATTTTTCTTCTTATACAATTTACAGTGCAGATAAACAAATTAGGTAGTGAGATTAATGTTTTTGGAAGGGTTCGGGAGTGGCAATCAAGAAGTTGGAGCTGTAATTGCTTTATTGGGAGTCTTTGGGTAATGTTTTTGGCGTTGGTTAGTAAAAGGACACATGGTAAATTCCTACTAATATTATAAATGCGAAAGTAACTCTGTCTGTCTGTCTGTCTGTCTGTTACGCTTTCACGCAAAAACTACTAAACGGATTTAGATCAAATTTGGTAGGTAGGTAGGTAGAAGAGACACTGGAATAACACATAGGCTACCTATAATTCCACTGCTGAGCACGGGTCTCTGCCCGCGCGATATAAACTGTAGTCTACGCGGGCGAAGCCGCGGGCTGAAAGCTAGTTTGTAATAAAAGTGGTGTCCAATATGTATTTGATTGATTGATGGAGCACTTTTGCCCATTCTCCTTTATGTAATTTTTTTTTGTCAATTTATGTTTGGTTCGTTGGCTTTTGAGATACAGATTAAAAAAATATCTGATAGCACACCAAAATAACATGAGGCCTTTATTTCCCAAGGGGTTAAACAAAAATGAACAATGATATACCTAAAATATAAATTGAATAAAAAAGTAGCCAAGTACAATATTAAAATCCAAATAAAAAGAGCTGAAATATTGAACCTGTCCTGTCATGTGTGTGCCTGTGTGTTTGTCCTGTCTGTGTGTGTGATTATGTTGTTGTGTGTCCTGTTATGTTGTTGCCTGTCTGTCTGTTGTGTTGTTGCCTTGTTTTTGTTGTATTGAGCTGTATTATTTTCTTTCTTTCTTTTCTTTGACCAAAACACAGTAATTTCACACTACTTTAGAAAATACACCCAGTTATAATAAACGAGCAGTTTAATCAGATTCCCCAATTACAAAGGGTGTTCGCGTTTAGGAGTAATTAACTATCTGAACAAACGCAGCTTAACCGTGAGTTATGGGGCACGTGTATTTATACCCGTAATGCGCTTTATTAAGCTATTGGGTGCGATCATTTTAATAGGAATACGATTAGTTAGTGATTTAACCGGATTCCACTTATTGGGAAAGTTATAGTACCAACCTATGAAGTTATAACAGTTCGCGTTTGACCACTATCTCAACAGATAGGAAGCGATGATGTGGCCTACGATGGAGCACGCGTGTCTAGAAGGAACCTTATGTTTTTTACCTAATAAAATACACTCTACGGTCCGGACTAAGCGTTTTACCTCGTCATTTATACCGCTTACTACGCCGCGTACGCGTTGCCTGCTGCGGTCTTCTCGTCCGATTATAATTTAGGCGTCTTCAAGGCTAGAATGAATAGGCTCTTAATAAACTAGTGCGTCTCACCATCAAAGATTGCATCACTGCTTCCATCAGATAATATGGTGGTCAAACGCGTGCCTAACAATAATAAAAAAAGGTGGGATCGCAGTCAAGTACTAGTTTAATCAGATAAAAGAAAAATAAATCCTATTCGCTCTCAACTTAGAGACCCCTAGGTAATTAAAAGAATTAACTTAATGAGACGAGTAATTGATGATTCTTTTAATCAATTATTATGATTTAGCTATGGTTAATAGTACTTGTAAAACCCTACTTTATTACGAAAACTTGTCCGACATTAACCCTTCAGATACCGTCAATTAGAGACACAATAGTAAGACAATAGATGCGCGGCCACCGGTGGTCGCTTGGGGATTCATGAATTAATTCATGGATAGACATCTATATTTTTGTGTCATAAAAATATAAAATGGACAGTAATATCATTTTATCTGGGCACGTCAGCACAAAACGATAATAACTCGGTCACTATGTCAATTAAAATAAACTCAGTAAGAAAAATCTGGTTTCATAACGCTAACGTAAAGATCCACAACATAAAAGACTATGGGTAAAAAAGACCGGAGACGATTTGGAACCAATAAAACATAAAATGTCACATAAAAAAGAGTGCAGAAAAGTGTCGAGAAAATTAAAAGTGCATAAAATTTTAAACGACCGGTCGTTAATGGAAACATACTATTTTTTATGACATCCGATTATATTATCTTTAACAACTATATTAAAAACAAATGTGTCTGCAGTTTACTACTTTTTTTTTACTGATCGAAGGATTTATTTATTCGTTGAATTATCTAAGTAGGTGCAAAATGTTGTTTGGCTTTCAAATTATATATGGTTTTTATGATGAGAGAATAGAAGTATAGTTGAAAAAAAATTCTTAATGTAGTAGGTATAGCATCTACCATTGCTCAAAGAAAAAATATAAACACAGACTGTGTCTAAAAGTTCAAATGTTTGTTACTTCTTCATGCTCGAACAGCTGAACGGATTTTGATAAAACTTGGCACAAGAGTAGACCATGTCCTGGAATAGCACATATAATACTTTTTTTTATCTCGGAAGTACGTTCCTTTGCGATAATTTTCTACTAGTACGCGAGCAAAACTGCTGCTAGCAACTAGTATACTTTTCTTTTTTTCTTTGATATAAACTGTGCTTGATGGCGATTGCACCTGACGGTAAGCAGTGATACAATCGTTGAAGGTAAGGCGCACTAGTTTATTAAGAGCCTATTCACTCTAGCGTTGAAGACACCTAAATTATAATCGGACAGGAAGACCGCAGCAGGCAAATTGTTTCAGTCCCTCGGTGTATAATCGGACGAGAATATAACAGGCTATCTAACATTCCACAACCCATAATGACCTACTAATCGAACATTACCTAGCTAATTTCCTAATTATCATCAAAAACATGCCTTGAGCATCGATACGATACTACTAACAGGAATCAATGGAGCCGCAAGCCGCTATAAAATTTTATGCTCGCTGCTTTCGGAGTCGCGTTAATTTATAGTTTCCTGGTAACATTGCATGTAAGGAAGTAGGTAATGATTTAATTACTCTTGACGTATGTGTATGTGAGTGAATTAAGTTATTAGGGTAGGAGGATGACTTGGCTACTTTATGAATAATTCTCTTTAGGATTCCGTATCCAAATCCCTATTAATAAAGCTACACTAGCTAGCTAGCTACGTTAAACCAACGCTCACATTTTTTTTTCTTTATTTTTAGGGACTTTAAACTCAATGAGCATGTCAGCCCCATCGTTACCTTAACTAAATTTACAAAAACAACATAACTTAATAATCAACAAAACTGTTTTACCAAAGTTGAGCTACCGACACGACATATTGCAGTGTCAAATGTAATCTTAGTAACACGCCTGATTTGTACGATGAACGATGTCGAGTGGCGTGGCGTGAAGTGTAGCTCTTCAAGTCGAGTTTCCATATAAAATGTTCTATTCTATTCTATCCGGCTGTCACCAGCCCCCCTAGCCAAGTTACAACCGTTTCGCGTTGATCTAGCCGCCAATTCTTTTGTTCTGACCACGTGACTGAGCGTTGAGAGCGCGTCATTCCCGTACATTTGAAGCTTTCTACTAGCGTTAACTATTGCAGATTGGCAACTTGGCTAGGGGGGCAGGCGTCTGACTCATGAACCGTGATAGTAAGACAGTCGCAATTTTTACAGATTAAGTATTTCTGTTGCCGCTTCAACAACTAATAATAAAAAAAACAGAAGGGCTCCATACAACAAACGTGATCTATCTAGCTACAGTACGGAACCCTTCGCACGCTAGTCCCAATTGTACTTGGCCGGTATTTACTTTAAATGAAAATTGAATGACTCGGAAGTTTTGGGTAAAAGTGAAATGTTTATTGCTAAAAACGAATGGTTTCTTCATATATGTTGTTCTGTCTTTTTTTCCTAGCCATTACTGTCCCACTGCTGGGTAAAGGCCAAGTCCTTTCAGACATCCTTCTCTAACGCCATCTCGAAGCAGTTCTCGTGATACGCGTCCAGATCATCTCGCCACTTCTTTCTAGGGCGACCTCGATGGCGCTTTCCCTTAACAGGAACCCAACTGCCCAGCGGTTGGTTGTGACTTATAAAAATAAAATAAAAAAACGCTTTCCGCATATTGTCGACATTTTGAATGAAAATGACAGATCAATAATGTGACACGGGTCCTTGTCCCATTTTCGAGCTGTCATTTCGCTCGGTATGTAAAATATATCTTGAATAGAAATGTATATTTCGCAACTTTACCTTACATATAATATTGTTAGACTTTTCTGACCTATTTTTTTTTAGGTGGGAAGTTATCTAATGTCTTCTACCAGTCTAACGAGGAGCACGAGGACGTGTCAGACCTTTACTGAATAAAACCCACTCCTATGTTCCTTCTTTGCCTTGCTTTCCAGGTCTCCGGGTTTCCCTTGGACATCTTTTTGCGGCGCCGGTGGAAAATGGAATACGCGTCGTCGACGACTCGGACTCGAACCGGACAGTTACTGGACGGCGAGCTACACATTGCTTTCTATAGGCCTACGCCTACGGTGGCTGGAAATAGGAGTCGGGATACCGATGGCTGGGGCTGTTCACACACGCGGCAGTACTACTGGAGCAGTACTGCTTCGCAAACGCAAGTAGAACTTTATTCTGACCAATATTACATAGACTTGGTCTTTGACTAATATCCAAAACCATCGCAGAATTCAAGGTAACTTTTTCCAGCTTGTATTGTGTAGGCGACGAGCCAACAACATGTATACTACCGATGTTATTACAGTTGTTACAACTATTTATAAGAATACACGATCACGACCGGTATCGCTATTTATTTTATTGTTTATTGGAATTATTGCCGGAGTCTGTGTTTCCTGATAGCTACAACCCGGGAATCTTTAAGTCGAGAGTGAAGAGGTTTCTTCTAGGTAAGCGCGTTCCATCGTCGACCTCATCGTCGCTTTTTATCAGGTGAGATAGCGGTCAAGCGTAAATCTATCAATTATAATGAAAAATAAAAAAATAAAATTACAAATGGCTGCTGCTAGTCGCTTTGCCCGCGTGATATTAAAAACAATCGCAAGAAAACATACTCTAGAAAAAGGTATTCTTATGATATTTGAGGACATGTTCCACCCGTCTGCCACTTCTGCCAGTCTTTGCGGAGATTCAAATGCGAGAATACGATGGATGCGAGTCGCACAAGATCAGTCCTTGTGATGACACTTGAGGGAGGTTTAACTCCAGTAGTGCTGTTTCAGCAGAAATGATATAATTCCCTCCTGTGAGGGTGTTTTTACGTAAATCAGCAAAAAAAATGCTGGATTTTTCTAGGAAAAAAAAAGATATAGAAACCAAAATTTTCGGCCAAAAAAATCATAAAAACGTGTGTACAAAACGACTAATATAAAAAAATATATATATATATTCCCGGAACTTTCTTATCTTAGGTGCCAAATTATATAATTTCACTCAAAAAGAAAACATTAATTCGAAAACACACTCAAAAAAACTATCACGCAAACCCAATAAAGTTGCAAAACACTAACTCTATCAGACAGTGAATAACGCTCGAAAAGCGTGCCTCCGTCTAGAACAAAAAACATAAAACACAAACTAACAGAGCCTCAAGTATTTCTCCGTTTATCTAGTGTAACAAACGATGCTGTTAAAATCTAAACCGGAAAAAAAATTAAGGGCAAAAAGGAAAAATTATGCCAGAAATAATATACTTTTGAAAGTTCACAGTCTTTTATAAAGGGCATTCAAAAGGCAATGGGCGGTTTGGATGGTTGAATATTATACAAGGTGTAACGTTAAATGCGCAAAACCTGAAATTAGTTTGTTCAGAATAACGAGCAGAATCAATTAAACCACTTTTTAATATAAATAGATTACATTTTTCAAAAAAATCTTCATTAGACAGGTCATCACGTGCGCAAACCCGCTGAAATAGGTAAACAATCACAAATAGGTAGTTGTAATCCAATGAAATTTTCTCATACACATAATAAAAGGTCTTCAATGCAGATATGAATTTAAACAAACTAAATCTGCTCATAAAACCTTTAATGTTTTTTTAATGATTTTTTTTTCTCACCTAATTAGGTCAATCTAAAACTGCTTTATTCCTGAGTGACGTAGGCTATATTTTATGTATGCGGGCGAAGCCGCGGGCAAGAGCTAGTAATATAATAAAGAGGTAAAGTTTTTTTTTGTTTTTTTATTTGTAGAAGGTAATGTCTAAAAGTACCTACTGATGCAATTGCGATATTTTTTTCACCGATAGTAAGCTGCTTTATTCCTGAGTGAAGTGAGTGACATAGGCTACATTTATGTACGCGGGCGAAGAAACGGCAAAAGCTAGTCAAACACATAAAATGAAACAGTGGTCAAACGTGAGCCTAAAAAAAAAATTAATGAAGGCATGTACTACAAGCTATTTAACAGAGGACTTCCAAAAAATAAACGTCTTCAGGCTCGACAACAAAATAAACTAAATGACAAAGTTGACACGAGCTCAGAACTACTCTCCATGTGCACACAGTAACTTCACCAAAGCCAACTCCAGGATCTAGTTACACAGGTCTGTAGTGCACAAGATTGGACCCCGTGCATGCCTGTACCTATGTCCACACAGGTGCAAGGGGCAGCTAATCCCCTACCTACTACATTGATAGTTAAGCGGTACGAAGTTCCGGTCAGCTAGTAGTTTAATGAAACTGTTATAAAGGCATATAGTGCAAGCTATTTTATTTATAAAATAGCCCAAAAAATAAACGGCTACAGGTACCATCAAAGATACTTCCGCCTGACCACCGCTAAGTTCATTTTTGCTTGCTCTCGAAACGAAAACTTTAAAGGGTTTCGTTTGGCGCCGCGGCACAGCTTTCAAGCGAATATAAGTGTTCAGACAGAAATAAACTAAATTACAAAGTTTACACGAGCTCAGCAGCCTGATTCCCGTAAAGCCAAATATCGTTGAAGTTTTATAGTCGTTCGATCGAAGTCCTATCCAATATCGGTATTCACGTGTCCTGTAATCGGGATTGGATAGAACGACAATTGAATTGGATCGAAACTAAACGATATATTAACGACTTGTTGCCAGATACCACAGAGTACTACTATGTTACAAAGTACTCTGTGATTCGAACTGCAATATTTGACATTTAGTCGTTGGCATCCGAACCGATCAAACAACGTTTATCTATGAGAATACTTCAAGCTAACGATTGAATGACGATTGACATAGCTGAATTTCCTTCAACGACTCTTCGATTGAACGATTCGAAAATCGTTGTCGTTCAAACTCGATTGATGGATGTGAATACGAAAATTACAAAAACGAATAAGTCGCTACGATATCGTTACGGTTTTGATTACGTGAATTGGGCTACAGATCTGCCCTCCATACGCACACAGTAACTTCACCAAACCCGACTCCAATATCTAGCTACATAGTTCTGTAGTACACAAGATTGGACCCAGTGCATACCTGTACCTATGTCCACACAGGTGCAGGGGGCAGCTAATCTCGATTATCCCCGAACGCTTCTACTAACTGTCGCATTCGCATGCTTAGACGACCGCCTTTGGCAGTGGACAGTGGTGCTAAAACTTTAGTAGAAGCGTTTTAATCGTTGATTATAAAATTTAACAAGCTTTTACTCAAAATCATTTTATTCATAGCAAGCTTTTATAGCTGGGTAATTGGGTATAACTATAAAATTAATACTCGTCAAGGCGAATCATACGAGCCCAAACTCGATGGGGTTGTGTCGTTTAACTACCAAGTTCCTATAGCCACCTTCCAGTTCCATCATCAGATCAGCTCCATGTCATAATAATTTTGCATTGCCATCCGATTTACACATGCATGCAAAGTGTCAGCTTAATCGTTAACCGGGAAGTGGGTCAAATTTAATTTCCAAGATTTGATGACAGATAAACATCGGGACAGGTGAAACTAAATAAAAGCTTGTAAAATGGTGTGTGTTGACTTATTAATAGTTTTAATTGGCTGCATAGTAGGTACAGTATTGTGTCGTCTGAAAACAAGTCATGAACTGAACGTCCTAGGTTTAGGGAAATATTTTCCACTATTTGGATCCAAGTCTCAAGCTAGAACTACATTAGGACGACGTCGTGTGGCGTGGATCTAGTGTAGCTCTACAAGTCTAGTTGTCATATAAAATGTATGGAGACCGACGCGCCTAAATCGGCGTACGTGGCACACGTGTGCGCATTGTTATTCTACCCATAAAGTCACTTATATCAGTTATGTGCCAAATAAACGTGTTTTCTTACTTTCTTTCTTTCAAACATATTATACAAAAAGTACTTATTAAAAAGGTGCACATTCTAATATAACTTTTGCTCCTTAATTTTTTAATATCAACAAAATGTGGGGTTTAGTAAGTAAAAGTCTTGATACGTCTTCTCGCTTCACCCTAGAGCGAAAGAAGTCCTTTGATGATTTCTCACCTCGAAAAATATGCAAATTCTAGTAAAACTCTCGCTTTTTAATTTTCAAATATCAACAAAATGTTGGTTTGAGTAAGTAAAAATCTGACACGACCTTTCATCATTACTTAAATCATTATCAGCCTTTTTAATGTTCCCACTGCTGGGACTCAGGCCTCCTCTCTAGGAGAGGGAATGGGCCGTAATCCACCACGCGGGCCCAGTGCGGGTTTTTTTTTTTTTTTTTCTCGACGGAGAAAATCATCTTTGACGAAACCCGCTCTTGGATGGAGCAGGAGACGGTGTCAGACTCTTACTGACTAAAAACCCCGCTAGTTTTCGAATTTTTGGCTCTAGGATATGTCGGTTTCCTCACGATGTTTCCTTTACCGTTTTGAGAGCAGTGGTAATAAAATAAATTACACAAACTATTGCGCTTGGCTGGGTTCAAACCTGCGACCTACAACTCGTAAGTCGGGGCCATTACCACTCGGCCTTTTGCTCCATCCTTAAACGCGCAAATTCTAATAAAACTCTTGCTCTTAATCTTCTATCTAATATCAACAAAACAAACTATCCCATTACACTCCTAAAACAAACATTTGCAACTTATCCGTATGTTACGTAAAGGGTAACTTAAACCTAACTTTACGGTTCTAAGTTAAGTTTATAACGACGAGTGGAAGGCGCGACACCTTAACATAATGTCACTTAACTGACTCACTGAACCACTTTTAGGAGTTACAAGTTCGTATGTGATAATTTTGTAATTTATCTTGGAGATGTATTAAGAGGGTAAGTTAAATCTACATATTTTATAGTAGCATCGCATCGCTCACTCTACGGTTCTGGAGTGGCAACTGTGTGCCGGAAGACGTAACGTTGGAAGGTCTCCTAAAAAGTGGACTGATGACCTGGTAAGGGTTGCGGGAATCCGATGGATGCGAGACGCATTAGACCGTTTATTATGGCGGCTCTTGGGGGAGGCCTTTGTCCAACAGTGGACGTCTTTCGGCTGAAATGATGGTGACGATGATGATCGCTTACTCTATGACATTTGCGCAATATTAAGGTTTTTAGATAGCTACTAAATAATTTCGCAACATCTGCTTAAATGCATACAGATTGGTGGCCATTCTGATGTCGACAGGAAGCGCATTCCACCGAAGTATGGATGACGGCGACGACGTTTGATTATTTCCGATTCCAAGACACAACAGAGACTCAACTTTAACTGGCCTGTTGGTCTAGTGGTTAGTGGCCCTAACTGCTATGCCGGAGGTCGTGGGTTTAATTCCCTCCCAGGACAAATGTTTATGTGATGAGCATGATCATTTGTTCTGTGTCTGGGTGTAATTTGTCTATAATATGTATGTATTTAGATATATAGAAGTTTGTTTATCAGTTGTCTGGTACCCATAAAACAAGCTCTGCTTAGCTTGGGACTAAACGGCGTTGTGTAATAGTTGTGGAATATTATTATAATCAATCCGATTAAACTTCTTTATATCTACCAAAAGTTTTTTTCTCATGCTGTTCAAGAAAGCCCCCGATTATTCCCAACATTTGAGCAGCGCTGACCTCTGCTATCTGGTCCGCATAATCCAGTATTGTGTGATGGTCTCACTATACATAATAGCCGTCTGCCACGGCTAGATACACCGCAGCCTGTCCGTAATTTATAAGAGAATGGACGTTATTGCTTACATGTTCGATGGCTTCATAAGATTTGGGAAGTCAGCAGAAATCTTAAGCAGTATGGGCACGGTAATATTATCATAGTATGGGCAAATACGAAGGTGTTTCTTGAACATAATGTGACTTATTATTAAAATATTTTTTATACCTTTTGAATACCATAGTTAGAGAAACAAAAGGAAGACAATAAAGAGAGCGAACGCCGACGTTTAATTCATGAATCCCCAAGCGACACCCGGTGGCCGCGCATCTATTGTCTTACTATTGTGTCTCTAATTGACGGTATCTGAAGGGTTAAAGAATTAACCAGTGCTTGACTGTGATCCCACCTGATGATAAGCAGTGATGCAATCTTTGATGGTGAACCGCACTAGTTTATTAAGAGCCTAATCACTCTAGCCTTGAAGACACTTTCATCATTATCGGACGTGAAGAGCGCCGCAGGCAAATATTGTTGCAAGCTAACAATGTTTTGAAGATCTTGCTTTTGCAGTACCTACCATAAACTGTAGTAAAAAATTACGTATAAAGAAATGATAATAATATTTTTTTTATCGATGGATATTACTGATTAACATTGTTCACGTAAAGGCCATAGTTTTAACATAGCTCCTGGTAAACCAAAGCCAAAACGAGGCTCATACTTCGTTTTCCATGTGTTGCAATAGTTTTCCATCAAGCTTGAGTTATTCTTGGTTGCAATAGCTTATCATCGAAGAGGAGGAGAATCTAATTTTTCTAGCCTTTCTTATAGAATATAAGAAAAGTGCGCAATTAGCAAATAACTTCAACCAATACTACACTTTGACAACCTCCAGGCCCGCTATCTCCCACTCACAAACCAACCATTGTGCTCGCATAACGGTCTCTGTAGTCGCAGATAGTGCGGCGTGTCGCACTAATTATAGCAGAGGACATTATTAGTGACGGTTATAGGCGGTGCGCTTAGCACCTGTTGATGTGAGACGTTAAGTTGATGTCATCGGTCTGATGTCAACGTGTAATGATCGTGATGCTATCGCTTGCATCTATAGGGGTATTTCGACATCATATAAAATGTCTGTGAATGATCTAGCCATCAGGATTTCCCCATTCGTGATTTGTTTACTATTTCACTAAAAGAGGAATTTCTTAAGTAGTACTTCAGCATAGCGAGTTGTACACTAGACCGATGCACACGTAGACAACGCTTGATTTGTACGTTGTGGCGCGTTGCGTGACGTCGCGTGGCGTGGATCTAATGTAGCTCTGCAAGTCTAGTTGCCATATAAAATGTATGGAGACGGACGCGCCCAGATCGGCGTATGTGGCCCACGTGTGCGCAAACCTTTTTTTTTTTATTGTTGATAGGTTTGCGCTTGACCGCTATCTCACCTGATGGAAAGTGACGATGCGGTCGACGATGGAACGCGCCTACCTAAAAGAAACCTATTCACTCTCGACTTAAAGATTCCCGGGTTGTAGCTATCTGGAAACACAGACTCCGGCAAGGAATTCCACTCCTTAGCTGCACGCACAATGAATGTGTTTCCAAAACGTTTTTAACCGTTATGGGGACATATGGAGGTAGAAAAACACTTTTGTTAAACAATATGATCATCATGCTTTGTCGAAGGTCGAAGGCCGTTAACCTCTGGGAAACCGTCTCCTGAGAGCTCTTGAGGCTGGGCTACCCAGCCTCCCGAGAGGGCCCTCTCAGGAGCCTGGGAGCCGAGCCAGGAGGAGCAATGGGCGCCCAGACAGGTTTGTCACTTTATGTAATTTATTCCATCACCACTGCTTTCAAAAGGATGAAGAAAACATCGCGAGGAAACCGGCATGTCCTAAAGCGAAAGATTTTAAGACATGTGACATCCGTTTGGACTGTGCTCGCAACGTGGATTGCAGCTCATTCCTTCTCGTGAATGTAAAATTTTTTGTTGTTAACAGATGAGTTCTGCCACTCTGAGGTGGAGCAGGACGGCGTGTCAGACTTTAACTGAATAAAACCACACTCATGTTTCTTCAGCTACCCATTGTGTTTTAGGACCACAAGTTTTTTTTTCAGAAGTTTTCCCAGGGCCAAAACAGGCATCGGCCCTGGGATGATGTTTAGGCCTAAGAAGCATTCAGGATTTGACAGGAGTTCCGCGTCTAGAATCTAGTTAAACTTATTCAATTAAGTACCTTCGAGGCGAACCCATCGTTTATTCTAGACGGTTATATAGTCTTGTGAGAGATCTATGAGGCTACGGCCCAAATCCTCATTATAACTAGGGTCGCCATGTTAGTGTTTTGGAGACCCGCTCATTTACAAGGAGATTGTCATACCTCTAGGTTATTAGTTTGTTAATTTAACTATAAAACTAGTTCAACTAACTACCTAACTAAGTAGTAATCGTTCACTTATTTATTTTGCCCAATTTCTGGGAAAAACAATACCTACAAACGAAAGTAGATTTTAAAGACGTCAGAATAACTAAAATATAGAATAATTAAAACCATTTTTAACCGACTTCGAAAAAGATGAGGTTCTATGTTCGGCTGAATGTATGTTTTTTTTTTTTTTTTTGTATGTTTGTTCACCGATATTTCAGTCAGTTTTGGACCGATTTTGAAAATTTTTTTTTTTTATTGAATGGTTATGCTTCCAAGTTGGTCCCATAGAAATATTGTTATGATCTGATCATGAACTTCGAAGATATGGAACATAACTCCTCATAGAATCATAGCAGAATTGTCGTAACAAGTAAAATTGCTTTGTTTATACGTGTAGTCGATGACTGACTGAAAGAAAAGAGGGAGGGGATGTATCGAACTGATCTGGTGATAAAGCCGGAAGGTAAATTCATGTAATATAACCGTATTTGGGATTATTAGAATCGTTATGAGATGCACTCTGGCTATGAGGTAATTTATGTTTAGCTAGTATTTTAGAAGGGTAGGTACTTTTTAGTGGTGCTACCATAACTAAAAAGTGAAAAATAAAAAACTTTTTACAAAAAAAAATTAAACCAACTTCAAAAAATACAAAATAATTTTAATTTCGGAAGTCGGTGTTAACTAACGAAAAGACAAAATTAGGTATCTATTATAGAAACACCGACTCCCGAAATTAAAATTATTTTGTATTTTTTGAAGTTGGTTTAATTTTTTTTTGTAAAAAGTTTTTTATTTTATATAAATTTATGTTTGCAGATTTTTTGAAAACAAATCTTCATTCTGAAAACTGCACCAAAATTGATTATAAGGCACAAATGTTTAATACAAAACTACCCTATAAAAATCCGTTTTATCTGTTTTCTACATCCTGTATTTTTATTATACACTAGCGGGGCTTCGTACGGGCAATAAATATAGCCTATGTTACTGAGGGTGAATGTAGCTTTCCAATAAAGTAAGAATTTTTGAAATCGGCATAGTAGTTTTTAATTTATTCATAACAAACATACACACAAAAATACAAATTTTCCCTCTTTATAATATAAGTTTGACTGACCTTTTGGTCTAGTAGTTAGTAGCCCTGACTGCTATGCCGCAGGTCGTGGGTTCGATTCCTACCCAGGACGAATGTTTATGTGATGAGAATGATCATTTGTTCTGTGTCTGGGTGTAATTTATATTTATCTATAATATGTATGTGTTTAGAAATATATAAGTATGTTTATCAGTTGTTTAGTACCCATAACACAAGCTCTGCTTAGCTTGGGGCGGGACTAGACGGCGTTGTGTGACAGATGTGGAATAAAAAAAAAAAGTGTAAATATGTGTGTACATAAATTGTTAAATAAATAAAAATAAAAGATGAGTTAGAGTATGTTGGGGTAAGATCGGCATAGGGGTAAGAACGGATAAATATAAATTATACCACTTATTTAGTTTTTTTGTTGTTGTGTCATATTGACTAACTAGTGATAGTCTTTAAAAGAGACTTTGACCCCTGAGTTTGTTTCGGTGTTTCTTCTCAGGGTAGTCAGCTAGGAAACACCGGCCTCATCTCGTTAAAACTGACTGAAAACAAAATTGACGTGTAAAAGTGTTTTTTGAAAACCTATTTACAAAATAAAGATCATTTATCATTTATCATTTGTTGCGTGCCGCGTCATTATGTCCACCTTGCCCAGCAATGTGTTATTTAGCATTAAAAATAAAGCTAAATAAGTGGTATAATTTGTACTTATAAGTTCTTAGCCCTATGTCGATCTTACCTCAACCCACCTTATACAACTTATTACTAACATTTGTTTTGATAGACCTTTAAAAAACAGGGTGTTAATACTTACTTAAATCTTAACGTATTTCTTAACAGAAATGAGATTGAGGCGTAAACTGCGGTGACCTATAAAACATAACAGTCTCGCACTTTTATGAGGTTTCTTTCAAGATTGTAAGACTTCATTATTTGTATTTGCTTACTTAGTTGATGTTTACGGATTAGTTAGCTGGAGTTTTAAAGCCGAGTCACACTCGCGCACGAAAGGTTCCGTACTAAAAAACGGCAAAAAAGCCCCCGAATATATTTATTTAATTCTGTTGTTTAGTATTTATTGTTAGAGCGACAAGAAATACATCATCTGTGAAATTGTCAACTGTCTAAGTATCACGGTTTATGAGATACAGCCTCTGGTAACAAACGGACAGGCAGACAGACAGACGCGACAGAAAGCGGAGTCTAAGTAATAGGGTCCCGTTTTACCCCTTGGGTACGGAATTCTAAAACACGAATCGTTGATATTGATTCATAAACATATTCTTGGGAGCCAATACCAAACGTTTGCGTAACCCAACAGACGAAAGCAAATATTGCCACAGTTAAATTGCAAAACCGCAGTTTCTACGATGTTTTTGATCATCGCTCCCTTTCTCTTTGATATTTTCCTTAATAGTAATTATTTACCAAAAAAGCGTTTAAGCTTGCCGTAACACCACCTCGGAGAGATGCAACCTCTGGCAGGAGAAGTTTAAACCTCCTGATGATTTTATCAAGCCGTCGGAGAGCTTCTCTCCTAGACACGAATTGCCATGGCGAAACTGGAAAACTCTAAACAGGAAAACTCGACCCAGAACCAAAATGTCTGGCGAAAAATGACGAGGAGAGCCGACCCCAAATGAAATGGGAGAAGGCTAGGCAAAGGGAGACAGTAATTGTTTACACCAATATAATAAGGAGGTAAAGTTTTTTTAAGTTTGTTTTTAATCGGTTGATGGCGCACTTTTGGAAGTTAGCCCACGGCCCCAATAGGCATCGACCCTGAGCTGGGCTCCTACGGTTTGCTGATCTCTATATGAAGCACACGTGGAACACGCGCCGTCAAGGACTCGGGCTCGGTCTGGACGGTTACAGGACGGCCAGACGGCGAGCTACCCATTGCTCGTCGTCCGCAAACCCACGCCTACGATGGCTGGAAGGTAGATGATGATGAAGTACCAAATTCTTAGTCACATATACCACCATCAGAAACACAAAATCAAATACCATAAGTGCAGGAGCTTAACCAAACATTAATACCAAACTATTACCATAATCTGACTCTATTACCGCGATACGGTGATAGCGAAACTTTATGTCGTTTCGCCCCCCGTCCCATCTCACCCCCATACCCGACCCGTTTCACCCCCTTCGGCTAATTCACTTAGTTAGTTATCATACATAGTTGAGAAGTTATCTCGTTATGGGACGAGAGTTTCAATATTTTTTTTTGTTTTTAATTTTAAATTATATAACTCTTGGGGTTGTATGCGAATATTTTTTCAGTTCATATTCGTTAAAGGTATGAAGTTGTGTTTTCATGTAGAGAGCTTGGTATATGCTTGTTATTTCACTAAACAAAAGATTTATTTATTTGTAGAGAAGGTTTATATCGAAGGACTGGAAAAATAACTGCGATGTAAGTCTGGATATTTTTTGCTCATCTATCCAGAAATTTAAGCACCAAGTCCACTTGAAATGATTAACTACTGACCAACTACTGTCTTTGTAGCAAGGTAACACTCAGAGTGTTGTATTTGCATTATTTTAATTAGTAATTTTTTTTTTATTACTGTTTTCTGCATGCTGTGTCTATCGTGATATATTGTACACTTGGTTTGTATAAGAGCAAGTACATTTTAATGCAATGTGTAACAATTGTTGATAGATCAATAAATAAATAAATTTGCTGCGGTCTTCCCGTCCGATTTGAATGGAAGTGTATTCAAGGCTACAGTGAATAGGCTCTTAATAAACTAGTGTGCTTCACCATCAACGATTGCATCCTTGATCACCATCATGTGGGATCGCAGTCAAGCACTAGTATATAAACGTTTTTTTTTTAGTTTATGCGATATCTGAATATAGTTCAGAATCACTACATGGATTCCAATAGTTTTTAAATCATGTTATATTTTTTTCCCAAATATATTTAAAAAGGTTACAAGTACACTACAGTACTGACACTAAGTACAATACAGATCACGGCAGGTCATTTCGGGCATTAGGTGCCAGCAAATAGCTGGGTACAAGTGTAAAACAACCCGTCAGCGTCGTGGATAGCGGTGTAGGTGTGACGGACTCGGCGGCGAACTCGTATACAAAAAATTTTAGACGATTTTGTGGCGGTAATAGATACCGAGGCGCTTACTACTGAAATTTTACATCGACCCCCTATATGGATGTCAAAACATCCCCAACATAAATATAAAAACGTTATAAAAAGGCTGTGGGAAGAAATAAAACAATGTTTTCCGGAATATGATGGTAAGTTTAATTTAAATTGATAACATAATAACGTAGTATCAGCTACCATAATTATATTGTCTGTACACAGAAGGGATAATTTTGATAACGCCATAATTTTGAGCACGTCCCGACTACCTAAATACGTCCACCTCGGCCGCTGCCGCTCGCCGCTACTGAGGGTACGTGGCGTGTAAAACGCACCTCTTGCCGCCGCCGCGCCGCCTGCCGCGCCGCTCGCCGCTACTGAGGGTACGTGGCGTGTAAAACGCACCTCTTGCCGCCGCCGCGCCGCGCGCCGCTGAAGACCGAATTCGTGCACGGGCCGTAACATCACGCCATGCTGCATTTTTTTCGCACGGGGTGACGTCACACGTAACTTTAATGGGCTATATCTTTGTTAAAATACGTGTCCAATATTTTTATAAACGTGTAACGTTAAATGCGCAAAACCTCAGACTTTAATAAAATTTTAATTTAATTAACTTAAAACAGTGAGAAAAAAATTATTAAAAAAATTTGTAGGTTTTATGTGCTGTTTTAGTTTGTTTAAAATTCATATCTGCATTAAAATAAGAACTTTTATTATCCCGTGTATGAGAAAATTTGATTGGACAACCACTGTTTGTGTTTGTTTACCTATTTGGGTGGGTTTGCGCACGTGATGGTTTGACCTATTCATAAATAGACGACGTTTTTAATTTAGATTTTTTTTGAAAAAAGTAACCTATATTAAAAAGTGGTTTAATTGATTCTGCTCGTCATTCTGATCAAACTAATTTCAGGTTTTGCGCATTTAACGTTACACGTTGTATAATCTAAAGTACGGACTCAATAAAATGTAGTTATTTTAGCCCTGGAAACTACCCTATACTTTAGAATTTCCAGGCAATATTTGAACAATAACATAGGTACCTAGACATAGACAGCTTTACCTACGTTACCTAACATTTGTCAGGTCTAGAATATTTTTTGAAGGCCTAAAAATTCAATAAGGAGATCCGAGTTTGTGCTTGTCATTCTGATCTAGGTGATAACAATAGAATTTCTTCAGAATAGATTCCAAGATATGAGATAGGTATACGTGCTTTTTAGATTAATGTAAAAGGGAAGAGAAATGTTTTTGCTACTTTTTTCGGAGGGTAAAAATCGTCCAGATGACATCCCCTGCCCCTGAGGCGGAGTGGGAGACAGTGTCAGACTTTTACTGAGTAAAAAAACCACCCCGTTCCTTCGTTGCCTTTCATACCGGGGCCGAGCGTACCTTTCAGAAATATACCCTTGGCCCCAGTAGACTTCGACCCTAATGTGCCTCTATCATCATCATATCAGCCGAAATTTAATTTACAAGATTTGATGACAGACAAACATCTGGACAGGTGAAACTAAATAAAAGCTTGTAAAAAACCCGGTCAAACCCCGGTCTTGAGGTTATAATCTAAAATATCTAAATCTATATCTAAATTATTTTACAATGTAGGTTTTCAGAACTTGTGCTACATGGCGTTACTGCTTGCAAAATTTTATGATTCTAGGTCAACAAAAAATCCCCTATAGGTTTTAATTCCCTTGCGAGCGTCAATATAAGTTTGCGCCATAAATGAAGCATAAACGGCCTTGATTTTAGATTGTGTTGACTTAGAAGTTTGATTTTCTTACTGGTTTAAGGGATAGCAGACCAACCCCCCTAGCCAAGTTACAACCGTTTCGCTTGCGTCGAACGCTTCGAGTTGACCTAGCCGCCAATTCTTTTGTTCTGACCGCGTGACTGAGCGTTGAGACGACGTTAATCCCGTACATTTGAAGCTTTCTACAAGCGTTAACTATTGCAGATTAGCAACTTGGCTAGGGGTACTGAGTATTTTTTACATTGATTTCAGCCTGACAACCTTCTTCAATTCCAAGACATGTGACATTCACCAACCCGCACAAGGCCCGCGTGGTGGATAACAGCCCATTCCCTCTACTAGAGAGGAGACCTGAGTAGCAGCAATGGGAACATTAGAAAGGCTGATGAAGAGAGACTTTTTCTCAGAATCATGTGGCGCGTACTGGAGAAAAAGGACAGACAACAAAGTTATCCGTTTTTGCCGACTGACGTACCATCAAAGACACTTCCGCCTGACCACCGCTAAGTTCATTTTAGCTTGTATTCGAAACGAAAACTTCAAAGGGTTTGGTTTGACGCCGAGCCGCAAGATTCAAGCGATTTATTTTTTAAGTGTTCAGGCAGAGTGGATCGCAATGTTACGTAACTCTAAAAACTAATAAATGATCGTCCGTCAGTCAGTACCTTCGTCAATCAGGCCTTCAGAACCCCAAAACTAAAAGTATGATTTTACGAGTTAGAATTCAGTTTTAATAAAAATAGTTCAACTAGTTTACCAAAAACAAAGTTCAGATTTTCATACTAAGTATTTACAAAGAAAAACAGTTTCCATCACAAAAAATAGTACCTACAGCTAATAGAGACAGACAAGCTTTTAATAATATCTTTTCATAGCAAGCTTTTATAGCTCGGTATACCTATACATATAATTAATACACGTCAAGACGAATCATACGAGCCCAAAATCGATGGGGTAGTGTCGTCTAACTACCAAGTTCCTTTAGCCACCTTCCGGTTCCATCATCAGATCAGCTCCATGTCATAATCATTTTGCATTGTCATCTGATCTACACATGCATGCAAAACTTCAGCTCAATCGGTAACCGGGAAGTGGATCAATTTAATTTGCAAGATATGATGACAGGCAAACATCGGGACAGGTCAAACTAAATAAAAGCTTGTAAAAATTGTTCAACAAAATAAATAAAAAGCTTTTTACCAAAAAAAAATTAAACCGACTTCAAAAAGTACAAAATAATTTTAATTTCGGAAGTCGGTGTTTCTATAATAGATACCTAATTTTGTCCCTTCGTTATTTAACACCGACTTCCGAAATTAAAATTATTTTGTACTTTTTGAAGTCGGTTTAATTTTTTTTTGGTAAAAAGTTTTTTATTTTTCACTTTTTAGTTATGGTAGCACCACTAAAAAGTACCTACCCTTCAGCTAAACATAAATTACCTTATAGCCAGAGTGCATCTCATAACGATTCTAATAATCCCAAATACGGTTATATTACATGAATTTACCTTCCGGCATTATCACCAGATCAGTTCGATACATCCCCCTCCTTCTTTTCTTTCAGTCAGTCATCGACTACACGTATAAACAAAGCAATTTTACTTGTTAAGACAATTCTGCTATGATTCTTTGAGGAGTTCTGTTCCATATCTTCGAAGTTCATGATCAGATCATAACAATATTATTCTATGGGACCAACTTGGAAGCATAACCAATCAATCAAAAAAAATTTTTCAAAATCGGTCCACAATTGACCGAATTATCGGTGAACATACATACAAAAAAAAAAACACATTCAGCCGAACATAGAACCTCCTCCTTTTCGAAGTCGGTTAAAAACAAAGTTTCACCAGAACAAGTATACTATTTACAAAGAAATACAGTTTCCTTCATAAAATAAAAATAGTACAGCAAACGGAGACAGATCTCAAATGACAGCTTCACTCTAGGGTGAAAGACCCAAGCATCGTCTGCAAATAATATTTTCTCACAAATTGTCATCGTTCCGACTAGAATGACTTTAATCAAATTAAGTTTTTCTTATTGTTTTATTTTCTTGTTGCTTTTAAAGTGGACATTTATTTATGGGATGAAAGAAAGTTATTAGGACTTGTTAATAAATATTTTTATCCAATGTGTTTCATTTATCCATTTTTAATAGAACTACAATTCTACCATCGGACAACCCGACGTATCATGAGTATCCACCCATACGTTGTTGAAACCTCTACGGTCCGGACTAAGCGTTTCGCCTCATCGTTTATACCACGTACGTCGAAGGAATGGAACAATTTGCCTGCTGAGGACTTCCTGTGTGCGTCCAATTATAATTTGGGTATCTTCAAGGCTAGAGTGAATAGGCTTTTAATAAACTAGTGCGCCTCACCATCAGAGATTGCATTACTGCTTACCATCATCAGGTGGGATTGCAGTCAAGCACTAGTTTATACGGACTAAAAAAAAAACTACGCAATAAAGTAGGTACAAAACTCATCATTATCATTTCAGCTGAAAGACGTCCACTGTTGGGCATAAACCTTCCCGAAGCGTCGCCGCAACGACTGATCCCGTGTGTCTCGCATCCATCGATTTCCCGCGACCCTCGCCAGATTATCGGTCCAGCACCGACATCCCCATCGACCATCTGTTCTGCGTGCAATGTACCCTGCCCATTGGCACATAAGTTTGGCGACTTCTTTTATTGAGAGACATTAACTCTAGATAAATGTATGCCACATTAACAAATGACATACTGTCTGCCTATACAAACAGTATGAGTAACACACATCATTTACTCGAAGGCTTCGCCAGATAAGTAACCGGATGTCTCCGGGATAAGGCGCCATCGCTTCTTGTCAATAGTGTTGTCTAATATTCCGGGGCTCTCTGAGATTTTCGACGGACATTATTTTGATATGGTGAAATATCTCGACAGAGCTATTTTACTGAAGAAGCCAGAGATTTTACACATATATAAGTGGTCTCTGATAACTTTGTATTCCCGCTTATACATCTATTTTTATGATATACTCAGCTGACGGTAAGCTGTGATGCAATCGTTGATGATGAGGCGCACTAGTTTATTAATAGCCTATTCACTCTAGCCTTGAAGATACCTAAATTGCACTCCTGCAAGGTTTCTAAAAGAACTAAATTAAAACCTTTTATTGTCCGTGCTAAGGAGAGGAATTCCCCGCTGGAGTCTATTTGTAAAATTTGTTGTTACATTTTTGACATCAATTACTCGAGCTTCAGCTGAAAGAATGTGCCCCAAGGAACTGAAAAACTGCAGGTTGCCTCCTTTTTTTAATGCAAATAGAGGGTTGCCTCGCATAAAGAGGTGAGTAAATGGGAATTATTTAACCTCATCTGTTATTCAATCGATTTTTTTTCATGTTAATTAGTGTTTTTTTAGTCTAATAGAAGCTATTAGTCACGATAGAACTCAATTTAAGTATAAGTAAGTATTTGGATAAAGTCGAACATATTAAATGTTCACGATATCAGACTTTTAATGTTTAACATCATTGGCACCAGATTTGGAATGTCTTAAATAAATGCATTCAATCAGCCAAACTAGATGTAGGTATCTTCCAAAGTCTGCTAACAAAGCCATTATCAGATGAAGCTAAGATGATTTATAACCTAGTTTTAATCAAGAAATCTTGAAATTATTTATGCCTGTATGTTTACCTTAAATGTAAGATTATGTACCTACTTACTGTATGTAATAATGGAATTGGCATTAAAAAAATGTTCAAAAGTTCCTAAACAAATAAAGTAAATAAAAAAAACCAATCAATCTGGGTTTGAACCCGCGACCAAGTCAGGGGCCGGCCGTTACCACTCGGCCACCACTGCTCTCAAAGCGCAAACGCAAACGCATTATCTAGCACAAAATATTTATCATAATCGAATAACAGATGAGGGAAGAGAAATCTTCTACGAATCTCGTACTTTATATCTTCAACATTATTCTTTACAAAAATAACCTACTATCTAAACCAGATGATTACAACCACGTTACCTCCAAATGTTCCGTCTCGCGATTAACGCTCGACACGATGTTCCTCCAGGAAGTTTCTCGGCAATTACCGAAAAGCTCTGCGATTAAAGCCTTAATACTTGCTATGTTTGGTGAGCATCAACTATGCGATGGAATATACATGTCTTATAGATTTGATCATACGAACTCTGTTTGATTTGACAAGGGTTTCTAATAATAAATCTGAAATAGGCTAATTGCCTAAAAAAAGTAATTAGTCCGTCTTTTAGATTATTCAAAAATAAGGGAAACGTATTTTTTTATTTGTAAATTAAACCAAAAATGACAAAGATATAGTCCATTAAAGTTACGAGTAACGTCACGCCGTGCTGCATTTTTCGCACGGGGTGACGTCACACTTAATTTTAATGGGCTTATTATATCTTTGTTATTTTTTGTTCAATCGTAAAAAGAAAAATTAAGTGCCCCATATTTTTTTATAATCTAAAATACGGAGTAAATAAAATGTAGTTATTTTGACCCTGGAAACGACCCTATTGAAATATTGAAGTGTGATGATTTTAATATTTGAGTTTTTTTTTAAATACACTAGCTTTTGCCCGCATCTTCGCCCGCGTACATAAAATATAGCCTATGTCACTCACAAATAATGCAACTTTCTATTGGTAAAAAATTTTAGCAATCGGACCAGTACTTCCAGAGATTACCTCCTACAAACAAAAAAAAAAACTTAACTATTATATTAGTGTAAATGTAGATGTTATTATATTGTTAGAAATCCTTAAAAATCATAAAAAAAACAAACATTATATACTTATCATTGGTCTTCCCTTATCTATGTACCTACCAAAACACGATAGTATGACGACTTCGAAAAGACCTTTGTTACGTTAACAAAATCCCCAAAAAGAGTAAGCCATGTTATCTAAACATTTTCCTATCACAACGACCTTTCTAAACCCATTTGCCTTCCAGGATCACAGCTACCTACTTATTCACAAAATCATCGAACCCACAAAATGTTGCCATCATAATCTCATTACACGATAACCGAAGCATCAAAGTATGAACATAATAATTTAACACCCGTTTAGTTCAAGCTCTCACAGATACGTCAGAAGCCGGACTTCCGTCACCCGGGATAAGCACACAGATAGTGTCGCGAAACGACTTCATCCCGGGAACTTTTATTTTTAAGTTTAAGTTGAACTTTCGAATTGACTCGGAAATTCAAAGTAGATGTCACAAGTTTTGTTATTTGTTGCTGTTTGTGCGATGTGATAGCCAATACTGAAGTTGCTGTTTTTGCTGATGTTACAATGTATACAATAACTTTTGCTTGTAGTGGAAATTTATGTTGAAAAGTGTACATTGTTTTGGGGGGTTGGCGGACAGCGAGCAATGGCGAGCTCGACGCCGTCAGGTACGAACCAAGCCTAGGTCGACGATCATGAAGGGAAATGCATGACTTTTTCGTATCGTAGCTTTGAAACGTCGAACACAAAAGGGTTATCATCACCATCATCATCATTTCACCCGATAGACGTCCGCTGTTGAACATAGGTCTACCCCAAGTGTCGCCACAATGAACGGTCCTGTGCGTCCCGTATCCATCGGTGTCCCGCGACATTCAAATGTGAGTACATGTAAGTAAAACTCTGATAGGCTCATTCGCTCCAGTAAAACTACTTGAAAAATTCCAACTTTAAAGAAAAAAAAAGTAAAATCAATAGTTTTTAAATTGAATATATCAAAGATTATCATGAGACAGCTCTCACATCAAATAAATTGATCAAAACACTTAACTCACACTATCTCAATATCCTTATCGATGAACGTAAACACATCACTAATCCCGTTTGCCAAATCCCGGGGTGTAATCCCAACACTAGTAAAGTATCGAATCTCGGCTTACGTTAAGTACAAACGTGCTTAATATTTAAGATGTCCGCTTATCTTTACCGTTGTGTTATCAGGAACTCCTTTTACCTACAAAACGGATATTTTCCGTCACGTGATTTAGTTGAATGCTATCGCTCTTGAGAATATTTTGTGGGGGGATTTTGGGGGAATTCAGGTGAATATGTTGTTCCTTCGTGAGAGTTTTCGGGTTATCAGTGTGCTGGCTCCTGCCAGCGGCTTCGCTCGCGTAAAAGAAGATTTCTCCTTACAAACTCTAAATGGTGTCCAGTGTCCTGTGGCAACTCTTGACACCAGTGTCGCCCGACGGCCGAGCTGGTCGCGCCACCAAATTGGTTGCGCAACCAAAAGGACACCAGGTGATCAGGTGAGTAACTTTCTATAGAGCTGTTTATGAAATTTTGTTTGTCGCGCCGCCATGGTGTCTCAGTGAAATATAGCCCTAGATCGCCAACGTTCTATGGCAGACCCAAAACCAGTTTATATAGTAACAATGATTTTGGTGGGATTACTTTTGGTTTTAAAAGGGGTGAATTTCTCAGAGGTTTTAATTTCACCCCTCACCAAAATATAGGGGTTACTTAATGCAATCATAATATTTGCATAATGAATTCTGTACCAAACGTTTTAGTTGTGTTATTGGGTGGTTTATGTAAATAATAACTAGCTGTTGTCAGCGGCTTCGCTTATGTAAAAACAGAAAATGGTCAAATTTTATCCAAATTGCTAAGTTACTGAATGTAGTCTCGAAAGACCCATCGTCATCATTAGTAAATAGAAGAAAAAAGGCCTCGTGAGCGCTGCCCCATACGTTGGTACGACCAGATCCGCACCGCTCTTGACTCTACGGTATACAATGCCCATCACACCCCCAGAGACCGAAACAAATGGAGGAATATCATATGAGTGAAAGTGATGAAGCAGGGAGACCCGACCCTGAGCATTGAGGAATACGATGCAAAAACAGAAAGAGGATCAATATAGAGCCAATCCTGTATGGTAAGTATGATTAGCAAAGAACAATGACCGCTTTTTGCATATTTTTTTATGATAAAAACTAGTGCTTGACTGCAATCCCACCTGATGGTAAGCAGTGACACAATCGAAGATGGTGAAGCGCAATAGTTTATTAAGCGCCTATTCTCTCTAGCCTTGAAGACACCTAAATTATAATCGGATGAGAAAACCGCAGCTGGTAAATAGTAAATTAAGAGCAAGGTATCCTTTTTTCAAGGCCTGTCAAAAAGAGGAGTAGCGTGGACTAATTTAGACGTGGGTGAAGGCAAATCACCAGGGCCTTTGTATTTCATGTTCGAAAACGAGACAGCGACTGTGGCATCCCAATGTTTGACCACATCATCGCATAGCATAACATAGCATAGTCGGCCTTATAATATTCCCACTGTTGGGACGCAGGCCTCCTCTCTAGAAGAGAGAATGGGCCGTAATTCACCACGCGGGCCCAGTGCGGGTTGGTTGACACAAGTCTTCGAATTTTTGTTCTAGAACACGCCAGTTTCCTCACGATGTTTTCCTTCACCGTTTTGAGAGCAGTGATGATGAAATAAATTACAGAAAGTAATGCGCCTGGCTGGCTTTGAACATGCGACCTACAACTCGTAAATAGGAGCCGTTACCACTCGGCCACCACTGCACATCATCGCCTACCATCAAGTGATATAGTGGTCAAACGCGAGCCTATCAATTATAAAAAAAAAACCCTTGTTCTCAAGATCTCGCTTGTGCGAGGCCCCTTTCCTACACTACTGTCTGAAGGCGACAGCCTAGATTCAAACCTAAACCGGACGGGTTGTAAGCAAAAACCAACAACAAAATCTATTTAAAAACCGACTGAAACAATTCATACTGAAACAAAAAGAATCTCATCAGTCAAATGCATTCGCGGTACTGAACGTTTTCGATCGCGACTCGAATGCGAGGCGGCGAGACGAGTGTCTGTGGTCGACTGGTAGCTATGAGTAACGGAGTATGGAATAAATGGATTAACAATGGTCGGTCAAATATGCACTTACTAGTGTATGAATTTGCTATTGGCTTTTACCATCGGTTGCCACTTGATATCTAAGTGGAAGATCTTCCTAGAAGACCCGAGAGCCGCTATTAAACAGCAAAGATTCTACTGCCATATCTAATGCGCCGAAAAGCTCATCATACAGAAGAGGTGATATTGTCTGTGAGGCAGACGGTTAACTAAGTGGATGTCGAATGTCTGTAGAGACATGAATGATAAGTTTGTCGAATGAAGATACTTATCATAGAAATAGACGGCGCTTCAACAAAGCCGAAATCGCGCAACCGACAGAGACGAAAGTAAGAAAATCAATTATGCAGTATTTTGTAAAGGATTATGGGGATCAAGCTTCAACTACTTATACGGATGTGAAGGTTATGCAATAAGACCACCCTAAAAGTTTCAAATATTTATATTAATCCTCCCGAATGAATTTCGATCACAGTGATGAAACTCAACAGCAATTAGGCAAATAAGTACGCAGCAAATACAATAGTGAACAAGCGTGTATGCAACCAGGTACAATCTCGGTTCTTTTACTCTCATAGCCGTGTGCGACGGCAATCTGACCCGACCCGGGAGAGATCAGCGTCTGATCTGTACTAAGGCTAAGGGTTTTACGTGGTTTCCGAGGCACGGGAAGTTACACGGACTGTTACAGAGTAATTTCCAAAAAATTTTTTTTTCATGTTCCAGGGAATCAGACGAAGGCAACTTGAGACCAACGAAGCAGAAGATTGTTCAGCCAGCAAAAAATCCAGTGTGGGTGACACTAATTCAAAATACAGTCTGCCACTCCATTCCCTCACTACTCCGTGAACGGAAACAATGAACGAGCCGCAACGGTCCGCAACGGATCGCAACAAAAGGCGATAAACAGCGGGACGTTTGATTACTTAACACTACCACTACTAGTGGAACGGAAAACGATACTGTTCCCTATTTATACAGGGTGTTCCAAGTTGCCTTGAACTTTGTCGTACAGTTATATGATTCCGTAACTAATGGTCAATATTGCTTCTCTATGTAGTTACTATAACATTCCACATCGCCGCGCCGTCTAGATTCAAGCTAAGCAGAGCTTGTGTTATGAGTACTAGACAACATACTTTAAATATATCTAAATACTTACTGTATATCCTTACTAATATTATAAAAGCGAAAGTGAGTTTGTTTGTTACGTCTTCACGCCTAAATGGCAAAACCGATTTTGATGAAACTTGGTACACGGATAGACCCTGTCCTGGAATAGGACATAGGATACTTTTTATCCTGGAAGTATATTCCCTTGGGATAATTTTCTGCTATAACGCGGGCGAAGCCGCTGGGGGCAGCTAGTTATAGATAAATTACACCCAGACACAGAACAAATGATCATGCTCATCACATAAACATTTGTCCTGGGTGGGAATCGAACCCACGACCTCCGGCATAGCAGTCAGGGCCACTAACCACTAGACCAACAGGCCAGTCAAACTTTTCTCTGATAACTTTACTCTGATAACCCTCATATTTTGCCACTAGGTACCACAACTCGATTATCTGGAGAAAATTGAGGTTGAATAAGTTACTAGCTGTGCTTCTTAGAACCTGTAACTAGTGAGGATACAATATTTAATGTGAAAGTACAGCCACAAATCCAATTACCCTTTCCAGTAAAAACCAGCTGCTCGAAGTACCTACATGAATAAAAATCTATACAACGTGTAACGTTAAATATGCAAAACCTGTAATTAGTTTGATCAGAATAACGAGCAGAATCAATTAAATCACTTTTTTTTTGAAAGGTTACATTTTTCAAAAAAATCTTCATTAAAAACTTCGACCTGTCTATTTATGAATAGGTCGAGCCATCACGTGCGCAAACCCGCTGAAATAGGTAAACAAACATAAATAGTTATGATTCAATCAAATTTTCTCATACACGGGATAGTAAAAGTTCTTATTTCAATGTAGATATGAATTTGAAACAAAATAAAACTGCTCATAAAACTTAAATTTTTTTTAAATGTTTTTTTTTTCTCACGTAATTAGGTCAATCGAATTGAAAATCATTTGGGGTGGTCTGAGGTTTTGCGCATTTAACGTTACACGTTGTATAAAAGCAGAAACTGACTGACTGACGCACAGCCGAAACTACAATACGACTAGGAACATGAAATTTTGGTTTGAGTTTTTTAAAATTCATCCCCTAAAAGGGGGGGGGGGAATGGAGGTCCAAAGTTTGTATGGAAAAACCTACGTTTACGCGGGCGAAGCCGCTGGCAGAAACTAGTATAGAAGGAGAAACTGACTGACTGACTGACATATCAACGCAGAGCCGAAACTACTGGGACTAGGAATGTGAAATTTTGTACAAGGTTTCCTTTTGTGACGTAGACGAGCACGAGACGGCGTTTTGAAAATTCAACTTTGAAAGTGATAAAATGGGGGGAATTATGGAACTTAGCACAAATAGTAATCTAAGTAAAGAAATATTATAATTCCACCAAGTCCGTTCCATTATAGGACCACAAGACGTACGGCGTTGCGTCACCGGTACAGGGTTACAAAGCGCACAAAGCGTTTTGGGAACACATTCATTGTGCGGAGTCTGTGTTTCCTTATAGCTACAACTTAGGAGTCTGTAAGTCAAGAGTGAATAGGTTACTTCTAGGCACGCTTGCCTAGAAGTAACCTATTCACGCTCCATCGTCGACCACATCATCGCTTACCATCAGGTGAGATGGTGGTGAAACGCAAGCCTATCAATAATTAAAAAACGTACCAGTGCTTACTTTCCTAATTGTTAAAATTTTTACACCGATAGAAAGCCGCTTTATTCCTGAGTGACATAGGCTATTTTATGCGACGCCACCAGCAAAAGCTAGTATTCGATAAAATACATTAAAAATCCCATCAATTGCAGACTTTCTCGAAAAGCAATCTATAGAATAACTACCGTCCGGTAAAAAAAAACGCGGCAAGCAAAGAAAATTGATAGAAAACACGTCAGGACGTCGTGGAAGCCGATTAAATTCATAGAAGCTGATTTTCCCTGAAGAAAATCTGTTTCAAAACCTCTTTTATACAATACACATTTTGTTATTTTTTATGGATTCCTTGGGCAAGAGTCGATTATAATTTTAGGAGCTGTTTTTTTTTACGGTGGGCAGTAATCATCTAACGACAACTAAGCTATTGGGTGGACGGACGGCGAGCCGCTGTCCGATCGTCCGGTAATAGACCGAGTCCAAGACGTCGACGACGCGCACTGTTCCCGCGCGCCTCAAGGAGTTGTCAGCAGGGGGGGCCCAGCTGGGTCGAAGCCTACTGGGGACAGGGTTGTCCGAAAGGGAGCTCGTGCCCCGGTATGAAGGCCAGAAGGAACGGCGCGGGGTTTTTAGTCAGTAAGAGTCTGACACTATCTCCCGCTCCACCCAAGAGCGGGTTTTGTCAAAGATAATTTTCCCCGTCGACAAAAAAAAAGCTATTGGGTGGAGCGGCAGATAGTGTCACTCTTACTGACGAAAAACCGACCCCGTTCCTTCTAGCCTCTTTATACCGGGGCTCGAGTTTCCTTTCGGATAACCCTGGCCGCAGTAGGCTTCGACCCAGCTGGGCTCCTGTTGCTGACCACTCCTTGAGGCGCGCGGGAACAGTGCGCGCCGTCGACGTCTTGGGCTCGGTCCGGACAGTTACCGGACGGTCGGACAGCGAGCTACCCATGGCTGGCCGTTCGTAAGCCCGCGTAAATTCACAGAAGCTGATTTTCCCTGAAGATAATCTGTTTTAAAAACTGGTTTATACAATAAACTTTTGTTCTTTTTTTAAGATTCCTTGGACAAAATGTCGATTATAATTTTAGGAGCTTAAAATTCGAGTTTTTTTTTATGTAAAATTCGCAGGCAAAACAAGTGGGCTTTGTTAAATGAATCCGTTCAGCTGTAAATTAATTATTAATATTGACCAATTAAACTGTTTTCGAATTTCACGCCAGCTTGTTTGATTTTTTAAGTCAAACTTTGCGTTTTATTAAAACAATCAAAAAGGGTTTACTTACAGCATAATTACTGATCAGATTTAATTTTACCTTAGGATCTTTAAGTCAAAATCGAATATTATGTACTCCAATTATAGTTACATGTCACATACAATGTAATACATAAAAGAAACAGGCCAAGTGCGAGTGCGACACGTGCACGAGAAGTTCTATACCGTCCGTAGTATAAACGGGCAAAAAAACCATGTCTGTTTTATGAGAGCTCCCAAAAATAGAACAAAATAAGTATTTGTAGTTACGGCAACAGAAATGAGTACATGATCTGTGAAAATTTCAACTGTCTAACTATCAGGGTTCATGAGATACAGCTTGGTGGCAGACAGACAAATGGACGGATAGCGGACAATTAACAGGGTCCCGTTTTACCCTTCGGCTAAGGAACCCATAAAGATGAACCCCTAAAAAAAATTTCGCCACACGTATTTGTAATACTTTTGAATAGTTCTTTTTTACATTTAGCACGCGCCAATACGACAAAAGAAGCGTGTCATTGATGAAAACCCTAATAGACCTGCTACGCACTTAACCGCTTTACACACAAAAAAATAATCATGAAAGGGACCAACTGCCAAACAAGTGGAGAGCATAAAAGGCTCAAGATCAAAACAAAGAGCCATGGTAAACTTCGACACACTCATTACGTAATGTTTTTACAAGTTTTTTATTTACAAATTAAGTGTTGTTTTATCCATCGACATTTTATATCTACTTACATTTTAGTTGCATGTCTCATGAACTACAAAAAAAAATTTGCCACACCTGTTTGTGGTACTTTTGAATAGTTCTTTTTTACATTTAGCACGCGCCAATACGACAAAAGAAGCGTGTCGTTGATGAAAAGAACCCTACGAGACCTGTCACGCACCTGACCGCTTTATAGACAAAAAAAAACTTGAAAGGGACCAACTGCCAGGGAGTGGGGAGCATAAAAGGCTCAAGATGAAAACAAAGAGCCGTGGTAAACTTCGACACACTCATTACGTAATGCTTAAACAAGTTTTTTACTAACCAATTAAGTGTTGTTTTATCCATCCATATTTTATATCTACTTTATCTACTTACATTTTAGCTGCATGTCACATATACTACATAAAAAAACGAATATAATTTGTGTTTGTAGAACTTTTTGAGAGAGAAATGAGTATATTAGAGGAAGTTTGAAAGTGGCGCCAGTGACTGACAAGCTGATGGGAGATCGTTTGTCTTGGTATGGCCATGTAAAGAGGAGGGATGAGATGCATGTTACTAAAAAAGTTATGAGTATACATGTGGATGGGTGGAGAGTAAGAGGGAGGCCAAAGAAAAGATGGATGGATTGTGTGAGAAGCGACATGAAAGAAAAGGAAGTTAGTGATAGCATGACGAGTGACAGGGTAGAATGGAAGAAAAAAAAAACCTGTATCGCCGACCCCAAATAAGATGGGACAAAGGCAGGAAGAAGAAGAAGACGTGTGTGTAGAACTTTTGAATAGTTCTTTTTACATTTAGCACGCGCCAATACGACAAAAGAAGCGTGTCGTTGATGAAAAGAACCCTACGAGACCTGCCACGCACCTGACCGCTTTATACACAAAAAAAAATCATGAAAGGGACCAACTGCCAAACAAGTGGAGAGCATAAAAGGCTCAAGATCAAAACAAAGAGCCATGGTAAACTTCGACACACTCATTACGTAATGCTTTTACAAGTTTTTTATTTACAAATTAAGTGTTGTTTGCAAGAAATATGGGTCTGCGTTCGCCAGTTATTGCTCTACGAGCCAGTTTATTACTTTTAATATTGTGGGAGTTAGCGTGTGTTTTGTTTTCTTTGAAATTCGTTTTTGGTGGACTTCTTTGCGTCTTCAAAGTTCTTGGGAAGTTGGACAACTTTCAAAACTCGGCTATAAAATCGGTTTTTCTTAAGTTTTGATGCAAAGCTTGTGGTTGGCATTGTAGAAACATATCTTGGAAATAGATGGGTTCACTCGTTCACTCCAATAAAATCGATTTAACTTGATTGATTTCAGAGATAGATGAAAGTAAAACCACTAACCGAGTTTGAACCGATTAATTGCTTTATTTTATTGTTGATAACCTCATTTCTAGCCGTGACCATATTAAAAGTAGTCTACAAGGAATTAGTGTCCCGAGATGGCCCAGTAACCATGTATTTCTGCGGAAAACCAGGTAAAATAAAAAGCTTATAACTTTGTGATTTTTCATGGTACTGTTATGAAATTTTGTACATAACAAAACTAGACACGTGTTTTAGGTATCACATATACTTAAACTAAGTCGTAGCCAAAACTTGGAATTGATCATCGATGATCAAAAACAATCAACCAGATGCAAGAAGACATGGCATCGTCCAAAATCTACATTTTAAACATCATGATTTATTATTTAAGCCCTTATAGATAGTAACACAAAGTCCACAATAATTAATACATAACGTGCCCCAGGTGTGATTACACAAACCATAGACAAACAGTCTGGCAAGTGGTCTGTTAGACATACAAATGTTTGTCTAGTTGTGGTAAGTGAGCTTGAAACACTACAATGGTGTTAAGAGCTACACTGCACACACGTGTGCCACGTACGCCGATCTGGGCGTGTCGGTCTCCATACATTTTATATGGAAACTAGACTTGTAGAGTGACACTAGATTCACGCCACGCGACGTCGTTCTACGTACAAATCAGTGTGTTACGCGTGTGCGTCGGTTTATTGTAATTCTAGCTTTATTAATAAGTTATATTGAGTACGGAACCCTAAAAATAATTATTCATAGAAAAGCCAAGTCATCCTCCTACCCGAATAACTCAATTCACTCACATATACATACGTCAAGAGTAATTAAATCATTCCTTCCTCACATGCAATGTTACCAGGAAACTATAAATTAATGTGACTCGAAAAGCAGTGAGCATAGAATTTTCATCATAATATTCGCGTGGCGTGGCGTAGTTCTACGACCAAATCAGGCGTGTTACAGTGCCCAAATCGGCGTACGTGGCTCACGTGTGCGCAGAGTAGTTCTACCTTTACATTGGAAAGAGGGAGAAAAATACAACCAATTTGAGAATTCTCCCTTCTTTTCAAGTCAGTTACTAACTCTAGGATACTATGTAATCCATTACAAAAACCTAAACCTTAGCTCGAAACAAGCTCTAATAAACACACAGTCAAGCGCACAATAGCTCAATAGTAATCGACGATGAATGGACGCATTTGTCAACGCTACAGCGCTTTGTGCACTCGCGACTGTGTTGTGTGCAACATTGTGTCGCTGTTGGAACAATGTTGGTGGAAACAAATAAGAAGTAAGAAGTAGAAGTCTTCTTTTATCGACTACTTTAGTTTTTAGACTGTATTAGCAACCTTACTGGTCGCCACACACGGGTCTACGGCAATTAGCTCAAAACGCCGCCGCCATCGGCATATTTCCTGAAGGTTTGGTTGGCACACGGTTGATGCAGGTGGCCGCCACGCGCTACAAATCGCCGCTGCTCGCTTCTTGTGGCCCGAACATGCCAATACAAAACGCCATCACACGCTACTTGCGCGTTTAAAAACGTTCTTCGTCAACGTCCATTATGATACTGAGCGATTGGGTTTTAAAAAGAGGTAGTAAAAATTTTTACCTGAATTTATTGACGATATCGTAAAGCTACACTGCTCACACATGTGTGTGTGTGTGTACATAGGCCGATCTGGGCGCGTCGGTCTCCATACATTTTACATGAAAACTAAACTTATAGAGCTACACTTGATCCACGCTACGCGACGTCGTTCTACGTACAAATCAGGCGTGTTACACGTGTGCGTCGGTCTAGTGTAATTCTAGCCTAATTGTGTGTTCTCAAAACAGAGGTATACAGAATGTGTACCCGTTTTGGTCGTTTTATTTGCATCAATTAAATTTGTCAATAGGACGATACTAATACCAACCCGCACTGGGCACGCGTGGTGGATTACGGCCCATTCCCTTTCCTATAGAGGAGGCCCGAGTCCTAGCAGCGGGAATATTAAAAGGCTGATTATGCTTGCCAATAGGACAAATAAATATATATTTTATCAGATCTTTATCCAAACATCACAACTTTTATTCCAATAAACTAAACGTAAAGACGTCTAAAGATAGATATTAAACGACAAATATAAAAAAAAAGTATTTTCCTCCTCTCTGCCAACGCCAATTCGACTGAAAATGGATTTATAAAAGTTTCGCGAAGCTTGTAGCGCTCCATCGGGAGGAAATCTCATAAAAATAACAGAATCATGTTAACAAACTGTTTCATCCCAGTACCAGGGTACCTATTTACAACTTTTTTATTCGGTTCCTATAACGAACGAGAGGATGATTTAACTAATGTTTTTCTTTTTTTTTTCGGTGGGTAAAAATCATCCAGATGATTTCCCCCACCCTTGGGCGAAGCGAGAGATAGTGTCAGACTCTTAATGTTTAAAAACCTACCCCGTTTCTTCATTGCCATTCCTCCATTTCGGTAACAGACTCTTGACCCCAGTAGGCTTCGACCCTGCTAGCCCCTACGGTTGCTGACAACTCCTTGAGGCGCGCGGTAACAGTACGCGCCGTCGACGTTTTGGGCTCGGTCCGGACGGTTACCGGACGGTCAGACGGCGAGCTAACCATTACAATGTCAACGAACGAGAGGTTGATTTTACTAATGGTTGTTCGACGACATGCGACACTCGTTGTTAGTACAAATCGGAAAGTATTTGCTTTCTAACCAACATCTTTTCTGTGGTAGGTCATCATCATCATCATCATATCAACCGAAAGACGTCCACTGCTGGACATAGGCCTCCCCAAGCGTCGCCATAACGACCGGTCCTGTGCGTCACGCATCCATCGGGTTCCCGCGACCCTGACCAGGTCATCGGTCCACCTTGTTGGATACCTTCCAACGCAGCGTCTTCCGGTACGTGGTCGCCACTCCAGAACCTTTCGTCCCAATCGACCATCAGTTCTGCGTGCAATGTGCCCTGCCCATTGCCACTTAAGTTTGGCGATTCTTCGAGCTGTGTCGGTTACCTTGGTTTCTGCTGTTGGTGTTGGTCGGTAAGATACAGGAACCAGAAACCTCCCTCTCTGACCTAAATATCAACTTTTGTATCCATTTATGGAGTTGAAGATGTACCTTCCAAGTCTTAATACGATTCTCAGCTCGACAAGACGGAGTTTCCAACTTTTAGTTTTTAACACTCGACTCTTAAGTGTGTTTGTAAGTACTGAAAATTTTGTTAAAGTTAATAATGCGTATTTTTTATTATTTTTTACGGTACTTGAGAACCTGTTTTATTTAATTAGATAAAGATTGCGCAGTGTTTGTTATTTAACATGGTAGTATAATTAGATGGTAGTAATTGGGGTAACACAGCAACTTTTTATTTACTTTTTTTTTAACTTTTTAGAGCTTAAACGACACAAAAAAGGGGGGCAAGCGTACTGAGGTTTCCGTATAAACTTATCTACCTATGGAAACCGTTCTATTCCCGAATTGAGTTACGAAGATTTTTCCGAATCGCAAAAAAAATTGAGACGTTCGTTACTACAAAACATTTTTCAGATTTTTTGTGTGCGGCCACCGGCGTCAACCGTGTGCGGCCAATCCATAAAAAATGTATGACACCTACAGGAAATATGCCGGTTGCGGCGTTTTGTGGTTGTGGCCGATGCGGCGACACAAGCAAGTGACTGAAAAATTAAAAGTCTGCAAAAAAGACCAAATTCTCGTTCTTCTCCAAGTCTAAAAACAAAAATAAAGCCAGTACACGTAATTGAAACATCAGTAGTACAACAAACGAAGTTATAACACATTGTACAAGCTAATAAAATGTGGGGCAACATTTCATACAAGTTTGTCCTCTCACTAAGTTTTATTGGAGCAACTATTGTACTGGTGGTCGGTGATAGTTTGATGGTAGTTCTCCAACTTTGATAGACAGAGAATGGGCTGAGATTTGGCGGATGACTTCGTGTATTAAGGTTTTTAGTTCGTATTGAAGTTAAGAATTTCGAAGAAGGGACTTTGATATTGGGGATGTTTCAATTTCATATGAAGTTTGTTGATGGCCTCACTCAAACTTTGGGACAGAGAATGGGGTGAGAGATTTGAAGGATGGACTTTGTCCATTAGGGTTTTCAGTTTCAGTTTGGGTTTAAGTTAAGAATTTCCAAGAAGATAGTTCAAAATAGGGCATGATTCAATTTTATATGAACTTTCAAGTTTGCGTCGAGTGCGGTTATCTTACCGTAAGCGAATTCATATTCTAATATAAGATTTTTGAACATGTTCAAAATTTTAGAGTGCATAAAAATATACGTTTCTAGGGTTAACTAATTTCCAATTTCGTGTACATTTGTGCAGTTTATGTTATTTTCTGTGGAAAGTAAGTGGAATAGAGTGGAAAATCCCGCAAAACTCAATTAAAGAGTATTTCTCGTCCAGACGGCTGTAGTTTCTGGTCCAGACTCCAGACCACTGCCCGATAGTATGTTTTTTGATCTATTAGATAACTCTAATATCACGATATAGGATTTTCAATCAGCTCTCAAAACGGTGAAGGAAAACATCGTGAGGAAACCAGCATGTCCTAAAATCAAAAAATTCGAAGACCAAACCGCACTGGGCCCGCGTGGTGGATTACGGCCCATTCCCTCTCCTAGATAGGAGGCCTGAGTCCCAACAGTGAGAGCATTATCAGGCCGACTATGCTATGCTATGATTTAGAATCTTTTCGTATTGTTGTTTCCAGTGTTTTATTTTTATTTGATTTGTTTATTTCAATAGGACTTAGGATTCTTTACATGTTATATCTAAAAATAATAGCATTGTATAATGTAAAAGCACTTTATTTTCCAAATTTGTGAATGTGAAGTACCACGGAGCATTTTTATTAGGTTACAACTTTTTATTTTTTTTATTTTTTGACATTGCGAGCATGGCAGTTGAGAGTTTGTCATGCTCACTCAAATGTCTCGCTGTTGGTGGCGCGTGTTATTGGGTCATTCAGTTCCCTTCAAAATGGTTGAGCTGAGTGGGGCTGATTCACGCGTCATGCTCGTGAACGGGTGCCGTCAGATGAGACTGGTCATCTCTTAGATGCCAGTGGCTTAATTCAGTTTTTATCTTTTAATATTTTTTTTATTATTATCTACATTGTGCTCACATAATAGAAGCAACAAGAAATATGTAACCAAACACTATATGTAACACATATGATTTAAAAGAGTGTCCATGGAGTTTCTTGCACTTTCTTCTCCATAGAGATCTACTCTTTGGAACGTGCAATTTAGCTTCACTTGTTTGTTTGACTGACCGACATTTTGACAATTCAAAAGTGCCTGTAATTGGTCTA
Source organism: Mythimna lalbum (assembly GCA_949319445.1). NCBI lineage: Eukaryota > Metazoa > Arthropoda > Insecta > Lepidoptera > Noctuidae > Mythimna > Mythimna lalbum. The sequence goes on along the minus strand of OX439370.1, from coordinate 3,151,948 downwards.
TTTGAAATAAATGATTTTGATGTGATTTGAATTTTAGTTCCTTTTTCGCGTGATAGACATCGCTACAATATCATTTCTCATGGTATTAAGATTCGTTTAACAGGATTACGAACACTACAAAGTACAGAAATATGTATAATATATACTACTATAATATTCAGATAACTGTCTTGTTTGAAGACTTATACTATTCCATAATAATGTAACATATTTTCAGCCGTTGGTACGGCGAGATATGAACGTCGACATTATCATAAAATACTAGATAACAGTATATTGTCCTAGAACCTGTGTATTCTATTTCTATAAATGTGACTGGTAGTTTTGGCATATAACTACAGGTAAAATAGTTTTCTGTGTTATTGAAAGAGTTATGAATATGTGGATGGATAGAGAGAGGCTAATGATACAGAGAGATGAATTGTGTGCGGAGTGATCTCACTAATTTATAAAGAGGGAACAAATCTACATTAATACACAAAAAACAAACTCTAGTTTGTTTTTTTGTTTGTTAATGTAGATTTGTTCATTCTTTTAAATTAAATTCTCACAACTATTACCCATATCTTTCTACATTTTCTAAAAATTAATTATTTTAGAGGGGTGAACATCAAGCTACTATATGTTTTGGATTCGCAATAAAAGCCGTACCTATTACTTATGAACCATCATCATGTTCCTACTCTAGTTTTTTCCCCCACTCTGTCCGTCACGGTTTTACCGATTCGCTTTTATTTTATACTAGCTTTTGTTCGCGGCATCACCCGCGTACATAAAATATAGCCTATGTCAATCAGGAATAAAGCAGCTTTCTATTGATTGAAAAACTTTAGCAATTGGACCAATACTTCCAGAAATTACATCCTACAAAAAAAAAACTTTAAAAAAAACTTCACTTCTTCATAATATTAGTGTAGATAACATTAATATGTTATGTACGTCTAGTTGACGTAAAAATGTAATAAGTCCAGCTTTTAGATTATTCAAAAATAAGTGACACTTATTTTTTTATTTGTAAAATAAACAAAAAATGACAAAGCTATAGCCCATTAACGTTACGTGTAACGTCACGCCGTGCTGCATTTTTTCGCACGGACTAAACTACTGACTAAAAAATTTATATAAATGAATGTTAAATTATTAACATACATATTATATATACAAAAATATATATATATATATGAATGAAAAACTATAAAATGTAGTTATTTTGACCCTGGAAACTACCCTATTATGCTATGCTTATTAGTCTAACATAGAAGATTCAGCTAAATTAACTAACTTCATCACCAGACTAATTAACACCACATAACCAAGACAAGATAAAAACAACAAAATAACCAACGTCCAAGCAAAAAGTGATTACATTTTACGTGTACCAAGAAAAACTCTGATATACTGAACAGACATCTTAAAACACACCCTCGAGAATCTTGTATCCCCCAAATTGTCCTCACGGTGAGTCGTTAGATAAATACAAAGATGGAGTCTGCTTATAAAAAGGACGATTCTAACGGTCCATGTAACAAGAAAGCCTGACTTTAGGAACTAAGGGCCAGGGAAATAATGGTGTGGACACAACTCATGGGTCTTTATGTTAAGAGCGAATAGGTTCTTCAAGGTGGACCGATGACCTGGTGAGGGTTGCAGGAATCCGATGGATGCGAGACGCACAGCCAAGCCAAGTTACTACCGTTCCGCTTGCGTCCAACGCTTCGAGTTGACCTTGCCGCCAATTGTTTTGTTCTGACCACGTGAGACGACGTTATTCCCGTACATTTGAAGCTTTCTACAAGCGTTAACTATTGCAGATTAGCAACTTGGCTAGGGGTGCTGGACCGGTCATCACTACATAGTATAAAACAAAGTCACTTTTTCTGTCCCTATATCCCTATGTGCGCTTAAATCTTTAAAACTACGCAACGGATTTTGATGCGGTTTTTTTTAATAGATACGAGTGATTCAAGAGGAAGGTTTATATGTATAATATTGCACCCGAGCGAAGCCGAGGTGGGTCGCTAGTTTATTTATATATTTATTTATTTTGGTAATGGAAGACCTCCAACAGGAGGTGGTATCTCCCAAGAGCCGTCACAACGACCGCTCCTGCGCGTCACCCCAAGTCATCAGATCCCCTTGTGGGAAATGTTATGGTGCGTCCAAATCTGGCGAATGCGCCGCTCGAGAGCCGATCTGCGTGAACTGCGTGCGTGGATTTTATGCAAGCCCGAAGCGCGCGCAGAGCCAGGGGCTTCATACGAACGAGTGTACGCGGAATGCACGTGCCCCATTCGCTAGCGGCTCGCGAGTGGCACATTCGCCAGGTCTGAACACACCAACCACCATTACAACGCTGCGCCTTCAGATACAAAACTTATTTAAAACGCATCCGTAGTATGCATCCATAACTTTACTTCGTCATAATAAAAAATATCATACACTTCCTACAACTGCGAACAAAAATACGAAGTAAAACAATCTCATATCGTATTCATGACAATAACGTTGCTTAGAAATAAAACAAGCGAGAGAAACAAATTCCTCCAAGCGTAGTTTAATATGGAACAACTTTGAATTATATTGAGAAAACTAAGTCTTGTGTGTACCAAGGATTTTTATACGGTACAGTTGTTTGTACTTTCATTTCTTTATCAGAATAGGACATATAGTATATATTTTTTTACTTTTAAGTATCTTTTTATTTTTATTTTTTTTACGGTGGGCAAAAATCATCTTATGACAACCGCCGCTCTTGGGTGGAGCTGAAGATAGTGTCAGACTTACTGACTAAAAACCCACCCCGTTCCTTCTAGCCTCTTCATACCGGAGCTCGAGGTTTCTTTCGGATAACCCTGGCCCCAGTAGGCTTCGACCCAGCTGGGCTCCTCCTGCTGCTGATAACTCCTTGACGATATCTCCAACGCATAAAGCCGTAACTTATTCTTTTTAATTATTATTAAGGGTAGGCTCGCGTTTGACCACTTACTCACCTGATGGTAAGCGACGATGTGGCCGACGATGGAACACGCTTGCCTAGAAGACACTTAAAGAATCTCTCTGCTCTGGGTGGAGCGAAAGAGCGTGTCAGACTTTTACTTATACATAGGGCTACATTAGAACCACGCTACGCGACGCCATGCAACGCGATTCTATATATAATTCAGGCGTCGCCCACGTTTGCATCGGTCTAGTGTAGGTCCCCCTATAAACTCTTCCGTGTTCTCTCTCAAACTCTGTGTGTGTGGCCCAGCAGGGTCAAAGCCTACGGGGGCCAAAGGTCTGCTTCTGAAAGGAAGATTCGGCCCCGATACCAAAGCCAACGAAGAAACAGGATTAGGTTTTTAGTCAGTAAAAGTCTGACAATATCTCCCGCACAAAAGCGCGAAGATGTCATTGGATGATTTTACCACCTATAAAAAAACTTGCCCTTTTCAATTTCACACTACTCGCATCTCTTTGAAAAATCCTCAAGACCCTAGTTATTACTTCACTCCCTCAGATAGCTATAAGCTTCAAATCGTGTTAAATCCACATTTACGTCTTATCGATACAGCAATATCGCTCAATCGATTTGTTCACTCAAACGCGGAAGCTAAATAGCTAATGTTGTGTGTTTATGTATTACATTGTATGTGACATGTAAGTATCATTGGAGTACATAATGTGGATGAATTAGATTTATGGAAAAAAAATACTCGAATTTTATGCGGCGAGTCATGGGTAGCTGTCCGACCGTCCAGTAACTGTCCGGACCGAGCCCAAGACACGGCGCGCACTGTTTCCGCGCGCCTCAAGGAGTTGTCAACAACAGGAGGGGCCTAGCTGGGTCGAAGCCTACTGGGGCCAGGGTTATCCGAACGAAAGGAAGCTCGAGCCCCGGTATGAAGAGGCTAGAAGGAACGGGGTGGGTTTTTAGTCAGTAAGAGTCTGTCACTATCTCCCGGTCCACCCAAGAGCGGGGGTTGTCATAAAAGATGATTTTTGCCCACCTTAAAAAAAAGAAACACCACAGCCCTAGCGATTACTACACTCCCTGAGATAGCTATAAGCTTCAAATCGTATCAAATCCACATTTACGCCTTATCGATACAGCAATATCGCTCAATCGATTTGTTCACTCAAACGCGGAGCTAAATAGCTAATGTGAACGACTCTATTTACATTAACAGGGCGTAAGTATACAGGCGTAAGTGTACAGCTTAATCGGGCGGCTAAAACAGTCTGTTTATAACACGTCTGATGGTTAATTTACACGTCTTTATGGAACACTTATTAGGTTCAATTTAAAAGTAAAGAGCAATGGTTTTAGTTAATTTTGTAAACCAAGAATGTAATGGATATAAAATTTGGATATGGTTAACTAATCATATTATACCAGTTTCGGACTATCCGTTAGTTTGTACTTTTCATTCCAGTAATAAGTCCGGTAAACCCACGAGATTCATCTCTACTTTTATGCGGGTGAAGCCGCTGGTTCCGAGCTAGGAGCTAAGGAGCTAAGACCTACTTTCCACAGTCGCGTAGCTTCAAAGACGCATATTCGTCATTATACGCTTGCTGTACACCTGCTCGCAACTTACTAAACTCTGACGACGAAGCTGCAACGCCACGACGATACTACGTTGCCTCTTCGTCAATAGAGTTTCATAGTTTTGAATGTAAATTTCACACAGGCGTATACTAAACGAATAATGACGAATACGTGTCTATGAAGCTACGCGACAGTAAGCCTAAGCTTTCTAAAAAGACTGGGCAAGTGCGAGTTGTATTCGAGCACTGAGGGTTTCCGTGCAAACTACAATTCCCCAATGGAGTCTCAAAGATTTTTCTGGATTGCATTTTTTTTTTTGTGACATCGGTAACAAAAAAATTACTCTTTTCAGATTTATTCTTATACCTAAGCTCTATAAGACCTTGCTTTGTGCCAAATTTCAGGATTCTGGATCAACGGGAAGTACCATGATTTTCGATATTTGAGAGAATCAAAATATACGTTTTATTTGCGACGTAAACGGTTGTATCTTTTTTATTCGTTAACTTAGAAGTTTAACATTCTCACAGCTTGAAGGAACCGCAGACCTGAGTATATGGTTTTAATTTCAACTCAATACCTCCACGCGTTCTCGAGATTAAGGTATTTGACAGACAGACAGACGAACGGACAATAAAGTGATCCTATAAGGGTTCAATTTTTTTCCTTTTGAGATACGGGACCCTTAAAATTAATCCATTTACTCATCTATCAAAAATAAAGCCTACTTATTATCAAGGGGGGAAGTTACAACCTCAAAAACATAACATCTAAAACTGAACTCCATAAAAACATCTCAACAGCCGAGCATCGAACTTATGATCGATTGCTTGCTACATTAGTATGTCTCCACAACTTCACGATGGCGTGACAAATTGTCGACAGCAGTTAAGGGCTATAGTCCCTTGAACATCTTTTCTTTTGGTGGGCAAAAATCATCCAATGACAACCCCTGCCCTTGGGAGGAACGGTGTAGTGTCAGACTCTTACTGACAAAAAACCCACCCCGTTCCTTCTAGCCTTCATACCGGGGCTCGAGTTCCTTTTCAGATAATCCTGGCCCCAGTAGGCTTCGACACAGCTGGGCGTCTAGTTGCTGACAACTCCTTGAGACGCGCGAGAACAGTCTTGGTCCGGACAGATACCGGACGGTCGGACAGCGAGCTACCCATGGCTCGCCGTCCGCAAGCCCGCCTGTCCCTTGAACATCTGGCCGGAATTTAATGGACACATACTCGCATTTAATTTTGGCCAGCTGCGCCCGGATAGAGCCCCATATAATATAATAATAGAATAATCAGCCTTTTTAATGTTCCCGCTGCTGGGAGTCAGGCCTCCTCTCTAGGAGAGGGAATGAGCTGTAATCCAACACGCAGGCCCAGTGCGGGTTGGTGAATATCACATGTGTTCGAATTTTTTTTTGGTTCTAGGACATACCAGTTTCCTAACGATGTTTTCCTTCACCGATTTGAGAGCAGTGGTGATGACATAAATTACACAAAGTAATGCGCCTGGCTGGGTTTGGACCTGCGACTTACCACTCGTAAGTCGGGGCCTATTACTACTCGGCCACCACTGCTCCATTACTACTCGGCTACCACTGCTCATTCCCTCTCCTAGGGAGGAGGCCTGAGTCCCAGCAGTGAGAACATTAAAAGGCTGATGATGATACTCGCATTTAATTCCGGCCAGCTCCAGCGCCCGGACAGAGCCCGGCTGACCTTTAAATCCATTTTCTTTGCGAAATATTGATTGATTTACATATGCTATGTACATTCTGAAGAACACTTAACCATAAATTTTTTTGTGTAAACATATTTCCAAAGATCAAAGCCGTTTGAAAAGGGCAGGGTAATTAAGGGTGAAAATATCATGTTGCTAATTTTTTTTTTTGGCAAAAGTATTCTTCTTAGGAAAAAAATCTTTCGTTGATAATGTTGTTTATGAATCTATAAGAAACATTTTTTTTTTCAAATCTATTGACTTAGCCGTTACCAAGGAGTACGCTTCAGAAAGTTACTGTTTTATAGCCCGGGAGTTAGGACCTTAATGTATGGGGGATGTTTTGCTATAATATTTTAATTATAGGAAGTGGGTCTTTACAAGATTGATAAGGTAGGGTGTGGATTACGAATTTTTGATATTTTCGGGAGTATTATCTCAGTTCGCAAACAATTTTACCCAAAGACATGTTTAGGAAATCATCATCATCTTCCTGCCCTTGTCCCGTTTTGTTTGGGGTCGGCGCAACACGTTTTTTTCTTTCATTCTGTCCTATCACACGTCATGCTATCTCTAACTCCCTTTTCTTTCATATCACTTCTCACACAATCCATACATCTTTTCTTTTGTTTAGGAAATGTAGTTCTATTTTTTATAACTAGATGGCGTTTGACGTTTGTTCATGTCAGACTTTTACACTCCATTAGGAATATGATTACACATTCAAACATGCCATTTTACTCTGCGTTCAACCGATTGAACCGACGTGAACTCGTGGTCCTAGACCACAAATAGGCGACTGCAGGAACATAGAGGGGTTCTTGTCAGTAAAAGTCTGACACGCCCTCCACTCTTTTCCACCTCCCAAAAAAAAAATTGATATCAAGAGAAAACTACTACATTTTAACTTTCCAACGTAACTTGTCTCAATTGCTTGTATTTCCACTATATTTAACTAAAACAACACTTCAGCGGCATCCTATTTTGTCAAATGCCTAACTCGACAACTTAATTTTTCACCTGCCCAGAAGTTGAGTTGCAAAAGTTGTTTGTACAGTAAAGTTTCTGGCATAGGGTATAGCGTTGCCGACACGCGCAGTTAATAAATGTACAGGGTGATTTGTAGAATAATGTCAGCTGAATATTACATTGCTCTTTCACTTTAAGCTTGCTGTGGTCTTCCCGTCCGATTATAATTTGGGTGTCTTTAAGGCTAAAGGGAATATGCTCATAATAAACTAGTACGCCTTGCCATCAACGATTACATCACTGCTTACCATCAAGTGGGATCGCAGTCAAGCACTAGTTTATATCAGATTTAAAAAAAATACGTTTTTGACAGACTGCTGCGGTGCGTCAGTCGTACTACGTACGGACGATCGCATTTTTCTTACAAAGCTCGCGGTGCGGCAACCGTGCGGCGAACGGTCGACAACAGAACGGCAATATCACAAGCACCACGTGTTCAATTCGATGTTGAATAGTGCATCACTGACATACAAACGCACGGCAGACAGATACGTTTTCACTTTTATTTAGGAGTTTGTTGTCGGACTGCAAACGTACTGCAACCGGCCGGCTGCGGTACGGTAAACGTGCGGCAGTGGTCCGACATGAAACGACTAAAATACATTTTTAAATAAATACAACAAAAAAAATGGCTTTTTTTACCACGTTTGCTAAGTTTTTACCCATCAGATCATATTATTTTAGATCATATTATTTTAGATCATTCAAAAAAAGCTCTTTTAGTATATTGGTTAACTGAATATAATAGCTTTGCTTAGTTTAAGCAAAGCCATTATATTAGATTTTGAAATTTATCGCTTTGAAAAACTTATTTTATTAAACAAAATCTAGCTTGTTAAGATATAAAAATATATGTAACTTATGTTTCATACTAGCTTTTGCCCGCGCGGCTTCGCTCCCGCTCTTCCCTTCTCCACCCTACTATACCCAACTCTACCCTACCCTACTCTACCCTACTCTACCCTACTCTACCCTACTCTACCCTACTCTACCCTACTCTACCCTACTCTACCCTACTCTACCCTACTCTACCCTACTCTACCCTACTCTACCCTACTACTCTACCCTACTCTACCCTACTCTACCCTTCTCTACCCTACTCTACCCTACTCTACCCTACTCTACCCTACTCTACCCTACTCTACCCTACTCTACCATACTCTACACTACCCTACTCTACTCTACCCTACACTACCCTAATTTTATTTTATTTTCCATAAGAACTTTATCCTCACAATAACAATCACAACAAAAAAAAAATCAGCCAAATCAGTCAAGCCGTTTTCATGCTATGTCGTGACAACGGAAAACGGGTTTCATTTTTATATAGATAGATTAGGAATGAAGCTATTAGACCGACGCACACATGTGACACACATGATTTGTACGAGTACGTAGAACGCCACGACGTCGCGTGGCGTCGCGTAGCATGGATCAAGTACAGCTCTACAAGTCTAGTTTCCATATAAAATGTATGGAGACCGACGCGCCCAGATCGGCGTACGTGGCACACGTGTGTGCAGTGTAGTTCTACCTTTACAGTGTTTTTTATTGTTTCCTGCAGTGAATACTTTACATTACGTACACTATAAGGCGTGCGAGCGAGAAAGAGGATGTAGCTGTACACCCTATGTAGCTCCATCCCTTTAACAGTTCAGTTTAGATCGTAAAATGGATCGCGTCAAGAGATCGTGGTAGGGCTTCTTAAAATATCAACACAATACCAAATCACACTACGCTTTTAACATACGCGGGGTCAAAAGTACCTACCAAAGTTCAAAAACTATCCCATTCCGATGCTCGGCAGTGTAATGGCGCGGCAACAGAACGCAACAGGTACCATAAAGGCTCAAATTAGTGCTAGAGTATTGTTTGTTTTGTTACAGGGATGTGCCTTTGTGCCTGTAGCGGGGAGAGGGTTAGGTGGGGAGGAAAGATGGGGATATTTTGACGGTGAAAGCGGGAGGCAACCCGCAATTATTATTTTTTAGGTGTCAAATTGTAAGATGATTAAAATATGATTTGCGATTGTAACAAGCTGGATACCGAAGCAAAACTACCCCCAGTCACCCAGTTGGTCCGGTGACCATGTATTTATAACTTATAACTTTGTGATTTTTCATATAGTTTTGTTTTGCACATAAATTCTTTACATAAATGTACTAGACAGGTGTTTCAGGTTTCACTTATATTAAAAATAAGGTTGTATTCAATTTTCGCTTACTACCCTAGCGTTTTCCCCTTTTAAAATGTTTGATTAGTGAGTCTGAGTATCGTGTGTAAAATTAATTTTGTAAATTCTGTGTGACAAATGGTGAATTAGACGAAATTGTTAAGCAAGACTGAAAGGCAGAGCTTTTAGACACATTATGTCTGAGAACCCGCAAATATGCGATTTCTCTGTTCTCAAATCTGTCTTCGTTAAATATCTACGGTTGTTGAATCTTCTACGGTCCGGACTAAGCGTTTCACTTCGTCTTTTATACCGCGTACATCGAAGGACTGGAACAATTTACCTGCTGGGGTATTCTCGTTCAATTATAATTTAGGTGTCTTGAATGCTAGGGTGAATAGGCTCTTATTAAACTAATGCGCCTGACCATCAACCATTGCATCACTACTTACCATCGCAGTCAAGTTCTGGTTAATATCAATTTAAAAAAAAACTCAATTATCGGCAATGTTCTCGTCATTCTCATCATTCAAACTATTTTTTGTAAAACACAAAGCCTGAAATACAGTTCAATTTCAAAACTGACATTTCCAAAACAATGATTCCTAAGTCAAGATTTACTTCTTCCATAAAAAAACAATTTCAATATCAGTAACAATTTCTTCTGCAACACTTCAAACACTTTAGTATCAGTCCTGTAACTGTTCTACGAACAGTGCTACGTACCGTTTTATGAACCGTTCTACGAACAGTTTCATGTAACGACGCGAACTTGCTAAGGATCCATAAAAACTGTAACTATTAAAGTTTGGAGGCACTATGGAAGTGTGCTGTTCGCTCGATAGATTTCTAGGGTTCGCTTTATGGTGGGGTGTGAGCGTGGATTGCTTGAGTAAGCAGAACTGGGTTCGCAGAGCTAGTTTTATTTGTGTTCGGAGGGTTCCATACGTCAGTCTGCCAAAAGGAAATCTTAATTTTTTTATTTAATTTAATTTAAATAGAACGGCCAAAGCCAATTACACTATTTAAACACACATAGAACATACAAAAGACTGAACAAAAAAATATAAAACAATAATAGAACATTAAAATTAACACTTATAGAATCACTTTGTCGTCCGTCTGTCATAGACTTTTAAGGTGGTGCATCATGACTCACATTTTCACTGTTTTTATACAACCGCTCATAACTGATTATGACGTTATTACACATTTTTCATTAGATATTTTGGAAACACAGTATCTTGTGGATATTATCTAGGTTTCTAAAGAAACCAATTTCTAAATTTGTGTAAAACTAATCCAGTAAAAATCTCTGAAAATGTCCTATTTTGTATGAACTTTGACACTTCATAATTTGCCTAAAAATTAAAAAAGTCAAAAAAGTAATCCTCTAGAGATCTTGCAAATTTTATTAAGATGACGACAACTTTTTCCAAAAACTTTTAAGGGTTTAAAAAAAACAGCTATTTCCTGGAGCAAGTTTTGTGAAATTTTCGAGTAAATCTCGGAATTACCGAATACTAACAGAGTTTCCAGGCGTTATCTCAATTTTTTTGCGTTGCCTTTTCGTCAAACATCGCGTTGGATTGCATTAAATGAAGTAACAAGCTTTTAAACCATTTTCGATGTTTACGATAGGCGAGTGGAAAAGGACCCTCTTAATCATAATTTGTAATCTGATTACAAGATAGTAGTTAACTTTTGTTACGTACGGGAATTGACACGAACCAGCAAAATGAACTTAGATTTTTGCGACCCACGGAATGGCTTCCTCTATTCACCTTAACTAGTACTAACGTCCCTCACAGCCAAGAAAAAGTAAAAAAAAAAAAAACAAAAGAACTCCTAAAAGCCAAACTCCCGTTCATATGAAACCCTTCGGTTATCAACTTGACGTATGGCTACAGACTTAACTTGCTCGGCTTTATGGCCTCGCGACTCAAAATTGAGGATTTCAGATAACAAGTATGGCGGTAACTCGGCTGGTAGGGAAAGATAGATAGCGTCGTGTTTGTATTGTGTTGCGGAAAATGTACAGTGAGGGATTTGCTCCTGTTTATAATAAACTAGCTTTTGCTCGCGGCTTCGCCCGTGTACAGAAAATATAGCCTATATCACTCAGGAATAAAGCAGGAAAAAAATTTAGCAATAGGACCAGTACTAGGGATATAAAAAAAAAATTACCCATTATATTTTTTTTTTGTCGACGGGGAAAATCATCTTTGACGAATCCCGCTCTTGGGTGGAGCGGGAGACAGTGTCAGACTCTTACTGACCTAAAACCCCGCGCCGTTCCTTCTAGCCTTCATACCGGGGCACGAGCTCCCTTTCGGACAACCCTGTCCCCAGTAGGCTTCGACCCAGCTGGGCCCCTCCTGCTGCTGACAAGTCCTTGAGGCGCGCGGGAACAGTGCGCGCCGTCGTCTTGGACTCGGTCCATTACCGGACGAAAGTGTAGATATTATTATAGATAGGTAAAAGTGCCAGGGTAAACCTGTTTTTTTAATAATTATAGATAGGTTAGGTTACGGTATAGGTTCACGCTTGACTGAATAAGCAAAAAAAAAAACGATGAAAATTCTGAGATACTATTGTTTAGTTTCAGAAGGAAAAATAAACTCACTAGCTAAACTAATAATGATATAAGTAATGTAAGTTTATTTATAAATATACTTATGTAATATTTTTGAATTAGCCTGATTGACTATTTTTTTTCCTAGCCATTGTTGTCCCACTGCTGGGCAAAGACCTCCCCCAAGTTCTTATTGACTACTAATATTTAATTAAATTTCGTGTAATTTAATTTATTTGTGATGTTTATCTGACACAATTTTGCTTTCATCAGAATAGAATGTTAATGATGTATGTGCCTAAAATTAATCTATTGTAAATTGAAATAAATAAAAAAATATTACATACCCACATAAACACGGTCTTTAAAAGAACTCAATAGTACCAAAATCTTCGTTAACACTTACAATACACATCACTAATCCCCACAAAACAGTCCAAAACTAAAGTTTAACCGCCTAAAGTTATATAGAGCGTGTAATTTTGAAATACGTGGCCAACTTTAATTGTTCCGCCATGATACGAGCATACTTAAGGGGATGCAACACGACACACATTTTCACTGTTTTTCATACAACCGCTCTTACCCGATTATGACGTTATTACACATTTTTCATTAGATATTTTGGAAACACAGTATCTTGTGGATATTATCTAGGCTTCTATTGAAATAAATTTCTAAATTTGTGTAACACTAATCCAATAAAAACCTTTGAAAATCTGCTATTTTGCATGAACTTTAGCACTTTATAATTAACTAAAAAATTTAAAAAGTCAAAAAAGCATGTAAAAGTAATTTTATTAAGATTCTAAATGACGACAATTTTTTTCTAAAACTATTAAGGATTAAAAAAAAACAGCTATTTCCTGGAACAAGTTAGTTATACCGAATACTAACAGAGTTTTCAGGCATTATCTCTCTTTTTTGCGTTGCCTTTTCGTCAAACATCACGTTGGATTGCTTTCAATAAGCTTTTAAACCATGCTCGATGTTGACGATAAGCGAGTGGAAAAGCCGCCTCTTAAGGATGTATGCTTATATATGTCTGCTCAGCGCCTTTGTGTGATAGCGTGAAGTTTGTCTGTATGGGGGCAGAGTGTGGCTTTTGTTTCAGGAAAGATACAGGGAGAGATAAAATGAAGACTTATTACATAGTCGTGTAAATAAGTATGTTACATGGCGGGATTTCAGTAAGATATTATTAGCCTTTCTTGGTAGAAAGGGCTTTAGTACAATCTGGTGAAATTATAGTGAAGCTGGGCTAGTAGGACTGTCGAACGTGACGTGAACGTACAAGGTGAGTTAGTGTCCCCGCACACGGGCTTCAAAAAAACGCCGCTTCAAGCTTCTTTTTGTGGTTTGTGTGTGGCGGTGCCACCACAAAACAACGCTTAAAGCCGCTTCAAGCTTCTCCGGCCACAATCACAAGCTGTCGCGCGCTTCAGCTGTTTTTTTGCGACGGCTTCCAGCTGTTTTGGTGGGCGCTTCTAGCGTTTTATTTGTAGCGGCGTTTTTTTGTGGCCCGTATGCGGGGACAGTTAGATGCAAGGTACCCTATTCATTGATATTTATCTGGCGTGTTGTATAGTAGGTTTCTCTATGCAAACTTCCAACACCCGTTTTACCCCCATAGGGGTGGAGTTCCGTTATTAGCGGATGTCTACACCCAATGAGGAACCAACCGCCAAATTTTAAGTATGTTTAAGATGTTATAGTTTTTGAGATTCTCAAATATATCGAAAGTACCCGAAAAACCATCAATGAACTGTTTTTCAGGAAAAGTAAAAAATCACGGTAAATGTCAATTCAAGACAGCTTTATGTCTTTAATTCCGTTTTTCAAATTAAAAATGTCAATAACTGTAGGAGCACAAAATGTATAGACAGTGCTCACGGACGCGATATCTCGGAGCGTCTCGGCCCGCTCCTCGAACAGTTCCGGCTCAAACGCTCATTAGTGTGCGTCCACCGAGCGTAGGTATAAAAAGTGAAGTACATACACGAGATTGTCTTCTGTACCTATCTATTTTGTGGTAGGAGGGTCAATGACCGTTATTCCACGTTTATTTGGCACCTACCTTAATCACGCGGGCAAAGCCACTGATAGAAGCTAGTACAGTATATTTTGGATCCAAAGAGATCAAGTTTAGGAAGTTCGGGACTTTGGTGACCGTTGCTCAGGATAACTAACAGCCCGAAAAAACCTCCGGACGAAAATCCCCAAAACGGCATGTCATTCAATAAACGAATTGGCGGCCATTGATAGAATTGCTGGCCATTACAAGGAAACCTTTCACCATCTTTTACAACTCCCAGGAGGAGGCATGCTCATTTCACTGCACAGATTATACAGGTTTTAAGGGACAGCACTCCACAAACTTTAAGAGCTTGCTCAGTAAAAAAAAACTGAACAACCTTCCTCAAGTTTTTTTTTCAGGAAAAGGAAAATAATCGGCCTATCCTTACAAACTGTCCAATCAAGTTTTTAATTTTGTATGGTGAGCCTGATTTTTGATGACGAAACCAAACGCTTAGTCCGAACTGTAGAGGCGTAAACAACGTTATGGTGCATCCAGATTTCGTACGAATCACGCGCGGCGCAGGGGCTTCGTACGAACGAGACGTGCGCGAAATGCACGCGCGCCGTTCGCAAGAGGTTCGCAAGCGGCTCGCGAACGGCTTATTCACCAGGTCAGAGCACACCATAAGTTTGGACACCCGCCATACGTCAGGATGTCCGATGGTGGAAAATTTGTAAAGTAATTCGGTGGTAGAATATGAGGTGCCAACGGTAATATCACCAAAGTAGATAGGTACAGAACTACAGAAGTCAATCTCATGTATGTACTTTACTTTTTATACCTACGCTAGGCGATCGCGCCAGGGGCAGGCCGTTGCGCCGAACTGGAGTACGATCAGGCGATTGAGCCGAGATATCGTGTCCCTGAGCGGTGTGACGTTGTCTATGTGTGCGTTGCTCGAGCGCGCTTTGTATGTGTTATGTAGGTACTCGATTATAAAGTGTATGAGGGTAGGTTACAGATTTTAATAAATCAGTCGTTACCGGATCTCTGCCTTTCATTGACGTACACATTACATTGGCGCAGCCGGTCTAGAAAATTCGGTATTGTTCGGTACTCATACGTTATATTCGCGTTAACCATAATGCCGATCGGAAAGATAGAACCATTTAATATCGAAAACCAAAACTGGGACAGTTACATACGTCGAGTTAATCAATTTATATTGTTGAACAGTATCAATGAAAATCTAAAAGTAGCTACGCTTTTGACATTAGTTGGTCCCGAGTGCTATAATCTTATTTGTGATTTGTGTTCACCCACGGAACCGGAGATAAAGCAGTTCGATGAATTGGTTACACTCGTCAGAAAACATTTGGAACCGGAGAGATCCGAAATAGCGGAGCGACATATTTTTCGGCAACGGACGCAACAGCAGGGAGAAAGTATTCGCGTTTACCTACATGGTTTAAAACATTTGGCTAAAACCTGCAACTTCGGTAGTTCGTTAGAAGAAAATCTTCGCGATCAATTCGTGTCGGGTTTATTCAGCGAAGACATGCGGTCAAGATTGTTTGCCGAAAAGAATATTAACTACAAAAGGGCTGTGGAGTTAGCCACGGCGCTCGAGGCAGCTGAGCGGCATGCGAGCACGGCGTGCGCATCGGGCGGCGCGAGCGCTGGCGGTGTCGGCGGCGGCGCCGGCGCAGCGGCGGCGGCGGCCAGCGAGGACGGCCTGCATCGTTTCGGCGGCGGAGGAGCGAGCGCGAGGCCCGGGCCGAGCGCGCCCCGCACGGCGCAGCAGCGCGAGCGTCGTCTTTGTGCGCGTTGCGGTAAGACCGGCCATGTAGCCGGCAAGTGTCGTTTTAAAAATTATACATGTGATGCGTGCGGCCAGAAGGGCCATTTAAAAGTGATGTGCCAAGGTAAAGGTGAGAGCGCTAAGGAGGGCAAAGGTCAGTTCTTTTTAAATTATTCGGACTCGGATGATGACTGCAATTTTTTTAACTTGGTCACAAGTAACGACGGTGACGGACCGTACTATGCGAATTTAATCGTAGAAAAGATTGCGTGTAAGTTTGAAATTGACACAGGCAGTAAAATATCAGCTATTTCGAAGAATTTTTATGATAAATATTTTAAACATGTACCAATTTATACAAAACTGTTATGTTTGAGGTCATATACGGGCGATGTTATTGAGACCATTGGTTATATTGTGGTAAATGTTGTTTGTGGTTCCAAGTCTGCGAAGCTTCAGTTATTTATCATTGCAAACGGCGGTCCACCTTTAATGGGCCGTGCGTGGATTAAACAATTAAAAATAGGAATAGTTGAATGTCACAACATTAACGACTCAGACTGTGTAGCAGAAACTTTGAGGGACGAGTACCCTGAGGTATTTGCTGAAGGGTTAGGTACATTCAGGTCTCGTGTGTCACTGCACCTCAAGGATGAAACCCCCGTGTTTGTTAAGGCGCGCCCCCTGCCGCTCGCGTTACGATCGCGAGTCGAGAACGAGCTCAAGCGATTAGAACAAGAAGGAGTTATTTACAAAGTGGAAAGATCTGATTATGGTACGCCTATTGTACCAGTTATCAAGTCAAATGGCTCCATCAGAATATGTGGAGATTATAAAATAACGATCAATCCGATTTTAAAAGACTTTCATTATCCTTTGCCACGGATTGAAGAACTTTTTGCAACCTTGGGGGGTGGTGAGCAGTACACGAAACTTGATTTATCAAATGCATTCCAACAATGTTTATTAGATAGTAAATCACAGCCATTGACAGCAATTACCACTCATGTAGGGACGTTCATTTATAAAAGAGTGCCTTTTGGGATCAAATGTATTCCTGAAAATTTTCAAAAAATTATGGAGGAAACATTGAGTGGTTTACCTTCAACAGCTGTATTTGCAGATGACATTTGTATAACGGGAAAGGATAGGGCAACTCATCTAGCAAACTTGAGGGCTGTGTTACAAAGATTGAAACAAAATGGATTAAGAATCAATTTCAGTAAATGTCAATTTTTCAAGGAAAGTGTTACGTATTTAGGTTATAAAATTGATAAGTATGGTTTGCATACGGATCCTAACAAAATCGAAGCTATTGAGGCAGCGCCCTCGCCCACTAATGTAACGCAGTTAAAAAGTTTTATGGGTCTTGTTAATTTCTATTCAAAATTTTGTTCAAATATAAGTGATATATTGAAACCATTGTACAACTTACTAAAAAAAAATGTAAAATGGCAATGGAATGATGAGTGTGAGCGAGCTTTTTGCCGGATTAAGAAAGTGTTGAGTAGCGCACCCGTGTTAGCTCACTACGATCCTGCGTTGCCGTTGGTGTTGTCAGTGGACAGCAGCGCGTACGGGCTGGGCGCCGTGCTCGCGCAGCGGTACGCAGACGGCACTGAGCGGCCCGTGTGCTGCGCGTCGCGGACACTAAACTCAGCGGAGCAAAACTATTCGCAGCTGGACAAGGAGGCACTCGCAATTGTGTTCGGCGTACGAAAGCACCACCAATACTTGTACGGACGACAATTTATATTGCGTAGTGATCATCGACCGTTGAGTTATATCTTTGGGACGAATAAAGGGATACCCATGACAGCTGCAAGTAGACTACAGCGTTATGCTGTGCAATTGGCAGCTTACAATTTTAAAATAGAATTTGTAAAATCGGTGCAAAACTGTCATGCAGATGCACTTTCTCGTCTTCCGTTGAATTCTACAAGAAGTAGAATCAAAGGTGTGGACAGCGACAGTAGTTACCTCAATTACGTACAGGAAAATTTTCCACTCAGTTTTAAAGATATTAAAATTGAGACGGCAAAAGATTCATTACTAAGCAAAGTATACGGATATGTTATGTTCGGGTGGCCAACAACCTGTAATAGTGTATTAGAAAAAGCATATTTTAATCGAAAAGAGAATATTTGTGTGGATCAGGGTTGCCTTATTTGGGGTTATCGAGTAATAGTTCCAAAATCATTACGAATCATAGTATTAAAGGAAATTCACGATGGCCACCCAGGCATTGTAAAAATGAAGCAAATAGCTCGCAATTACGTTTGGTGGGAAACGTTGGACGCTGACATCGAGCGGACAGTGCAGGAGTGCGTCGCATGTCGGTCGCAGCGCGCGGCGCCCGCGCCCGCTCCGCTACACTCGTGGCCGTGGCCGGAGGAACCGTGGGCTCGGTTGAATTTGGATTTTTTAGGACCATTTAATAATAAGTATTATTTAGTTATTGTCGATGCCCACTCCAAATGGATCGAAGTTGACAATGTTCCCGGAACTTCCGCTGCGGTGGTTATAAATTGTTTACGTAAAATTTTTGCGCGTTTTGGCTTACCTAAAAGAGTCGTTAGCGATAATGGACCTCCTTTTACCTCAGCCGAATTCAAAAAATATTTAGATATTAATGGCATTCGTCAAACCTTAGTTGCACCATATCACCCCTCGAGCAATGGGGCGGCTGAAAATGCCGTAAAACTAGTAAAAAGAGCATTAAAAAAGGCCCAGGTCGAAAATGACAACTTAGACACGGCACTCAGTAGATTTCTTTTCACGTATAGGAACAATGAACATAGTACCACTGGTCGTGAACCCGCTATGCTTATGTTCGGGCGACGGTTGCGTGGTAGACTCGACCTGCTGCGGCCCGATACGCGCGAGTTGGTGCGACAGCGACAGGAGTCCAGTGAGCAGCGGCGGGACACAACGCTGCGGGTGGCCGAGCCCCAAGACCCCGTGCTGCTACGGAACTATTCAAAAAAAGGGGAAAAGTGGATAGAAGGAACAGTGATGCAACGAAAAAGTCCAGTTACGTATAAAGTAAAAACACCAGATGGACGTGTACACAAGAGACATATTGATCAATTATTGACAACTAAACAACCAAAGTCTAGGTTTTCTTTATCAAAGGTACAAGAGGAAGCAAGTGAGCAGGCAGTAGAGGAGTCTGTGGTGACGCCGGACTCTGATCAGGATGAGCAAGTTGCAGAGGATTGGCAACTGGCAGAGGAGTCACCTCCTTCGAAAACTGTAATCGAAAGCTGTGATGATATATTGACAACACCGAGGAATCGTGTCTATAGGAAGGCAGCGTTACGGTGCATTGACAAATTGAAACTGAAGTAAAATTTTAGTCTTTATTTTCATACATCACACTCATCATTACACTGTCACTTAAAAAAAAAAAAATATATATATATGTATTGCTGTAGACAAATATAAATATACTTAGGCAATATCCATTGTGGTTACGGTAGTATTTTGTTCATAATTATGTTAAGGTTAAACAATGTTATCACACTGATGCATTGATATTTTAGTGTACTGAAGTATTGTATCTAAAGCATATCTATGTACTGCGTTTCTCAAAGTTTATATTATATTTAAAATATAGAGGGGAAGTGTTATGTAGGTACTCGATTATAAAGTGTATGAGGGTAGGTTACAGATTTTAATAAATCAGTCGTTACCGGATCTCTGCCTTTCATTGACGTACACATTACAGTATGTAGATTGACTTCTGTATCTATCTATTTTGTGGTAATATTCTCAACAATAACAAGAAAACAAAGCAAATTAAAACTACAACAATATTTCTTATTAACAACATCAAGTGGCCAACATAATACAACACAAAGACTAACAAACGAACGCAATCCAGTTTTAATGGCAGTAACGATATGAAAACTTGTGAACAAACTTTTGAATAAAAGTTGCGAATCGCTTAGAGATGGTGAAAGTCTAGATTGAAAATCTTTATCTAGATTCTAGAACTTAGCTAGGTATGGGCTGGAATGTCTTATAATAGTACATTATCATGTAAGTGTGTAATGTTAGTGATTACCGTTGAGGCGGTATTTAGACCCGAACCATGGCGAGGGTCTTAAGAGAGCCGAAAATGGTAATCATTTATTAATCACGTGTATCATACGACGTTTTTCAATACACTTGTAATAAAATAACTGTAAAACTAGTAAACTTTTGTGGCGGTAAAAAAACTGTTTTCATATGCGCGCCTATTTTGTTTTTCTTTTGTTCGTGGGGCACAACCTGCGCCCATCCTGATACGATAAATGTCATAAAATTATGGCGGTGGAGAGGTTGAACAATAAGGTTTTAACCACATTATAGCACTAGTGCATAATGGTAATCAAAATGTCACAGTTTGGTAACAAGTGCCAGTATATACCTAAGTGCAGTGCAATAAGAGCCACTTTATGAGCAAGTGTATTGAAAAAAATTATAAAAGTAACTTGGTGAATTGAGCCCTAAATAAACTTAATAACTCAGTAGTATTTGCCATTTTTAGGAATCCTTAACTAAAGGTTAAAAACGGGACTTAAGATTTAAGCTAATAGTCTAATAGGAGTTTTTTTTTAGGTGGGAATTCAGTCAATGACAACTCCCGCCCTCGGGCGGAGCGCGAGGGCGCGTCAGACTTAATTTTTTTTACAAGCTTTTAAATCACTGGTATACCAGAGTGCTCTCAGAACTTCTTTGTTCCTTATGTGAACTTCGGGCATCGAAGTGTAGCATTGAGTGGAGTAGCACTGCCAGCATCACTATGCTCGACGTTGACGATAGGCGAGTGGAAAAGGACCCTTTTAAGAACTCCTCATCTGCCTATTCAAACACAAAAGCAATCGAACCCTATCGAAGTTATCAAACCCATAACAGTAGTCACGTTTAACCGTTAAGTGACTCTGTCGGAATCGACGAAGTTTCCCGATCATGCACGATTACGAAACGATCAATTTCGCGTATCTTTGTACAATTTGTTCTTTGAAGTTATTTTGTTTTTCTTGTTAAAATACAAGATGTTTTAATTGGTTTCTGATTGAGGAGTAATTGAGTATTGATTGTGGTGGTAGGTTTCGGTCCAGGATTTATTGATGCAGTCGAATATTTGAAGATTATACAACCTTGTTTTTAGTATATGCGAAACCTGAAACACCTGTCTAGTATTTTTATGTGAAGAATCTATGTACAAAATTTCAGAACTGTTTTTTTTGTTATAAGCCCGTTATGGTAAGTACCTGATTGGCGACATAAATGCATGGTCACCGGGCCACCCGGACGACTTAGGAGTTTATTAAGTTTTTACTTAACCCTTCAGATACCGTCAATTAGAGACATAATAGTAAGACAATAGATGCGCGGCCACCGGTGGTCGCTTGGGGATTCATGAATTAATAAACTATTTGTCCATGCTTTGTGCAGAAGAGCATATGGACCTGTGCATATGTGAGTGGAGATATGTGACAATGCACCAGGATGGCGCATCGCCGTTCTTAAAAAAATGCGTCGAAACGAACCTTAATTAAACTAATTAGTATGCATTCAGTTAACTTACCACAGTGATAGGATAGGCCGGGTTGATGATGGTGTAGAGCAGAATGTGGTTGGGTCGCGCGGGCGGCTCGCGTTTGCGACGCGGCTCGCCCGTCATGTAGTTGTTGCCATTACTCTGGAAATAACAAAAAATATGTGTTAAAAAAACTATGTTTATTGAAACTATGTTCATTAAAGACTATGTTTATTAAAAAAATACTATGTTTATTAAAACACAATGTATATTAAAAAAACACCATGTTTATTAAAGTAATCGCAGTTTAAATTCTTAGCATAGACCGTAAAGCGAAAACTACACTAGACCATGCCGGATTTGTATGCAGCGGCATGTTGCGTGGCTTGGATCTAATGTAGCTCTGCCAGTCTAGTTGCCATATTATAAAATGTATGGAGACTGACGCCCTACATCGGCGTACGTGGCCCACGTGTGCACAGTGTAGCTCTGCCTTAAAAGTAACACACTAATCTGTCTATACAAAAGGAAAAGTCCTGATTCCCTCAGCGACTTCTCAACGTCCAGTCACAAAACACTACTAATGTTTTACCCCCAGCTAATGTCACTATATCCAATCTTCATAGCTCTCTGTCGACTATAAACCATCATCTTAGCTCACCCTTAACGCTACCTCTGTGTCGATTACCGTACTAATGATTTACCCCATGTTAATGACACTATATCCAGTCTTCATAGCTCTCTGTCGACTATAAGTCATCATCTTAGCCCACCCACCTGTTGCTTGCTAAACACTACTAACGTTTTACCCCATTTTAATGTCACTATATCCAACCTTCATAGCTCTCTGTTGACTATCGTAGGTACTAATGATTTACCCCATGTTAATGACTCTATATCCCATCTTCAAAGCTCTATGTGAACTACAAACCATCATCTTAGCTCATCCGCCCGTTGCTTGCTAAACACTACTAACGTTTTACCCTACTTAAATGTCACTATATTCTATCTTCATAGCTCTCTGTCGACTATATAAGCCATCATCTTAGCCCACCCGTTCGTTGCTTGCTAAACACTACTAATGATTTACCCCATTTTAATGTTCTATATGCAATCTTCATAGCTCTCTGTATCGTAGGTACTAATGATTTACCCCATGTTAATGTCACTACATCCAGTCTTCATAGCTCTCTGTCGCCTACAAACCGTCATCTTAGCTCACCCGCCCGTTGCTTGCTAAGCGCTACTAATGATTTACACCGCATGACGGCCGGCCATTTAATTGCACTACACGTCCGCTCTATGATCTATGCCCCGACGATAGTCTAATGTCGGCGTATTTGTGAACTCATTACTAGTTGGAAATAGACGGAGTTATGTGTTGGTAATCCGCGATTTGCATAGCTGTCAGTTGTGATTGTTGAGTGTTTTGTGGAGCGGTGTTGGTTTGTTTTAGGAATTTGCTTGAAGGATGAAGATTGTACTTGTTGATTTAAGCCTAAAGCACTTACAATTGCAGTTGGAGAAATGACGGTGAAAGACAGTAAATCTATGTTTACACACACTTATGTACCTACTATATAATAATAATAATATAATTTATTTGATCAAGTAAATAACTAGGAATCATAATCTATAAATGGAAAAGTGTGTGTGTCTGTTTGTGCTCTTTCACGGCAAAACGGAGGGACGAATTGGCGTGATTTTTTAAGTGGAGATAGTTGAAGAGATGGAGAGTGATATAGGCTACTTTTTGTCTCTTTATAACCCCCCACTTTTCAGGGGACTCGTGTTACCTCTAATTTAACGCGATCGAAGCCGCGAAGACATATAACACAGACCATAAACAACAACAAACAAACAACCTTTAAATATTTCACACACAGTTACAATCATAACTCACGACTGCAGGTAACATGCAAGTCACTGCAGCGCCTTATATAAGGACAGTATGATGTCGGCTATCATCAGCATACTGTTGGGACTGCCGCGCACCCTGCATACCAGAGATTACCAGCCGGCAAACATGCCCGAGGCACTACAGTGTTGCGGCAGCCCCATCAGCGCCCTGATTGCGTTATTATACTGGACACAGAGGGCTTCGTATGCTTTTTTGAGTGTGATATAGTAAATCAATATAATAGACTAGCTGCCGTATTTAGTCCGCCTTTTAGATTATTCAAATATAAGGGACACGTATTTTTTTATTTGTAAATTAAACCAAAAATGACAAAGATATAGCCCATTAAAGTTACGTGTAACGTCACGCTGTCGCCGTGCTGTATTTTTGCGCACAGGGTGACGTCACACATAACTTTAATGAGCTATATCTTTGTTATTTTTTGTTTAATCGAAAAATTAAATAATACGAGTCCAATAATTTTTTATAATCTAAAATACAGACTAAATAAAATGTAGTTATTTTGACCCTGGTAGCTGGTAACCCTAATACAATATTTAGTCATGCATGCTCCATCATCGACCACATAAATTAAAATCAGCCACTGGCAACCACAGTCTCAACTGACAACGCGGCTTCATGACGGACATGGCGCGTATATCAAGCACCACTCAACTCAACCATTTTGAAAGGAATTGAATGATCCAACACATATGCGTTCAAAATCTAAATGCCAGTCCATCTCCTCAACCTTCGAGATCACAGAAGTGTCAAGATGCATGAGTAATAAACCCAAGTGGGGGGAACGGGTCATACAGAGCGCGTAAACGATAGATTTACGACCTGAGTTCGTAATGATTTACGTTCAAACACCTTGGATATGTGGATTGTGAGGTGTACGCGCGTTTGCTGTGAAGTACTTATTTTGAGAGTTGAATAAAATCGTGGCCTTAAAAGGGGCACAGGCAAAGTGAAATACTAAGCGAAAGCTTTTTTTAATTCTTGACTAGCTGACCCGGCGAATTTCGTACCGTTTAACAGTCAACGAAAACATATACTACATAGTATATGTTTTTCATCAAAAAATATACTACATAGTACCTATATGTTTTTCCATACAGTAAACCAATTACGATGAAACAAAGCC
This sequence comes from Mythimna lalbum, assembly GCA_949319445.1. Classification (NCBI taxonomy): domain Eukaryota; kingdom Metazoa; phylum Arthropoda; class Insecta; order Lepidoptera; family Noctuidae; genus Mythimna; species Mythimna lalbum. Next base: position 3,127,520 of record OX439370.1, on the reverse strand, counting down.
TAAGTAGTTCAACACAATTTTAATGTATAAAAGTAACTGACCGGACCGAGCCCAAGACGTCGGTTATCCGAAAGGAAACTAGAAGGAACGGGGTGGGTTTTCAGTCAGTAAGAGTCTGACACTATCTCCCGCTCCACCCAAGAGCGTTGTTGTCATAAGATGATTTTTGCCCACCGTAAAAAAAAATGGACTGATTTTCAAAATTCTTTCATCAGTAGAAAACTACTTCATCACTGAGTAACATAGGCCTATATTTTATACTAGCTGATCCCAGCGGCTTCGCCCGCGTGATAGCAGAAAATTATCCCAAGGGAACATACTTCCGGGATAAATAGTATCCTATGTCCTATTCCAGGACATGGTCTATCCGTGTACCAAGTTTCATCAAAATCGATTTTGCCATTTAGGCGTGAAGACGTAACAAACAAACAAACTCACTTTCGCTTTTATAATATTAGTAAGGATTTTCACGCGGGCGGAACCGCTGGCAAATGCTAGTATTATTCAACTATAATTTTTTTAATAGTCTACAACTATCACACAACGCCGTCTAGTCCCAAGCTAAGCAGAGCTTGTGTTATGAGTACTAGACAACTGATAAACATACTTATATATTTCTAAATAAATTACACCCAGACACAGAACAAAATGATCATGCTCATCACACAAACATTTGTCTTGGTTGGGGATCGAACCCACGACCTCGGGCATAGCAGTCAGGGCCACAAACTACTAGACCAACAGGCCAGTCTATAAACTAACCCAATTCGATTTGATAACGAAATTAGTCACAGCCTGCTTTGGATGCGTATCGAAATCTTAACCCCTCTCTCCCCTCTCGGTCCTCAAAATCAAAATGGCGCTTGTCTCTCGCTATTAATTGCTACAAACAACTTACTGTTACGCTAAACAAACGTAATAACGCTTTGTATGAATATTCATAGCCGCGACTCCACTGCGACGGGTTCAGTGGGGGTTAAAACAAGAACTTCAGGCGGGTAGTTGACAAATTAGTTGATTTTACCACGGATTTATAATGTTTACTGAATATATTGTCATGATTTTGTATAAGGCTATGATAGTTAATTTTATTGGCACAAGAAAATACGAGCTGTTTACTGTAAATAGGGGTGTAAAGGGGGTGAAATGCAAATGGCGATAGTGCTTCTTCCATAAGTATGTCATTTATGGTTATAACATAACTTTGGATAATATTTGATGCAATTTTTCATGATGAAGTATTAGAATTAATTTTATCCGTACTCGAGTTCGACTTTGCGTCCCCAATAATAAACACTCAAAGAATGTGCCGTATTTTGCGTATAAAATTAATGTAGATCTCGTAATATAAGCTTTGAACATATTAACATAATAGAACAAAGCAAAGCATTAGAATTTACAAAGTATGTACTACTGTACCGCTATCTCTCATCTCACAGGGCCAGCACAAGCTTACAACCCCGATACGATCAGTAGGTAAAACACAGTCGCCAATGTAATTTAGTTAAGGCTCTAATTTCACAGCCCCCCGCTCCAAATCCGGTGTGAATCCCCCGTATTAAGTTTGAATCGAAAATAGATTAGATAATAGTGTGTATTTAAGTTTGTACGGTGTTTGAATGTTAATAAAAGCAAAACGTGTTTACAACAAAACGGTTACTACACTTTAACCGTTTTGCACCCTATTTTTATTGGTCGGGTTGTGCGATTAATTGTAGATTTGGTTCTGATGTCAAAATAACTAAATAGATTATACAAAATTATAGAATGTATTTAAGTTTGTACAGTGTTTGAATGTTAATAAAAGCAAAACGTGTTTACAGAAAACGGTTAATACACTTAAACCGTTTTGCACCCTATTTTTTTTTATTGGTCGGTTTGTGCGGTTAATTTTAGATGTGACTCAGACGTCAAAATAACTAAATAGATTATACAAAACTATAGTGTGTATTTAAGTTTGTGCGGTATTTGAGTGTTAATAAAAGCAAAACGTGTTTACAGAAAACGGTTACTACACTTTAACCGTTTTGCACCCTATTTTTATTGGTCGGGTTGTGCGGTTAGTTGTAGATGTGGCTCAGACGTCAAAATAACTAAATAGATAATACAAACTTCACTAATAGTGTGTATTAGTGTTTGAATGTTAATAAAAGTGAAGCGTATTAACAATAAAACGGTTTCTACACTAGCCCGTTTTGCACCCTATATTCATTGGTCGGGTCGTGCGGTTAATTGCTTATAAACCGAGATAACGTTAACTATAGACGAATCGGAAAGGGTCCATTTAAGTAAAAAAAAAAAACGGTTTACCTTTTGCATCCTATTTTTATTACACGGGCTATCTTAAGAGGGGTCAATTCAGGGTTCTAGTTTTGAATTATACTAAAAATATATCTTCTTAAAACACGAAAAAAAGTCCTGAAAGAGTCCATAACCAACTTTATCTGTATCCATTTCTACTTTAAACAGACTTTATATAATTAAATCATCAGCCACAACTAACAAAATGGCCGCCAAGCTGAACGCCCATCAATCTAAGAGAAGTAACGAAATGGTTTAATTTTGAGCCATGAATAATGCAAGCGATTATTTTACGGAGCACAATATTATGAACTGTTTCTGTAAACGGTATTAAAACGGATCACTTGCTATTTATGATAAACGGTTACTACTTAAGGTCCGAATATTAAATCCGTGATTTGAGATTTCTCTCCCCTTTTATCCATGGGGGTACTTAAGAAAAATTGTTAAATGATTTCGCGTTTCATTTTGGATTTGGAAAAGCAGAGGCAGGTTTGATTGATTTGATGTTTTTTGAATTAGCTGATGCAGCCTATCATGATTAATAGGAGTTAAAATTTGAGAAAACATGTATAGATTGAAATTAGGAAATTACAGCTTCGGTGGCCTCCACTTCTTGAGACAATCAGCAATATCAAATCCAACAAGTATTATAAAGGCGAAAGTTAGTGAGAGTGAGTGTGTGTTGAAGCGACCCTTCAATTCTTCACACTACTTTAAGTTAGCAATAGTTAGATAATTAATAAGTTTTAGCTATAAGATTTTTATCAGGCGTTTTACTTTTCTGACCTCTAACCTTCATAATTTTGAATGTCATTGCTGGCAAATTAAACTTGATACACTGCAAGCTACGATCCTGATTTTTTAATCTCCAAAAATTTCTCAGAAGTTCCTACAATTTTATACAGTATGTTTGTTATTTCTTCACGCTGAATGACCATAAATAGCACAAAGAAAACTTTTTATCCCGTATGCGTTAAAATATCAGAGACAGGTGATTAAAGGACTTGAAATTTTCAATCGGAATCAAACAGCGATATTTTTTGACACAAAAAACCGTTGGGTTGATAGTCATCATCTTCCTGATCTTGTCCCGTGTTATTTGGGGTCGGCGCAACACGTTTTTTCTTCCATTCTATCCTGTCACCCGTCATGCTATCACTAACTTCCTTTTCTTTCATATCACTCGTCACACAATCCATCCATCTTTTCTTTCACCACCCATACACAAGTATACTCATAATTATTTTAGTAACTTGCGTTTCATCCCTCCTCTTTACATGATCATACCAAGACAAACGATTCTCCTTCAACTTTTCAGTCACTGGCGCCACTTTCAAACTTCCTCTGATATAATCATTTCTTACTTTATCTTTTCTCGTCCCACCACACAACCATCACAGCATTCTCATCTCCGCTACATGCAATCTTTTTTCATCTGCCTTTTTAACACAGCCCAACATTCTGAACCATACAGTACGACAGGTCTTATTACGGACTTGTAAATTTTGCCCTTCTACTTGATGGGCATCCGTGGTTCGCGAGTTGTTCCAGTGTCCTGTCGCCATTTCATCCATCCTGAATTGATCAAAAAAATCCTTGTCATTTCAAAACTCGCTGACAAAAACTGTTGACATGCTACAAGGTATGTATGTGAATTTATAAGTATTACATTCCTGACATAAATCTTCATCATAATAATATTTCAAGCGTTTGATTTATTCATATTTGCATTCACAAAGCAAACAACAAACACATTCTTGCCGTAAGCTTTCATCTATAACTATTAATATCTAGTTAAACAAAGAAAACGTATTTAAACCAGTCAATAAATATGAATTTCAAATGCGAACCTGAACCAATAAAACGGTTATAGGTTCGTTTTCAAAGGTAACAAGTCACAAATAGAAATGCTCATAGAAATTTGAATTTAAATCGCCCCCTATATACTGCACAGAAATTGGTCCGGAACTACTCAAGTCCCGCGAAACTTTACCTTAACGAGGACTCCTTAGTTCCATATTTGAATTTACCGCTTCAATAGCGTTCGCCGCCAATCTTACAATACGGTGATTGCGTTAAAGAAAATCCTACCTTATGTTTTTGATGTTACAGTATCATCTCCTTTGCATCGAAACGGTTTTTACATCCATATTACTGTATTTAATAACGCACTGTATCATGTATGCAATAAGGTTTAATTCCAAATATATGTTTGCGCTTAAACAGCTTTGGTCTACTAGGGAATTTACAACTTTATTCCTTTCAAAATAAGGTTTAATATTGATGTTTTGACGTTGAATAATGCTCAGCTCGTTGAAGGGATTACATGATGGAATATTAAGTGCGTTTCCAATTTTATTTGAATTTAATTTTAGCAGTCATATTTTGTATCTGTATTTACGACTGGTTTTAGCTGAGCGCTGTATATGAATGACGACTTTATTGCGAGGATTTACAAATGTATTAGAATAATGAAATGTGGCCAGGATAAAGACATTTTAATGGTTTTGTTGAACATTTATATTGAGTACTACAAATGGCGCGGGATTAATATTTTGAGATCATATTTTCTGTATTCATAACAGATATGTGTTATGACTAGTATTCACTTTTATTATGAGACTATAATGATTGAAAGAGACGACACTAGTTAATACCTTTTTTACCTTTAGACCGGGGCTCCGTAGCCAAAAAATCAAACGCGACTAAGTATATTACCAAGACTCCGCTGTCAGTCCGTCTGTCTGCAGGATCTCATGAACCTTGATAGCTAGACCGTCGAAATTTTCACAGTTGATGTATTTCTGTTGCCAGTATTAGGTAGAACAAAAATACTAAAAACATAATTAAATAAATATTTACGTGGGACTCCCATAAAACAAACTTGACTTGTTTGCCGTTTTTTGCTACGGACGGTACAGAACCAGTGCGTGAGTCCCGACTCACGCTTGCCAGATTAAAAAAAAAGGTTTGATTAATCGCGCCCCATCATACTTACAAGAAAACAAAGACAGATCACACGTCCAATCATTTGTTCTACATACAATATTAATCAAAAAACCCGAACGCTCCATTTAACCCACAAAAAAAAAAAAAAAAAAAAACAAAAAAAGACAATCTACCCGCAAAAACACACAGTCATTAATTACAATTGTGACAGGTCATTTTTACAAAAAAAAAAAACACAAAACAGTAAATAAATATAAAAGGCTGGAAAAAACCCCGTTGTCATTTTATACAGTCGTACAAATTATCGCAAACGAACCGTTAATTTTACACTGAGGGGTGGAAATCATATGACACCTCACCCCCCTTCGTCCCCTTCTCGTACATTGTGCGTGATGAATCGGGGTAGTACAGGCAGCGACAAAAGCTCACGGACAAGATGTTTTTTTTAAATAAATGTTTATCTTATAATACTTTTTTTGGTGGGTAAAAATCGTCCAAATTACATCTCCCGCCCTTGGGCGGAGCGGGAGATAGTGTCAGATTATTACTGCCTTCGTGCCTTTCATACCGAGCCTGAGCTACGTTTCGGAACTAACCCTGGCCCCAGTAGGCTTCGACCCAGTGCGCGCCATCGACGACTTTGGCTCGGTCCGGACAGTTACCGGACAGTCTGACAGCCAACTACTCATTGCTCGCCGTCCGCAAGCCCGCGCCTATGGTTATCTTATAATAGGTACTTATAATTTTTTGTCAGTTTTGTATATTTTTTTAAATTTATAATCTGCGGTATCTCGCTTGAGCTTGATTTGCATTCCCTATTTGCAACTCTTTGTCAGCACGACCAGGCCCCCTATCTAGGAGAGGGAATGGGCTCTAATCCTCTACGCGGGCCCAGTGCGGGTTAATGGATGTCACATGTCTTCAAATAATAGGTAAGTGTACATACAAACTAAAAATAATATCTACAAACAGGAAGAAAGAGAAAATAAATTTCATTGGGCAGCAAAAAAATTCATACACGTCGATATCAAAGAGAAAAGTGCCCAGAACGCTGGCAAACACTTTAGATGACGACTGTATAAAGTTTTTAGGTTGTTTGTTAAAAATGTGGCCAGTGCGGGTTGAAAATACAGTTGTAGACGGAAATTTAATAAAGCTTTGTTGACACGACATACATAATACAGTCAACATATACGTACTCGTATGTATGCTTGACCTATGTGCAACAATGGACGTCTTTTGGATGAAATGTTTTATTTCTATTTTCTAGCTTTTACCTGCCTAAAATATAGCCTGTTACTTAGGAATAAATCAGCTTTCTATCGGTGAAAAATTTTAGCAATCAAGGATGGAATCGCAATCAAGCACTAGTTTATATCAGACTAGCTTCCGCCAGCAGCTACGCCCGCGTGAATGTAGGTTTCCGTATACAAATTTTGGACGCCCATTTTATCCCCATAGGGAGTAAATTTTGGAAAATGCCCTATTAGTGCTCGCCTAAGTCACAAAACTAAACCTTGTGCAAAATTTCATGCTCCTAGTCCCATTAGTTTCGGCTGTGCGTTGATATGTCCGTCAGTCAGTTTTTCCTTTTATACAGGGTTATTTGTAAACGTAAAGAAGTGTTCTCAAATAACGTTTACACGGAAGCCTCTTTTCATTAACTTCAATTACCATATGAATGGTACATGTCTAAATAAAGTTGATGTGATCAGAGACTTAGGGGTCCTTCTTGATCGCAAGTTTACATTTATTCCCCACATGGATAATATTATCAAAAAAGCTTCAAAAACTCTTGGCTTTGTACTACGGAACGCAAAATGTTTTCGCAATCCTCAAACCAAAATTTACCTCTTTAATTGCCTTGTTCGAACCATACTAGAGTATTGCTCAGTTGTGTGGCGCCCCCACTATGCAACACATAGTCTTAGGTTGGAGCGCATCCAGAAAAGATTTTTGAACCATCTGGCCTACTCGATGAAAATAGCCAAAAAAGTTCCAAGCTATGCAAAACGGCTACAGAAATTCAAGATGGTTTCTCTCGAAGAACGCAGAGACAAAAACGATCTCATCTTCTTGTTTAAAGTTCTACACAGTATAACAGATTGTCCTCAGTTGTTATCTAAATTTAATTTTAACCGACCTCACAATTATCCGCGCCATCCAATCAAATTACTACGTCCCCCATTCCGAAAAACTATTTCAGGGTCTAACTCCCCAATCCCAAGACTTTGTAGGCTTCTTAATAACTGCGATGTAAGTCTGGATATTTTTTGCTCATCTATCCAGAAATTCAAGCACCAAGTCCACTTGAAATGATTAACTACTCACCAACTACTGTCTTTGTAGCAAGGTAACACTCAGAGTGTTGTATTTGCATTATTTTAATTTGTAAATTCTTTTTTATTACTGTTTTCATCAAATCATTATTAACATAAAAAAAAAACTTTGTTCTATGACTTTTTATAAAACATAATACATTTACCAAAAATAAACCTTCAAGATTTCGTTATTTTATCTAACAACTTTCAACTCTATGTTTTGCTGTACTACATGCGCTCCCCGCTCACCTCAGCTATTGTACTATCACTTCCTTCGCATACATTTCGTAACATTTAGAACGTTTAATTTAAATATTTTTATTTTTGTATGAAAATCTGATAGACCAATGTTAAATTTTTAAAAGTCATAGAACAAAAGTTCTTGTTTATGATGTTCTTAACATAGTCCTGAGAGGTTGCTAGTGTTTTACAAATAACCCTGTATATATATATAATTTAAAAAAAATCGAACCAGTAGTAGGTATTTTCAGAGATTATCTCCTACAAACAAACAAATATAATATATTGCAGATAGATATCTCGGTGTGTATCGTTGCACTCCTCCGTAACGACATAAACGTTTCTTTATTTAGATAAATAAATTGAATTTTAAAATGCGACACGAATGTTTCACACGTGTTTCATTCTAAATCTTAATTATGTCGAGTTTCACGCTCAGTCGGAGTTGTACAAAGAAAACGTAATACGAGTTTTGTAAGACAACAAATGAGATAGCTTTTACCCGCGGCTTTTTGACAACTTATGTACACACCAAAAAAAAAAAAACACAAAAAGTAATACCTAATATACATTGGTTCAAAAGTACTGCTTATCTGCAAACAGATTTCACAATCAAATCGGATTTTCCTTTTTCACGGAAAACTGCAGTTTCCTAAAATTGACAACAAATAAAAGGCACTTTTTGACATTTGGGAGCTCTATCTACCCTAGAATGTAACTTGGAACGAAACTAAAAGAAACAATACCTCATGAAATAATATCCTAATGTACCCATCCAAGAAACATGTAACAGAGATATTGTAATTACATAACACGATTGAAAAGAGTGTCCATGGAGTTACTTGCACATTCTTCTCCATAGAGATCTACGCTTTGGAATGTGCAATTATCATAATTTTTTCTGACTGAATGACTTACTGACATTATTTTTTTCTAACTGATAGATGGTTTATCTACACTTATATAATAAAGATGTAAAGTTTGTTTGTTTTTTTGTTTGTAGGAGGTAATCTCTGAAAGTACTGGTCCGATTGTTAAAACTTTTTCACCAATAGAAAGCTGCTTCATTCTTGAGTGACATAGGCTATATTACATATACGCGGGCGAAGCCGCTGGCAGAAGCTAGTTTGAAATAAATTTCTTTGAATCTTTGTAGGTCGTTGAAAAGTTAATGACCATTTGACAAGCCCACTTGTAATCAGAAAGCTAAGCAGGTGCAATTAAATAAATCCGACAGTATAACAGAAACCCTTCAAAAATCCAACATCCGTATCTAAGCAATGTTTTAATAAACATTTTACAACACTTTGAAGTCACAAAAGCTTATTTGTAACAAAAATGAAATTTTCAAGCACTTGGTGAAACAAGTACACAAGAAATTACTTTAAAGGCGAGGACCCACCGCGGCGAACGGAGAGGCTACGCAGGTGTATTAAGCTTCGCTTTGTAAGAAATTGTATGTGGTTGTGTGCACTGCAACCCACGAAGAGGCTAAGCATGAATTGACGTTATTGATACATGCGTGGCTTGTTCGAATAGATAGTTACATAGCTCAACGCTGTCGACTTCACGAATATGACCCACGACTATGTACAGCTCACTTTTCAGCCACTTATAATGCGCAAAACCTCAGACACCCCAAATGATTTTTAATTTGATTGACCTAATTATGTGAGAAAAAAAAACATAAAAAAAAATTAAAAGGTTTTATGAGCAGTTTTAGTTTCTTTAAAATTCATATCTGCATTGAAATAAGAACTTTTATTATCCCGTGTATGAGTGAATTTGATTGGATTACAACTATTTATGTTTGTTTACCTATTTCAGCGGATTTGCGCACTTGATGGCTTGACCTATTCATAAACAGGTCGAAGTTTTTAATGCAGTTTTTTTTTTGAAAAATGTAACCTATATTAAAAAGTGGTTTAATTGATTCTGCTCGTTATTCTGATCAAACTAATTTCAGGTTTTGATTATTTAACGTTACACATTGTATACCTCCCGCAGTGACGCCCGTGTCCGTAGATTGCAGTAGCACGTGCATAGCCTCTCCGTGCGCCGTATATAAACAGTCGTGGATCTTCGTGTAACTACTCCAGTGGAAAAGTAGACCCAAGTTGTCAAACAAACCAATAGGCGATTATCACACTGCCACGCATCACGCTGCATGTTGCGTGTCACCGCAGATACGTGCGTACTTGCGCGAGTGCAGATCTGCATCATCGTGCGGGTTTTTTACGCACTTACGCGCGTTTTGTAAACTCACGCAGGCTCTGATTCATTTCATATAAAATCACGCACGGCACTACGACACTCAGTGTGCCATACCTTGCATGTCGCCCAGCACACACGTGTACGTGTATATTTCTCCGCATGTAGGCGAGTGATCTGCATGAACGTGCGTGGATGCATTTTCGATGTGTAGGATTGTGCGTGTTTTCTATAAAAACGGAGATACTTACAAGCTACGTTAAAATTCGCATTCACCCGCTACTCTGCGTAGTGCGTGGCCACAGAACACAGGAATCATTCTTCTGACATAGAACAGAAGAATGATGAGTGGCAGTGTGATAATACGCCGCGTACAGACACGCGGCGTATTATCGGCGTACGGCACAGCATGCGCCGCGGTGGGCCCAAGCCTTAAGAGTACCCACGCAGACTCGTTAACTTATAATTGCTTAAGAAAATGGGTTGACGGCTTGTGTTTATTGTCACTTGTGAGTTTTTAATTATGAGGGGGGAGAGGGAGGGGTAAAATTTGAATCCGATGAGTCTGAGCGTTGTAAGGGGGTGAAATTATGACAATATACATCTATTTAGAGGCTTCATCTTTTTCACCAAAGGTACGTCGGACCCTACAGCATCAAAACTCAAAATCACATACCTACGTTAGAAGTAAAAAATCAACTTCTCTCATCGCCTGTACCTACATAATTGCGTAACTCAAATAATTAAAATCCGTATATTTCAAACGTGTATGTGAACAAATTGGAAGGATGAGTTTTAACCAGGTAACCCTGCCCGCGGCCTTGCGGCGAGTTGGTTGTTAAATGTTACAAGTCGCGACCCATTTTTGTATTTTGTTTGGTCGCGTTTTAGGGTTGAATGTTAGGAGATAATTAATGTACAACGTTAGACCGAGGCACACGTGTAACTCAGTAGAGCTTCCGAAAAAGTGGGTCTTAAAATGAACATGGATAAAACCGAAGTAATTACCTTATGACGTCAATAGAGTTAACTCTAAACTCAAATTTGAACGCAGCCCAGGAGAAGTTTGACGATTCTTCGTGCTATGTTTAGTTATTTTTTTGCCATCTAATCACAAGCTAAGCAGACCTTGTGTTATGAGTACTAGACAACTGATAAACATACTTATATATTTCTAAATACATACATATTATCGATAAATTACACTCAGACACAGAACAAATGATCCTAATCATAACACAAACAGTCCTGGGTGGGAATCGAACCCACGACATCCGGCTTAGAAGTCAGGACTGCTAACCACCAGACCAAAAGGCCGGTCAAAAAAATTTCAATATCAAGACGGCTGTACGAGGTCCATCAATTAGATGGACCTCGTACAGCCAAAAACCGCACCCCTAATCAATTAAACCATAGTATTTAATAACAAACAACTCAAAAACAAAACAAAAACAACATTAATCAAAATTAATCTTCAGTTCAAACTTGACCTGTTTAGTAGAATCCCAATTTCGTCGCATAATCTCGGCGATTTTAAAAGAGCGAAATTTTCCTTAAAACGGCCAGAATTATGATCCCGTAATCCTTAGGTAATCATGAGGCTGTCGTTTAGGATTCATCTGTATATCTTACTAGCTGCTCCCAGCGGCTTCGCCCGCGTGATAGCAGAAAATTATCCCAAGGGAACATACTTCCGGGATAAAAAAGTATCCTATGTCCTATTCCAGGACATGGTCTATCCGTGTACCAAGTTTCATCAAAATCGGTTTTGCCATTTAGGCGTGAAGACGTAACAAACAAACAAACAAACTCACTTTCGCTTTTATAATATTAGTAAGGACTAATGTGACTTTATTCGGGATTAATTTTTCAATTTAATTTATAAAATAAAACTTTCATTTAATATCAGAATAAATAAGTTAATAATGCAAAGTGCATTGCATATTCATGAACTATTATGGATATACTCGTACCAGAAATGATACGAGATTAATTAACTTAATATTAAGTTGAGAATTTTAAGTAATTAATTAACAAAACTGTTCATTTTCAAGTTAATTTTATCAACACATATTATATTTTCAACGCAAAACTAAAAGCGGATAATTTATTAAGTGATGATGATATATTTTAATTATTGAGAAATGTATGTTCCGGTAAACGATTAAAACATCATTCAATTAAAACTAGCTTTAGCCCGCGGCTTTACCTGCGAATCTGTATAAAATATAGCCTATGTCACTCAGGAATAAAGCAGCTTTCTATCGGTGAAAATTTTTTTGCAATCGGACCAGTACTTTCAGAGATTACCACACAGAAACAAAAAAAAAAACAAACTTTACCTATTGATTATATTATAATATAATATTTGAAATATTGATTGTGAATAGAAATTTCCTTTGCCAATGTATTTTCCGCTGATTACTAATTCGCTGAAGCTTGACATTACCCGTAGCCATTAATTGGATATCAATTTTTTCGCGTAGGTGGAATACGAAAATAGCTGTTGTGACTGAGTCACCCAGAGGGCAATGGAAAGGGCTATGCTCGGAGTTTCCTTGCGGGATCGAATCAGAAATGAAGATATCCGCAGGAGAACCAAGGTTGCCGACATAGCCCGAAGAATCGCCAAACTTAAGTGGCAATGGGCAGGGCACATTGCTCGCAGAACAGATGGCCGTTGGGGCCGAAAGGTTCTGGAGTGGCGACCTCGTACTGGAAGACGCAGCGTCGGAAGGCCTCCTGCAAGGTGGACCGATGACCTGGTGAAGGTTGCGGGAAACCGATGGATGCGAGACGCGCAGGATCGATCATTGTGGCGACACTTAGGGGAGGCCTATGTCCAACAGTGGACGTCTGTCGGCTGAAATGATGATGATGATGATGTTGTGACTGAGACATTAGCTAGGTGGGTAACGAACTGACATATTAGCAAGGTCGCGTAGGATGTACCTATGCAGGAGAACCAAGGTTACCGACATAGCTCGAAGAATCGCCAAACTTACGTGGCAATGAGCAGTGAGGGCACATTGCACGTAACAGATGGTCGATGGCGACGAAAGTTTCTGGAGTGGCGGAAGATTCAGGGTTGGAAGGCCTCCAACAAGGTGGACCAATGACCTGGTCAGGGTCGCGGGAATCCGATGGATGCGTTACGCACAGGACCGGTCGTTGTGGCGACGCTTGGGGGGGGGGCTTATGTCCAACAGTGGACGTCTTTCAGCTGATATGATGATGATGATGATGTAGGATGTACCTACCTCTACTCGAGAAATAAAAAAGGATCGCCAATTTTTAACCGCCTTCAAAAAGAAGGTGACTTTCGGCTGTATCATCATCATCAGCCTTTTTAATGTTCCCACTGCTGGGACTCAGGCCTTCTCTTTAGGAGCAGGAATGGGTTGTAATCCACCACGCGGGCCCAGTGCGGGTTTGTGGATGTCACATGTCTTTGAATTTTTGACCGGTAGTTGTGGCGACGCTTGGGGGAGGCATATGTCCAACAGTGGAGGTCTTTCGTCTGATATGATAATGATGTCAATTTTCACTTTATATTTGGAAATTGCATCATAAACTCGTCGTTTAACATACGATTTATGTATCCGCTTGAGTCGTATTGTGATGTCCATTTGTCAGCGACGCCGTTCTAGATTATTTGTTTGCTTGACTGGTGATGTGAGTATTAAAACATAAATAGACAGGAATACTAGTTGCAAACTAGTAATACAAAAAAAAAAACATAGAATGGTCAATACGATAAAAGCCATTTTTTAAGACAGTTGTCAATTTACTCGAAAAAACCGAAATTAAGAATATTATAAACAAGCTTCTAATGAAAATCTTTTTTTCATAGCAAGCTTATTTAGTTTGGTATACCCATATAATTAATATTCGTCAAGACGAATCATACGAGCCCAAACTCTATAGAGTTGTGTCGTCTAACTACCAAGTTCTTATAGCCACCTTCCGGTTCCATCATCAGATCAGCTTCTTGTCGTAACAATTTTGCATTGTCATCTGATTTACACAAGCATGAAAAATTTCAGCTCATTCGGTAACCGGGAAATGCGTCAAATTTAATTTACAAGATTTGTGACAGACAAACATCGGGACAGGTGAAACTAAATAAAAGCTTGTAAAAGGGCTAACGGCGCATAAACCCATACTAATCCGAAAACGTATATAAATTAAATCATTTAACCAAAGAAAAACCACACACTCACAAGATACCACACATTTATCTCGGCTCTTAACCACACTCGTGCGATAAGTGTGTCATCTCAACAATCAGAGATGTCTCTGTCGACAAATTAACGTCAAAATGAACAACCCGATACAGCTTCCAAATGGCGATAACTGTATGTCATTTGAAATAACTATAATGATTCTGAATGCGAGTTTGAGATTGTAGTAGTGTATACTTGTGTAGTGTATAGTGAAGTAGTATAGTTTCTGTGAAATAGGCTAGCTGCCGTAAAAAATGTAATTAGTGTATCTTTTAGATTATTCAAAAATAAGGGACTGCCGCACACCCTGCATACCAGAGATTACCAGGCGGCAAACATGCCCGAGGCACTACAGTGTTGCGGCAGCCCCATCAGCGCCCTGATTGCGTTATTATACTGGACACAGAGGGCTTCGTATGCTTTTTTGGGTGTGATATAGTAAATCAATATAATAGACTAGTTGCCGTAAAATGTATTTAGTCCGCCTTTTAGATTATTCAAAATTAAGGGACACGTATTTTTTTATTTGTAAATTAAACCAAAAATGACAAAGATATAGCCCATTAAAGTCACGTGTAACGTCACGCCGTGCTGCATTTTTTGGCACGAGGGTTTTACTTTTTTATAATCTAAAATACGGACTAAACAAAATGTAGTTATTTTGACCCTGGAAACTAACCTATTGTTACTATTTTGGTGTAAAATTAAGTTTATTCTATTCTTTAACCCTTCAGATACCGTCAATTAGATACACAATAGTAAGACAATAGATGCGCGGCCACCGGTGGTCGCTTGGGGATTCATGAATTAAATAAATAAAGAATTATACTGTGGGGATAAGTAAGTAAATAAGGATGGCGGAAATTTCAAAATGATGCAATAATGCCACTTCGATTTTTTTAAGTTTAATTTAAGTTTTCAATGCTTATTTTTTTATTGTTTATAAATTTTATTAATTAATAATAAATAATTTATTATTATTATCTATTTTATGATTTTTTATTTGTTCATTCTGTGCCATATAAACATTTTTCCTTGTTTTGTAGGCCGACCGGCCGACCAGTAACAGTAGTTTAACACGCCCTACCTCTCTCGTCAGTTGACGTTTGACGTCTGTGTCGGTGTAGCTTCGTCTCGCTTGTTTTTGAGTAAACAATTAAAACAACTCATTTTAGTACATAATAAGTTTTTAATCATTAACATAGTGTAAAGATACGTGACAATTATTAAAGTGAACTATATATAAGTAAGATTAAAGGACATAACAACTATCGGAAAACATTGCAGGATTTGGACAAAGAATTTGGTACCCTCTATTTATTAGTAGAGTGAGTTGCCAAAATTTGTTGCAGAGCCATCTACATTATTGATGGTATATTGATCTTCCTGATCAATATTGGGTCATCACTGGCGCCATCTAGAGCATCACCCTGGTATCACTTTTGCAACTAGTGATCTCAGCGCCATCGTCATGCCGGGTCTCAAGTGCGGTGGATGCGGTCGCTTTACCTCGACGGTAGAGGGCGTTAGGTGTGGCAAGTGTCAGGCCCATTACCACCGAGCATGTGTGGGCGTTTCTAGTAAGGCGGCATTATCTGCAAGCTGGCGTTGCCCCGAATGTACGAAGGGCGTCGTGCGGGACAACAGGGCTGATACCCCCGTTAGAGGAGCGTCCGAATGTCCTACAAAAAAATCGGTGGAGCAGGTCTGCACTCCGGTCGTCACAGCGGGCAGCTCAAAACCTGTCAGCCCTGTCGTGTGCGACACTCCGCCGCGCGATGGCCCAACCCAGATAATATCAATGCTGCATTTCTGGATGTCCCTGGAAGCTGCAGCGATAATACCTGTAAAATTAACTACTTCAAATCTTGCAGACATAGTCCAGCTGAGTTTTCACTCACTACAATCGGACAGGATGAGGTGTTGAAGTTAATTAGGAGTCTGGGTTCAAATGCCCAGGGTGTTGATGGCATCAGTCTGGAGATGTTATCTCTCACTTTGCCAACCACCTTGCAGGCCATCACTGCCATCATCAACAGATCCATAGAAACGCACACCTTCCCTGGACTGTGGAGACGTGCAATTGTGCGCCCTATCCCGAAAACCAATGACCCAGCCAACATGAAGGATCTTAGGCCAATTAGTATCCTGCCCTGCCTTTCGAAGATCCTGGAGCGTGTTGTGTACTCACAAGTTATTGAGTATCTGGAAAAAAATAATATCCTTCCAGACCTCCAGTCCGGTTTTCGAAAAGGCAGAGGTACTGCAACGGCTCTGGCTGATGTTGTGGGCAATATCTTGGAGGCACGTGATCAGGGGGAGGGATCAATCCTGGTCCTGTTGGATTACTCACGGGCGTTCGATGCAATTAATACCAATCTGCTGCTGTCTAAATTAGCATATTATGGCTTCGACAGAGACGCTGTGGATTGGTTTAATAGCTACCTAATTGATAGGTCTCAGTGTGTGCAAATCCATAAGGAAGATGGTTCGACTGTATCATCCCCCCCACTTCCTGTTACGAGAGGAGTCCCACAGGGATCAATTTTGGGTCCTCTTCTGTACATTCTGTATAGCGCTGACGTAACTGAATCATTTATAAATTGCAAGTATCATATGTACGCCGATGATATCCAGCTTTACATATCATTTAAAGGGGCCGACACGTCAATGGCTGTACAGAGGTTGAATGATGACTTGGCTCGGGTTGTGGCCTGGTCTGAGGAGAACTCTTTGGTCCTGAATCCGCTAAAGTCGAAATTCATGGTTTTGGGCACAAAGAAGCAAGTTTCTGAAATATTGCTAGCCAAACCTGAGGTCATGATTGGGGGAGAGAAAATTGAGCGTGTAGAGCAGACTTGCAGTCTGGGGCTGACTCTGGAGCCAGAGCTGCACTTTGAAGCCCATATAAGGAGTGCTCTAAGACACTGTTTTTACAGGCTAAAGGTTTTGTATGGGATACGGAAATACCTTAGCACCCCACTCCGCAAACTGCTTGTTGACAGCCTGATATTATCTAAACTCAACTACTGTGACACTGTGTATGGGCCGTGTTTGCTTGCTAGAACTGATAGACTGATTCAGCGCATCCAAAATGCATGTGTTCGTTTTTGTGTTTATGTCCCACGTAGGAGTCATGTGACTCCATACATAAATGAACTGAAGATCCTGAAAATGGCTGCAAGGCGTAGGCTGCATTTGGCTAGCTTGCTATTTGGGGTTGTAACAACCCAGAAACCACGCTATTTATTTGATAAACTTACTTGGCGACAATCTCACTACAAGTATGGTCTTCGCTCTGTGGTCGGTCCACTGTCAGTGCCGCGTCACAAGACTGCGGCCTTTAGAGGTTCTTTCAAGTACGCTGCGATGAAGGTATGGAATGACATTCCTCCTCCGGTGCGAGGCCTGAAATCATTACAGTCTTTTAAATTTAACCTTAAAAAGTTACTCTTGCTAGCACAACTTTCGCAACAATAAACTTTTTATCACCTTAGGGGTCATAGCCTGCAGTACTATGGGTGGATCTTCAGCGGTGCTGTGGTTTGACTTTCAATCCCTGATATCCTTTCTGTTTCGCCGCTGTCAGTGTAGGTATGTTGCCTGCCATTCTATTTTTTAATTATTTATTTTTTTCATTTATTTTTATGCATATCAGGCTAAGAACCTAAAAACAGGATAAACATTAAATAATCTTCAAGCAGTTTTAACAGTTAATCACATATAACATAATATACACTAACGAACTAATCTACCTTACCTGTCGCCGTGCTCGCTTCTCTTGCGTTCACCTCATTTGTATCTTGTTACTAATTTACTAATGCTAATTAACCATTGTCACAAACATGAACCATCGCACTTTACTTTCAATTATGTATTTTGAATTTCCACAAAACCATTTTGTTGTCACATGCGGTCATATCCTTTTTTGACGTCAACAGCAATAAATAGCTTCACGGTCGCGTCCAATCAGGCATCAGCGTGAGTCTATGCCACTGCCAGTCTATGCAAATCGCCACAGACTAAAAAAAAACGGGTTGCACTAATTGTGCTACGGGTTTGTCGTGGTGTTGCCACTTTGTATAAATGTATGTATTTATCACGTTATCTATTTATTTTAGTTACATCATCTGTATTTTATTATTAAATATTATTATTGTTATTATTACATATAGTATTACATATTTTGTTTAACTGCATCGTTTACGTCGACACAGCGACCGGCCCACGCTGAAAACCAGCGCTGTGAGCTCATCGCATTATGCGTGAGGTCACAGCTTTATGCTGAGCGTTGGGCCGTTTTGCGCGGATGAGACGCATATCTTCCCTATTCACTGATTTTTTTGTTACTTTTGTTATTTAGTTATAAGAATGCGTCTAATTCACGTAAATTAAATGTTTTTCTTTCTTTCTTTCTTTCTTTTTTCTCAACCCACCCTAGAGCTGGAGAAGTCATTTGAAGATTTACTAATTAAAAAACACCAAACACAGCCAACACAAACACAAAACACAAACAAACAGACAGCAACAAACAGCAGGCCACACAAATATTAGCCATACGAATATTTGTGCGGCCTACTGTTTGTACTGTTTTTCCAGATCAGTACAGACTTTACAGTATTTCCACACATACAATGCTCTATTTAATCTGAAATCCCATAACTGTGTCACCTGAACGATACAGGATGTCTCCATCGACAAATTAACTGCAAAGCGTGTTGAAATTATAGTTTTTTAGCCGACACATCAACTCAACACTAATATATCTAAAAACTAATTTAGGTTACTAAACATCTTCCTGCCCTTGTCCCGTTTTATTTGGGGTCGGCGTAACTCATTTTTTTTCTATTCTGTCTTGTCACTCGTCACGCTATCAGTAACTCCCTTTTCGTTCATATCACTCCTCACAAAAGCCATCCATCTTTTCTTTGGCATCCCACTCTCTATAATTTAGGGCAACTAAAACTGTAGGTAAATAGCGAACTTTTTAAAATGATAAAACAGAAAAAAGTAAATCTAACTTGGAATTTTAAGTGCACTAGGACATTGACCCGTAATCACCTTTTAGTAATTAAAATAAATTCTTAGTTTTAATACGTGCATACCAAGTATTTGTTTAAATACGATAAGTATGTCGACTGAGCCTAAGCAATCAAAGATGGTTCCGTCGAAAAATTAACGATAAAGCGACATAAATTTCAAGTGGCGCTTACCCTAGCGCGATCGCGTAGCGTAGGTATAAAAAGTTAAGTACATACATTTTTTTTTATGGTGGGGAAAATCATCCAACGACAAACCCGAGATAGTGTCAGACTCTTAGCGGTCGGCTTCCTCTTTTGCTAGCATTACTGCTTCGCTGAAGAAGGCGACCGCCTGCCATTCCTCCTCGCTCCGGACCATGGCCTCAACCAAAGCCCGGCGCGAGAGGTCTCCGCCGCCGATCGCCCCCACGAGGGCACGGCGATGCTCCGCCCGGGCAGGGCACACCTCGACTGTGTGCTACACCGTGTCATCCGGGCGTTCCGCACAGTGGCGACACCCGGGCGTCTCTTCCGCTTTAATGAGATTGACTTCTGTACCTATTTTGTGGTTTTACGCATTCGATAGTCCACATGTTCAACCGTTCATAGATTGAACAGTACAACGTCTGTCGGGTCAGCTAGTATTGTATATTTGTTCAAACAGGATAAGTATGTCACCTGGCCAATCAAGCATGTATTTGTCGACATATTAACGACGCAACGTACAAGTCGGCATAGCTTCCAAATGGCGCAAACGATTTCTAAATTATTCGTTATTGGTGTAAGTCGCATTTGAAATTGTTTGCCAGCAGTCGAGAGGAATATTTGTACGTTTTAAAAGGTTACTATTGCTTTGAGTATTGTGATCTGTTCAATTCTAATCATGTTCTGACAATTACCACAAAATATATAAGTAGTAGAAAGCTTCAAATGTACGGGAATAACGTCATCTCAACGCTAAGTCACGTGGTCAGAACAAAAGAATTGGCGGCTAGGTCAACTCGAAGCGTTCGACGCAAGCGAAACGGTTGTAATTTGGATAGGATTGACATCAGCCCCTCCTGATGTCAATCTACACACAAAGCGCGCTCGAGCAACGCACGCATAGACACCGCTCACGGACATGATATCTCGGTAGCGTCTCGGCCCGCTCATCGACGTCCACCGAGCGTAGGTGTAGTAAGTGAAGTACATACATTAGATCTTGGGCGATTACTGTCCATTCTAGGTTGTCTGGAAGAGATCGCGGAATGCTAATGATAAAGCCGCCCATTGTATATGTTTTAGATATACCTAAGTCTTTCGCTGATAAATTTTTTTTTTTTGTAATAACAGTAAAGTTTGTCTTTACAGTAGAGTTTAAGACTCAAACCGTAATATAAAGACAAATTTTGACAGATTTTCAGGCTGAAGAGAAATAAGAAATAAAATGCTTAAATCAGAAATCGAAATTAAGCTGTTTTATAAGTATGATGCAAATAAAGTCACGGGCATCAGCTGACTCAAAAGAAATTAATAATAAAAATCAAACATGATGGAAACAGCTTTCTGAATTAAATAGTTCGCTAACATCAAACTTGTAAATACCCAAAACCTCTAATTTTCAATAACTATACTTATTTAAACTAGGAAGAACATGAAAAATAAAAATACTTAACTAATTAAAACTATATATACAATAATTCTCACCTAAAATATGGCGTCAAAAAATTCCTCCGAATCGCTGTCGACTGGACGTGTGCCCAAAAGACTGGCGGCATTGCCACGTTGTATGGCAATACTTAATCTCTAACCAAGGTAAAAGCCAGCCTTTGGTTCACGCGAAGTGTCAACAAGGCGTTTGGATAATTGTTTAAAAAGCGCATGGGCACTCGGACCCCACAGCCCAGGAGTTAACTTAAGGTTTAAGTTCAATAACTTAACACCTAAAATCGATATATATTTCAAAAATACCCAAAAAAACGCTTATTCAGCACTACCAACAAAATCGGGTTAGTGTGCCCATAATAACATAAAAATGTTAGACTCAAGACGGATTACAAGGTCCGGACAGAGTAGGGTCACCACAAAACCGGACCGGACAGGACACTGTTATTTTTAAAGGAGCCTTAAAATTTTCCGGGGATTTTGAAGAGGGATATTCTTTTGTATCCGGACATTATGTCCGCCAAACGCACCTGGGTACGGAGGTAAATCCCTCTGGTTCCTCCACGTCCTCCTTTTGTGTTTTCATTTAAAGTGGGTTAATATTTGAGTTTCTTTACAGTAATTTGGTTGTATGTTGTTGACATTTTCCATGTTTTTAGGTCGTGTTATGCTTGGGTTCGGAAGATTAACTCGATTGCAGTCTGGTTATGTTAGTAGGTACACTGTTCCGGAGTAATTCCCTAGAGACAGATTCTAGAGGCGTATTCGCACGTTTCGTTACTGTATCTACAAGGCATAACTTTTTAGTACTTTAGAGGTTTTGTTATGAGATGGGGAGTATGAAGATTGCATGGTGTTTTAAATTTTGATTGCTTCAAGAAAAATATGTCGAAATTATACAAAACTGGGAGAGCAGTGTTTGCACTTGGTAACGGCCTCGATTTACAATTTGTAAGTCGTTTTTTTTTATGGCGGGAAAATCATTTAATGACATCCCCCGC
This sequence comes from Mythimna lalbum, assembly GCA_949319445.1. Taxonomy (NCBI): domain Eukaryota; kingdom Metazoa; phylum Arthropoda; class Insecta; order Lepidoptera; family Noctuidae; genus Mythimna; species Mythimna lalbum. Next base: position 3,105,600 of record OX439370.1, on the reverse strand, counting down.
TCATTGGCGGAGCGGGAGATAGTCAGTCAGGCTCTTACTGACTAAAAACCCTCCCCGTTCCTTCTAGCCTCTTCAAACCGGGGGCTCTTTTAAGTCATGAGTTCAAGCCCAAGTCAGGCGCACTAATTTGTGCAATTATTCATCTCGGCTACTCTTAAAATGGTGAAGGAAAACATCGTGAGGGAACCGGCATGACCTAGAACTAAACGTTCGAAGACACGTGACATCCACTAATCCAGAGCCAGCTTGATCGAGTACGGCATTCCCTCTTCTAGAGAAGAGAGCTGAGTCCCTGCAGTAGGAACATTATACGGCAGGTTATACTATGTTGTGTGAAGATTCTATGATGCCTTAAATTTAGATTGCCTCTAGAAAAATATGGCAAAGTTATACAAAAACCAAGATTGTAAAGTTATATGAGGGAATAATTCTGCCGTATGAGTAACATAAAGTTTTAGTCCTATTTTATTCATACTACGCATTATTTTGAAGAACAAAGAAAATCGGAATCAGTGCGTATGACAATGGGTAGTGATATGATTAACTTACTGCATGTTGTAGATGTTATGGGTTTTATAATAACTGTTATAATTTTATTAAGATACATATCTACTGTCTTTATTATTGTCTTTCATATTTCATAACTAGCGACCCGCCCCGGCTTCGCTCGGGTGTTTCTCCACTATTTAATGGATGTTATTATACGTATAAACCTTCCTCTTAAATCACTCTATCTATTAAAAAAAACCGCATCAAAATCCGTTGCGTAGTTTTAAAGATTTAAGCGTACATAGGGATATAGGGACAGAAAAAGCGACTTTGTTTTATACTATGTAGTGATTCTATGAAACTACTTTCTTTTAAAAGAGTAACCATGGAGTTTCTTGCCGGTTCCTCTCCATAGGAAACGACCAATTTGAAACCGTGCACTAGCTTCTGACGTTTTATAAGTGCCTATGTAGGTCTATGTGAAATAAAATACTTTGATTTTGACTTTTATGGGAGTCTATGAGCGTATTTGTTTACGATTGGGAGTTGATAGCTGCACCACAGATTTTTTATAATTATCACTATCTTTGTTTTTTTTTTGTATAACCAATCAGTATTTCGAAATAAACTTTACTAGTAAATGATATTTCTTTTTTGCAAATAGGTTTCTAAAAAACTTTTACACTTTAATTTAAACTAGATGAAGCCGGTGTTTTTTAGGTGACTACCCTGAGAAGAAACACTGAAACAAACTTCAGTGTTCTCTTTATTCTTTATATGTCCGAAAACAATTCGTCAGAAAAAGAAAATATTCTAATAATTACTACTACCGGACCCAATTGAATTTCCAAACCATTAATTCAAATACATACACAAAATTACATTTAAATCAGTCAAGACGGTTAGGAGTAAGTTACACATGGTGACAAACACATGTACAGAAGAATTATTTATATAGGTATAGAAATAAGTTGCATTTTTTAAATATATTTTTTGTCAATTTTTTTATTATGATGTAGCACACGGCAAACATGCAAAGTTCAAAGATGAAAAACACAATAAAATTTACAAGCTAACATTGCCTTAGTTTACGGTTATTGCCTGTGACAGATGACTTAAAATATTGTTTGTTGTGTTTTTTATCGCCGTTTGTTTTCTACACAACTCAAATAGTAATAAAAAAAAAAAAAACTGAATATTAAATTATCGAGAAGCCATATTACTAACGTAGATTTTAAAAAAATAAAAATACTTTGCTCCTTACTAGGAATAAAGGAACTACACTGCGCACATGAGAGGGCGTGTCAGACTTTTACTGATTAAAACCTACCTGTGACCTTCAATTTACCTTTCGAGTTCAAGGACCCTGCACAGCCTAATTAAAAACCTACTAGAGTCTGTCTAATGAAAGCGTAACCTGGAGTTTTTTTTTTTAAATTAAAGTGGCAACATTATTTTGCCGCCAAAATCACGTCTAAGTCTATGACTGCAATTGTCAGTTTTTGGAAACAGATATTTATTTATCAACAATAACTGCTTTATCATGGGTAAAACAATATAAAGTTATGTGCGAAAGCTGCTACACACTATCATCAGTGAGTTTAAACAAAAACAAGAAGAGAAAGAAGTTGTTTTCTAAGTAAAACAACAATGTTTATACACGATCTTGGATTTTTAAGTTAGTGTGACACTTTAATCTTGATCATTGTTGACTGACCACTAGATATTTTTACGGTATGAATGATGATGACTATTTTAATTGACTATCGCAGTTTTGTGCTCTTGGTATTCTTGTCGGAAGGCCAAAATGCCAAATTGTAAATAAAGAATATTATATACGGCATTTGAGAGAACAGATAAAATAAATTTGGAATAATATCTAACATTTTGTGTATTATTAACCTTTACCATACATCTACCAATAAATAAATCTACACAATTTTAAGTTCTTATACAACTATTGTACAATCGTCATATATAAAAAAATACTCAAGTACCAAAACTTTTTTCTCCTACTATTTCAATAATACCATATTCAAATTTTTGGGTTTCAACCTCCTTTTCTCAGGTCACGCTTTCAGTAGACGGACTCTAACTACCTTACCATCAACGAATGCATCACTGCATATCATCAGGTGGGATCGAAGTCAAGCACTGGTTTATATAATTAAAAACAAAATAAACAATTTATCTTTCGAGTTGAGAAAAAAAAAACATATTTTTCGGTATTCAAATACAACTTATCTCATGGTCACACTACTGTAGTTCATTTGGTATGTTTCATGTATCCCCCAGAGGGATGGTCACTTGGAAACTCGCGTCGACTTGAACCGCGTCTCCCCTTTATTGTATTTTTGACCCTTTCATTGGGTCAATTTGGTTTACACTTATTTCCTGAGGGTAGTTTTATTAAATTCTATCTTATGTGGAGCAAGTTTTGTGACTTTTGCGTGTTATTAGTATTCAGTTTTATATCACACTAATTTTATGAAAGCAAAAGATTATAATTATGTGTGTTTGTTACTCCGTAACTGATATACAAGGTGTAAGGGACAGTCCTCCGCAAACTTTAAGGGCTTGCTCTGTTGACGAAACTGAAAAACTTTCCACAAGATTTTTTTTTCAGGAAACGAAAAAAAGAACTCGGCCTCTCCATACAAACTAACTGTCCGATCGAGTTTATAATTTTGTATGGTGAGGCTGATTTTTAAGTGCGTCCAGATCTGGCGAATGAGCCGTTCGCGAGCCGTTCGCCAGCCGCTTACCGCTTCAGTTTCGTATGGGCTGTCTCTTACACCTTGTATTAAAGATAAATTACACCCAGACACAGAATAAATAACCGTGCTCATAACACAAACATTTGTCCTGGGTGGGAATCTAAGCCACGATCTCCGGCATAGCAGTCAGGGCCACTAACTACCAACAGACCAGTCACCATTATGTCAAGAAGTAAGCTTGAAACCCCGAGGAAAAACATGGCTACTTTTTATCCGGTTAACTTTAATTCATTAAACCCCAAGCGAACGCCGGCGTTCGCGCTGTCTTATAGTATCTCTAATTGCTTGACGTCCGTAATAACAAATATTCACGCAGACGAAGTCGTGGGCAAACACTAGTACTTATTGTATAAAAATCTATGTTCAATTCAAGTTTTGCACTCATCATTTTCCTGCCCTTGTCCCGTTCTATGTGGGGTCGGCGCAACACGTTTTTTCCTTCCATTCTGTCCTGTCACCCGTCACGCTATCACTAACTAAAACTTAAGTTTTGCACTAAAATAAAAAAAAATATTAATAAATCATCACAATCACTTTTAATTAACATAGAGATTAAACACGATAAAGCTCTCAATTTTCTAAAATAAGCAAATAAACGTGACCCCAATTTCGTCGAACATGGATCGAAAATAATGCAGAGAAAAATTGGACTGGTTTAACAGACAGTACTATATGAAGAACCCATTTTGAGGCCTATGTACAACAGTGGACAACTTTTAGCTGAAATGATGATGATGATTATGGATTTTGAGATATAGTATATAACTCTCTTTTCTTGAACATCACTCCTCATACAACCCATCAATAAATAAAATTGTTTGCACTATCTCACGCTGTTTATCCATCCACATGTATACTCATAACTCATTTAGTAAAATGCGTTTCATCCCTCCTCGTCTCATGACCATACAAAGACAAATGCCACGAGTAATTTTAAGTTAGAATTATACTGCGATCACACGCCGATCTGGGCGCATCGGTCTCCATACATCTTATATGGAAACTAGACTTGTAGAGCCACACTTAATCCACGCCACGCGACGAAAGAGCGGGTTTCGTCAAAGATGATTTTCCCCGTCGACAAAAAAAAAAAAATACGCCACGCGACTTCGTTCTACGTACAAATCGGGTGTGTTACACGTGTGTGTCGACGTCGGTCTAATATAGTTCTAGCTTTAAACTTGACTAACTTACCATCCAAATTAAGTAACATTACAGCAAAAAACCGGCCTAGTGCTGCAGTGGTAACGGTCCCGACTTACGATTCGTAGGTCACGAGTTCAAACCCCGTCAGGCGCACTTACTTTGTATAATTTATTTTTCATTACCACTGCGTGAGGAAACCGGCATGTCCTAGGACCAAAAGTCGGAGACATGTGACATTCACCAATCCGCACTGGGCCTGCGGCCCGTTCCTAGAGAGGAGGCCTGAGAACCAGCAGTGGGAACATTAATAGGCTGATTATGCTACAGCAACAAACTCATTGAAACGAAAGCTGATCGGCTTCCACACACACTGTCTACTATCACACACTACAAGCCTGCACGCAGACAAGCTGAAACTACTAGGAATAATCTCCTAACATAATCGGTGAGAATAATGGACGTCATAAGTACAGTCAGCAGTGATCAACGTCTTAAATTAAAATACGAATTCTCAAATTCAAAGCATAATAAATGCTTTGAATTTGAGAATTCGTTCATTTAGTTTCGTCATTTCATCATAGTATTCGTCATTTAGCAAATTTCTTCAAGGCTAGAGTGAATAGGCTCTTAAAAAACTAGTGCGCCTCATCATCAACGATTGCATCACAGCTTACTATATGGTGTTTCATCAACATCATCATCATTTTAGCACAAAGATGTCGACTATAGGACCATAGGCTTTCCCCCAAGTCATAATTACCGGTCTTATGCGTCTCGCATCCATAGGATTCCCACGACCCTTACCAGGTCATCGGTCTACCATGAGCCTTGCAACGCAGCGTCTTCCAGCACGTGGTCGCCACAACAGAACCTTTCATTTCCATCGACCTGTCCTGCGAGCAATTTGCTCTGCCCACTGCTACTTCAAGTTTGGCGATTCGCAGGGTATCGCATTTTTTCGCATTCGATACGAAGGGCAGTTAAGTATTTTTTGCGGACAACCAGGTAACATAACAAACAAAGACTATATTCTCTTTGATAACAGACTTATAATTTTGTGGTTTTTCTTTACAGTTATGAAATTTTGTACATAGATTCTTTACATAAAATACTAGACACTTGTTTCAGTTTTCTCATATCATCCTTTTCCTGCCCTTGTCCCGTGTTATTTGGGGTCGGCGCAACACGGTTTTTTCTTCTATTCTATCCTGTCACCCGTCATGCTATCATTGACTTCCTTTTCTTTCATATCACTCTTCACACAATCCGTCCATATTTTCGTTGGCCTCCCCTCTCCCTCTCCACCCATCTTCAGGATTCGCAAAATATACTAAAAACAAAAGTATATAATTAACCCTTCAGATACCGTCAATTAGAGACACAATAGTAAGACAATAGATGCGCGGCCACCGGTGGTCGCTTGGGGATTCATGAATTAAATAAAACATATTTCTGAAGCTGACTGTACCGTTTCATGAACTGGTGTTGACGGCCTAATGTAGTCAGGGTTGGCAAATAAGGGTACAATAGCAAAATTTTAACAACAGTTAATTGAATAGAGTTGTTGTGAAGCCTTGACCCTCGTTGATGGGGGAATTGTGTTCATTCATAATAATATCTCCCTGGTTCGGAGCTTTTTGTTGTTTGAATGAAATTGTTGTTTACCTTTGTATATGTATAGAATTGTTTGGTACCGTTAGAAATGGTGAATCAGGGCTATTTTACAAGCTTTTATTTAGTTTCATCATCGTCCCAATGTTTGTATGTCTGTAATCAAATCTTCAAAATTAAACTTGACTCACTTCCCGATTACCGATTGAGCTGAAATTTTGCATGCATGTATTAATCAGATGACAATGCAAAACTATTATGAAAATGATTGAACCGGGATTATGCAGGTATACTATATACCGCGCTTTAAGCTGCTATTAAAAAATGTTTTTTTAATTTGAAAACTTGTTAATAATAAAAATAAACTTCTACAAGTGTAGTTGTTCTACCATTATTCCACTCTAGGCTGCAGCAAATGGGCATAAGACTTTTTTTTATTATTATAATTGATAGGTTTGCGCTTGACCGCTATCTCACCTGATGGGAAGCGACGATGCGGTCGACGATGGAACGCGCTTACCTAGAAGAAATCTATTCACTCTCGACTTAAAGATTCCCGGGTTGTAGCTATCAGGAAACACAGACTCCGGCAAGACTTTTACTGACTACTACCTACCTGTGTCCTTCAGTTGCCTTTTGCGCTCCAGCATTTCTACAGAAACTTAAAAAAAAAATCGAGGCTAATGAACACAGCGTATTTTTATTAAAAAAAATATTATGTTAAAATGTAGACATACTTTCTAGGTAAATTAATCGTTTTGATTGATTTACCTAGACAGTCAAGGATTGGTTTATAATAATTAAAAAAAAAAAACAGTTATTCCACACTAAAGCAGGTAAATAAGAACATAAAATAATTGAATATTAAATCGATTTCACGGCTTCTTAATAACCTCCTTCCTTAATAACGTATTTATTAATTGAACACACGTAATTAAAATTAACAGTTATTCATTATTATTTCAATCTGGTTCAAAATAGAAAAAAAAAACCAAATAAATCTTAATAGGTGATCTACACTAATAGTTTTTTTTGTTGTTTGTAGGAGGTAACCTCTGAAAGTACTGGTCCGATTGTTAAAATTTATTCACCGATAGAAAGTTGTTGTCCTGAGTGGCAAAAGCGAGATATTGATAAAAGTTATTTTTAAAAGCATTTTTAAATGATTTTTTCTATGTCACTTAAATTAAATATGTATGTTTTTAACACACAATCTATCTAGTATTTATCCTGAAGAATAACATATATTTTTCTGATTTTGTATATTTATAATATTTTGCTCCAGTCTTCTTAAACAAAAGCAGCGTCAGAGCTATCCAGGAGGCTTTATATTAGTCGGACTTTAAATCCAATTCACATGAAAGAAAAAGATGAAGAAGCTCAAAATATACACCATACAATCATCATCATCTTTCTACCCTTGTCCCGTTTTATTTGGGGTCGGCGCAAAACGTTTTTTTCATCCATTCTTTCCTGTCACTGGTCACGCAACATTTTTTTTTTTTGGTTGGAGAATCAACAATTACTCATGACATTCCCCGCTCTTGGGCGGAGCAGGAGACAGTGTCAGACTTTTACTGACTAAAAACACACTCCAGTTCCTTCGTTGCCTTTCGTACCCGGGGCTGAGCTACCTTTCGGAGCTAACCCTGGCCCTAGTAGACGTTCGTCACTCTATCACTAACTCCCTTTTCTTTCATATCACTTCTCACACAATCTAACAATTTTTTCTTTGACCTCCCTTAAATTATACACCATACAATATCTACTTAAATTAAATATTTAACCATAAAAAATCTACTACATGATTGCTTCAAAAATAAGACATTGCATTTAGTATTTTTTCTCTACTTTATAGTCCATAAAAATATAAACATGATTTTACAGCTTGCTACCCCAAAATATATAGGTACAGGAGTCAATCTACATACAAAGCGCGCTCGAGCAACGCACACATAGACACTGCTCACGGACACGATATCTCGGAGCGCCTCGGCCCGCTCGTCGAACAGTTCCGGCTCAAACGGTCATTTGTGTGCGTCCACCGAGCGTAGGTATAAAAAGTGAAGTACATACATGAGATTGTCTTGTGTACGTATCTATTTTGTGTTGCTACCGAATGGGAAGAGACAGGGCTGCCTAGTTCCTTTTTGCATTTTAAGAATGAAGGAATATTTTTCTGAGATATAGATAATTCATGATATTGTTTGACTTTTACTGACTATCGTTAATGACAACCTACGTATTGAGTGTTTAACTTTGAGAGATATTGTGGCAAGTTATTTAGTCTTTTTTCCAAATCTACTGTATTATTTCTGTATCTACTTTTATCACAGGCACAATTTGCCTGCTGCGGTCTTCTTGTCCGATTATAATTTAGGTGTATTCAAGGTAAGAGTGAAACAAATACAAATACACTAGTGCGCCTCAAAGTAACTATTTTAAAATGGCAACATTTAAAAGCACACCTTTGAAGATGGCCACCCTGTAGTACTCATCTTAAAAAACAAAAGAAAACTCCATTAACTATCTCATCAAACGCCAAACAAGAAAGCGGAGAGTTTCATCATCCACAAAATAATTTGGGCAAAAATTTAATGATCCTCATAATGGAGGTAACGATGTGATTCGACCCGAAGCCACTGACTTAGAGGAGGGTTCCACTGAGACGTGAACAATTGTGTTATCGTTAGACAACGAGAAAAAAGAAGAAATAAAAAAAAACTAGGCTATAATATATATATAAGGCTAGAGGGAATAGGCTCTTAATTAACAAGTACGCCTCACCATCGACGATTGCATCACCGCTTACCATCAGGTGGGATCGCATTCAAGGACTGGTTTATATCATTAAAAAAAAAAAAAATTTAGGTGTCTTCAAGGCTAGAGTGAATAGGCTCCTTAATAAACTAGTGCACGTCACCATCAACAATTGCATCACTGCTTACCATCAGGTGGGGTCGCAGTCAAGCACTTGTTTACATCATTTAAAAGTGCATCTTACACTTCGGTTTCTGTTTCGGATTCTGGGGGAAGAAACGCCCGGGTGCTGCGCTTGGACGGAGCCGCATTTCTCTTAGTCGTAGTTAAGATTTCACAGATTATTTTGACTACTACGCTGTTGCTGAAAACAGTGTCAATAGTGTTATAGCAGTAGACTTGTATTTAAGCAGGTGTTATTTCCCAAACTCGCTGTCCGATAAGGATTAAGTTCAGGTTGACGACGCTTTGAGTTCCACGCACGCCTCAAAGAGATGTCAGCAAAACCGTAGGGGCCCAGCAGGGTTGAAGCCTATTGGGGCATGAGCAGCCGGTAAGGGAACCCTGGAGCCCTGGAACACAGGGCAAAGAAGGGAGATATGTATGGTTTTAGTCAGTAAAAGACGTTCATCACGAATGCGTATTTGGTCCCCATGTGTGTCTTTTTCTTAAAAGTATTTATTTAAAGCAAACACGCATTTGCACGTGTTTTCACGGTGTTTTAATATCATGCGGATATTCGGATGATATTTTTTTTTTACGTTGGGCAGAAATCTAAGACACCCTGAAACGCCTTCCCGCTCTGCAATAGAACGGAAGACGTCATTGGATGATTTCTCACCTTAAAAAAGTTCCTTGCGACGCGGAGTCTTATCGCATCGCGTTTTTTCAATATACTACCCACGACAATTCAAGCAGCACAACTTTTCTGCAGTCACAGTGAAAACTGACTTTAAGGCGGGGAGGGAGTTAGCAAAAAAAGTAAGACAACAAGCGTCCATTATTCTTTTTCATCCGCTCTAGGGTTGAATACGAAAATGGGAAGCGAGAATACCGTTTCATTAGTTTACCATGTTGATTTGAGAATTTGAGTCACGTATTTGATAGTCTCATTGGCTAAGTGATCTGCTAGGGGAGTTGGGGACAAATCGGCCTCTTCTTTCTTGAGAGAATAGGTTTATATTGTGGTGAAAAGATTAGTTACTAAACTGTTGGGAGCAGAGGTTGCATGTGTTTTACTTTCTGTTGTGTTAAACTTCATTACAACTACTCTCGAAACGGTTTAAGGAAACATCGCCGGTTACCGGCAGTATAATGTTCTAGAATCAAAGTTCGAAGACACGTGATATCTACCAACCCGCACTGTGCCCGCATGGTGGATTATGGCCCGTTCCCTCTACTAAAGAGGAGGCGGAATGGGTCTGTCTCAGCTGTATGAGTGGGTCATCTAGTGGTGTGATGACAGAACAGGCTTAACGGAATTAAACTATGCAATTCCCGTGCATACTCTCCGAAATGCTAACGATAGAAAATCATTACGCTAGCAACTCGACGTTGATGTCCAAGACCTTACAGATCAACACTTAGGGTCACCGCACACGAACCACCGGCCACAACCACAAAACACCGCCACTGGCATATTTCCTGTAGGTTTCATACATTTTATATGGATTCACCGCACACGGTTGATGCCGGTGGCCGCCACACGGTACAAATCGCAGCTGCTCGCTTCTTGTGGCCCGTACCGGCCATGTAACGCCGCCACACGCCAGTCGCGCATTTAAAGTTTTAAACCTTCTTCGCCAGAGTCCATTATGACAATGCGATTCTAGCTTCTCGTGGGGGCGTTTAGACTAGAATAGTTATATTTTTATTCGGAACAGGCACAGCACAGCGTTTGTTGTCGTGGCTTGTGGCCCATATACGGCGACACTTGATCAAAACCTTTCAGCTTGTTTCGGATATTCAGCACAATAATTCCACTAACCCAGCATTTTGATCAAAGACCGCCTTTCAAGGAATTTTCTTAGCCTTCACTATAAAATGATTTTTTTCAGGCGCGTGACTTTGATGTCTCAATAAAAGCACTTTATGAAGTTAATTGAGTAGAATTTTGTTATTAACATAAATGTTGTATTAAAATAAGTACTTAAAAGTCTGTGTAGTTATCAGAAGTCCTGTTTTCTGATGGATTTTATTTTTATTTTAGTTTCTGTTAATTTTATAAAAGGAGTTGCTTATAAGTGTTATATCTTTGGATTGACTTGGGATTTTAGGTTCAAATAAATTATATATTAGAGGTACGTTATCCTTTTTAACTAATGTCAAAAAAATAAGGTCCCGTGTTCGGCTAAATGTATTTTTTTAATGTATGTTCACCGATTTGTCGGTCAATTGTGGAACGACTTTGATTAATTTTTTTTTTGTGATTAGGATATGCTTCCAAGTTGGTCCGATAAAATAAATGATCTGATAATGAGCTTCGTATATCTGAAACCGAACTTCTCATAGGATCACCGCAGATCTGACGTAACAAGTAAAATTGCTCTGTTGACGGGCTGAAAGAAAAGATGGTGGGGAAATATCGAACTGAACCGATGATGAAGCCGGAAGGTAGGAACCGGAACTCAAAGTACACAGGTAGGTTTCAGTGCCAGTTTCTCTCCACCCTAGAACAGCAGAAGGCACCATCCTGTGCCTTCTCTCACTCTTAAAAGAAAAAAACCACTCTACCCCTATCAATTTACACATCATTACCACATCTCCTACAACATTACCCTCAAATGCAAAACCCACTCATCCATGAGCACAAACTCACAAAGGCAAGTGAAGACACAAGCAACATCTATTTAGTTGCAATCTGTATTAACCCTGTATTGACAACGACCCCTCCTGATTGGGGATAAGAAAAAGGGCGAAGGGAAACGAGGGTTGTTTTATTAGTTTTCCTCCAATGCACATACTCATAGCTAACTTTATGGTATTACTAGCTGCTCTCAGCGGCTTCGCCCGCGTGATAGCAGAAAATTATTCCAAGGGAACATATTTCCAGAATTAAAAGTATCCTATATCCTATTCCAGGACATGGTCTATTCGTGTACCAAGTTTCATCAAAATCGGTTTTGCCATTTAGACGTAAAGACGTAACAAATATACAAACAAACTCACTTTCGCTTTTATAATATTAATTAATAAGGATACTAGCTCCTGCCTGCGGTTTTATCCGAGTGATAATTTGGAAATACTAAAAATTGCGGACAAAAATTAGTATCCTATGTTACTTTGATTTGGTGCATGTATTGTGTTGTAGCTAATAAATGCTTTATCTATCTATCTACTACTTAGGCATGGTTTCATTGTAATCGATTGACTACATCAAAAGATATACTTTATTCCTTGACCGTTAGGCAAAAATAAATAGATCATAATATGTAGAACCGTTCTTTCGGTCTAAAATCGTAGTCTACGTTGCAAGTGCCTTTCGAATTGAGTGGACTCCGAAGAATAGGCAAAGACTGAATCCTTTTCGACTCTCATTTTTGCTGAACTGGACCTGTTTGGCGCCACCGTGAGGCACACATTGTTAGTTGTCTCTTTCTTTTTATATAATAATTAGTGTCTACATGTTGTTACTACATTGTGTGTATCTACGAGTGTGTATGCCAAATAAAATAGTTTCCTTTCTTTCTTTCTTCTTTCTAATGGTAGTCTGCTCGCTATGGTATACCTGGCAGGTTTGCCTGTACATTTCGAGTTGTACAGGTAACTCGACAAGCCACACAAGCTTTACCTGACAGGTATGACAAAGCCGGCAAACCTGCCAGGCATACATGTTTGTAAAGAGGCAATTTTTTATCCACAAACATTAACTGGTGTGAATCGAGAACCAGCATCTGTCGTCAACATCCCTCCAAGCAAAATGCAAACATTGCCCCACTCAGCAAAAAGTGCGTAAAAGTAAAACGAAGATAATGCTCACAACAAGAGCAATAAATTGCCTCCAGCAGTAAATAGGAATAAATCGGTGACACCCGTTCCTGTGGTGGAAGTATACACACTTAAACAGCGAATCATAGGGGGGGAAAGAAGGGAGATATGCTTGTAGGTATTTGCATTTTGAATATTTTTTACTTAGAAGCAATGTCAGGTACTTACCGATAGAAAGTTGCTTTATTCCTATGTGATCATTATATTTTAGTAACCGACTTCTAAAAAAGGAGAAGGTTCTCAATTCGGATGTTTATTTTTTTTTAATGTTTGTTCGCGCATAACTTCGTCGCTTGCCAACCGATTTAAAAATTTATTGTTTGTTGGAAAGGGTATACTTCCCAAATGGTCCCATACACACCAAGTTGGGATCTGATGATGGAATCTTGGTAAAATCGAGGAAACTCCTCAAATTCAATTAATTTATTTAGTGAAGTCATTTTTTTTTTATATAAAAAGGTTTTTTGTGTACATACAAATACAAATAATTATAAAATTGGCAAAACCAGCGTGTTTCTAATTAATGATCACTCACTCATATACGCGGGCTAAGTCACTGGCAAAAACAAGCACACTTTTATTGTTATACAAAACTAGCTTTGCCCGCGCGGCTTCGCTCCCGCTCTTCCCTACTCCACCCTACTATACCCAACTCTACTCTACTCTACCCTACTCTACCCTACTCTACCCTACTCTACCCTACTCTACCCTACTCTACCCTACTCTACCCTACTCTACCCTACTCTACCCTACTCTACCCTACTCTACCCTACTCTACCCTACTCTACCCTACTCTACCCTACTCTACCCTACTCTACCCTACTCTACCCTACTCTACCCTACTCTACCCTACTCTACCCTACTCTACCCTACTCTACCCTACTCTACCCTACACTACCCTAATTTTTTTTCCATAAGAACCTTCTCCTCACAATAACAATCACAACAAAAAAAAAATCAGCCAAATCGGTCAAGCCGTTTTCATGCCAAGTCGTGACAACGGAAAACGGGGGTCATTTTTATATATATAGATTCGCAACAGAACCTTTCCCTCAATAGCTTACTCGTACAAATCAAAACAAAGTGCACTAACCAGTATTTTAAAACAATTCCACTCGAAACAAAAACCAACCAATCAGCGTTCAGCTCACACCTGCGCGTCGCTTTGTAAAAAGTGCGCCCATTAGGGCTGTCACGCGTTCTCGCGATATTTATTATGTCTGTTTGTTTACGTGTTCCTTTTGCTTTGTGAGGGGTAAAGTGCATTGTGTTTGGGGAAAGGGGTCGGTGAATAAGTATCGCCGCACTTTGGCCAGGTTTTCCTCTTTTTTTTAGGTGTGAAAATTATCCATTGACATCCTTCGCTCTTAGGCGGAGCGGAAGACAGTGTCAGATTTTTACTGACTAAAAATTCACTCCTGAATCTTTGTTGGCTTTCGCACCGAGGCCGAATCTTTCTTTATTGAAAAAGGTCTCGTTATTATTTAAGTAAAGTCTCAATAAATAGTCTTCATAAACAGCTAAGTTTAGAGTTTGTTTATATCCCAAAATGTCACTCAATTTATGGAAATATAGTACAGGCTTTATGAATTTATGAATGGCTAGCGGCCCGTCCCGGCTTCGCACGGACAGTAAATAGCCTATGTTACTCAGGGTGAATGTAGCTTTCCAATGACGAAAGAATTTTTGAAATCGGCACAGTAGTTTTTGAGTTATTCATTACAAACATACACACAAAAATACAAATTTTCCCTCTTTATAATAGTATAATTTATAATAGTTCCCTTTTTAAATTAGTGTAGAAAAACACTGCGCATAGTATTTTCTAGTAGTAGTCTATGTTATGAATAATAAAGCTTTAAGCTTATTCAGCCTTTTTAGTGTTCCCACACGGCTGGGACTCAAGCCTCCTCTCCCGTAAAGGGGAATATTATGAATAATATTGATTCAATTATTGAATTGACCAATAATTACAACCTTTTTGATCAGTAACGGGTATGGATAGAGCACCACTTTTAAAAAAAAAATTGTACTAATTAAAAAATAGGTGTGTATACATTGTCACATATTCTATCTATCTAAACTTCTGCCATTCAAAAAATATATACAATTGGTTCTAAATTACATATTTAAAGGTTCGGTAATTAAGAACCATTAATTTTTCGTACACATATTTGTTGAACAGCAGGCGTTAAGATATATTGAAAATGTGGCAATGTATAGGTATATCTTATTGCTCGTGACTGAACGACGCTAGTTAATTAGCTTTTTGGAAAAAAAAAATGACGAGTCTAGACAAACGAATGACGATGCGGTTCCACCATTATGGCTTCGGATTAATTTGTTTTGTTTCATTGTACTCAGATACTGTGTGAGGGATCGGGCAGTAGAATTGCTTTTTCATGAGATATATCATCATCATCTCATCATCTTCCTGCCCTTATCCCGTTTTATTTGGTGTCGGCGCAACACGTTTTTTTCTTCCATTCTGTCCTGTCACTCGTCACGCTATCACTAACTCCCTTTTCTTTCATATCACTTCTCACACAATCCATCCATCTTTTCTCATCAGATATATACTTTTTGTTATTCATTTACGTACTTACAACTCCATTGTGTGTATCTGTGAACCATCGCGGTCATTTCTGCTTGATCACTTAAAAAAAAAATTGCTTTAATCCTGCGGCGCAGCTCTAAACCAAACTCTTTGAAGTTTTCAGTTCGAGTGCTAGCTAATCCTTAGGTAATTTTTAATATCATGCGGTTTTTTATCAAGCATGCGGTATTGCCCCACACGCTTTACCTCCGCAAACATCCATTTCATATAAATATTCACTGTAATGCGAGGCATATACGCACGCAAGACGCGTATTTTTGCATTTTGGAATTTTCTTCATGTGGGTAATTCCGCATGCGTAATGAAATTCGCACAATATTAAAAACACCTTTACACACGATGCGGACACTGCGGGTTAGCAATTAGATATGGTTGAACAAATTTTCCCCAATTAGGACCAAGGACATCTAAGGATTAGTTAATTCTCAATCAGTATTATATTTCAAATAGCAGTACCTAGACCTAACTCATTTAAATACTCTGTACCTAGACTAAAACATCCCTTGCCCTAAATTAGAACATACCCTACTAGCGACAGCCCTGTCAGCCATTATCGGCGTCCTCAAAACGGCAGCTCAACATTATTATATCGTTTTAATTAACGCCCGAGTGCGGAAATACGGTATGTGTGACGTCATCGTCATACAAATGATAATATATTACCGTGTACCTATGTTTGTTATTGAAAAGTTTTGTCATAGAATATTTGAAAGTATTTTAGGAAGCGTTGTTGAAACTTTTCGTTTCGATGTGGTTTGATGGCCACAGAAATACCTAAGGGCACACGGGCACACACGGGCCACCGGCCACAACCTAAAAAAAGTTTCATACATTTTATATCGATTCGCCGCATACGGTTGACGCCGGTGGCCGCCACACGCTACAAATCGCCGCTGCTCGCTTCTTGTGGCCCGAACCGGCCAGTAAACGACGATTTTCTCAACAATAGAAAGTTGCTTTATTCTTGAGTGTTATAGGCTAGATTACATGAGCACGGGCGAAACCGCAGGCTAAATTTTGTAAAAAAAAAACCACAACGATTTGAAGTACCTGGCCCTCTAAAAAACCCACGCTCATCATCATCATCATCATCTGCCTGCCCTTTTCCCGTTTTATTTGGGGTCGGCGCAACACGTTTTTTTCTTCCATTCTGTCCTGTCGCTCGTCACGCTATCACTAACTCCCTTTTCATTCATATCACTTCTTATACAATCCATCCATCTTTTCTTTGGCAAAACCCTATATGTCCAAATAAAATCCGAATAGGTGACATGTCATCGTACACGGGACTATGAATATATAGCACCTCATACATATATTCAGGACTTACGCGTTAATGTACAATTCCTGAATCCCTGAAGACAGGCATCAATAAAATACAGGCTCGGTAGAAATTATTTACCGTTAAATACAACGTGAAATTCCAACAAGAGACTTTTGATTCTATAGAGACTAGATTTCATAAACCAACACCCGAATATAGAGCAAAAAAGTTTAGAAAAAACAACGTTTTTTATAGTGTCGGGACATGACATTGATTGAAACAAACTCAGGGGAGTTTGTTTCGGTATTTCATCTCAGGTAAAAATTGACGAATAAAACATTTGACTGGCCTGTTGGTCTAGTGGTTAGTGACCCTGACTGCTATGCCGGAGGTCGTGGCTTCGATTCCCACCTAGGACAAATGTTTGTGTGATGAGCATAATCATTTGTTCTGTGTCTGGGTGTAATTTATCTATAATATGTATGTATTTAGAAATATATAAGTATGTTTATCAGTTGTCTAGTACCCATAACACAAGCTCTGCATAGCTTGGGACTAGACGGCGTTGTGTGATAGTTGTGCAACATATTTTTTTTATTTTTTTTTAAACCCATTAACGAGATAAATATCATTTAAAAAAAGAAATTTAAATCGTCACTTAATTTTTATTACTTTTTTTACGTTAAATATTTTTTATTTTCAGCCGCAATCAATAATTTAATGAGACTACTAATTAATAGCTTGTCATGCGGAGCACTCATACAAATATACTGACACCTCAATTGACGAAATCTGATAAAAAGTTTAGGCACTAGGAAAAATCAGATAAACGTACACATATACGCAAACTGCTCAAAGCAGGTATTAAAAAAAATTTTGTCATTGGAACTGAACCAATATGTAAAATTTCAACTTTGTTGGTCCAGAGGAAGTGGTTCCAATTCAATTTGCAACATATCACCCACTCAAACAAACACAAGTGAAATAATAAAAGCTGATAAAGATGTACGTAGCCTTTGCAGCTACGGTCGCCGTAGCAAACTTCGTAGCTGCTACGGCGTAGGCTCTACAGCGTTCGTAGCTGATAAACAACCGCTACGCCTCACGTCAACTCATAAAACTTATCAACATACTCTCACGGATTTTATATTCTGTGAGAAATATATTTTTAATATCATACCTGTATTTTCTGAAGGGCGTACTCGCTAAGGGCTCTAGATAAGATACTTTATATAAGCGAAAGCCTGACGATAGAGATTGTTAAAAAGTAAAAAAGGAGTGACAAATGCCATCTCACGAGAATAACCCGACACATTTTGTCTTGAACCTCACAATTCACTTTTCTTTAAATACCATGTCATCGGTCCAAAATCCCGTGAACAATCGAAATGGAAAATCCTTCACGTTTCTCAACCTGGCAAAAACAGGGAAACAAATTCAATTTTCATTGACACGGCTCAAAAATTTTCAAACATACCACGCACACACAAATCCGTGAAAAGCTTTATTCCCGAGAACATTGCTTTCATCACCCACAATCGAGTTAAACCGCCAAACTATATTGTTCTAAAACCGAAAAGTAAAACCGGTTTAAACCGATTACGTCCGGTCCGAACCACTTTTTGAGGACAAAATGTCATTACGGACGTATTGTGGTATAGTCGTTGCCAGTGGCGGATTAAGTAAACGCGGGGCATGTAGCAAATTCAACCAAAGGGGCCCTGTGTAGACCTATTTAGTGCTGTTATTCTCATTCTTATTCACAAAAACGCTAAGCGTCTACAGCGTCGGGATTATATTGATTCGTATATATACATATACATATACGTATATATACAGCGTGTATTGAATCGGAAATTGCCGATGTAAAATCCGAATGCAATAGATGCATTTCAGCACGCCCTATCAGCATTTTATAAATACCAACGGCTTGTACACTGTGTACGCTCGGATTGCGACGATGTGGATGTTAAGCTTAACCTTGTGGATTTTAAGATTGTATAATACGTGGAAAAGGATTAACTTTATTGTACACTAAAATAGTAAAAAAAACACAGAAACTTAAATTTATGGGTTTACAACGTTATCTACAAGACAACTTAGATTTTTGCGTTCAAGAGCAGAATCCCCGAACGCGCGGGGCCCTGTAGCATTTGCTACTCTTGCTACAAGCAAATCCGCCACTGGTCGTTGCAAATTAAAAGAGCTACGTGTCAATTTATACTTTAAAACAACGCCACAAAAGTCATATTACACGCGCTCGTGAATTTTAAAGACTATAACTATATCACGCGGCAGCGCTTGCCGTAATTTGATTTAAAATTTGCGTACAATGTAACCAAAAGGCTAGATTGTCCATTAACTGTGGTTTTATTTGCGGTGGAAACTATTTTGGTTTATTAAGCTTAATAATGTCCGGTTTTCTCAGTAATTCGATAGTGATATTAACTTGGGTTATGATTTTAATTGTTTGAGCATTTTGTGCGGGTTAATTGAGTTTATCTCATTTTATGAAGTGGCAATTTTTGGTTAAATGGTTGTATTTAAACTTATTTATGATTTGTGTTTTTAATTTATTGGGGAATACAAACTCGCTATAGGTACTTGACTTTAGTTCCTGTGTCCCCTAAATGGAGCAGAGAGCATCCACAGTGCGCCGCCATTCCGTTCGGTCTTGAGCTTCACGTATTGTTTCGCTCCAGGTCTTCCCTATGTTCTTCGCCGCTGCGATGACCGTTCGTCGCCAGGACTACTTGGGGCGACCACGTTCACGCTTTCCTTGAGGATTACAGTCTGTTTTGACTGGCCTGTGTTGGTCTTGTGGTTAGTGGCTGCTATGCCGGAGGTCGTGGGTTCGATTCCCACCCAGGACAAATGTTTATGTGATGAACACGATCATTGGTTCTGTGTCCGGATTTATCTATAATATGTATGTATTTAGAGATATATAAGTATGTTTATCAGTTGTCTAGTACCTATAACACAAGCTCTGCTTAGCTTGGGGCTAGACGGCGTTGTGTGATAGCTGTGGAATATTTAAAAAAAAGTCTTGTGCTTGCCTTAGTATACGTTCAGGGTCCTTTCTGAGCACGTTGCCGATTGTGTTACATTTTTTCATGACAACAAAAGAACTCTAAACCAAAATAAATGTCACTACTACAAAACCTACTCACCAAAATTCACAACACCTTTCATAAATAACGTTTAGAACCCTTCAAAACTACCCCCAGAACTAAAGAAAACTTAAGTTAAATAAACACAAGCCTTCCCTTCGGCTATCCCTCTAGGGAGACGGTGCGAAGATAACAAAAAATACTACAACGTAGGTAAAATTTTAGAATTTAATATATTCAAGGATGGCAACCCCTATGGTGGTGAGGCTCGCGTGTGCGTACAGAACTTAGCTTACTGATAAGATATTGTGGTGTATAGCGTTATATTTTGGATTTTTTATACTTGTCGACGTTGGCAATGTATTTTTTTGTTAAAGTTTATTAAAAAAAATTTCTTATTTTTAGTCTGTTATCGGAGATTCTATCATCACAGGCCTATCGGAACACCAATACCAGCGCTCCATTTTTTTTTCACCATGTATTTAGTCATTTGTAACATGATTTAAAAGAATATCCATAGTTTCTTACTTTTGTTTTTCACCTTAGATTTATTTCTCTGACTAACCGTTTTTTTGATAATTCAAAAGTACCATTAATGGATGTTTATTTGAAATAAATGCTTAAGTTTGACACCTTTGAAAATTCCGAGTGCTTAGATAGTTTCTTTGGAAATTACGCGATTTGAATACAGCCTGTGTGTTATTTTAGAATATGTTATGCCATAACTGATCGTCAATGAATGTCTTGTATTTTCAGTCTGAAAATACCTGTCAGCTAGTGTTCTGAAGAGTTCTTAATCCGCCGTCAGCATGCTTGCTAAACTATTGATAAGATCCGGCTCGAAGGACAATGGCAGGTCCCGTTTTTTTTTTATTAAGCCCCTCGGTCAATGAAGCTGAAATGTTCTGTTTCGACCGCGCACCGGAAGACGCAGTATCGAAAGAACTCTCACTAGGTGGACCGATGACCTGGCGAGTTGCAGGAATGCGATGGTTGCAAGACCATTCCTTGAGGCGATAACTTGGGGGAGGCCTTTATCGAGCAGTGATGATGATGATGATGATTTAGCACTTGCATTTTAAACTCATCGCGTAATATTAGAAAAAGCGCTTTATACAAGTTGAAAATATTTTTCAAATTAAAAACCGTCGTGAGTGTAAATAAAACACATACGCTTCCAAATCGCATCGTGCTCGTTACGTCTCGTGTAAGGGAGGATCACGTTATCATTTATAGCCGGGTTGAAGACCGAGGTCCCAATAAAACGTTTACTGGAGATTTGCATCTTCAAACTTTTATTGACAGCCTTTATTGAACTCTGTAGCGTTATTTAGATAAGATGTATCGCCGAGTTTGGTAAGATTTGATTCAAGTTCGTTGGGATATAATGAAGTATAATATTTTAAAAGCGAAAGTGAGTTTGTTTGTTTGTTTGTTACGTCTTCATGTCTAAATGGCAAAACCGATTTTGATGAAACTTGGTACACGGATAGACCATATCCTGGAATAGGACATAGGATACTTTTTATCCCGGAAGTATGTTCCCTTGGGATAATTTTCTGCTATCACGCGGGCGAAGCCGTTGGGAGCAGCTTTTTTTTTTTTTCTCTCGACGGGGAAAATCATCATTGACGAAACCCGCTCTTGGGTGGAGCGGGAGACAGTGTCAGAGTCTTACTGACTAAAAACCCCGCGCCGTTCCTTCTAGCCTCATACCGGGGCTCTAGTTTCCTTTCGGATAACCCCGACCCTGGTAGGCTTCGACCCAGATGGGCCCCTCCTGTTGCTGACAACTCCTTGAGGCGCGCGGGAACAGTGCGCGCCGTCGACGCCTTGGCTCGGTCCGGACAGTTACCGGACGATCGGACAGCGAGCTACCCATGGCTCGCCGTCCGCGAGCCCGCGTCTACGGTGGCCGGAAATCGGGATCGGAATCCCGGCGGCGGCGGCGGGGGCGCCGTTGCCTGATGCGGTCTGCCTCCTCCTTTGCTAGCATTACTGCTTCGCAGAAGGAGGCGACCGCCTGCCACTCCTCCTCGCTCCGGACCATGGCCTGAACCAAGGCCCGGCGCGAGAGGTCTCCGCCGCCGATCGCCCCCACGAGGACACGGCGTTGCTCCGCCCAAGCAGGGCACACCTCAACTGTGTGCTCCACCGTGTCCTCCGGGCGTTCCGCACAGTGGCGGCACCCGGGCGTCTCTTCCGCTCGAATCCGATGCAGGAACCTCCCGAACTTGCCATGTCCGGTGAGGACCTGCGTCATGCGGAAGGTAAGGACGCCGTGAGGTCTTTCCAGCCACGCCTCAAAGAGGGGACTTACCGCCATAAAGCCGTTGGGAGCAGCTAGTGAAGTATAAAGTAATTAATGGAATAATAATAATATTCCACAACTATCACACAACGGAGTCTAATCCCAAATTAAGCAGAGCTTGTGTTATGGGTACTAGACAACTGATAAACATACTTATATATTTCTAAATACATACATATTATAGATTAATTACACCCAGACACAGAACAAAATGATCATGCTCATCTCATAAACATTTGTCCTGGGTGGGAATCGAACCCAAGACCTTCGGCATAGCAGTCAGGGCCACTAACCACTAGATCAACAGCCCACCAACAGGCCAGTCAGTATGTCGCATTTCAGCTGATGTTGCATAGAATCTAAATCTAATCTGACTGTCTTCAAGGCAAGAAATAATAGGCCCATAAACTACTGCTACTGCTCAACACCATCAAAAATCGCATCACTGCTTACCATCAGGTAGCAATAGTTTATATTAAATTTAAAAAACCCGTGACATTCTATATTATGTGTTTATTTATTTTTTTAATCGTTGGTGTTACCTCTGTATATCGATAATTGTTACGACACTTGGGGGAGGCCTATGTCCGACAATGGACGTCTGTCGGCTGAAATGATGATGAGGATGATTGCTCCAGTATTGTATGATGTGTATTTCGTATAAAAACATATAAACTCACAAACACAAGACACCCAGTCTCGGAACAAATGTAGTAATAGTAATATATTATGTAGTAATTTTTGTAGGTAAAGGTAGGAAGGATGCACTTGCACATACCCATGAGTTTCCTTTTAAGGGAAAGTGACCCTTAAATCAAGTTTTTCATCAACCAACGGCTATTCCAGTGCCATATCTTAGTTGCTAATGTGCAATAGTTAACGATAGTAGAAAGCATTGAATTATAAAAAAAGGGTTTTTGTATATCAATGGTAGAAAGCTTCAAATGTACCGGGAATGACGTCATCTCAACGCTCAGTCACGTGGTCAGAACAAAAGCGGCTAACTCAAACATAACAACTTCTTTGTAGTGTCTACAGTGGCCACGTGAGCGCGGAAAACGGAAAGTTAGTCAACGTGGGACACGTGCGAGCAACTCACATTAACTCGAAACTAGTACGAGCAATGGGCTTCATCAGAAAGCTAAAGTCACCCAAAGGGCAATAATGTGATAGAGAGAGATCACAGTAGAGGATAAGAGCCAGTGCACAATTTTAAAATTATAAATACTATGAATAAAACCATACATAAAAATTCCTACATACATAAATAAATACATACTTATAACGGGTGATTTTTTAAGAGGTATAGGATTTGATTTTCAAAAAAAACCCAAAAAATTTGAAAAAATTTGAAAAAAACCCAAAAAAAAGTTTGATGCAATCTTTATTGGAATCGATAGAACGATCAATATAATTTAATGTTTGAAGATGACTTCATGCAAATGCTGGCCGCGGCTCCGGTTTAGATGGCCCATTCGCAAGGCCCAATTTCGGCACACTCTCTCCAACATATCAGCCGGTATATCACGAATAAATGCTTCAATATTGGCTCCCAGTGCGTCAATCGTTGCTGGTTTATCCCTGTAGACATGAGCCTTAACATGGCCCCACAAGAAATAGTCCAAAGGCGTTAGATCACACGATCTAGACGGCCAATTGACGGGCCCAAAACGTGAGATAAACTGTTTACCGAAGGCGGCTCTCAATTGGGCCATTGTTTTGCGTGCCGTGTGGCATGTGGTACCGTCTTGTTGAAACCACATGTCAGGCATGTTCAATTCTTCCATTTTGGGCAAAAAAAAAATCGCCAATCATCACACGGTAGCGCTCGCCATTCACAGTAACGTTTCGGCCATTGTCGTCTTTGAAAAAGTACGGCCCGATGATGCCATATAAACTGGGTTCGAAATTTAGTCACAAGCTGAGGCAGCTATTCAGAAGAATAGCTGCCTCAGTAGGCCGACCAAACTGCCCATTAAATTGGAAGAAGTGCGCGATGCACTCTCTTAACCGAGCATGCATTTTGATAGTAAAATTCGATAATTTGCAAGCGTTGTTCGTTCGTAAGTCGATTCATGGTTAAATATAGACCAAACTGAACAAGTTTGACAATGACACAAGACACGATTCACGCGTGATCAGTCAAAAACAGTGTTGCCAAAAAGATACCAGCAAAAAAATCACCCTTTATAATATACAAGTATGTAGTAAGTCATGGTAAACATCCCTGTAGCAACGAGTAGAAACGTGGTCGCTCACAGTGGGCCTTATCAGAAGGCTTAGTCACCAAAAGGGCTATAGAAAGGGCTATGCTCGGGGTTTCGTGATCGTATCAAAAAGTTATCCGCAGGAGAACTAAAATTGCCGACATAGCACGAAGAATTGCGAAACTTAAGTGGCAATGGGCAGGGCACATGGCTCGCAGAACAGATGGCCGTTGGGGCCGAAAGGTTCTGGAGTGGCGATTGCGTACCGGAAGACGCAACGTTGGAAGGCCTTCTACAAGGTGGACCGATGACCTGGTGAAGGTTGCGGGAAACCGATGGATGCGAGACGCACAGGATCGTTCGTTGTGGCACACATGGGAGAGGCCTATGTCCAACAGTGGCCGTATATCGGCTGAAATGATGATGAGTACAAGCTTACTGCTTGCGTTGTTATGATAGCTGACTGCGGACAGGCACAACGCGCGCGTTCCCGCACCCGCACATCTCGCCGCACCGCGCTGCCAGTCTGGTCAAGAACATAGACTTATACAACCCCCACGCCCTCGATGTCTACTTTACACATATAAATAGCATAATCAGCCTTTTAATGTTCCCACTGCTGGGTCTCGGGCCTCCTCTCTCTAGAAGAGGGAATAGGCCGTAATCCACCACGCGGGCCCAGGGCGGGTTAGTGAATGTCACATGTCTTCGAATTTTTGGTTCTAGGACATGCCGGTTTCCTCACGATGTTTTCCTTCACCGTTTTGAGAGCTGTGGTGATAAAATAAATTCCACAAAGAAATACGCTTGACATTGTTTGACCCTACGACCAATAACTCGTAAGTCGGAGCCGTTACCCCTTGGCCTTTTTTTTTTGTCGACGGGGAGAACCATCTTATGACAAAACCCGCTCTTGGGTGGATCGGGAGATAGTGTCAGACTCTTACTGACTAAAAACCCCGCGCCGTTCCTTCTAGCCTTCATACCGGGCTCTAGTTTTCGCCGATCACCCCCACGAGGGCACAGCGGTGCTCCGCCCAAACAGGGCACACCTCGACTGTGTGCCCCACCATGTCCTCCGGGCGTTCCGCACAGTGGCGGCACCCGGGCGCCTCTTCCGCTTGAATCCGATGCAGGAACCTCCCGAACTTGCCATGTCCGGTGAGGACCTGCGTCATGCGGAAGGTAAGGACGCCATGAGGTCTTTCCAGCCACGCCTCAAAGAGGGGACTTGGCCACTACTGACTGCTCTCTACTACTTTACGTTTCGTGCTTATCCGGCCATATAGCCCCGCAATATGCCAACTCATCATCATCATCATCATCATATCAGCCGAAAGACGTCCACTGCTGGACATAGGCCTCCCCCAAGCGTCGCCACAACGACCGGTCCTGTGCGTCACGCATCCATCGGATTCCCGCGACCCTGACCAGGTCGTCGGTCCACCTTGTTGGAGGCCTTCCAACGCTGCGTCTTCCGGTACGTGGTCGCCACTCCAGAACCTTTCGTCCCCATCGACCATCTGTTCTGCGTGCAATGTGCCCTGCCCATTGCCACTTAAGTTTGGCCAAAAATATGCCAACTAAAAACATATAATCGTAACTTCACCAAGCAAATACTATTTTCTTGTTAACACAGCTTTCGATTACGACCATCATAACGGTTATCTTGTGTCTCAAGATTGTGAATTAAACGTTTTTAAACGGTTACGATGTTTGTTGATACGGTCTTTTGGAAATACGGTTATTGGAACTCTGTTTGTATGGGATGCGGTTCACGCATGTTCTTAGTGCTAAAGGAGGATTATAAAATTATAATTTGTCGTGATTAAGGGTTATTTGGAAGTGTTTGGTCATGGTTGTGTTGTGAGGTTAAGATTGGCGATTATAGTATTCTAGCTTCAGCTGGAGGTTTCGCCCGCGTCAAAGCAGAAAATTATACCAATGGAACATACTTAATTTGTCTATAATATGTATGTATTTATAAATATATAAGTACTAGCTGATCCCAGCGGCTTCACCCGCGTGATAGCAGAAAATTATTAGTTTTTTCATACTTCAGGGATAAAAAGTATCCTGTGTCCTATTCTAGGGCATGGTCTATCCGTTTATCAAGTTTCATCAAAATCGGTTTTGCCATCTAGGCGTGAAGACGTAATAAACAAACAAACTCACTTTCGCTTTTATAATTTTTTATTAAGTATGTATATCAGTTGTCTAGTACTCATAACACAAGCTCTGCTTAGCTTGGGACTTAGACGGCGTAGTGTGATAGTGTGTGGAAAATATTATATACTGGGTTATTTGTAAAACAATTTTTGCACCGACCGAAAGCTGCTTTATTACTGAGTGAAATAGGCTTAAGCATGCAGGCGAAGCCGCGGATAAAAGCTAGTATCTTATATACTTAAATGTTATGAGGAGGGTTCGGCTGAATGTATGTTTTTTTTTATTCGATAGTAACGTCGGAAAATAATGATTTATTACGTAAACGAACTCGATTCGGTCTATTATTAGATTTCTTAACGTTCCGAGAATTTCCAGGGCTTCAATGCTAAGTTTCGTTTCCCAAGACTTTTTTAAATGTCGAGACTCTCCAAACCCTACAAGACACGTTGATAACGCAAACACAGTCAATATCCAGCAATTTTCACATCTCACACCTCAGAAAACACACAAGAGGCGAAACTGACAACATTTATATCGATGTTCAAAGAATTCCTTCCATTTAACAGGCACAAGGTGGTACAAAGAGGATCTGTTTCGGCTAGTGGACCCGTAACTCAATCGTGTTACTGAAGAGATGAGCTGAAAGATAGATGGACAGAAGGACCAATTTGCATTTCTATGCGAAATAAAAACATAGATCCGATGATGCGCCTATAGGATAAAGGGCTGCATACTCGTATATTATCTCCAAAACTGGATACTTTTTTTGTAATATGGAATAGGTACGCATTTGACTACTATCTGACCTGATGGTAAGCCATGCTATAGCTAATGATGGAGCATGCTTGCCTACAAATAACCTATTCAGTCTTGACTTAAAGATACCTAGGTTGTAACCATCAGGAAACACAGACTCCGGCAAGGAATTCCACTTCTTAGCTATACCCACAATAAATGTTCGCAAAACGATTTATGCGTTTAGGTAAGGTTACCAGGTACATGGTGGTAGTACCAGTGGCGCATCGCCCTATGATGATAGACGGGTTTGGCGGAATTTGGTTGTGCAATTCCGACGCACACTCCCTGAAATGCAACCGGTAGAAACCGAGCTGTTTCAGCGTGAAGTGCTGTCTAACCTTTGCGAGGATTCCCAGCTTTTTTGTGTCGTTCCTGCCGCATTGCTTAGCGATCAAGTTCACGTGGAATTGCTTACGTAGAACACTGTGTTACGGTATATTTTCAAGAGTTTTTAAAACTGAGCCTTCTGTCTCCATTTCAGGGTTCGCATATCGAGATAGATGATACAGCTTGTGGCGAACGGATTTCATTCAGCGCACAAAAAAAAAGATTATCCCGTACTCCGTTTTGGGCGCCTTTGTGGGCTATTTTATGTGGCTGATCAAAAATGATGAGCCCTTTGTCATCATGACGTATTTTATTATTTGAAGAATTTTATTACATTGTATTTTAAGACGATGACGAAATGACCCGCAACGATAGTTCCTAGATTCCGAATGGGTACTAGTTTGTTCAATATCTCGTGCCCCGCCCAAGAGCGGGGGATGTCATTAGATGATTTTCCCACCGCGAAAAAAAAAGTATTTATTTATTATCTCTAATTATTTGTTACGGTATCCGAAAGGTTAAACCATATTTTACAGACAGGGCGTAACCGTGAAGACCGATTATGAAAAAAATATATACCAAACTAATATTATAAATGCCAAAGTTTATGTATATGTTAGTAAATTCTTCACACTCAAACGGTGGAACGGATTTTGATGAAATTTGGCACACGAGTGGACAGCACATGTATATTTCACTGTATTTTTGTATATTTTTAAATACATGCATATAAAAGATAAATTACACGCAGACACAGAACAAATGATCGTACTTATCACACAAACATTTGTCCAGGGTGGGAATCTAACCTACGACCTCCGGCATAGCAGTCAGGGTCACTGACCGGTAGACCATCAGGCCAGTCGTTTTATGGAACACTAATTAGGTTTAATTTAAAAAGTAAAAAAAAATCCAGGGCCAGTCAAATTATAATCTGAAAGTCCTAAGATTGCGTCTTCTTCGCTAAATAAAATGATTTTCTTTATAGAAAGTATACTAAGCAACCTAGAAGTAATTTGGACATAATAATAGAGCACAATTCAATATTCAGCCACATTTAACTAATGAAAACAGCTCTAAGAAAAGCTCTCTCCCGTTGCTCGGACGTCAAAATGAAAATTACAAAGACCATATTAATTAACCGCTTATAAACGTCTAGTTTAATGAATAACGAGTTCCAACTTGAACCGCACACTAAATAACCGTAATTCACTCAAAAACACACATTTCGTACAAACATCTTCACGGAAACTCAACAATTTACGAGGCAGTTAAATTATCAAAATAACTAACATAACGATGTTATAAATAATGCGATAATATCGTAACTACAGTGATAACGAACGTTTAATTTGCGACAATTGTTATATTATATCACCTTAATGGCCCCGGCTGTTAAGGGTTGGGGAAGACAGGTTTACACAGATGTATGTAAGGTACGGCTTAATTTCGACATGGCATAGTTACCTAACTTTTAGAGGAATGCGGTGTAAAGTTCCACTATCTTCATCATCATCATCATTTCAGCCGAAAGACGTACATAGTTTCGTATTATACAATAATGCAGGCCCGATTCTGCATTACGCGGTCGCCCGCGCGGTCCCATATAAAAATGCACCGCGTCGCGGCTCGCCGCGCGGACACCCGTCGCGGATAGTCGCGCCCCGCACCCGTTTTGCTACGTAATAATAAATTAAAGTTCTCCATCGACAGGACTACAGGCACACCGTTTAAGTTAAACTAGCGACACTGTGCAGGGAATAATCCGGTTTCCGCTACGTGGACCGCCGCACGCGAAACACGCGTGACTACACCCGACGGGTATACGGTTAATACAGCGTTGGCCCTTAGATTTCCCCCAAGTGACTCCACAACGAACGATTCTGTGCGTTTCGCATCCATCAGATTCCCGCGACCCTCACCAGGTCACCGGTCAAACTTTTGAAAGGCCTTTCAATGTTGCATCTCTCCAGAACCTCTCGGGCCCACCGACCATCTGTTTTGCGAAGCTTTCTATTCCGCATGTCTTGAATTTAAATAGGTTACATTTGCCATTTTATTTAGTTACAAACGACACATAACATATTGAATTAAACTGCCCACTTTGTATTTAGTACACTCCTCAACACAACCCAGTTCAGGCATTGGGTTGGTCCCCCCAAAGGAATAACATCAGGCAAATTCACGATAAAAAATATTAAATGATAAAGCGAACGAACAAATGTAGCGGGAACACAATTTTAGAATCCCTTGTGTAAATGTCGCTCGTCGTCGGCAAACGACAAATTGGTGCAGAAATCATTTCGCGGGTTTGGCATTTCCTTAAAGTTTGAAGAGATTACGAGTGGTGCCACTTTCGGTGAGGCTAGAATTAGGACTGCGACAGGTGTCTGGAACAATGTTTTTGAAGAAAAAGAGGATTGTAATCGTCTAAAGCATTGTTTACCTTATGAATGAGTTACCGTGTCATAGTTTCTGCCAAAAGAAGTCCACTGTGGGACATATTCACTTCATTTATTTCAGGTACCTAGGCCTGTATGGGCCACTTTAACGCATAATAGAAAACAAATAATAATACAATAAAATCTACACTATCATCATCATCATATCAGCCGAAAGATCTCCACCGTTGGACATCGGCCTCCCCCAAGCGACGCCACAACGACCGGTCCTGTGCGTCACGCATCCATCGGACTCCCGCGACCCTGACCGAAAATGAAAAGTTGAAATCTACACTACAATATTTTTTATTCTTTATTTTCTGGACTTTTATTCTTGTAAATATACGTCAGTCCGATTTATACAATTAAATTAAATTGATATGCTAAAAGTCTAAACAAAAGACAAGCTCTTTCACTGTTAGGGTTTAAGAAGATGTTATTCACAACTCTGACCTGCAATGCAACTTATCTAAATAGTGAATTTCTCTCTCTTAGCGTGAAATTAAACACATTCCATCAATAAATCATATACATCATCTATTATCCCACAGGTATCACATTTAGCGGATGAAGTCTTTCCCATTTAAAAGGCAAATTTGTTTGACGAAATGTGTCCAGTTCTAATTCCGTGTGCCAAAGTAATCAGTCTTCTATTTAAATGGCTATAATTATATGACATTTGTAGGAGGTAATCTCTGGAAATACTGGTCCGCTAAAATTTTTTCACCAATAGAAAGCTGCCCCGATTGACATAGATTATATTTTATGTACGCGGATGAAATCGCATCCCCTCCTACAAAAAACTCTCTTAAAGACCTTACCCATTAATTAAGGAGGAATTAATCACAGCATCTTCAAACCCAGACCCAGAAATTCCAGAATAGCCGCACAATCAACTGAAATTAGTTAACGATCCGTTCCCATCCTAAACAATGATCGCATTATAACTGGTAAATCGTAACGAACCGTTTTGTAATTTAAACGTACCAAGGGTTCTTTTGTACAGAGGCAAGCGGAGCTGAGCTTTGGATCGGCTGTAGCTAAGTTGAGCGGAGCGGAGCGTTTTGGAATTCGTGTTCGGCTAGATTGAAAGAGAGGGTGCAGGACGGATGCGCGCGGGTGCAGGAACGGCGCAGCTTATTCAGTGCGAGACGTGCCCGGGCAACTCACGCCACAGGTCGTTCATACAAGTAGCCATAGTGAGTGCGCGGGCGACGAGCGGCAACCCTGTCGCTGCACAGGCGCCGCTTGCGGCATCTCGCTGCCAGTCTGGGCAAGAAAATCGCGAGCGTTTTCGCACCCACACTGCGCTGCCAGTGCGAATTAAATGAACGAAAAAAATTACGTGTATGAAAGTGTTATTTATAACCTACTTGCATAATAGACAGTATTTATCATTTTTAATGAAGGGAAATGATTTTTTTAAATTAAATTTAATGTAACCACATAATATGTCGAAATGGATTGTCCGAAAGGGAACCTCGGGGACGCAAAGCAAAGAAGGAACATAGGAGCAGTTTTTAGTCAGTAAAAACCTGACATGCCTCTTGCTCCACCCGTTTCCTAGAGCGGGAAAAGTCATCGGATGATTCCCCATCTAAAAAGAAAAATTAGGTCGAAAATTACATCAAATGTCTAAGTTTCAATTGGTGGAACTGGATTTTTCCGCTCGCTTATCTAGTGGAAACTCACCTTAATCATCAATCCTCTAGTTTAAGTCCTCCAAAGGGATAATAAGGATTATTTTAAAGTAAACTGTTGAGGGTTAAATTCTCATTGTAACAGATAGGTTTGGTAGTTAGTTGAGATAATATTTATATATCACCTGCCAAGGTAAGTTGGGAGGGTAGTTGTAGTTTTGTGTATTTAGGTCTTCAGGCTTTTTGGGGAACGGTTTTGTTTAGCTTATAAGACGTGACTAGATTACATATTATGGCTTTGTTTTTTGAGGTTTGAGGACAGACTACTTATTAACCCTTTCATTGCCACAACCGAAGGATGCTTCGGGTTTCGGAAACCAACACTTAAAACTTAAAATTGTTGTCATCGATATTTTTATATTACAACTCACTTTTTTTTTGTTATGATTATTTATATTTGTGCTTTTGGATACAATATTGAATGGTCTATACTGTTCTTATATAATATCTAATATTATTTTAATATGGAAATATTGTAACACTTTTTTAAAAGAGTAACCATGGAGTTGCGTGCCGGTTCTTCTCCATAGGAAACGACCAATTTAGAACCGTGCACTAGCTTCTGACGTTTTATAAGTGGCCATATAGGGCTATGTGAAATAACTAAAACCCACCCCGTTCCTTATAGCCTTCATACCGGGGCTCGAGCCCCCTTTCGGATTGCCCTGGATTCGTATTTTGTTTGGCTCCCACTACAATTTCAAGAAAAACTCGCTGAAAATGTTCAAAATAGGGTATCGAAAAATAATAAAAAAATTTCAAAATAGTACCTACCTATCGAACTAAAAGCATTGTGTTATCTCTAAAAGGATAAAGCCTTTCTCACCTTTACGGATTCAATCCAGTATTCGCCCAGTTTCGTGTGAAAACACACTCTAAGATTTAGTACCTTCAAAAAAAGCTGCAATTTTTTCAACCTTTTTCTTCAATGAAGTCAGTACGTACCTGAAAAGAAAAACAAAGAAATTAGGCCCCATTCTAGGACAAAGAACACTTATTTTTATTACATTTTTACGCAGAAGTGTCTGAAATATATTTTGTAAAAACTCTGTATTTCTAGGACGTCGCCGTAAGTTATTTATTTATAACATTTGGACACGAAAGTACTTATGAAGACCGACGTTTTCCTTCAGTATTTTTTATGTGTAGGTATAATGTATTTAGTATCTGAACAAGTCTTTTGTTATTCCGTAAAACGGGGTGAATAGAAACGCAGGGGGTGGATAGAAACAAAACTTTGGTTTTGTTTTTCACTTTGATACAAAGCATCGACTTTTTATATTTTTTTTAATTCATTAATAAATTAATTAATTAAAGTTAAATTAATTTATTAATTTCAATTTTTTAATTCATTAGTGATCTCATATCAAATTTTGAAATGTTTTCAGATTAAAGTGGAGAAAAACTTAATTTAAAATGTCATTCATTAATAAATTGATATAGTTAAATGCTTAAAAAAAAATTCAAATATCGTGAAAAGTTTTGGTTCTATTCACCGCCTGAGTTTCAATTCAGTACATTTTTCAAATATATATTTTTATATGCGTGAATATTTTTACATTGCAGCATTGCTATCGGTTTGACGACTGGATAGTGCAAGATATACTTAATGGGGTTGAAATATTTTTACTTTTAACTTAATCATACAGTTTGAATAAAAACTCGCAAGACAACCGCTATCCATTGTTTTCTAAATTATCACCAAAGATAAACACAACACAGATCATCACACACACTTCAGGAGGTCTATGTCCAATTATGGACATCTTTCGGCATGAAATGATTTTTTTTTTTTTTTTTTTTTTTTCTGTCGACGGGGAAAATCATCATTGACGAAACCCGCTCTTGGGTGGAGCGGGAGACAGTGTCAGAGTCTTACTGACTAAAAACCCCGCGCCGTTCCTTCTAGCCTTCATACCGGGGCTCTAGTTTCCTTTCGGATAACCCCGACCCCGGTAGGCTTCGACCCAGATGGGCCCCTCCTGTTGCTGACAACTCCTTGAGGCGCGCGGGAACAGTGCGCGCCGTCGACGCCTTGGCTCGGTCCGGACAGTTACCGGACGATCGGACAGCGAGCTACCCATGGCTCACCGTCCGCGAGCCCGCGTCTACGGTGGCTGGAAATCGGGATCAGAATCCCGGCGGCGGCGGCGGGGGCGCCGTTGCCTGATGCGGTCTGCCTCCTCCTTTGCAAGCATTACTGCTTCGCAGAAGGAGGCGACCGCCTGCCACTCCTCCTCGCTCCGGACCATGGCCTGAACCAAGGCCCGGCGCGAGAGGTCTCCGCCGCCGATCGCCCCCACGAGGGCACGGCGTTGCTCCGCCCAAGCAGGGCACACCTCAACTGTGTGCTCCACCGTGTCCTCCGGGCGTTCCGCACAGTGGCGGCACCCGGGCGTCTCTTCCGCTCGAATCCGATGCAGGAACCTCCCGAACTTGCCATGTCCGGTGAGGACCTGCGTCATGCGGAAGGTAAGGACGCCGTGAGGTCTTTCCAGCCACGCCTCAAAGAGGGGACTTACCGCCATAATTGTGGCGTGCCCAGCACTGGGTTGCGATAGTCGCTGACGCCATTTCACCGTGAGATCCCGCCGGAGCTCTGTCCGCCATACCTCGACCTGTCGCGGTAGTGGACTTTCACCCCGACGTTGCATCTCCACGCGCTTATCGTGCATGTGTGCAAGGACTGTTGCCTCCAGATCCCACGGTGGTAGGCCAGCCAGAAGGCTCGCCGCTTCGCGGGAGATCGTGCGGTAACGGCATGAAATGATGATAATGATTTATAAATCTAGGAGAAAACTAAAGTCTTCATCGGCCCACGCTGAAAATCAGCGCTGTAGACTCGTCGCACTATTCCTGTGCTCACGGCATTATCACAAAATAGATAGGTATAGAAGACAATCTCATGTATGTACTTCACTTTTTATACCTACGCTCGGGTGGACGCACACTAATGAGCGTTTGAGCCGGAACTGTTCGACGAGCGCGCCGAGATATCGTGTCCGTGAGTGGTGTCTATGTGTGCGTTGCTCGACCGCGCTTTGTATGTAGATTGACTTCTGTACCTATATATTTTGTGGCATTATGCAGCGTGTGTTTCTTTCCTTCTGAATTATTTTGGCGAATAACCCAACCCAAAACATATTCCATAATACCTATGATGTCAACGACTTTTCCACTCAAACATAAGTACAAATGAACCACATCTGTCCTAACTCCGAAAGGCAGTCTCTACACGAGTCCCAGCAAAGTTAATAAGCAACAAAACGGTAACATTGTTCAAACATAACGACACCGAGGTTTGGGGCCAGCTTAATTAAACGGTCCTCCTGTCTGTAGAGAGGCTGGATGTGGCTAAACATACATTTATGTGGTCAAATCTATATATTACAAGGTTATTTGTAAAACACTGGTAACCTCTCAGGACTTTGTTAGTAACATCATAAACAACAACTTTTATTCTATGAATTTTTAAAAATTTGTCATATTTTAGTTCATCAGATTTTCGTAAAAAAATTTAGAATTATACAGTATATCATTTTACATCAAAATAGAATCAAAACAAAATCAAAATTGGTATTTTCTACCAATTTTGATTTTGTTTTTTTGTTGATTTTGTTACGCAACGAAATTTTGCATACGAAATATCACCGTCATCTCCCTAACCTTTCCCCAACTAGCTTAGGGTCGGTTTCCAGTCTGGAGTCTACTTGTAACTACTGTCAAAGATCTACGAACGACCGAGCCCAGAAATCGTTCTGCGACTTCCAAAGCTCGAGGCGTCTCTAGCGGGGACCGGCGCGTGAGGCTTCCCTATACCTTACTGTTTACGCCACCTCTCATTCCCTCTCTCCCCATACCAAAGCCTGAAGCAGGGCCAGACGCAAGAGTTAAATATGTCACTTCCAGGAACCTAAAATCCGTGTAAATAGTTTGGTCCATGGTTGCAATTTGCATCGACTACAAAAGGGTTGTGTGACGGAGGAGTGTGGGACGAACTGTGTCAATTTGGTACCAGCAGAGCTCCAGGGCTTTGTAATTGTGGAGTCGCTTAGTTGTGGTCTCAGTTGAAATTAACTGTTATTAGTCTCCGCTAGCAAGAACCTCGCAACGTTGGGTTAGGCTAGCTAAGGAGTGGAACTCCCTGTCGGAGTCTGTGTGTCCTGATAGTTGCAACTTAGAGATATTTAAGTTAAAAGTGAATAAGTTACTTCTAGGCAAACGTCGATCACATTACATCATCGCTTAAGCTTTGGTTTCCTAGGATAGCGGTGCCGTCATATAGCGGCCGTTTTCCGGAACAACGACTATTTTCCTCTTCTGATGATAGTTCATCCTCCAAGTAAATTACTAAAGCTAAATCAAGGTCGTCCATTTTCTATCTTGGATACTTTTCGTATGATGTTTGTTTTGAAAAAATGACTGTCGAAGTGTTAAAACGGCCGCTATATGACGGCAACGCTTTCCTAGGAAACCAAAGCTTTACCATTAGATGTGAAAGTGGTAAAACGTGAGTTTAGCAATATAAATCAAATCCGACCGTTAAAAACACAACAGTGGCGTTAAAATTCCTAAACAAAACTCCCGGGGCAAATCAATCTCAATTTATCTAACAAACAAACGGCCATCACACAAATAGCTCCATTCATTCCATTTGTAACGTAGTACAAACCGAACAGGCCGACTTGTTACTAATAAAAATATTTTTTTTAAAGTGGTCTTTTGAACAAAGGAGTATGCCCATATCATGTTAGACTAATACGACACAGACTGCTATGTCTATTAGAACGTATCAACAGCGTAATCATAACTATACATACGACGTAGTGGACATCACATACGTGCAAGACGTTTTAGAAACACATAAATTGTCCATACGGCTATGGAGTGAAACTCTCTGTCGGATTCTTGTGTTTTCTGGTAGCAACTTAGGAAGCCTTTAAGTTAATAGTAAATACGTTACATCTAGGTAAGCGCATTCAAGTCGATCACATCATCGCTTATCATCATAATATGTGAACTATCACTTAAGTTTGACCACTAGATCAAACCTGAGCTTGGCAATATAAAAAAACCGACTATTGAAAACACCACAGTGGCGTTAAAATTCCTAAACAAAGAAAAACAAAACAAAAATTCCGGTGCAAATCAATCTCAATTTATCTAACAAACAAACGGCCATCACACAAATAGCTCCATTCATTCCATTTGTAACGTAGTACAAACTGAACAGGCCGACTTGTTACTAATAAAAATATTTTTTTAAAGTGGTCTTTTGAACAAAGGAGTATGCCCATATCATGTTAGACTAATACGACACAGACTGCTATGTCTATTAGAACGTATCAACAGCGTAATCATAACTATACATACGACGTAGTGGACATCACATACGTGCAAGACGTTTTAGAAACACATAAATTGTCCATACGGCTATGGAGTGAAACTCTCTGTCGGATTCTTGTGTTTTCTGGTAGCAACTTAGGAAGCCTTTAAGTTAATAGTAAATACGTTACATCTAGGTAAGCGCATTCAAGTCGATCACATCATCGCTTATCATCATAATATGTGAACTATCACTTAAGTTTGACCACTAGATCAAACCTGAGCTTGGCAATATAAAAAAACCGACTATTGAAAACACCACAGTGGCGTTAAAATTCCTAAACAAAGAAAAACAAAACAAAAATTCCGGTGCAAATCAATCTCAATTTATCTAACAAACAAACGGCCATCACACAAATAGCTCCATTCATTCCATTTGTAACGTAGTACAAACTGAACAGGCCGACTTGTTACTAATAAAAGTATCACAGAAAAAAATTCCTCGTGGCCATTACTGTTGGTTAAAAATAAGAGTTCTTTTGAACAAAGGAGTATGCCCACTACATCGTATCGTGTTAGACTAATTAAACCCTACTAAGTTTCTTTTAGGTTGTGTAGGGTATAACTCACTTGAGGTCAGAAGAAAATATGACCAAATATTAACTATGTGCAAAATCCTTCATGGGAAAACTGTTACTCCAGAGCTGCATGCTGAGCTGTCTCAACTTTGTGCCTCAGTTAAGTACAGCCGCATCAGGAGACATAGCTTGTTTGCTGTGCCTGCGAGTCACACTGTTGCGCGAGCTCAGTCTCCTGTCCCTCGCACTCTTTCTGCGCTCAGTACTCTTTTGGACACGTACCCTGACTGTGACGTATTTGCGGACGAATGGAAGATGATCATGTCAGTATGTCTGGAGTTTTGTGAGATGAGTGTGTGAATTGTTATTATTATTATTTTTGTATATACTTAGTCTTTAACTAATGTAATTGGCGGATAGCCGCTTTTGTTAAAGTAAAACCATAAATAAATAATACGACACAGACTGCAATGTCTATTAGAATGTATCAACAGTGTAATCATTAGTGGTCGGCGAAGGTAGTGCTGTTCCCGAAATTAAGGACCTAACTGAACTACCTAACCTATCCATATCAAGACTAACTTTCGAGTTCGTTGACCCACAATGGCACTACCTGACGATTATTAGCAATCATACCTGTACAAAGTGCATACAACGTGCGAATCAACAAATTCTAGGTAAGAATTATTTATGTGCAATTCTCACGATAGTCGGTGGCGGTACAGTAAAGCCATACACGCTAGGGTATACCTAACAGATTTGCCTGTACAGTTGAGTTTTACAGGTACTCCACACAAGCTTACCTAATAGGTATAACTGTGCAGACAAACTTGTCAGGTACACACTAGTGTACCATGACCTTTACAGGCATTATCGCATATTTTTCAAATAACAAAAAAATATAATGTTCTGACACGTTTCTAGGTGGTGGCACACCGACGCAAAACAAATTAAAGAGGTTAGAATGGTTTTGTGGGCGGGGCAGGCAATGCTCTTAGTTCAACCACCAATAGCAAACTTGCGATCTAAGTGTGCGTGGTCTGTTAGTTGCGTAATGTTGATATTGGTTTATTGCCTAGTCTAGTAGTCGAGTTAAAGGGTGGGAATCATAGTACAAATCTGAAAGTATTTCCTTTTTAACCTCTTTCATTTTTTCTGTGGCATACCATTAGCGCACAAAATTCGATGTAGTGGGCCGACAGTTTAAAGACTAGGGTCGTGGCCGGGTAATGGGTTTCGGTTACACGGTCATTTCTTTGTTTTCTTAGTTTTTGTCAAGGTTATACGTTTTGAGGCCAAAGCCAAAGATTGTTATGTTAATGATGTACTTATTATTTATTTCGGAATGCAAGAATAAAGAAAAATAACTTGCTAATTAGCATTATAAGGCAACTTTTAAAAAAACGTAAAATTTTATTTGGTTCAATCGGACTGAACGGTAGCAGAACTGACCTTCGTGAACATGTTTTTAATAATGACGCTAATTTTATGATGATAAATGATAAATGATATTTATTTTTGCAAATAGGTTTAAAAAACACTATCACACGTCAATTTTTTTGTCTGTTTAAGCTAGATGAGGCCGGTGTTTCCTAGCGGACTACCCTGAGAAGAAACACCGAAACAAACTCAGGGGTCAAAGTCTCTTTTAAAGTCCATACAGTAAATATGTAATGGTCAAATCACATGAGAACCATGCCGATCATATATAATTTTTCTTATCAGATTACCGATGGATATCACTTGATATGACTAGTTATCAAATTGAGAAGAGAGGTACCTTAACTGCTAAGCCATCACGACATTTCTTGACTACTAGGCCATCAACCATTTTTAATATTTACTATTTACAAATAAAAATACAAAAACGAAAAATATCGTCAATTTCAGGCTTTTACTCCCTCCACAAAAGCCCATACGTTCGCATATCAGTATCGTCGCGACCTCAATCAGGCGCGGAGATGAAAGCGCGCCCTAATTAGCGACACTGTTCACTGCCGTAGCAATTAACGGCCATGGTCGAGGTGTGTGGAGTCTTCTTTATCGTTCAGGTATTAGATGAACTGGATAATGGGATGAAGAAAATGCAGTAGGCTGGTTGAAATTAGTGCTGTTTTTTTTTTTCGAGCAGAGAGCATAGAGTCGACGAGCTGGCCGACGCACTCCGAGATATCGTGTCCGTGAGCGATGTCTATGTGTGCGTTGCTCGAGCGCACTTTGTATGTAGATTGACTGTACCTATATATTTTGTGCAATGGGCCTCATCAGAAGACTTAGAAGTCACATAAAAGGTAATTAATGGAAAGAGCTATGCTTGGAGTTTCCTTGGGTGATCGCATAAGGAATAAAGATAAAGAAAAATAATTAAGATGCATACCCCAGTGTTGTCTTTTTAACCAAAAGGTACTGTGAATGTAAATGATAGAGAATACCATGTTGTATTAAGTCCGCCTACGTATCACTAATGTACATGAAGTTACAACTGAATTGATGCAGGTATAGATAAGAATATTCCTGGAACTACAACCGAGATACAATTACCACACAACCGCTCTTATACACACATCATCATCATCATCATCGTCATCTTATACGTTATTAAACATCTTTTCCTAGATATTTAATCAAAATTGACAAAGTTAGTCCGTCTCAAAAGTGATGCTAATTGCACATTCCAAAGCGTACATCTCTATGGAGAAGAATGAGCAAGAAACTCCATAAACACTGTTTATCCATGTCATATATTACTGTATCTCTTCGCTTATATTATGCGAGAACAACATAAACAAATAAAACACAAGACCTTCCAGCAAAAACATAACTTCTCAAGACAATTTCACCATTTAATACCTCGGAACGCTCACCGCCATAACCGCAGCACATACTCCATCCACACATAAATCCTCACAAACAAGGACATCCTAGTTCTCCTTGTACTTGTGAATGCACGCATGCTATATTAAATTCTTGAGCGTTATCCAACGTTATGACTGCATGTAATACAAAAGGATGTCGTATGAGCTTCGGAAAATGGATGTTAGATCATGGCCTAGTTTTGAACGGTATTAGTTTGAGACACGAGTTAGCAATGTCCTTTTTGTTAGGGTGGAAACTCATTAGATTAATTCTCCTGTTTAGGCGAGAAGGATTCACTTTTACTGACTTACAACCACCCTTATCCCTTCAGTAGCTTTTGCGCATTTGTGTCGCGGTATTTTGGTTTTTCCTCTTCAGTTATTTAGACGTCGACGGCGCGCACTGTTCCCGCGCGCCTCAAGGAGTTGTCAGCAACAGGAGGGGCCCAGCTGGGTCGAAGCCTACTGGGGCCAGGGTTATCCGAAAGAGAGGCTCGGCCCCGGTACGAAAGGCAACGAAGGAACAAGGTAGGTTCTTTTGTCAGAAAGAGTTTGACACTATCTCCTCCTCTCTATCGGCGGGGGATGTCATTTGGATGAAAGAAAAACCTCGAAGAAGGACAAAGCTTTTTATCTGGCTTCGACTTCAACTTCACGTCCACAATAATCGACATTCACGCGAACCAATACCGCCAGCGAAAACCTACCTATATTAGCTCCGTTTGTAAGAAAACTGTGACCCCAAACCCACTTCACAAGCTTTACAGAAAATTATTTATTTACGTAAACGTAAGACGTGAACTCCTACGTCGATTTAAAGTTACAACTTAAGTTAGAAGCTCTAAAAGTAGCCTTCAGACTTAACTTCAGTTTTAAGTAAGGGTTGGTAAAGTTTAAGCTAGGCATTAAGTGTGCCCGAGTTATAATTGAAGTTTTTGGTAGCGGTGGAGTTTCGTGTGTTTGAAAAGTGGTTTGGTCATGATGTGTGAAACAGGTTCTTGAATTTGGGACCTAAATTGAAAGAGTTTACTAAATTATAAATCTAAGTTATTGAAACTAGTTTGTCACCATATTTTTTTTTTGTTGAACTATTTTCTGCACTTACAGTTTACGCCAACACGCGCAGAGTCAATAATAACATTATTATTAAAAAAAAAATTGAATTAAAATTTGATTACAAAAAACTATTATTATTTTATTGTAAATATTTAAAAATAAAAATAAAATGTAAGTATATGAAAACCGACAAAATAATAATCGAGGCAAATAGAAATGAGAGATTTAGATACTTTCAAATATATATATTTTTTAATCTAAAATTAATGGCAAAGAACTTTAAAGGAGCACACATTTTATTTATTTATTAAAACTTCATGCAACACAAAGGCGAACTTACCTAATGCCTTAGACATTCTCCACCTGTCAACCAAGGGTGGTGAAGAGAAAACATTGCAGACATAAAAAAAAGATTAATAAGAAAACATATATTTAATACTAGCAAACCGTCCCGGCTTCGCACAAGCAATAAATATAGCCTATGTTACTCAGGGTGAATAAAGCTTTCCAATAGTGAAAGAATTTTTGAAATCAGTACAGAAATTTTTAGTTTATTCATGACAAACATACATACAAAAATACAAATTTTCCCTCTTTATAATATTAGTGTAGATAATGAAAGGATTTTTGAGACTCCTTCGCTATTAGTGTAGAAACTAAAGCTGCAGCTTCCGCTTAAATGCATACTAACTGATGGCCGTCCTGATGTCAGTATTTCCCGACAATAAACCAAAAACAATGAATTTCCAATACAACCATTAACACAAAAAATATCACTTCAACCATAAAATTAAAGTCTCAATATTTATTTATTTATATAGCCAGCGACTCGTTACGAAATCAATTGATGGGGGTACTTGTCGGCTTCAAGTACCCTCCGTTTTCGAAGTCAGCTATTTGAGGGTACTTCATAAAGAAAGGTATTGTTCAGTTTTGAATAGAGAGCTTAATATACTTGAGTTTTCTGAATAACGGGTTATGGGTTGTGAAATAATAAAAGATAAAGGGTTTAATGGGGAAAACGCGTACTTTTAATGTACCTGAGTGACTAGGTACCTTCAGGCACAAAATAGATAGGTACAGAAGACAATCTCATGTATGTACTTCACTTTTTATACCTACGCTCAGTGGACGCACACTAATGACCGTTTGAGCCGGAACTGTTCGACGAATAGGCCGAGACGCTACCGAGATATCGTGTCCGTCAGCGGTGTCTATGTGTACATTGCTCGTGCGCGCTTTGTATATAGATTGACTTCTGTACCTATATATATTTTGTGCTTCAGGTGAAGGTGAACAATCCCCGGTAATAAAAATGTTCGTATAGTCTGTCTAAAAAGTCAAACGACTTGGGAATTTTGTATAATATTTAATCATCTAAAATACTTATATTCGATAGTTATCAAGATTCTTCTATTAGCAAACAATGATCAAGACCTCTTAATCAACCTTGATTATTGAACCAGTGTTGACTACATCAGATTTCATTTTGCCCTTTTTTATGGTCGGGAAAATCATCCAATGACAAACCCCGCTCTTGAGCGGAGCGGGAGATAGTGTCAGACTCTTACTGACTAAAAACCCACCCCGTTCCTTCTAGCCTCATACCGGGGCTCGAGCGGATTTCGGATAACTCTGACCCCAGTAGGCTGCGACCCAGTTGAGCCCCTGCTGTTGCTGACAACTCCTTGAGGCGCTCTGGAACAGTGCGCACCGTCGATGTCTTGGGCTCGGTCCGGACAGTTACCGGACGGTCGGACAGCGAGCATTTTACCCTAATAATTACCCAAGTCGTTTGACTTTTCAGACAGACTACCTACGTGTTTTGCAATTTGCTATTCAGTATGGTAGTAAGGTAAAATTGATAAAGATAACCAGTTTTAATGAAAATAATTTTTTCATAGCAAGCTTTTACAGCTATACCTGTATAATTAATACACGTCAAGACAAATCATACGAGCCAACACTCGATGGGGTTGTGTTGTTTAACTACCAAGTTCCTATTCTAAGCCACCTTCCGGTTCTATCATCAGATCAACTCCTTGCCATAATAATTTTGCATTGTCGTCTGATTTACATATGAATGCAAAATTTCAAAAGCTCAATCGGTAACTGGGAAGTGGGTCAAATTTAATTTACAAGATTTGATGACAGACAAACATCGGGACAGGTGAAACTAAATAAAAGCTTGTAAAATTACGGAAACGACATGTGAGCGTTTACACAATTAAGCTCATTAAAAACATTAATATTACTTTTTATAAATCATCTACTCAATAATATCGTCATTACAATATATCTCATCACATACCATCCATCATTTGCCCCGAAACAAAATGACACTTGCTAATTTATTACAAAAAGACTTAACTTCCGAATTAACTCACAATATATCGTTAAATTATTCCAATTTAACTGGATTTACAATAACTTATTGCATTTTAAACTCCGCGCGTATAATTATGATCGTGAGAATTGCATTTTCATTATTTCAATGGAAACTTTTAGTGAATAAATGATGAAAATCGTGTATTTTCTGTTTAAATGTTTTATCATTTTATTTGGCCTTATTAG
Organism: Mythimna lalbum; assembly: GCA_949319445.1. Classification (NCBI taxonomy): domain Eukaryota; kingdom Metazoa; phylum Arthropoda; class Insecta; order Lepidoptera; family Noctuidae; genus Mythimna; species Mythimna lalbum. The sequence continues at coordinate 3,061,495 of OX439370.1, read as the reverse complement.
TGTAATAAAGCTTTTGAATATGTTGATTCAACAATCGGACTGAATGCGTTTTATACTTAACTAGTTTCAGCCAGCGGCTTCGCCCGTGTGATATTTGGTTTTATACATACGAACTTTTGACCCCTATTTTACCTCCTTAGAGAAGGAATTTCGTAAAATCCATTCTTAGCGGATGTTTACACTCCATAAGGAACCTACCTGCCAAATTTTAAGTTTGTAGGTGTTATAGTTTCTGAGATTTCGTGATTAATCAGTGAATGGTATTTCGCTTTTATACAGGGTTATTTGTAAAACCCTAGCAACCTCTCAGGACTATGTTAAGAACATCATAAACATCAACTTTTGTTTTAAGACTTTTAAAAAATTATCATATTTTAGTTTATCAATTTTTTATGATACGAAGCAAGCGATAGTATAAAAGCGGAGGGAAGCAGGATCGTACGGGAGGCGTAGGCTTATTTTCCTGTTTGCCTAAGTAGCCCACCTACAAAAACAGCAAAATACACAGTTAAAATAATGTGTTAGATAGAACAACAAAATCTTGAAGGTTGGTTTTTGGCAAAAGGATTATGTTTTGTAAAAAGTCATAAAACAAAAGTTGTTGTTTATGATGTTAGTAATACAGTCCTGCAAGGTTGTTAGTGTTTTACAAATAACCTGTATATTTTGAGAAGAGGGTCCTTCACGATCAGTCTATCAATCAGCGTGGAACTATTTTAAAGTATCGTCCAACGCTATGTTTGATAAAGAGGCAACACGAAAATAGAATGATGAAGCCTGAACGCTCTGTTAGCACATGGTAATTTCGTCACTCACTCGAATATTTCACAAAACTTGTTCCACGAAATACCGAAATACGTGTTTTCTGAAAACCTTTAAGTTCTTGGAAAATTTATCATCATGCGGAATATCAATTATACAAATTCCAATAATCATTTTTTATACTACTTCTTTAATATTTGAGTACCTACATTATGAAAGGCTAAAGTTCTCGCAAAACCGCCTATTTTCAGAGGCCTTTACTGGATTAGTTTTTTAAACAAATTTTTGTTTTGATTTCAACAGGAACCTAGTCAATATCCACAAGATGTCTGTATTTTTTAAATATCTAGAGAAAGATAAGTAAGAGTGGTTCTATGGAAATGTGCACAATGCTACATTTGCAAATTGTCATTATGCGAATGTGGCATTGTGTGCCTTATTTGGAAATGTATCTTGGGATGATCAAATCCTACACAGAGTCGTTTTTTTACAAACTTTTATTTAGTTTCACCTGTCCCGATGTTTGTCTGTCATCAAATCTTGCACATTCAATTTGATCCACTTCCCGGTTACCGATTGAGCTGAAATTTTGCATGCATATGTAAATCAGAAGACAATGCAAAATTATTATGACATGGAGCTGATCTGATGATGAAACCGGAAGGTGGCTATAGGAACTTCGTAGTTAAACGACACCACCTCATCGAGTTTGGGCTCGTATGATTCGTCTTGACGAGTACTATTTATATTGGTATACCGAGCTATAAAAGCTTGCTATGAAAAATATATTTTTATTAAAAGTTTGTTTATCCGAAGGTTGACTGGCAGAGAATACCTTGTATGAACAACTACTACTATGTTATAAAAATAAATAATGAAACTAGCACCTCGATTTTTGTTGCCTGCCAAATGTAAAACATACTGATTCATGTCCGAAAGAACAAAAACAATCGACTATCAACACAATACAGACTGAATTTATTCTTTCAGTCAACGGCACGTTAAGCCAGTTACAGACTGGTGTAACGTAACATGTAAAGGCCACCGGCCACAACCACAAAACGCCACCACTGGCATATTTCCTGTAGGTTTCATACAGTTTTATATCGTTTCGACGAACACGGTAGACACTGGTGACCGCCATATGCTACAAATCGCCGCTACTCGCTTCTTGTGGCTCGAACTAGCCACTAAACTTCGTCACATGCCATTCGCACATTTAAACGTTCTTCGTCACAGTCCATTGTGATACTGCGCATAGCATAGCATAGTCGTCGGTCTTATAACGTTCCCAATGTTGGGACTCAGGCCTCCTCTCTAGGAGAGGGAATGGGCCGTAATCGCACGCGGGCCCAGTGCAGGTGGATGTCACATGTCTTCGAATTATTGGTTCTAGGACATGCCGGTTTCCTTCACCGTTTTGAGAGCAGTCGTGATGATGCGCCTGCAGGGTTTGAATCCGCGACCTACAACTCGTAAGTCAGTGCTGTTACCAATCGGCCACCACTGCTTTCCCTGATACTGCGCGCATGTATAAAAAAAGTAGCAGCTACCAGCCCAAGTGGTTTTGGACTTTTAGCTTCTTGTGGCTGTAACATGTGGCCCATAGTGTGGACGCCTTGCGCGCGCGAACCGTGAACACTACGCTCACGAACAGAGCATTTCAACTGTGTGAGTAGGTACACGTTCGGTTCGTGCGCGCGCTGCGTCCACACTTATGAAATGCTCCTTTAATCTGTTACATGTTACGTTACTGTGTGTTCCTTTACTTTTAAAATATGCTGAACGTCACTCAACGGTTTTCTGAAGTGAAATAAAAACTATACAGCTCAATTTCATCGGATTGCTATTATTTTTAAACGATCATTCGCGTAGGGGTTTTTCAGAAAAGTTTTGTAACATATTTCAACAGCTTGTCATATTATATTTATAAGCTACTTGCTATTTAAAAGTTTTTATTTAATTTTCTATTGATTTTTCAATTCCCTGAATTCTATGTTTCCTGATAGATACAACCTGGAGATTTTTAAGGCAAGACTGATTAGGCTACTTCTAGGCAAGCGTGCTACATCGTCGACGTCATTGTCATCAGGTAAGACAGTGTAAATTTAGCAAAATTGTTCGGGAGGAATCTTGCAACTCAATTTTGGAGCAGATATCTTCAAACGATTGAGCTGAAATTTTGTATACACGTTTACTTTGAATGACAATGCATGATTAATCTTGTGACGTCATTCTAAATCCAACATGGCGGACTAGTTATTTTTTGCAAATAATAATGCTTTCAACACTAGCTGTTTGTAGGTACGGCTAGGGCGCGTGTGAATTGTAAATATTTATGAATTTGCAATGTCTGAACGACTTGAATTATGTTTTTTCCTGAGAATCAAAGTCATAGTAATCATAATATCACACAAATATTATAAACGCGAAAGTCTGTAGGTGTGTATGTTTGTTATTCTTTCACTCTCAAATGGTTGAATAGATTTAAACGAAGTTTAGTACATGGGTAGACCACGTCCTGGAGTATCACAAATAAATTTGGCAACTAGGTTTCTTATAGGGTGTAGACATCCGCTAAAAACAGATTTTCCGAAATTCACCACCTAAGGAGATGAAACGGGGTCCAAAGTTAGTATGGAGAAACCGCCAGGTCCATGGACACTCTTTTTAAACATGATATGATTTAAAAGAGTGACCATGGATATTCTTTCACGTTCTTCTCCATAGAGATCTACGTTTCGGAACATGCAATTTAGCTTCACTTTTTTTTGGACTGACCGACATTTGACTATTCAAAAGTGCCTGTTAATGGTCTAATAGGTAAATGCTTTTGATTTGATTTGATACGAGTTTCACGCAGGCGACGCCGCTGTCAGAAGCTAGTGTTATAATATACACTGCTCACCTTTTTGAAAGAAATAGACATGATGTCGAGTCTTTTCAGGAAAAACATCGTGAGCGACAATTTGAATTTTTTGCGGGAATGAATTTTCTCTACTTCCTTAATTAAAAAATATAGAAATTATGTTAGTAAGAAGCAACAATTTATTAGATCGGTAATTATATGAAGTTATATTTTTTTATAAAATTTTATTATCATGATTGAATACATTTTAATTATGGAAGAGAAAATCTAGTCCTGCAAAAACGTTCACTGTCGCTTACGACGTTCTTCCTAAAAAGGCTCGATGTACTTATTCTTGCCGTTACAAAATAGTTTATTTTCCACACTACGAATGCTTACACGTAACTGATTGGTGTTTTGTCAATCAATACGCGAATTCCCTGGTATTTTGAACAAAAACAAACATCGGTGAGATGTTTACTGGAAACAGTAAGCTTATTAGTGGGTATTGAATTACAATAGACGCTTTTAATTAACGGGTTCATGTTTTGAAATTAATTTGTATCCGTAACCAGTATTAAGTCAGTTGCTTTATGAGGTAGCTTGGATCATTATCATCAACAGCCTTTTTTAATGTCCCCACTGCTGGGACTCAGGCTTCCTCTCTAGGAGAGGGAATGGGCCGTAATCCACCACGCGAGCCCAGTGACATGACCTAGAAGCAAAAATTCGAAAACCATTGGTTGGTTTTCGAATTTTTGCCTCTAGGTCCATTGGTCGAAAACCATTGGTCGGTTTCCTCACGATGTTTCCTTCACCGTTTTGAAAGCAGTGGTAATAAAATAAATTACACCAAGTAATGCGCCTGGCTGGGTTTGCACCCGCGACTTACAACACGTAAGTCGGAGCCATTACCACCCGGCCACCACTGCTCTGTAGCTTGGATGCTAAACGACAAATTTTGGTTCTGGTATTCTTGGATCAGGGTCGTAGCGTGGTCTAATTTAGACGTGGGCGAAGGTGCATCAGCGAGTCCTTTTTCATATATGTATTCGAAAAATGAGACGGCGTCTGATGCAACCCAGTGTTCGACCACATCTTGGCTTACAATCAGGTGAAATAATGGTTAAACGCGAGCCTATCACTACATAGTATAAAACAAAGTCGCTTTTTCTGTCCCTATATCCCTATGTGCGCTTAAATCTTTAAAACTACGCTACGGATTTTGATGCGGGTTTTTTTAATAGATAGAGTGATTCAAGAGGAAGGTTTATATGTATAATACTGCACCCGAGCGAAGCCGGGGCGGGTCGCTAGTAAATGATAAAACCAAAGCCTCGTTCTTTTATATCAGTACACAATCCATCCATTTTTTCTTTGGCTTTCACTCTTCATCCATCCTCATATATACTCTACTAGCTTTTGCCCGCACGGCTTCGCTCCCGCTCTTCCCTACTCTACCCTACTATACCCTACTATACCCTACTCTACCCTACTCTACCCTACACTACTAACTCTACACTACACTACTCTACTTTACACTACTCTACCCTACTCTACCCTACCAAACTTCACATAAACCATCTACTGAATAGTCCAAACAAAGCCTAAAAATTTGGTTTGGATATGTGAACCCGTTCTTGAGTTATAAAATAACAACGAAAAGTGGCATTGATTTTTATATATAAACTCTGAGTCGCGTGAAAACATGAATACTCCAAATCAATTACCAAAAGGTCAAGTCAATAAATCACACCACCAAAAATACTAGAAGAACAATACATTATTCTATACTGCTAGTAAGTCACGATAATATTCGTTACTAATATTAATTTACTACATGTCGTGTTATCAGTAATATCAGTACAAGGTCTGATTAGATACGTATTAGCCTTTTTGTAATCATACATATTAGTTAATATTGACATTGATTCCGATTACACAAGCCGGTATCGAAATCATAGCAATAGATTTTTTTTTCTGTTTATTTTTAGAGACTTTTATCTCAAAGAGCATCATCATCATTATCATCATTTCAGACGAAAGACGTCCACTGTTGGACATAAGCCTCCCCCAAGTGCCGCCACAATGAACGGTCCTGAGCGTCTCGCATCCATCGGATTCCCGCAAAGCGCATGTCAGCACAAAATATACTTACAGCTACTGAAGTCAATCTACATACAAAGCGCGCTCTCACAACGCACACATAGACACCGCTCTCGGACACGATGTCTCGGTAGCGTCTCGGCCAACTCGTCGAATAGTTCCGGCTCAAACGCTCATTAGTGTGTGTCCACCGAGCGTAGGTATAAAAAGTGAAGTGCATACATGAGATTGTATTCTGTACCTATCTATTTTGTGATGTCAGCCCCATCGTAACCTAAAATAAGTTTACAATAACAACTTAACCATGTTAATATAATGTTACTGTGAGCCTAATATACCGTAGGCGCACCATGCGGGCCCAGTTGGTGAATGTCACATGTCTTCGAATTTTTGGTTCTAGGACATGCCGGTTTCCTCACGATATTTCCCTTCACCGTTTTGAGAGCAGTGGTGATGAAATAAATCACACAAAGTAATGCGCCTGGCTGAGTTTGAACCCGCGACCAACAATTCGTAAGTTGGGGCAGGTGCCACTCGGCCACCACTGCTCAAATAAAAACATACAGTAGAAGTAAATCATGTACCTCGAAAAGAAAACTAACAAATCATCCTATTGGCGAATTCACAGATGTGGTCCGGATGCAAGCCAGCCGACACGTCCCATTTGATGTTTGGCGGTTTCCGCCGCATATAGATAGATATGCAACACCAAAGGGGTTTACCGATAGATCTCTGTGTTATGTTACCGACGCGAAATAAAACTGAAATGCCTCTTTAGCTTAGCATAACATAGTTGGCCTTATAATGTTCCTACTGTTTGGACTCAGGCCTCCTCTCTAGGAGAGGGAATGCAGAAAAACGCGGGCCCAGTGCGGGTTGGTGGATGTCACATGTCTTCAAATTTTTGGTTCTAGGACATGCCGGATTCCTCACAATGTTTTCATTCATTCATCTTTTTGAAAGCAGTGGTGATGAAATAAATTACACAAAGTAATGCGCCTGGCTAGGTTTGAACCCGCGACCTATAACTAGCAAGTCGGGGCCGTTACCACTCGGCCATCACTGGTCTCTTTAGCTTGTTGTTGTAAAAAAGCAAAAGCGTGTTTTTATGCTCGTGGTCGCGTCTCAGTTATTTTAATCATAAGAACTTCATTTGAGTGTCCATAGCGCGCATGCGGGCGCGGGAAGTGGACCGGGCTGATCCGTTGCTGTTGTTATCTGATGACAACTCATGCCATAGCTGCAATAGCTAGCTCGTTCATACAAGTAGCAGGCATAGTGAGTGTGCGGGAAGCGAGCGAAATCCCTCTCCCTGCACCCGCGTCGCTACCCGCACCGTGCTGCCAGTGTGGGCAAGCAAATCGGCGCGCTACCCATTGCTCGCCGTCCGCAAGCCTGTGCCTACGGTGGCTGGAAATCGGGATCGGAATCCCGTCGGCTGTGTCGTGAGGGGCGTTCCCTCGCGCATGCCTCTTTTGACCGCCTGCCACGAGCTGGATTAAAACATATGATAGTAGCCGTTATTACATGCCGATGGTATAATTTAAAGGTAACACGCGAGCAACGCCACGGGCAAAAGAAAGTTGGCTTTCAAACTAAGATAGATCTTCCCAAGAAAAGCACTTTAATAAGGCTGCTCTACAAAATTTTTCATAAATTCAAAGTTACTCCAGCGTATTTGCATCTCGGTTACGTCACGGCTATGACGTCATCTTGGACGTCATAGCGTCATTAGAGGTGTACCGGGTGGGACGTATCGCTTGCAACATGTGGTTCTATTTCCATGTGACATGAAATTATAATCGAGCAGCTCCTGACAGCAGCTTGGCTCACGTGAAAGTAGAAAACTGTCCCAAGGGAACGTACTCCCGGGATGAAAATGCTATTCCAAGACTCTAGTAACAAGAGCAAATTCATGGTGTATTGGAGTCGTGTGTTTCCTAACTTAACTATTATTTTTGGCAGTATCGATCTCAAGCAAGACCTAGCTGATGAGATTTCTGTGAATTTCAGCTCTTTTGTTTGGTGGTCTTTATTTGACTGTTGGTCTAGTGGTGAGAGGCCCTGACTGCTATGCCGAAGGTCGTGGGCTCGATTCTACGAGACAAATGTTTGGGCGATTAGCACGACTATTTGTTCTGTGTGTGGGTGTAATTTATTTAGAAATTAGATTTAGATTCTTTGCTTAGATTGGGATTAGATGGCTATTTCAGGGGTGTTATCGTGAAGTATTGAAATGTCAGTCGTGCAAGCACCATCCCTTTAACAGTTTTATTTAGAAAATATAATGGATCGAGTTAAGAGCTCGTCGCTTTCCATCAGGCAGGTGTGGTAGCAGTCAAACGCAAACCTTTCAAAATAAAAAAGAATGCTCACCACAAATATTTTTATGATGATACCCATTTTCGCAATTCGGACGATAAAATAACGTCCAAAACTTAGAAAAACCCCACGAAACTAATTACTATGTGACAAACCCTTAATCCAAACATCTGCAAAACTAATTTGACACAGAAAGGCGAGAAAAAAAAAGAGCAAAAATATAATTGTGGAACGTGCCTTGGAATGGGTCCAATAAACCATTTTCTTTTTGCGCACCCTTTAGAGAAAATACGCCTCGTACATATCAATAAGTCTCAAAATGAAAAACAAGGAGAAGCCAAAATCGAGGTAACAAAACACCCGTTTACCCCACTAAAAGTGACCGCAAGAAATCGGCATCGGCTAGTGTGTGTTTGACCACGCAGAGTGGGGTTCAGTAGTCAGGATGCCACCAACAGATGTGTTTGACCACACAGAGTGAGGGGTTTTTCTTTCGGTAGGTAAAAGTCATCCAAATAACATACCCCGCCCTTGGGCGAAACGGGAGATAGTGTCAGACTCTTACTGTCTAAAAAACCCACCCCGTTTACTCTTGCCTTTCATACCGGAGCCGAACCTCCCTTTCGGAACTAGACCCTTTGGCCCCAGTAGGCATCGACCCAGCTGGGCCCCTGCCGTTGTTGACAACTCCTTGAGGCGCGCGAGAACAGTGCGCGCCGTCGACGACTTGGGCTCGGTCCGGGCAGTTACCAGATTGTCGGACAGCGAGCTACCCATTGCTCACTGTCCGCGAGCCCGAGAAAATACACCTCGTACATATATATCAATATGTCTCGAAATGAAAAACAAGGGAAAAACCAAAATCGAAGTAACAAAACACCCGTTTACCCCACTAAAATTGATCTCATAAAATCGGCTAGTGTATGTTTGACCACGCAGAGTGAAGGGTTCAGTAAGTAGCGTAAGCGTAGGCCGAGTGGTCCCTCGTCCACGGCCTTGAGCACCCAAGGGGCCTCGCGCAAATTCTTGCGTGAGGCCCCTTGGGTGCACCGGTTTCGTGTGGAAGCGACGCGCGGGTGTCACCACTATGTGGACCACCAGGAGAACACGGTGGAGCGAGTAGGAGTGGCAGCATTACTGTCCCACTGCTGGGCAAAGGCCTCCCTTAAGTCCTTTTAGGCCTGCCGGCTGGTTTCATGGCACAGTCCTAGTCATCTCCATGTGATCGCTACCATCTGCTCGCTATCGTCATAACGGTAGACTGTGATTGCACATTTCAGTTGGCTGCCCACAAGCGGGTCTCACCAATTGAAATTTCAAGAGGCAAAATACACGAGTATCGTACCTTCATCATCATTTCAGCCGATACACGTCCACTGTTGGACATAGGCCTCCCCCAAGCGTCGCCACAACGAACGTTCCTGTGCGTCTCGCATCCATCGGTTTCCCGCAATATTCACCAGGTCATCAGTCCACCTTGTTGGAGGCCTTCCAACGCAGCGTCTTCTGGTACGCGGTAGTCCTTATCTCCTTATAATATTTTTTTTATTATTTGGTGATTCGACTACACCATTTTTTAGAGATGTATAGAATTCACCTCCTTACCATAGATTGATATTTAATGTCAACAGTATTTCATCTGTCTAATATTCGGACAAGACAAAATTATTTCGCAATCCGTTTTTTCCAACTGCCCACGTAACCCAAAAAACGAATGCTACCTTGAAGGTACGTTTTGGTGGCACAAAATGTACTACTTACAGCTACCTTTTGAACTAAGGTCACGTCTTATTCGGCCTAGTCCTAAGTAAATACAGACACAATAAGTAAAACGTTCTTTTAAAGGGACCTGTCCGTGATACTGACTGTTTGCTCGTCTTTGAGGCTTTAAGGTCCAGGTCAGGCTGATCAGAAACAAATCCTTGGCTACAGTTTTTTTTATGGTGGGAAAATCATCTAATGACAATCCCCGCTCTTGGGCGGAGCGGGAGATAGTGTCAGACTGTTACTGACTAAACACCCACCCCGTTCCTTCAAGCCTTCATACCGGCAGCTCAGCTATCTCTCGAATCTAACCCTGGCCCCCGTAAGTTTCAACCCTGCTGGGCCCCTACGTTTTGCTGACATATCATCATTGCTCGCCGACCGCTGTCCACAAGCACGTGCCTACAAAGGTAGGAAATCGGCATCAGGACCCCAGCAGCTGGGGCGTGAGGGCTACCTCGGTAAATATTGATAATTTCGCGCTTGACCGCTACCTCACCTGATAGTAAGCGATGATGAGGCCGACGATGGAGCACGCTTGCCTAAAAGTAACCTATTCACTCTTGACTTAAAGAGAGGTTGTGGCTATCAGGAAACACGAACTCCAAATGCCATTGTTTTGAGAATTTTGTTTAGGAGGTAATAGCACTTGTAGCACAATGTGGCTACCAGTCTAGTTTAAAAATTATACACGCGAATACTGGTCTAAATATTTTATAACTATATGACACCATAAAATGTGACTCGAGTCTTTTTCGATGCTCGATTTGTCGTCTGGAATTGCATTAGCCAGGACACAATCTAAGGAGGGAGTAAGCCGGGCATTTGCCTAGAGCGGCAAAAAATAAGGGGCGGCAAAATTAACTTATTCCTATCTTCCAACCTAGTCATTAGCCATTCGCACCCAAGGTGGCAGGTTGAGAGTTTTATGTGCCACCTTCCAACCTACTTCAGGTTGGATAGTGATAATATTTAAGACTCATGACTTATATGGTTTTGTATATGTAAAAGGCGGTGAAAATTATCTTTCCCGGAGCGGCTAAATAGCTAGATCGGGACCTGTCTATCATTACCGCTACATAAAATTAACTCAATATCAACAATGAGTGTTGCAACCCACAAATAAAATAGTCTATTTAAAATAATACAGTAAAAAACGGAACTACTCACAACTTGTTATCCTCAAAAAACCGCAATGAATTAAGTACATACCTGAAAAGAAAAAAAAACACAGAAATCAGTTAAATTCCAAAACAACAAAAAAATAAGAGATATAAATTCACAACATTTTTAAAGATAGACCAAATCCATACAACGAACGAAGTATATTAGCCACTCTTTTATTATTTATAATGGATAGGCTCGCGTTTGACCACTATCTCATCTGATGTTAAGCGATGATGTGGCCGACGATGAAACACGCTTACCTAAAAGCAATCTATTCACTCTTGAATTAAAGAGCTGAAGGACCTTCGTTCCTTCACACGTGCGGCCTCCTCCTTCGTTAGCATTACTGCTTCGCAGAAGGAGGCGACCGCCTGCCATTCCTCCTCGCTCCGGACCATAGCCTGAACCAAGGCCCGGCCCGAAAGGTCGTTGCCGCCGATTGCCCAACGAGGACACGGCGGTGCTCTACCTAAGCGGGGCATACCTCTACCGTATGCTTCAGCGTGTCCCCCGGGCGGTCCACACAATGATGACACCCGGGCGTTACTTCCACCTAAATCCGATATAGGAACCTCCCAAAAGTTCAGAGCGGTGAAGATTTTAACGGCGGATATTACGTACAGCGATCTCAAACATATGCCAATCACGCTGTGCACATTCACTATACATGAAGCTTGTTCATGTGAGCATGAGATTTCGCTGTATGGAGCTGATCTCCCGTATTAGTCTATTATTAGAAAGACAAGAATGTCAAGCAATCAGCGCTTTGAAGTTGCGGTCAATGACAAGATTTGAAAACTTCATAATGAGGATGCAAGACATTCAGACTGTGAGAACTTGTAGGATATGAAGAAAGTTTGTGGCAGCCTCCCGGGCCTGTTTGTAGGATAATTAATTTACTTGATGTAATGTGAACGCACCTTTACATATACAGGGTTATTACAAAATAACCCTGTATATGTAAAGGTGTTGTGTTTTGTACATGTGTTATGTTTTGTAAAAAGTCATAGAACAAAAGTTGTTGTTTAAGATGTCCTTTACTAGCACCTAAGAGGTTGCTAGTGTTTTACAAATAACCCTGTATAGAACACGAGTGGAAAATAGTTAAAACTCACGTCATTCCTCATAAAAAGATCTCACAAGTTGTATTGCTTTTATAACAAGTAGTCTCTGTTCATTTCAGAATTTAGGAAGGAAAAGTACCAAAACCCACATCAAACGTCTTCTCATCAAAACAGCGTAATACAAGAAAGGACTACGTTGAAGACAAACTTATTCGGCAATTATTATTCCTTCAAATATAAAGCTCATTAAATAAATTATCGCGTAAACGTCTATTAGCTGCTGCACTTTAGTTTACATACCTATATTTATTTTTATTCATGTCTTTTTTTTTTTAACTATTTAACAGAAGACCACTAATTAACTTCATCAGTGATTCCAATTGAGGACATGATTTCCATTCAGATTTATTTGCGTGTTACCATTTTTGTAAACTTGTAGCTCATTTTCCATCACATGAATATAAGAACACTGTCGATACAGCAGAATTATAGAATACTTTCTATTTCGATCTACTTAAAGACCAACCTAATTTGATTGATTTCTTGACTAGATCAGTGAGTAGACAAAAGAAATTTGTCTACTCACTGATCTAGCTATATCTAGAACTCCCAGCGGCTTCGCCCGCGTGATAGCAGAAAATTATCCCAAGGGAGCATACTTCCGGGATAAAAAAGTATCCTATGTCCTATTCCAGGACATGGTCTATCCGTGTACCAAGTGTCATCAACATCGGTTTTGCCATTTAGGCGTGAAGACGTAACAAACAAACAATCAAACTCACTTTCGCTTTTATAATATTAGTAAGGATAACCACAAAATAGATAGGTACAGAAGTCAATCTATATACAAAGCAACACACACATAGACACCGCTCACAGACACGATATCTCGGATCAAACGCTGAAACGCTCATTAGTGTGCGTCCACCGAGTATAAAAAGTGAAGTACATTCAGTCAAAAAAGTATCGGGAATGGATGATTTGTTTATGGTTCCAAATTCAAATTTTTGTTTTTTTGTAGTTTTTCGATTGGCACAACTGTTTTCCATTTTGGCGCGGATTTTGAGTTGCATCTGTTATTTATATTAAATACAGTGCTGGTTTTAGTAATATCATATATAGTGTGTATTGCGAATTTCATAATGGACAAAAATATCGAACAAAGAGTTTGTCTTAAATTTTGCATCGCTAATGGAATTTCGTGTTCGGAGTCACTGAAAATGTTACAGAAGGCTTACGGTGAATCGACTTTATCAAAAACTCGTGCTTATGAGTGGTTCAAAGCGTTCAAAAGCGGTCGAGATGTGATGGAAGATTTGCCTCGCAAAGAAAATTCTTGGATTTTGCACCATGACAATGCGCCTTCGCTCAAGGCTATCATTGTGAACGAATTTTTGACCAAACACTCAACAAATACCATCCAGCAACCACCATATTCACCAGATATGGCTCCTGCTGACTTTTTTCTTTTTCCTAAACTCAAATTACCACTTCGTGGCACCCGTTTTCAATCGATAGAAGACATAAAGGAGAATTCGCGGCGAGAACTGAACTCAATTCAGGAAGCAGCGTTTAAAAAATGTTTTGATGAATGGATTATTCGTTGGCGCAAGTGTATCGTTTCTAAAGGAGCATACTTTGAAGGTGATAAAATAAATTTGGATGAATAACAGACATTTTGTGTATTATTGATCTTTTCCCGGTACTTTCTTGACAGAGTAGTACATACATGAGATTGTCTACTGTAACCTATCTATTTTGTGCTATAACGTTAGGCGATAAATAATATCATGAACCTAATCTCTACTAGCCTATAAATGTCCATTATTCTTATCTCGCAAAATAATAAACATAGATACAAGGTACACAAAAAGCCTTTAAATTTTTTAATGCTGATGTAACAATAAGGTAAGACATAATAGAACAATGAAGCTCTATATTTGCTTAAAAGGTCGAAAATCGTAGTAATTTGGTATTTGTGGTTTATTATTTGGATTATCATCATTACTTTGGGAGATAAAGCATGTATTAGGACGAGCTAAGAAACCGCGGCAGTCATTTAAACGCGTTGTTATACGGCACACACATCTATTGTAGTTTTTTAGGGATCCGTACATCAAAAGAAAAGAAACGAAACCTTTATAGGATCACTTTGATGTCTGTCCATCTGTCTGTCAAGACCCTTTATCTCGGGAACGCTTAAAGATATCGCGTTGAAATTAAACTCATAATACTTAGGTCTGCGGTCCCTTGCAGCGGCGAAAATCAAAAAAAATTACGACACTCAAAGGAATCATAATTTATAGTGTACTTTCCGTTGACTGGAATCCTGAAATAAGGCATTAAGCAAGATCTTAAAGCATAGGTATAGGAATAAATCTGAAAACAATATTGTTGTAACAACACCAAAAAAAAAAACACTTTTTTCGATTCGGTAAATTCGGACTCCATTCGGAAATTGGACTGTTACATAGACAACAATTAATAGTTCAGTTTAGGTTTTCTAATGGATCGCGTGGTAAGGCTTCTGATCAAAAGTATACCAATAGGTTTTGAAATAAAAATCCCATGTCCTATCAATCTCAAGATAGATAACACTACAAAGGACGACTCCTTTGACAAAAACCTCGACCGAAAAATAAATTTCCAATAACTAAATCTAAGGAGTAAATTCTACGATCCATTCAAGATCACACCTCGGAACCAATAATCCTAGCTCAACAATCACAATGGTTGGCGATAAGCGGATTAGAACCCAAACTATATTATGTAGGTACCTACTATAAGTCTTCCGGTGCATTCTCTCGTCTAATCGGTTCTTATGACACCTAAGATGATATTTTGAGCAACGAGAGAAACGTTTCCCTGCTTTAATCACTCTCATATGAAACGCAAACTTGTTGCTTTTTTAGCTTTTATGGTTGTTGGAGGAAATGTAGCTTTGATCTTTTATTGGCTTCAATTTAATGAACTATCCCATAAAACTTGCGCATTTTTTCGCCATGTAAAAGTGTTCTGTTACACGTGATGGAACTTTATCCCTTGAATTTTCCAAAAATAACCTTCTCCATACAAACAATCAAACTCTCTTCATAATGTTCGTTTTGACAAAACACCTTGAAGGGGACGACTTTAAAACGTTAAAACAAAAGAAACTAGATCCTGATGAACTGAGTACCTACTCACTCTGAAAATGGAAGGCTAAAGGGCTTAATAAACTGCGCTGAATAACGCGTACTATATTCAGACTCGTCCTATTTTTCTCCCCGAGTAAGACAGTCTGACCCTTATTAAACTACTTGATACGTCGAACCATAGACTAAAACGGTCTGAATATCGTGTAGTGTAATAATAAATAGGGCACCTTACCCTCGGCGACTTTTTGTAGCGATGCTGTGCTCTCGCTCTACCCAAAGCGGGAGGTGTCATTTGATGATTTAACAAGCCAAAAAAAAAAACGCACTGCCAAACTCATTAAAAAGAAAATTACTTTTTGCAGAAAGACTCTGGAGTGGCGACCGCGTACCGCATGCAGCGTTGGAATACCTCTCACAAGGTGGATCCAAGACCTGCTGAGGTGTGCGGGAATCGATGGATGCCAGTCGCACATAACCGATCATTATGGAGACGCTTGGGGGAGAGGTATAAATGGCCACCATTGGACGTCTTTCGGCTGAAGTAATATTGACCACTTTTTCGAGACGTTGTAACGGTCTGAGACCAAAATTATCCCTGTAGAATTTTGAATAAGAAATTAAGATGAAATTCACGAGAATCTGAACAGTAATGAGAGTCGGAGTGGCTCTGTGAGGGGAGATTTTTAATTGTAATGTTTATTAATATTAATGAAGTACATTTGTGCCTCTATTAACATATTTTAGGAACTCAAAATGATAATGGTAGCTGAAGTAAATTGGCCGAATTGTGGATATTTCTTTTAAAGAAACTAGGATTCTAAAGGTACGTACACGCTAGAATGTACTTTTTTTTACGGTGGGCAAAAATCATATGACAGTCATCTTATGACCATCCCCGCTCTTGGGTGGAGCGGGAGATAGTGTCAGACTCTTACTGACTAAAAACCCACCCCGTTCCTTCTAGCCTTCAAACCAAGGCACGAGCTTCCTTTCGGATAACCCGGATAACCGGAGCCTGAACAGTTGAGTTTTACAGGTAAATAGGGGCGTGTATGTTACACAACTATGCAGGTTTCCACACCAGTTTATCTGACAGGTATAAGTATACAGGTAAATCTGTCAGATAAGTTCTGGTATGTTCTTAATACGCATCGCGGAAGCCTCAGTCGCCAACGAAAATGCAACATCGTCAACCACGACCACTCTGTCAAGAGTTAACGACTAAGGAGAGATGTTCTTAATATGTTTTAGTTTATTATTTTTAAGAGTATTCTATGTATTTTGTCTATGGGACATATTTGCCTGAAAATAAAGAAGTATTTTTATTAATACTAATTTATGTTTTGTCTTATAAAGTCAGTCATCATTTAGTTGTGTCATCAATGACATAATGATGACTGACGAATAACAACAGAACTTGCAATGAGCGAGTTATAAACTTTACAGTTTACAACATTTTTTTTACAATTGATAGACTCTTTTTTGACTACTATATCAGCTGATGGTAAACGATGATGTGGTCGACGATGGAGCATACTTGCCTAGAAGTAACCAGCCCCCTAGCCAAGCTACAACCGTTTCGCTCGCGTCGAACGCTTCGAGTTGACCTTGCCGCCAATTTTTTTGCTCTGACCACGTGACTGAGCGTTGAGATGACGTCATTCCCGTACATTTGAAGCTTTCTACTAGCGTTAACTATTGCAGATTAGCAACTTGGCTAGGAGTACTGAATAGGTTAATAATCTACGTAGGTACTAGGTTCATGTAATCAAATTTGTTTAACCCTTCAGATACCGTCAATTAGAGACACAATAGTAAGACAATAGATGCGCGGCCACCGGGTGTCGCTTGGGGATTCATGAATTAAGAAGTCTTATGTAAAAAAATATATGTTATTTTATTAGCAGCTTTGCAGCTTGATTACTTCGCTGTTGAAATGAAGATATATATTTTTTCATATCAAGTATTCAATTTGACAAATAAAGAAAATTTCATACAAATCTTAATGTATGCTGGGATCCAGATCGCTAGATTAAAATTCTCGATAAACTAAATCCCGTAGTCCACATACATCACAAAATAAGCACATGCACTCATAAACCTACCCTCCAATCACTACATAGACGTTACATACACATAAACAAACACATAATCAAGCCATACATAACGGTCCCGAAGAATTACTATCAATCCCGCGAGAGTGAAAAGGTTCCTTTATTTATGCATGCGGGTAGGGTTGCTACTGGCTGCAAATTTATGATGGGCAAAGAAAAAGGAAATATTTATTTTTAAGTGTCGTCAAAAGTTCTGAGATATGACGATTTGAAAGATAGATGGAATTTTCTAGAAGCAAGGGGAAAAACTAAGGGAACACAGGTGGGTTTTAGTCTTTTTTTATGGTGGGAAAATCATCTATTGACAACCGTGACTAAAAACCCACCCCGTTCTTTCGAAGAGGGGCTGAGCCTATCTCTCGAAACTAACCCTGGCCCCAGTAAGCTTCGACCCAGCTGGGCCCCTGCTGTTGCTGACAACTCATTCAGGCGCGCGGGAACAGTGCGCGCAGTCGAAGACTTTGGCTCGGTCCGGACAGGTACCGGACGGTCGAACAGCGAACTACCCATTGTTCGCCGTCCGCAAGCCTGAGGTTACGGTGGCCGGAAGGTGGGTTTTATTCTGTCAATCTGTAACTCTCTTGCTCCACCTAAAGCTAGAGAAGTTATTTCATGATTACCTACCTAAAAAAAAGGCCAAAGCCTAGAAAAGTAGTGGGCCATGGAAGAGACCTTTGTTCAGCAGTGTGGCAACGTAGGTGTAGGAAAAAAATATGTAGATGAGGGAAAAAGTCGAAATCAGTTCATATCGAATATAGATAACAAAAAGACTCACTACAAGAAAGGAAAACATTTTATTTGCGAGAAATGACGCTATTTTAGGACTATCTGACAAATTATTACGAACATTCTTATAAGGAAAATATTAACACTGCGCTCCAAAACGCAAATCTTTGATGTGGCTCAAAAGGCTGCCCAACTTAAATGGGACTGGGTAGGAAATGTCTGCCGTATGTACAACGAGCTGTGGGCGCTTAAACCGCAGGATTGGACACAGCAACGCGGGGCCGAGGCAGACCACGAAGGAGATGGTGGGACGACCTGGATGGCTTCCTTAAAAATTGGAATGAGAAAGCAAGGGACCGTGATCGTTGGAAGCAGTGGAGGGAGGCCTTTGCCCAGCAGTGGGACAGTATGGGCTAACTTATAATAATGGAAAATATGCGCCATGTCCGCGCAAAACATCGCGCGTTGGAGACATTTATTAATGTATCGGCGTTTGTAGATAATATCTTTCTCTACATTTTAATATTTCTTAGTGCTCATGGAGAACACACACTACGTACAAAGTTACAAACACTTTTTAATAAAGTACCAAAGATTGCATTGAACTTCTTTATCTTCAACTTCTAATACGAACACTCCAACACATTCAAACCGAATGTTAAAAGCTTGTATAATTAAAATTAAAATAAACAATTAAAACAGGCAGCTAACACTGCAAGCCACATCACAAGCAAAACTGTCAATCCGAAACATCATAAACCCGACTTGTTTATCAACAGCTCAGGAACTGTCAAAACAACACATACGGACATCAAAAACTGACGAGAGAGTCAGTTCCCGCGTTTGAATCTATATATATAAAAAATGAATAGCTGTTCGTTAGTCTCGCTAAAACTCGAGAACGGCTGGACTAATTGGGTTCATTTTGGTCTTGAAATTCGTGATAGTCCAGGTAAGATTTAAGTGGTGAAAAAAAAACCCGAAAATAAAATTCGAATATAACGCCATCTCTAATTCAAATGTCATTTTGAAATTAATCATCTTTTGAAAGCTCAGCTAAAAGGGCTATTAGAAAATATAGTCTGTCTAAACAGTCAAACAACTTGGGAATTTTGTATAATATTTAATTATTTAAAAAATACTTATATGCGACACTTTTTAAAAGGTTCTTCTATTAGTGAACAATGATCAAGATCTCTTAATCAACCTTGATTATTGAACCAGTGTTGACTACATCAGATTTCACTGTACCTTAATAATTACCCAAGTCGTTTGACTTCTATTTTTTTTTCTATTTTCTTTTATTGGTTTGACATTTTATATTATTTGATATTGTAATTAAATCATTTGTAAACATAAAATTTGAAAATTCTGTATAAAATATGACTTATTCTTACAAGTCATATTTTATACAGAATTTTACCCTTACCAATAAAATACTGACTATGACTAACTTTTTAGACAGACTCTACGAAGTTTGCTGGGTCAGCTAGCAAATAAACGGGCCCACCTGAGTCGAAGCCTACCGGGGCCAGGGTTATCCAAAAGGAAGCTCGAGCCGCGGTATGAAGAGGCTAGAAGGAACGGGATGGGTTTTTAGTCAGTAAGAGTCTGACGCTATCTCCTGCTCCACCCAAGAGCGGGGGTTGTGATTGGATGATTTTTGCACACCGTAAAAAAAAAACTAGTAAATAATAATAATAATAATAATAATAATAATAATAATAATAATAATCGTTTATTTGCTAATAATGTAGGTATACAGATAAGATGTTATAATTGTTGATTGTCCCAATACATTTTGTCTTACGGCATGCAAAATATTCATAATGTTATGTATTAAGTAAATCAGAAGTTAAAAATTGTCTGCTCATTAACTTAATTGTTTAACTCAGATGATATGTAATACAAATTAAAAAACAATGTCATACAAATTCAAATAAAATGTCACAAAAAAAATCTAATACAATGTCATAAAAATATTACAATGTCATACTCGAAATAATACAATGTCATACAAATATTACCATGTCATACAAGTAATAAAATGTCATACTAATAATACAATGTCATACTAATAATAAAATGTCATACAAGCAATATAATGTCATACAAATAATATAATGTCATATAAATGGTAAAATGACATAATATAGGAGCAACATTTTACTTGATTGTCTTGTCATACAGAAATTCTTTAATTGAGTAGTAACACTTGTCCAGTAAAAATCTACCTAATTGCTTTTTAAATATTCGTATGGGTAACTCCTTCACATTTCTTGGCAATGTGTTATAAATAATGGGACCCATGTATAAAATACTCTTTTTTAATAAAGCAGTTTTATGACCACCGGTATATAGTTGATTTTTATATTGGGACCTTATTACTCTTAAGTGTTGCCTTATATCACTCATTGGCGTAAATAAGTGCAGATTCGTTCTCACAAATATTGCGACCTCTAATATATACAACGATGGGAAAGTCAGAATTTTCAGAGTTTTGAAAACTGGTCGACAGCTTTCTGTTGCCTTAAGACCAGTGATTGACCTAAGGCAACGCTTTTGTGCTCTAAATATGCGTTCCCTTTCGCTGCAATTTCCCCAAAATATGACACCAAATCTTAACAATGAGGCTACCAAACCATGGTAAGCCGTCAACAAGGAATGTAAATTCATTTTTTTTGCTAAATTATAAAGTACAAATGCACTTTTACTTAACTTTTGGCATATGATATTAGCATGAGATTCCCAAGTTAATTTGCGATCTATATTTATTCCCAAGAATTTTGCCTCCGAGGTTGTTTCTACAGTTTGATCATCATATTCAATATTTATGTTCTGCGGCTGAAGCCGCTGCCAAAAATGCATGACTTTAGTTTTTTGTAAATTTATAACCAAATTATTTTTATTTAGCCAATCTATCATGGATTTGAGCGTATTATTTATTTCTTTTTCATATTGAGTTTTATCTCTGCATTCAATTATGGCTGTACTGTCGTCTGCAAATAATGTCATCGGTTGAGTAATATGTCGTGGCAAGTCATTGATATAAATTAAAAATAATAAAGGCCCAAGTACACTTCCTTGAGGAACCCCGAATTTAATGATTCTGCAATTTGATAAATATTTTACTTCACGTTTGGTTCTACTACAAATTCTCGTAATTTCTGTGTACTGTTTTCTGCCCATGAGGTAAGATTTTATTAGGTGTAAAACGTTACCCCTTACACCGTAGTGGTTTAATTTAGCTAATAGTACGTCATGTTTTACGTAATCGAATGCTTTTGACATGTCTGCGAAAATTGCACATACAGGATTTTTCTTATCTACATTATTCATTATAACTTTAAGAAGATCAAAAATAGCCAAATTAATATTTTTATTTTTACGGAAGCCATATTGTTCATCGCATAATATATTGTTTTTAGTCATAAATGAGTATAATGATTCATATATAATTTTTTCAAGTATCTTAGAAAATACTGAGATCAAGGCTACTGGTCTGTAGTTTGTCATGTCTTCCTTGCTGTTTTTCTTATGTAGTGGTTTTATAACCACAGTCTTTAATTCTTCAGGAAATATACCTGAGCTTATGCTTGCATTTATTATATGACTTAGTGGTTTTGCTATAATGTCAGAAACAAACTTTACGGCAATGGTAGAAATACCATCAAGTCCAAAGCTTTTCTTATTTTTTAATTTTTGGATTACACGTACGATATCTTGAGGCACAACTGGAAGCATAAACAAAGAATTCTGTACATGTGAAGTTCCAATAACGTTGCACGGCTGGTTATTAGAAACATTTTGAACCTGGTCAGCAAAAAAATCATTAAAAGAATTAGCAATTTGCTGCGGATTCTTTACTAATTTGTCACCTGTATTAATTTGTAAGATTGGTTCTTTAACTTGTGTACAATTATTAATTATCTGCCACGCTGTTTTTGACTTGTTTTGTGAGGCGTTAATTAGATAATTGTTTTGAGCTTTCTGAGTGAGATTTACAATTTTTTTAAGTCTTTGCGAATAATTTTTAAATATAATTTTGTTTTCAGGTGAAGGTGCTTTTCTATATTTCCATAAAAGTGTTCTTTGCTTTCTGCTACAAATCCTTATTCCTCGTGAAATCCATTTTATTTTTTTGTCAGGTTTTACATTAACTAGTTGATTAGGAAAACATAAGTCATACAATAAACGAAACAAGTCAATAAAATTATCATATGCCTCATTAGGGTTGTCTGTTTCAAAAACCTCTGAAAAACATAGAGATTGCATGTGCTTTCTAAATAACATTAAATTTTCTTTGGAAAAGTTACGTTTGCGAGTGCGCCAAGAATTAATTTTACATGTTTTATTTACCTGTATTTTTAAAATCTGTGCGGTATGATCGGATAATGCTAAGTCTATAACTTTACTCTCACATTTTTGTCTAGAGTTATGAGCAAAGTTATCTAAACAAGTACCACTTTTTAGTCTAGTCGGTTGATTGAATTCTAGCGTAAGGTTATAATTTAATAACAAATTTATAAAATCTGAAGTAAAGTTATTTTTTTTAAGTGTGTTAATATTGAAGTCACCGCATAAGACTATTTTTTGATTGACCTTATTACACAATTTCTTTAACAAGGCATCTAAATTATCCATAAAGGTATTAATGCCTGACATGTTTGGTGGTCTGTAAATGCATACAACAATTAATCCCTGCTTGCTTAATTCTATTGCACAATATTCGAACACACCTGTAATCGACGTGTTAGGAAGTTCCTTATACTCATAACCTTTTCTGATAAGTATACATGCTCCTCCACGTTTTTGATTATTTCTCGAATAGCACGTTGCTAGTTTGAAATTAGGTATATTAATTAATGATTCATGTCCGGAAGTTACAAAATGTTCAGTTATGCATAATATGTCAATATCTATATTTTTTTCAGCACGTAACTCTTCAATATGTACGGTCAATATATCTGATTTATTCAGAAGTCCAGCTATATTTTGATGCAAAATAGTCATGTACTTATAATAGAAAAAACTGGTCATTTGATGTCATTATATCTCGATTAATTGAAGTCTCCTCCTTGTGATAATTCGAGGTCAATGTTCCGTCATTTGTGTCAGTATTGTTTTTGTTCGGATTTTGGGAACCGAATAATTTATAATCTATGATTATATTGGACATTATCTGGTCAAAGATATTTTTCCAGCCGACTTTGTTTATTTTACCTGTTTTGTAGGTAAACATGTCAAACGACAGAGAGCGATTGCTGTCGAAAAAGTATGCATAATTGTTGTTATTTATGTCCAAGTATAAAAGATTATTAAATAATTCTACTTTATAATTGTAGATTAGTGCTCCTGTTATATAAGTTGGTGCGCATACCACGACATTTGTGTGTGTAACGTTTTTAACCGAATTTTTTAAGTTCTCAAGGAGTTTCGCATATGTACTATTTTTGAGTTCATTTTCTCCTATGAAAATCAAGCAGTAGTCACTCATTGAGAATTCTTTTAATTTGTTTGCAATAGTGGACGTTATTTCCTCTGTGAAGGAGTTTGTCAGCAAATAATGACAGTAATCAAATTGATCTGCAAAGACTTCTTCTATTAATGGTAGAGTTCCTTTTGTGCAACCGCTGCTTATTATTGCAAGTTTGTTTTTAAATTTCGGCACAGAAACACCTGATGTTTTTTTCATAGCAATATCCTTCTGTTTTGTTATTGATGTTACCTTTTTATTTTGTATTAATGCATCATGGGTAAGATCGGATGTTTGGGTTTCTTTATGTTGCATGTCGGATTTTTTTACCTTGTCTGGTTTGGCCATGGTCTTGGAGTCATTAATTAACGAAATTGGAGAATTTTTATATTGTTTTGTTTTTTTGTGGCGAGATAGTGATGGTGTGCTACTTTTTCTGTCAGGTGTTAAACAAATTTTTTTACATGTTTCTACCGTCTTTAGTGATTTTTGTAAATCTATTTTCAAACGGAAGTTTTCGCTGTTGAGATTTTCTATTTCTTGGTGAGCGCTCATAAGTTGCGCTTTAAGTGTTTTAATTTGTTCGTTAAGGTCATTTACTAAGTCGTCATTAAAGTTGTCGAGCAAGCTGTCCGGTATACTTAGCATAGTGGTGTCCAGTATAGTTTTGTCATCGTTATTCGCCGTATCCGATAAGTTACTCAGAGATCCAGTGTACTGTTTCCGATGTGTGACGTTATTGTTAGGAGAATCCATGATTTTATTATATTTTATTTTTTAATTCGTATTTGAATGATTATCTTCGCTTAAAACACTTTACAAATCATTAAGTCTCACAAAAAGTCACTTACTGCGACCTCGAGATTCGAACTTGGTTCTCGTAGATAAACTCTTCATATGTAGCTGGTTAAACCTCCGGGCCACGAGTCGATTAATGATGTATGTTGAAATTGAGTATAGTAAGACGAAAGAACGAAATTTAAATTTATCAAAGCGGTTGGTATGACTAATGTGTCAGTGTTTTTTTTTTTTTCACAACGTAGTTACACTTTTGGAGATATTCTTTTTATCGTACTTAAACACTTTTTGTGGTGTATAATTTACACTGTTTGCTGAATTGTTTGTGCGTTATATCAAATCACATCCACTGACACTTAATTTCGTTACTTTGAAGCATTTATTGATATGTTCTTGATTATTAAGTAAACAGCTTTTATTTTAAATACTGTTTAGTAGTTACTTTGACAACGTTCACTATGAGAAATTAGATGTTTCTTCACAGGAATATAATACATTTAAGCCAAAAAGAAGACTGTAAATATTTTTAAATGATATGTAAACACGGAGCTTATTTTACTAGGTGTCAAGCGAATTATCGCCATCTACCCTCTCGTAAATACACTCGAGGCAGCCCTGAAAAAGAAGACTCGATTTATAAGCCCTCTGATATTTCTTCCATGCTAGTCACAAAGATTCAATGATACTGTGCTAAATAAAACTTGCAAGACGTGACGGGACTTCTGAAACTACTGAAAGATACTGTATCTAGGAGATAAATTAATTTTACCTAGGAATAGAATAAGTAACAAGAATATACTCATTGTATACTGAGGTCGTGTGTTTGCTAACTTAAAGATCCCTATAGTACGAGATCCGATAGAAGAAATCTTTTCCCTCTTATGTTATTTGGTTATGTTAGATATTTCTCTTACTTAAATAGTCGTTCCCTTTTGACAGAGTGGTCGTGGTTGACGATATTGCATTTTCGTTGGCGAGTGAGGCTTCCGCGATGCGTCTCCAGTTGTCTCGATTCAGGGCGTCTCAAGAACTCTGGACTATGGAGCTTTGTGTTGCAGCTCTGATAAGGTCTATCCAACGCGTAGGCGAGCGACCACGTGACCGCTTCCCCTCCACTTGTCCCTGGACAACGAGTCGCTCCATGGAGTGTTCGTTGCGAACAACGTGACCAAAATATTTGAGGATTAGTACTTGCACAGTCGACGATAACCTCCGTTTGATGTTTAGCTCGTCCAGAATTGAAAAGTTAGTCCTAAATGCCGTCCAAGGGATCAGCACCACATTTCGAGTGCATCGATTTTGCGTCGGTCTTTGAGGCGAACCGTCCACGTTTCTGCACCATAAAGAAATATTGGGAAGACTAAGCTTCTCATGAGGCGAACTTTAATGTATTATAAAATATTATAAGCTAGATAATGCGTTCATTAAGACATTGCGGATAGGTTGCCTAGCAAAATTTGGTGCCAATGATTTTTTGACAGCAATTGCCCTCATTTGTTATTTGGAAAAGTCCAGCATCAGCTGAAAGAGTGTGGCCCAAAGAACTAAAAAAATATAGTTAACCTTCTTTTTTTTTGTAACTGTTAAGTTACAACCTTAGGGGTCTTTAAGGCGTTGAGTCCACATCTAAGCGGATTTTCTTTTTATTGGAAAAGTATGTGTCTCATGGTCAATTAAGTAAAACAATTTTCATAGTGTTCTCTTTTATATTTGTGGATTTAAACAGGGTATTACTATTATTATTTTGAAGATAAGGGGCTATGCATCTCCCGTAGTGTAGGGGATGTAATCACTGCGACCTAAAAGATCTATTGTGACTCGCCACCTTCACCTTGTTAGAGTAACTCTTTTAGCCGGGAGGCTTCCAGGAAGTCTAGAATACTCCTAGCTTTAAGAGTTTTAATCTCTTCCGGGTGAATAATGTGTCGGCCCAGATGGATACTCCGTTTGTGGATAAGGGGCCCGCATTCACACAAAAGGTGCTTAGGCGTCTCCCTCTCCGGAGTACAGTACCGGCAAACATCAGTGTCACTCAGTTTCATGTGAAATTGGTGCCAGTTATAGGGTAAAAAAAAAAAACAAAATTAGTACCACCTACGTTAAAGTGCGACACTTCTTGTACCAGTAAGGGCTACATAAGAATATTTTCCTCAAGTCGTGGAAAAAATTAGCAACGCAGTTTCTGTTAGCTTTCAATTAAGACCTAGCTGATGAGATTTCTGTGAATTTTAGCTCATCTTGTTTGGAGGTCTTAATTTATTGGAGAGACTGAATACTTATTAAGGAGAAATAAGCAAACTTTGCGTACAAAATAAATGTAACTTAGTAAGAAAATGAGACAATAATAATATGAAATAAATTCAAAATAAAGCTGAGAATTTTAATATAGACGTTAAATCTAGTAAATAACAATAAATTTCATGTTTAAAGATATTGTATTTCATAAGATTTTATGTTATTCGCAATATTGTGTTAACATCAAAGGTTTATGAGTTTTAATTCAGATTTCCAGCGTTCTGTAGCGCTCGTGGGTGCCAATAGGACCTTATTACTAAGCTGTCCTTCCGTTCGTCTGTCAGTGGGCTGTGTCTCATAAATACCGTAACAGGTAGAGTTGAAATTTACACAGAATTCATATTTTAATACTATTAAATACTACTCAATGCCACTCCATGTTACTCAATGCCACTCAATGCTACTAAATGCTACTAAATGCTACTAAATGCTACTTAATGCTACTATTATATGTAACTAAATGCTACAAAATGCTACTAAATGTTACTAAATGCTACTTAATGCTACTCAATACTACGCATTACTTCTCAACAATTGTATCCTTCTCCGTTGCCGCTACAACAAAAAATAATTAAGTTAAAAATTTAAAGGGAGTTCCTATACCAGGAAAATTATTCTATCGGCGTTTATTACTCGATTTTATGGTTTTAGTACCTATGGAATCCTTCACGTGCGTGTCCGACTCGCACTTGTCCAGTTTTCACAACATGATATAGATATATAATAATATGCCACAACTTTCACACAAGGCCATCTAGTCCAAAGCTAAGCAGAGCTTGTGTTATGGAGGACTAGACAGCTGATAAATATACTTATACTAGCTTTCCCCGCGCGGCTTCGCTCCCGCTCTTCCCTACTCCACCCTACTATACCCAACTCTACCCTACTCTACCCTACTCTACCCTACACTACCCTAATTTTTTTTTCCATAAGAACCTTCTCCTCACAATAACAATCACAACAAAAAAAAATCAGCCAAATCGGTCAAGCCGTTTTCATGCCAAGTCGTGACAATGGAAAACGGGGGTCATTTTTATATATATAGATATTTATATAAAAATTTAAACGGAATAGTAGAAAGGCTGCAAGTCTGCTACATTATCATATGAAAAATCTTAAATAAGTAATTGGCTAGTTTTCTTTAGCGACCAATGTGGGATAAAATATCTTCCACATTTTATGAAAGACTGTCATTTAGTTGGTTTTAAAAATGCTAATTGTCTTTTTAAAGCAGCGACTTTATGAAGACTTTTACGGCGGCTGTGAACGTTAGTAGGAAGATTAACGTTTATGGAAATTTTTAAAATGGGTCTGAGAATAGTTCTTTCTTAGGTAAAGTCGGGGTTAGTTGATTTTGTTTCTATTAATATGGATAGGTTCGACTTTGACTACTATCTATCTCACCTAATGGAAAGTATTTTTTTTTTATGTTAGGGAAAATCCTCCAATGACAACCCCCGCTCTTGGGCGGAGCGGGAAATAGTGTCAGATTCTTACTGACTAAAAACCCACCCCTTTCCTTCTAGCCTTCATACCGGGGCTCGAATTCCCTTTCGGATTACTCTGGCCCTAGTAGACTTCGACCCGGCTGGCCCCCTGCTGTTGCTGATAACTCTTTGAGGCACGCGGGAACAGTGCGCGCCATCGACGTCTTGGGCTCCAAGTCAAAATAATTTTGCATTGTCATCTGATTTACACATGCATGCAAAATTTCAGATCAATCGGCAATTGGATTAAATTTAGGTCGCAAGATTTGATTACAGACAAACATCAGGACAGGTGAAACTAAATAAAAGCTTGTAAAAACATGAATTTAGTAGATGATATTTAGCGAACTGCCAAATAACACTGCTATTGAAAATGCCAAACTTCCTGCTAACATCTGTATCCACTAACCAGTGGTGCGTTTTGTTAATAGTTTCACTAACAACACGAGAACTCGGAACAGTTGTTAGTAATAAGGGGTTATGTTAGTAATTGTTATTAATGAACAGCTAATGGAGTTTGAGCGCCATTAACTTACACTAATATATGTCATCGGGTCATGTTAGGAAGTGTTTGGAAAACTATTAATTATACACAACGGAGAAATATAATTGACGAAATAAACATTACTTAAAAAAGAAAAGCATTTTTTGACTCACAGTCGTTTTAGTGTTCCATACCTCAAAAGGAAAAAAGGAACCCTTACTGTATTACTGCGCTGTCCGTCTGTCTGTCTTCAGTTTGGCTGTGGACACAAGACTCGTTAGCACTGGAATTACACAATCTAATTCCGCCAAGTCCGTTCCATCATCGGACCACAAGACGTACGGCGTTGAGTCACCCGTACATGGAAGACATCCCACCTATACGTACAAAGCGTTTTGGAAACAAATTTATTAAGCGTACAGCCAAGGAGTTATGATGAGAAATTCCCTGCCAGAGTCTGTGTTTCCAGATAACTACAACTTAGGGGTCTTTAAGTCAAGAATGAAGAGGTTACGTCTAGGCAAGCGTGCTCCATCGTGATCCACATCATTGCTTACCATTAGGTGAGATGGTGGTCAAATCAAACGCAAGCCTATCAATAATAAAAAAAAAATTACCTGGTCGTTACCGAGGCACTTCTCTGGCGCTTGGGCCTTAAAAACCATATTACTTATCATCTACAATAACAATATTATAAAGAGGTAAAGTTTGTTTTTTTATTTTTTTGTTTGTCCGGGTCCGATTGCAAAAATTTTTTCACCGATAGAAAGCTGCTTTATTCTCGAGTGAAATAGGCTATATTTCATGTACGCGGGCGAAGCTGCAGGCAAAAGCCGGTAAATAAATGTAATTGATACTATAAAGCATACTTAATTTATTACGAAAATGAACATTCGATCACGAATGTCATTTAATATGTTTTAAAACCATCATCATCTTCCTGCCCTTATCCCGTTTTATTTGGGGTCGGCGCAACACGTTTTTTTCTTCCATTCTGTCCTGTCGCCCGTCACGCTATCACTAACTCCCTTTTCATTCATATCACTTCTCACACAATCCATCCATCTTTTCTTTGGCCTCCCTCTCCATCCATCCATCTACATGTAAATTCATAACTTTTTTAGCAACATGCGTTTCATCTCTGCTCTTTTTTAAATGTTTTTTTTTTATGGTTTTAAAACCAAACATTTTATATACTTCTAAATAATAAACAAAGATATCAAGTAAGGAAAAACATTTTACAGACTATATAAAATACTTTCCTTTTACATATAATACAGATAACCAGCTAATATTAGGGGCCGGTATTGGAATTTGAGGCATTAATGAAATTGCGGCATGACAGCTTTTGTAGTAGAAAATATGATACTCATTTTTCAGATAAAATTTCATCGGCTATTACCAATTTTTTCGAGCTGAATACGACAACAATAACGTACGAAAGGGTCTGTATGGAAATTACATTGGACATACTGAAGCTAGCCATTTCTCAAAGCAATTCAAATAATCTATTTAGAAATCCAAGAACCAAAAGTTTAAAAACATGTAACATTGCGTCCAGCCTGATACGATAAATATAACAAAATTATGGCGGAGGACGGCACGCACACTTTTCTAAAACTAGTGCGGAAAACAGTCTATCGCTTGCCCAAAAGCTGTGGAATAAGAGCGAGATTACGAGTAAATGTTATTTAGAAAACAAAAACCGAACATTAAAAAAAAAACTGTAACACAAATAAATAAATTCTATTCAGCTTTATAAAACATTACGCACAGGGCATTGCCACAAAATATATAGGTACAGAAGTCAATCTACATACAAAGCGCGCTCGAGCAACGCACACATAGACACCGCTCACAGACACGATATCTCGGTAGCGTCTCGGCCCACTCGTCGAACAGTTCCGGATCAAACGCTCATTGGTGTGCGTCCATCGAGCGTAGGTATAAAAAGTGAAGTACATACATGAGATTGTCTTCTGTACTTATCTATTTTGTGGGATTGTCAAATGAAAAATGAACGGGAACAGTACACAAATAAACATAGAGTAATAAAACAGATTAGAGACAACTATGCCTACTTGGCACAGAGTAGACGGACGTAAAAAAAAAAATTGCGGAATTTACTGTACAGTTTATTGCGTTTTTTTGCCAAATTATCTCTATGGTGGACGCTTACAGTGAAATGCAAGAAAATTTAAAGAAAATGATGAGTGATTTTAACGAACTTTTATGAAAATAATTTGAATACGTTTAAATGAGCTAACAAACGTCATCATCATCAGCCTTTTTATTGTTTCCGCTTCTGGGACTCAGACCTCCGCTCTAGGAGAGGGAATGGGCCGTAATCCACCACGTGGGCCCAGTGTGGTGAATGTCACATGACTTCGAATTTTTGGTTTTATGATGGGTTAGCCTAGGTTTCCTCACGATGTTGTCTTTCACCAATTTGGGAGCAGTGGCAAATAAATAAATTACACAAATTAATGCGCCTAGCAAGGTTTGAACCAGCGATATGAAACTTGTAAGTCGGAGCCTTTACCACTTGGCCACCACTGCTAACTAAAGTAGTATAAATTAAGTCTCAGCCGAAAGAAGTCCAGGCTTTGGGGGAGCCAAGTGTCGCCACAACGGACGGTCCTGTGGGCTTGGCTTCTATCGGAATCCCGCAACCCTCATCAGGTCATCGTTCCACCTTGTGGGAGGCCTTCTAACGCCTCCTTAAATAAGTACTACAGTGGTTTTAGAAGTCTCAATCCATTAACAAAGAGAGACGCAGAAACCACAAGTGTAAATAAGATATGATCAATAGTTAAAACTTGTAAAAACTTACATAAAATGACCAACATGGATAGAAAAACGAAAGATAACGCCTGAAGTAGAAATTCTTCTATTTTAGTGTAGATTACCAATTCTTCTATTTTATTATTTACTCGTCCCCGCAACCTAAAAAAATCCCTACTATCCCCACTAATATTATAAATTCGAAAGTAACTCTGTCTGTCTGTCTGTTACGCTTTCACGCAAAAACTACTGAACGGATTTAGATCAAATTTGGTAGGTAGGTAGAAGTGACACTGGAATAACACATAGGCTACCTATAATTCCACTGCTGAGCACGGGTCTCTGCCCGCGCGATATAAACTGTAGTCCACGCGGGCGAAGCCGCGGGCGGAAAGCTAGTCTATAATAAATTAAATAAAAACTCGTCAATCGATGTAAAATAGATTTATAGACGACGGCAATCAAGTTTTACGAAGAAAACAAAACAAATGTAAGTACCTAAAATCGGACAATCACAAGCAATAAATTAATCCAAAATAAT
Source organism: Mythimna lalbum (assembly GCA_949319445.1). Taxonomy (NCBI): domain Eukaryota; kingdom Metazoa; phylum Arthropoda; class Insecta; order Lepidoptera; family Noctuidae; genus Mythimna; species Mythimna lalbum. The sequence goes on along the minus strand of OX439370.1, from coordinate 3,029,620 downwards.
TATCACGGTATTTATAAACAGTCTCAGCAACGCGACCATCAGACAATAGCTTGCAATTAGGTTAATTCATGAATCCCCAAGCGACACCCGGTGGCCGCGCATCTATTGTCTTACTATTGTGTCTCTAATTGACGGTATCTGAAGGGTTAATTTAAAAATAGATCGGCCTATCGGCAAATTGAACCTAGCAACGATTTTAATTTGGGTACAAAACGTACGAAATTCTAAGCGAATAAAAACGGATTTCAGGGACAAGATAGCATACAATACAGCATTAGTTTTAGTTGTCCGGACCGAGCTAAGACGTCAACGGCGCGCACTGTTCCCGCGCGCCTCAAGGAGTTGTCAGCAGCAGGAGGGGCCCAGCTGGGTCGAAGCCTACCGGGGCTGGGGTTATCCGAAAGGAAGCTTGAGCCCCGGTATGAAGGCTAGAAGGGCGTAGGGTTTTTAGTCAGTAAGAGTCTGACACTATCTCCCGCTCTACCCAAGAGCGAGTTTTGTCATAAGATGATTTTTCCCATCGACAAAAAAAAACATTAGTTTAAGTATATACGAAACTCGAAACACGTGTCTAGTATTTTTATGTAAAGAGTCTATGTACAAAATTTCATAACTGTATCATGAAAAATCACAAAGTTATAAGCTTGTTATGTTGACAAGTGGTCCGCAGAAATACATGGTCACCAGGCCATCACACGCACTGGGCCCGCGTGGTGGATACGCGGGCCCAGTGCGTGTTGGTGGATGTCACATGTCTTCAAATTTTTGGTTCTAGGACACGCCGGTTTCCTCACGATGTTTTCCTTCACCGTTTTGAGAGCAGTGGTGATGAAATAAATTACACAAAGTAATGCGCCTGGCTGGGTTCGAACCTGCGACCTACAACTCGTAAGTCGGGGCCATTACCACTCGGCCACCACTGCTCGAAGCTGAAACTTGTTATTGTCTTCTGTTATTATTAGATTCCGTTGAAACAGTGGACATACTTTATTACTGGAAAAATTGTAGAATTATTTATCCTTTCTACGAAATATTTCCAGGTCTAAGAATACAATCAAAGATTGTGTTAAGTATCTAATGATAGACACATCAACTATTTATAGGAAACGTATCAATCGATGTTAAAAACATTCAACCAGGTAAATAATTCTTATTTCTGATTTCACGTATTAGCTATTTTGATGTGCCGCCACATCAAGTCAAGACTAAAAACTGACTGGGACCTAAATCTGCTATTTTTATAAAATCGTCATTCCGACACGATACCATCGTCATTTTGTTAAAAGTTCGTAATCTGCTAATTCATAATGATCGATCATTGATCGGTCAATGGTTTCGTACTTGAGTTATGGTAAAATGACAATATCGAGCTTATTAAAAGCTATGACTGGACAATAATATTCTAATGGTAGGACACTGATCAATGGAGTTGTCAAAATTTTAGCAAATGACCGCAAAGTCAGACATTCACTTGTCAATATGTACAAGACTACCATTCTATGCCACTCTTCCAATGGAGAGTCAGTGGTGGTCAACAATTGGAAAGTCATAATGACGTCATTATATTAATAAATTACTAAAACATGCCAAAATCTAAAATGTTGAAAGCAGACTTGATGCCCAGGGCTCTTCGTATATAATGATGTTTAAACCACAACGATCGATCAATTTAAACTATAAATACAAAAAATAAAAAATAAAGCAACGTTACCAGGAAAACCCCGTGATACCCGCTAAAAGAAATCATAAATAAACCATTTGGAATGTGATAACTACCCACAATACAAAAATAAACGGTGAGAAAACGTAAATAAACACTAATAAAATAAAAGGCAATTTATCAGATAGTAAACGGGTCTTATAAATGATGATTCAAATCATTTCTCTTGCTAAGTGGGTGATATACATTAAGAAATACTACTTCTGTCTTCGCTGCCTACACGATGATAGAGATTGGTTTTAATAAAACAAGTATAGAGAAGTTTGGTCTAGCAGTGAACTTCTTCCGACTTCTCTTTCTTAGGAACAGCATGGTGGCGCTATCAGTTGCGCCGCTATGGTGTCCCGGTGAGATGTAATATAATAATAATAGTAATAATATTCCACCACTAACACACAACGCCGTCTAGTCCCAAGCTAAACAAAGCTTGTGTTATGGGTACTAGACAACTGATAAATATACTTATATATTTCTAAATACATACATATTATAGATAAATTACACCCAGACACAGAACAAATGATTATGCTCATCACACAAACATTTGTCCTGGATGGGAATCGAACCCACAACCTCCGGCATAGCAGCCAGGGTCACTAACCACTAGACTAACAGGCCCGTCATATAGCCCTAAGCTACCAAACACCATACATATAGTGTATGGTGTTTGACACCAAAGTCGCCACACGTGCGAGCTGGTCGCGTCAGCAAATTGGTTGCGCAACCAAAGGGGCACCAGGTGAGTAACTCTCTATAGAGCTGTATATTACATACATTGACGACTATCGTATAGGTTACCACAGTTGGGACTCAGACGTCCTGTCTAGGAAGGACCGTAGTCCACCACACCGCCCCAGTACGGGTTGGAAGACACATGCCTTCGAATTTCGGTTCTAGGACATGCCGGTTTCCTCACGATGAAATAACTGAATAAGCAGTAGCTTTAACTTTGCATTCATCTTTTTTCGAAGAGACTTTCCAGAATTTGACTTTCCAGAAGATATATAATAAAAAGAACCCCTCGATTCTCCAATGTTGCGCCTATAGGGATTCCGTCCTATGCAGAGATTACATTTGTGACTTGTTATTTGAATTCCTACGCCTAAATTCTTCAAAGGACGATATGTAAATAGAGGTGTTTCTATATGTATGTATTTCGCCAGTTATATTTAAATATACATAAAAAGTCTATAACCAGTGCGTGTTGCCAGTAAATGACATATGGCTCTGAAACGTGGTCGCTCACAATGGGCCTCATCTGAAGGTTTAAAGTCATCCAAAGGAAGGGCTATGCTCGGAGTGTCCTTGCGTGATCGCATCAGGAATAAAGATATCCACAGGAGAACCAAGGTCGCCGACATAGCCCGCATGCAATGGGCAGGGTACATTGGTCATAGAACAAACGGTCGACGGGGCCGAAATGTCCTAAAGTTGCGACCGCTCACCGATAAACGCAGCATTGGAAAGCTTACACTCACAAGGTGGACTGACGACTTGGTGAGAATCGCGGGAATGCGATGGATGCGAGACGCACAGGATCGGTCGTAGTTAAGTTTCTGGTGGAGGCCTATGTCCAACAGAAGAAGCGGCGCACTCATACCATAGCTCGTTCATACAAGCCACAATGAGCGCGCGGACGGCGAGCGACAACCTGCTTTGGGAGCGAGTATGTCATACTAGTTCCAGCCACGTGAATACCCGCAGCGCTCCCCGCTGCCAGTGGCAGCGGTGTTAGTAGTGCTTGACAAATTAGTGCTAGTTATAGAACCAGCACTAATTTGTATATTTTACACCGTAAATCAAACAGGCAATGGCCTAATGATTCATCATCACGCTTACTCACAGCGTGGGTGTTATAAAGAAGCTATTCTTTATTCCAGTTCTAGTGCAATAAAACATTTAATTTTCACAAGGTCGAGCGGGATTCTGGTTTTCTGAAGACAAAACATTGGATTTGATGAGATTTAGATCTTAATGCAATTTGTAAGTATGAGTCGTTGAATCTTGGGTTTTGTAACCATCAGAAAAATAAATGATTTTTATTTTTGCAAACAGGTTTAAAAAAACACTTTAACACGACAACCATTTTTTTTTCATCAGTTTATACTAGATGAAGCCGGTGTTTCCTATCTTACTCTGAAAAGAAACACCGAAACAAACTCAGGGGTCAAAGTCTCTTTTAAAATCCATACAGCAAATGTAATGGTGAAATCACATGAGAACCATGGAGATTTGTCTGAGATGGTCTTTTGAAGAAAGAACCATAACAATTTGAGTAGACCAGTCTAGTCAGTGTAAGCATTTGTCAGTATTCGCCAAGCTCAACTCAGGACTACTAAGGAGCTCAACGAGGTTAGTAACCTCATAGTTTATACGCTTTTTGAGAAAAATTTCTTCACAATTTCGCATAATTGTAACGGCAAACATATCTGTGGAAACCATCAATATTAACTGCTTCTGCCAACAGCATTACCAGCGAGGAAGTGGAAAATTATCCCTTACTATCAGTTGAGAATTATCTCTTCCAATCAGATCGCTTACCATCAGGTGGTTCACCTGATGGCAAGCGATGCTGGGTCGACGATGGAGCACGCTTGCCTAGAAGCAACCTATTCACTCATGACTTAAAAACCCCTAGGTTATAGTTATCAGGAAAAACAAGACTTCGGCAGGGAATTCCAACCCTTAGCTGTACGCATAATGAATGTGTTCCCAAAACGCTTTGTACGTATGGGATGTCTACCACGTACCACGGCAATACCGTACGTTTTGTGGTCTGAGGATGGAACGGACTTGGCTTAATTATTACGTACACCCACCCTCAATTTGGCTCTCACCGCGCCTCATCGCTTCGGAATCGCGTTGAATCCTGCGTACGGACACCGTGTTTATAGCCATCCAAATTGATAGCCACTCAAAACTCCTCATTCTTCCGCATCACATGCCCATATAACGTAATGAATCAATAAACGATTTCCACATAGGGTCACCAGCAAACTGTTGCTGATATCTATGTTGGCGATAATAACATATATCCATCAGGTACTCGCGTGAATTACCAGCCCATTCTTCCAACCGATCACATAAAAAACAAACTGGTCAAGTGCGAGACTCGCGCACTGAGGGTTCCGTATAAAACTTACTTATGTAAATGCATAGTTTAATTCCCGTATACCATAAGGTTCACTCTCATAGAGAGTGAGGCCTGAGTCCCAGTAGTGGGAACATTAAAAAAAAAAAAGGCTGATGATGATGATGATACTATAAGCATGTATCCAGAGCCATGCATGGTTGCAAGACTGGGCAAGCGAGACGGTGACGAGCTGCGAGTGGATCAATGTGGATTTAGACGGCGGAATCCCAGGGGCCACCCTACTTGCTGGTTTTATGGAGAAGGACGGCCTCTACATGATGAACTCCTTCAAAAAACGTGAGCATAGGAGGTGGACCTGGCAAAGTCGTGACGGTGCAACTTTTTTGTGCTGTTTCAGATTTATTCCTATACTTGTGCTATAAGACCTTGCTTTATGCCTTTCTGGGTCAACAGGAAGTACCCTATGAATTTTGATTACCTTGTGAGTGTCAAAATATACTTTTTTTTGCGTCATAAACGGCCGTAACTTTTTTTTTTGTTAACTTAGAAGTTATCGCAAGGACTGGTTCGAAGCTCAAGAAAGAATACCTGAAAGAAGTTGAGGGAGCCTTTGCCCAGCCGTTAGAAAGTATAGGCTAAATAAAATAATTTAAAAAAAACATAAGTCTGATTTTTTCACAGCTTCAATGGATAGCTAACCTGAGTATATGGTTTTAATTTCTTGAGATAAAGGCTCTTGACAGACAGACATACGGATAACAAAGTGATCCTATAAGGGATCAGCTTTTTTCCTTTTGATGTGCGGAACCCTGAAAAAACTTATATCATCCAGTAGTGCAAACAGCAGTCGTTTGGCCGAAATCCAATTTATTTTGTAGTGATGGGCATCATAAAAAGTGTCAGGCCTGCCTCTTGGGGCCCGTAAACATGCGGGACACAATGTGACCCATCGCCTTGTTAAATATAGTATCAAGTTATATGTGCTCTAAATTAAGGCCATTTCTGACTTTGCCAAACTATTGTTATGAAAAGTTGAAAAGCACGTTAAGTGGTTGGTCTCGGATACCATTTGTAGATCTTTGACAGTCGTTACGGTTAGTCAGCACCCAGGAATCTGACAGCAGTCTTGCCAAGGGTGTCTTGCATCAGTGTTACCTTCTTCTTCAAAGCCTTGAGCACAGGCGTAGGGTAGCCAGCCTTTCTGTGTTTTACAGGTTGCATTTTGGAGAGTGTGCGCAGGAATTGCATGAATTGATTCCGCCATCTCATTTCTACCATCGGACAAACCGACGTACGGCCAGTATCCACCCTTACGTTGTTGAAACCTCTACTATCCGGCCTTAGCGTTCCGCTTCGTCATTTATACCGCGTACATTGAAGAACTGGAACAATTTGCCGGCTGCGATCTTCCCGTCCGATTACAGTTTGAGCGTCTTCAAGGCTAGAGTGAATAGGCTCTTAATAAACTAATGCGCATCAAAATCAACGATTGCATCACTGCTTACCATCAGGTGGGATCGCAGTCAAGTAATAGTTTATATCAGATAAAAAAAAAAAACCTGATTTCTGGGTTCTGGAGGTCTGATGGACAGTCTAATGAATACTGACATCGAACCGGATCTCAACACTTCCGGGAAAGCGGCTTGAGCAATGGGTAGCTCGCCGTCCCACCGCCCGGTAACCGTCCGAATGAGCCCGAGCCATCGACAGCGCGTAGTGTTCCTTGTTGACCTCAAAGAGATGTCAGGAGCTGTGTGTGGTGTGTAGGAGCGCAGCAGGGCCGATGCCTTGTAGGGATTTATTTCTGACAAAACTACTCGTGGTCACACGCAAAGGCAACGAAAGAACATAAGTGTTTTTAGCTAGTAAAAATCTGACATATCCAGCTCCGCCTTAGAGACGGGAGAAGTGATTAAATGACTTTGCAAATAAATAAAAAAAACGGTTAGGCATGCAGCTGATGAATAACAGCCCACTTACTATCTTCATGCTGTGAGCGGGAGCTCAGCACGGAGCGGTGAGCGGTAAGATCAAAAGTATAAAAATGTTTGAAGCACGCCACGAGACGCCGCTCATAGCGCCGCGCACCGACCGACCGATGCCGCCCCGCTCGCCGCGCCGCTAAGACCAAAGTCGTGACCAGGCCGTAATATTATACCAAGCTAGCTCCTCCACAAAGAACTCTACTTCTGCAAAAACTTCAGCATTCTAGAAGGCTGTATCAAAGCCAAATAGTTACATCTATCTATCCATTGACAGTTCCGCGCCTAACTTCGGAAACTATTCGGAACACTTCGGGAAATACGCCAAGTTTAAATACATTACAGTCTTAAATACCGTAGCTGTAAATTAAGAAATAAAGTCCGCCGCCAGGGGGCGCGCTCGTCGCTAATTAAATTAGTTAACAAACTTTTAGTTAAACAAACAATGGTTTGGTAATTTTATATTTTTAGGTACGATTGCGAGTCAAACAGTTGTGTAACTGTTTTGGTGTAAAACTAACTTCTGCCAGCGGCTTTGCCCGCGTAAATTAGGTTTCTCCATACAAACTTTGAACCTTCGTTTACCCTTAGGGGGTGAATTTTGGGAAACCCTCTCTTAGTGCTAGCCTACGTCTTAAAAAGCTTGTACTAAATTTTACGCTCTAGTTCTAGTAGTTTCGGCTATGTCAGTTTCTTCTTTTATAGGGACGGATCCAGTATATGATTTTGGACTGCTGGCGAAATTTTTCGTCGGATTTTTCCTAATGTTTAAACACATGTAAAAAACTAGCGAATTGCTTCACACGGGTGTCAGAAATCTTTCGGCTTTTACTAGTGCATGTTTTATACACCAAACCCTTCCTCAGGAAACACTCTGTCTAATGGCGAGAACGGCATGAAAATCTTGTCGTTTTTATGCTAAATAGTTGTTTTATGGAAACCTATTTCATCTCCCTAACCTTTTTCCAACTAGCTAGGGGCTTTTTTTATGGTGGTAAAATCAGCTAATGACAACCCCCGCTCTTGCGGGGTCTGCGGCGGGCGGAGCGGGAGATAATGTCAGACTCTTACTAAAACCCACCTCGTTCCTTCAAGGCTTCATATCGAGGGGCTTAGGCTTCGACCCAGCTGGGCTCTCTTCTGTTGCTGACAACTCCTTGAGGCGCGCGGGAACAACTTGAACGTGAGACATACAATGTAGATGTATTCTAGGTTTAAGTTTGTATACCATAATTATAGTGTTATCTCATTGTATGTACCTGTGTGCCAAATAAACGTGTTCTTTTTTTTCTTTCTAGCTTGGGCTCGGTCCGGACAGTTACCGGACGGTCGGACGGCGAGCTACCCATTGCTTGCCGTCCACAAGCGCGCGCCTAAAAGTAACCTATTCACTCTTGACTTAAGGCTGGAGTCTTGTAAAAATTCACCCGCGGCAAATTATTAGCGCATCTTTGTATGCTTTTTTTGAACAAAATAATGATTTTAAAAGATGTCCAAAAAATGTGTACAAATACTAATAATTTATACACATTTTTTGGACATCTTTTAAAAAACATAATTAGAACTAGCCATGAATGCATTTCAAAGATGATAATGTTGCGCTAAGTTTCCATTCGTAAGATTTGTAAATTCATTATATTATGCCATTAACGAAGCTCACAAACATAAGTCGAAATGATGTTGGCACGAAAGAGCTATGTTTAACGCTTGATTTACCAAACATAATACACCCAAATTGACTTTAAAAAAAATAACTGGCTACTACTCATACTATGGTTAAATATGTGCTATAATAATATTTCAAGTTGTTTTATTATTTTGTTCAAAAATAGCATACAAATATGCGCTAATAATTTGCCGCGGGTGAATTTTTAAAAGACGGCAGCTTTAAAGACCCCTAAGTTGTAGCTATCAGGAAACACAGACTCGGATAATAATTTCCAATCCACACTCGGAGCCAACAACACAAAATAAGCTACTAATAAAGCACGTGCTATCCCGAGAAAATAAATGAGAAAGATCCGACACTTGCAAGCCACGAATCTAGGTCACCTAAACCGGATATAAGGGGACATAAGATCACAATACGCGGCCACTTTATTCTGCACGTATCGTGCATGATACAAGGACGATCGGGGTTGATAGATTCAATTATGTATGGTAATGCTGAGTTATTGGTTTACTTAAGAGAGAGTCAAGTTAGCAGTGTATATTGTTACATCTACATGAGCTCAGTGGTGGCAAAGTGGTAACGGCTTCGACTTACAATTAGTAGGGTTTCAAACCCAGCCAGGCGCATTACTTTGGAGATATTCTATGTAACGGGGGTAACACTTTTAACCGATAATTTAATCTGATCCGATAATAAAAGCGAAATATTACTCACTGATTCATTAAATCCCTCTCTCATCCAGGGTCCGATCCAAGGGAGCAAAGCCGGGCATTAGCCTAGAGCGGCATAACATGGGGGGCGGCAAAATTGACTTATTCCTACATATCAACCTAGCTATCTACACCCAAGTTCGCAGGTTGAGAATTTTATGTGCCACCTTCTAATCTACTTCAGGATGGATAGTGAAAATATTTAAGACTTATAGTATAGTTTTGTGTATGTATTGGGCGACCAAAATGATAGTGCTCGGAGCGGCTATATAGCTAGATCGGAGCCTGCTCTCATTGTCTTTTTATTGTGTCTCTAAATACGGTATTCGAAAGGTTAATCACGAAATCTCATACACTATAACACCTATACACTTTTTTGACACACTAGCTTCTGACGTTTCATAGTGCCCCAGTAGGTAGGCCTATTTGAAATTAAAAATATTTGGATTTTGTTTTTTTTTTTTAATTAAAAAGCTGATAATGCGTTTTTAAAGTGTAAGTAGTTGCTGAATAAGAGTAGAGGGTAATCTACTTATAATTCAGCAAATACACTTGAAAAACGAGGGATAGTTACAAACAGCATAAATTTTAAACGGGTAAAAGCTAACTCACGTACTTACTATGTATGTTACAACAAAACGCGGTTATCGAAACTTGCGCGTGTGTATTTAATTTAAAAGAGAGAGAGGTTTAGGAGAGAGGTTTTTTTGAAGCAAGTGTATACCCGTACTTCAATACAGGGTTGTTACATTCAAATTCGGATTCGGAATTTGGATTTCGGTTTTCGGGAGGTATTTTTTCGAATGTTGTTCTGCGGCTGTTTTAAATACTTACAAATTTATTACTAGTCGATATTGCAATGTAAAATTGGTGTAATATTGTATCTTAAGTGTCTACACAACTGGACGATTATGTAGAATCATTGAAACAGGTGGGATCTTGATAGCATAAAGTAAAAAAAATAATTGTATGATCGACTACAATAAAAACTGATGAAACCCGATGACCTGGTGAGGGTTCGCGAATTCGATGAATGCAAGACGCATAGGAGCGGTCATTATACTGTTATAGCGACTCTAGAGGGAGGCCTAGGTCCAACAGTGGACGTCTTTCAGCCGAAATGATGATGATAATTGACAAAAATGCCAACGATAAAAGTCCTTGGGAGCTCGACAGTGTGAAAACTGAAGCCTGTTAATTTATTTGAGACCAAGGAAAAAAGGTAAAAACTATATCAATAATCGCGCCAATAAAAATAAACGCTAAGTGGTCGAATCCCAGACACACTTATCTTAGTCCTAGCCATAAAAAGGGGTACAACAACATAACCATACTTCACTGACAAGCGAAGGCACGTGCCGAACTAGGGTTGCTACTTACTCGAAATGCTCTATATTTTAATCGAGAATTGGAGACGATTATCAAATTAGGGAAAAAGCAACTCTGTGACATACAAGACAAAGTTCAAATTCTAATGCAACCTATACTTTTTATGGAGTATTTTTATACAAAAAGTTAGTTTTAAATAAACTTCAAATTCACAACGCTTAAGTAGATACTTAAATGGTAGCTATGGATTTCAATTATCTCGTATTTAGTATACGAGTGGTGGATTACAGCCCATTCCCTCTCCTAGAGAGGAGGCCTGAATCTCAACAGTGGGAATATTAAAAGGTGATATGCTAAGTATACGAGTAATTGAAGTTAGAATTAGGTAATATGCTTAACAATTTAATGAAAGAGAAAATTTTAAATTTTATTCGTTGTATTAAATATAGATATTAATTTTACAAATTATTTTCACTTAATTTGTAATTATTATTTCTAAAGCAAAACAAATTATAAAAATCACAGCATACCACTAGACGTATTTTTATAAAATTGTCAAGACCTTCAAGACTATATTATATTATTTTTTTATTTGTACTAGATATTCCCTGCGATTTCATGCATGCCAATAAATGGGCTATTCAATTCACTAAAAGGAATTTTTCGATTCAAATTAATAGTTTCTTAGATTAGCCCGTTTAAACAAACAAACAAACTCTTCAGCTTTATAATATTAGTAGGTATCTGGTTTTTTATATTAAAGGCAATCAATAATGTTCAATGCGTTCCAAATGAGAATAGGATCAATTGCCATGTTGTGACGTCACGATTTACTGACAAAACGAGGAAAATTTTTTTAAACTTTAATTTATTCACGAAAAATGTAATTCATTTACAAACTGTGAACGAAAAAAGTTTAATCAGAATCAAATTCTTCAAATTTACTCATCTCTGAGTTCTTCAATTTTGCCCGTTTCTTCGATTTGACAGTACGACGTGACGTCAAAATACAGCAATCGATCCTATTCTCGTTTGGAACAGAAAGAAAGAAAAGAAGGAAGAAAAAATGTTTATTCTGCCTGAATAGTACAACACATAGTAGGTACCTACAGCATTTTGTCGTCATTATCATACCGCATAATAATCGCCAATACCTATCTGCATTTCTCCATTGCATTTTAAATATCGCAATGACAAATTTTCATAGTGCTCGCTTAGCCTCAAACATAAACGTCCGACTTTAAAACCGGACCGGTAATAAGTGATGTCCGTCCGATAAACGTGACCGGACATCCGGCCTTTTTGCATTCGATCGCCAACGTTCAAAGTTAAATTGAATTTTAGAGAAAATTTCATTTCGGTTTACATCCTTATATACGGTACTTTATCCCGGTAATATTGTTAATTTTGAACACCGTTCGGGGAGAATGCAAAACAGGAATGTAGGTAGGTACTATGGCGCAGGCTACTGGAATATTCCGTGGCCCTGGAACAGAAAGGAACCAACCAGAGCAGGAGAAATTATTTCATGGTTAGTTAGTTAGCCCATTTATGTCCCACTGCTGGGCGAAGGCCTCCCTCTCCCTTTTCCACACACGTCTGTCTTCGGCCATTGCGGGCCAGTCCCTCCGGTACTTATCAAGCTTATTTCTCCACCTTCGCCTGGGTCTGCCGCGATGTCGCCTTGCGTTCAATGGGACCCAATAAGTGGCTCTTTTAGCCCACCGCTCATCTGACATGCGGCAAACATGTCCGGCCCAATCCCACTTGCATATTTTGGTTTCCCTCAACCTTCACCAGGTTATCGGTCCACCTTGGCAGTCTTCCAAAAATAAAACTGAATTCTTTTTTCAAACGTATAACATTCAATTGTTTTACCTAACACCCAAACTATATCAAAACTTTCGAACGCACGCTTTCCATTTTCAAACCAAACCGTTGTTATTCAAACTTCGAAGCCGTTTTTCGGGCAAACAAAAAAAACCCGTTTGGCTTTTCCGTACCCCATAACAGAAATTCCGTATGGGATATTATTTCGTATTGCCCAGCCCTGTGGGCAATTTTAAACCGCCGTAGCGGGCAATATTTCACGACTAGGAATTTAATATCGGTTCATGTTTTTCGTGTTTACAGCGTTGATTTAGAAGGGAAGTTTATCTGGTATCGGATGACATATCAGGGCTGTACGTGTACGTTCGCTTTAAAAAGGATGTTCAACGATACTTTAAAACGACGTTTGATGAGATTTCGTGTCTTTTGTCCTGTTATGGGACATTTATTTACGTCTTTGTGACTTTGTGAGGTTTTAGCGATAAATGGGGGATGTCATTCAACATCTTTCTTTTTTTTTTTTTTTTGGTGGGCAAATATCATCCAATAACAACCCTCGCTCTTGGGTGGAGCAGGAGATAGTGTCGGACTCTTACTGACTAAAAACCCGCCCTGTTCCTTCTAGCTTTCATACCGGGGCTCGAGCTCCTTTCAGATAACCCTGGCCCCAGTAAACTATCAAGCGTTCATATTCTTCAATAGTTCACGTAACATCATCCTCTTAACCCTTCAGATACCGTCAATTAGAGACACAATAGTAAGACAATAGATGCGCGGCCACCGGTGGTCGCTTGGGGATTCATGAATTAATAGATTTTCCTCAACAAGGAAAAAACAAACAAATAACGTCCAAGCGACCACTATGACCTCTTATCAAACCCACGCACACTGTGCAAACAGAACCCAGGGTCGGGACAAAAATAGCATTTTGAGAAATACAACAGCCCTTACAGTAACCTTCCGTTAGGCAACGTATCTAATAAGAGATTGGTAAATAGACGTTTGCGATGTGAGGCGACTGAAAGATTACTTGGTTTTTTTTTTTCAGTGGGCAAAAATCAACTTATGACAACCCCCGCCCTTGGGTGAAGCGGGAGATAGTGTCACTCTTACTGACTAAAAACCCACCCAGTTCCGTCTAGCCTTTTCATACCGGGGCTCGAGTTTCCTTTCGGATAGCCCTGACCCCAGTAGGCTTCGACCCAGCGCCACCATCGGGTTCCCTACTAACGGTGGGTGGAGTTCGCATCGGCGTCGGGTCGACGATGAAGTACCTGGGACTCGTCCTCGACAGCCGGTGGAATTTCGTGGAGCAAAGATTACTTGGTCAAGTCAGACGCTCTCTAAGGCGTCAATTACACGGTCATGCAGGCTTCAATCAATTCCATCAATCATAAATTATGGTTTTCGTCAGTCAATACCAAAAAACGTCAATCATCGCATGAGACGGTAGGTTTTAGGGTGGCAAAGCTGGCAGCAAAACCTATAGTGTAATAGACGCCTAAGGGCGTTTAAATAATAGAAAATCTTTTTTTTTTTTATGTAAACTAGTGCTTGACTGCGATCCCACCTGATGGTAAACAATGATGCAAACTATGATGGTTAGGCGCACTAGTTTATTAAGAGCGTAGTCACTCTAGCCTTGAAGACACCCAAATTGTTCCAGTCCTTCGACGTACGCAGTGAAATGCTTAGTCAAAACCTATTTTAACTTGGATTTAAAATAGTCTTAAAAAAATAGCATTTTGAGAAATTCATCAGCCTTTATACTAACCTTCCGTTAGGCAACGTGTCTAATAAGAGATCAGTAAACAGACGTTTGCGATGTGAGGCGAATGAGAGATTAGGTACTTGGTCAAGTGGAAACCCGTTTAAACGAACTTCTTTTAAAATAACCTAAAACGACTTAAAATAACCTTAAGTTAAGAAAAAAACCTTTTTCAAAAATACATTACATAGTGTTGCTGGTGCAATACCATTTATTTTTTATCTGAAAAATCATTAATTCATGAATCCCCAAGCGACCACCGGTGGCCGCGCATCTATTGTCTTACTATTGTGTTTCTAATTGACGGTATCTGAAGGGTTAAGTAACTTCTCTCAGTTTAGAGTCCTTTTCCAAATCCAGCATTGTTCTTACATTTTGTCCTTTGTGTTCTAAGCCCATTGAAACTCTAAAGCAAGAACTACATTAAGAGACAGGGCTCACCATTTTTGTACAGATTTTGTTCATTTTGATTTGACGTCTGCACTACCTATTCTATTCTACCTACATTAGACCGCGTTGGTCTAATGTAGTTCTTGCTGTAGAGTTTCTCATGTGTGACACACCTGATTTGTACAAAATATAGTGCGTTTCACGTAAAAGTTAGTTTCGCATTTCGAGCAACAATTTTGCTAGATTACTCTTTTCTTTTTTCTGCCAGCAAAGGGAATTCTTATGTAAAACGCATTTTAGAACGACGTCGCGTGCCGTGGATCTAGTGTAGCTCTACAAGTCTAGTTTCGTTACGTCCTGACCGGCGCGTGTGGCACACGCATGCGCAGTGTAGTTCTAGCATTACAAATATTCCTGCCCTACTAACCTACCGATAGGCAACGTAACCATAGGTAACGTAAATAAGAGTACCATAAATAGACTTTGGCTGTGTCAGGCCACTGAGAGATTACTAGATCAAGAGCCTGCAATGTATTTTCTAGGATAATCTTATCTACTAGAAAATGTCTAGAAGTGAACTGAATTTAAAATAATCGCATTGAGAGAACATTAGAAATGAAGATAGCCGCTGGAGCACTAAGGTTGCCGACACAGCACAAAGAATCGCCAAACTTAAGTAGCAATGGGCAGTGAAAATTGCTCCCAGAACAGACGGCCGTTGGGGTTAAAAGGCCTCCTACAAGGTAGACCGATGACCCGATAAAGATTGCAGGTTTCCGACGGATGGGAGACGCACAGGATTGTTCGTTGTGGTGACACTTGGGGGATGCATATGTCCAACAGTGGACATCTATCGGCTGAATTGATGATGATGAGCGAACATAGTGTTTTTTTTTAATCTTTGCTTAACTCCTTTTTCTTCCTACCCTTTATCCCATATTACATGGGGTCGGTGTAACGTTTTTTTTCTTCCATTACGTCCTGTCACCACACTATCTCTAATTCCCTTTTCTTTCATATATTTTCCTCACACAATCCATCCATCTTTTCTTTGGCCTCCCTCTTCCATTCCTCATCTACATCCTTTTTCTTTTGTGTTATATACAAACAGACGTAAAAACGATTAATTCTGGCAATGCTATAAGTTTATATCATAATATTATATAGTACGAATAACATCATTACACATAGATAAATACACTCGAAAGTAATGAGAAATCGTAAAAATTACAGTAACAACATAACCTACAAACGATTAGTTTAAAAAAACAGTAAACGAACGATTAAAACTAAAACTTGTATGTGTCGTAAAACCGCTGAGACGCGGTACACAGCGGATTTAGTTTGTGTGCTAAATTTGAAACAGAAGCGGTATTTCAATAAATTATTAATATACTAGCTTTTGCACGCGGCTTCGCTCCCGTCAACGGATTACTCTATTCTATCCTAACTAGTTCATAACTTTAAACACATAAAGAAGGAAAGAATACAAAAGACGAAAAAAAAATCTTTCTTAATTATCGTCTTAAAAACCAAGATTCATCTAAACAACAGCTTTATCCAATCAATTAAAAGTTCAAGAATTTGAAAACAGGCGTTTTACGACGATACTTAGAAAGTATAATTAAATAAGTCACTGAACAACTGCTCTTAAGAGCGACCAACGCCGAGGCACATTTCGTAACAACAACTAACAGACAGAATAATGACAGAACTGATATTTTATCAACAGCCCTAGCGCCCCTTGTCGTAGACTAAACTGTTTTGTCTAAGACGTCTTGTCTCAAGTGAGCACATCTCAAGTGAGCACAGGCCCTTACGTGATTATGACGTTATTAGATATCTTTCTTTGGATATTTTAGACGTAAAGTATCCCTAGCCAAGTTGATAATCTGCAATTGTTCAAATGTACGGGAATGACGTCATCTCAACGCTAAGTCACGTGGTCAGCACAAAATATTCGGGAACGTGGCCAACTCGAGGCTTTCGACGAAAGAAGAACGGTTTTAACTTGGCTAGAGGGGCAGATATCTAGCTTTCTATTGAGATCAAAACATAAATTTAAGTAAAATCCTCTGAAAATCTGTCTTTGGTCATTCATAATATACCAACTGATAAATTAAATATATTTAAAAGACAAATAACTATAAAAGCCGTACACATTTAATAGAGATTTTGAATGACGAAATATTTTTCCACAAACGTCTAAGATTGAAAAAAAAAACCCGTATTTCCTGGAATAAGTTTTGTGAAAAATTCACGTAAATGACGGAATTACCGAGTGCCAAGAGTGTTCAGGCGTTATCTCTCTTTTTTCACGTTGACTATTCATCTAACGGTTTATAGCGTTGGATGAAATAACAACCACCGGTACATGGTGGACATCCCACCTACACGCACTAAAGGTTTCGGAAACACATTCATTGTGCGTGCAGCTAAGGAGTGGAATTCCTTGCCGGAGTCTGTGTTTCCTGATAGGTACAACCCGGGAATCTTTAAGTCGAGAGTGAATAGGTTTCTTCTAGATAAGCGCGTTCCATCGTCGACCGCATCGTCGCTTTCCATCAGGTGAGATGGCAGTCAAGCGCAATCCTATCAACTATAATAATAATAAAAAAACAAGCTTTCAACCTTTCGAATACCATAATTAGAGAAACAATAGAAAGACAATGAGAGAACGAACGCCAGTTCGCTTGGGTTTTTTTAAAATTAAAGTATGCTCACGTTGAGAGAGGGCCCTCTTAAGAATATTTTAATACAAAAGTATAACAACTATGCGCTATAAAGGTTAGCGTTTTTGTTAATTAATTTGAAGTTTGAAGTACAAGAAAATATTTAATTAGATTCCGTTAAGATTGTAAAACAAACTGGAGGACTTAGATAACACTTAAATGTTTTGGTTTAAGTTGTAATAACAGTCGAAAATAACTTATTTCGTCGTAATACTTTAATAATTAATTTTAAATGAAACCTGACCTAGGTCGTAGCCGGATAAAATATACCTTGCCGATTTATGGCCTAGTTACTGTCCAGGGCCGCGTAGCTTCATAGATGCGTATTCGTTATTAAACGCTTGGTGTACGCCTGCGTGAAGCTCACATACAAAACTATGCAACTCTGTCGACGAAGCGGCAACGACACGATGGAACGACGGTGAATGATGAAGCTACGCGTCTGTGGACAGTAGACTAAAGGGCTATTTCACCGAGACACCATGGCGGCGCGACCAGTCGCCGCTACCAACAAAATGTATACCGCTCTTTAGAGACCGATACGTTTGGTGGCGTGACCAGCTCGGACGTGTCGCGACTCTGGTGTCTGTATGGAGTCTAGTTAGGTAGCTCAGCGCTATATTTCACCGGGACACCATGGCGGCACGACCAATCGCCGTTACCAACAAAATGTATACAGCTCTTTAGAGACCGATACTTTTGGTGACGGGACCAGTTAGGACGTGTGGCGACTCTGGTGTCTGTATGGAGTCTAGTTAGGTAGCTCAGCGCTATATTTCACCGGGACCAACTGGTCGCGCTACCATGGTGTCTCGGTGAAATGTGCTTTTAAGATTGTGCGATGTTAATGTTTGATCACGCATGCGAGATTGCCCCCCGGACGCGTAAACCCCGCAAATGTCCATTTCATACAAGTACTTATTGTAATGCGTGGAATACGCACGCCGGACGCGTTTTTAATTCCGCCGCTAGTAATATTAAAAAGCTGAAGAGTTTGTTTGTTTGTATGCTAATCTTAAGAACTACTTCTTGGTTCAAAATAATAAAAATATTTTTGAGTTGGATAGCCCATTTATCTTGGTTGACAGTTGGTATTATATTAAAGATGATTCTGTCTGGAAAACTAATCGATTATAATTTTTTGGATGCTTAAAAAAAATGACTATAAATAAAACTATAACTTACCAAACCCATCTCTTCACATAATCAGTATTTTATCCGCCATTTCTCCCGGCAATTTTCGAAACATGCTGTATTATACGGCATACAGACATTGTATTCAGACCATCTTATCTGTCGCTATAAAGGGAATCCCTTTACGAATTGCCATTTTATATAATATATTTGTTATATAACATAATGCGGAAAACAACACAATATTTTGTGTTGAAGGATTTTTCTTAGAGAATTTATAGGGTGCCATAAATTTTACCGTCAGTGTACCTATGTCGTTAACGTTATTCTTTTCTTTTTTTGTGGAGAGGGTTTTTTTGGTGGGAAATCATCAAAATCGACTTCACCTAGTTTAAACGGACGAGAAAATGGACGTGTGAAAGTGTTTTTTAAAAAAAAAAAACGATTTTATATAATTTATCCAATGAATTTTTCAACGCTATGGGGCGGACTGGAAGGACGTATCATACTTTTACTGACTAAAACCCCTCCCCCTTAACCTTTCCTTCTTTGCTTTCGTTCCTGGTACCTCGAGTTATCCATTCAGAACCGAAACCATGTACCTAAAGGGGTGTGTCAGATTTTTACTAATTAAAACCCTATGTTTCCTTTTTGCCTTCGTTCCAGAACCCGGGTTTCCTTTCAGAAGCGGACCCATGGCCCTAGCCGACTTCGACCTAGCTGGGCTCCTGGCCCTAATAGGCTTCGACCCTGCTGGGGGCCCCTGGCCCTAGTAGGCTTCGACCCTGGTAGGCCCCTACGATGTGGAAGCAGGTAATTATCAGCTTTTGTCGTCTTACCTGTAACAAAAAGAAGGTATTGTTAGTTGAATGTTTAATGATAGGACTTAAATTTTTAATGGCGTTCAAAAGATTAATTCATGAATCCCCAAGCGACCACCGGTGGCCGCGCATCTATTGTCTTACTATTGTGTCTCTAATTGACGGTATCTGAAGGGTTAAAAGTAAAAAAAAATACAATGTATTTTTAGGGTTACGTAACTCAATAGGAAAACGGACTCTTTATCTCGAAAACTAATAGAGGTATCGAGTTGAAATTTAAAGCCCCTTGAAGCTGTGAAAAAATTAACTTCGGTATACCTATATCAGTTTTGTGAATTACAAGAAACAAAATCAATATTCATTAGATACAGTCTGGTGAGAGCGGGTTTTAAAAAACCCTATAAAATATATACTAAAATAGAAACACTAAACACACGATTTTAATAATGTTTTCAACGCCTAGTGCCATTTTAATAATATTTTAACCAACCGATTAGACACATTTTTGTACGGTCCCGTCAGGGCGTACCAACCGTCCGACAGAACGCACTTTCGCAATTTATCTCTATTTATTCACGGGGCATTGGTTCCGTCGACCCATTATATAGGGACTCGTGACTGTTCTTGATAAACGTAAATCCTTTTGCATTGACAAAATGGCTGGCTGCTTTTATTTTGATTTCGTTGAGCTTGTGTATTGAAATAATTCCAATAGCGCTTTATAAAAATTTGTTTGACATCCAAAAAAGAAATTACATTTGTGTATATTTATCATTATAGCCTATTTCGTGTTTTTTTTTTCGTACAATACTGAGCTAATCCTTATATTGGTGACTTACTTTTTTAAAATTCCACCACTAGGGGGTCCAGAATCATTTACTGGTTCTATGGTATTCGTTTGAGCGTCGAAATCAAAGACACGGTATATTGTTTAGAACAAGACTATCGAAATATTATTTTTAAGTTTTTATATTTTTATTTTGATACGACGTCAGTTCAGATGGACTACTCGCTTTCTCCGAAACGAAACTTTCGTAAACGGACGATATTCATTTGACGTTAAAATTGCAAACAATCCTCTGAAATAATTATATTTTTTTTTTTCGAAACATAACTAATTAGAGTAGGTTTAGAGATTTGGTACGTCAAACAATTTCATTCGTGCGAAATTTCGGGAACGAAAGGAGCCGTGGTAGGAAAAACGTAAATTTTCAATCGAAACTTCGTTTTTCAGAGAAAGCGAGTAGACCCCCGTGCTGTTGTTTAGTTCGGGTTTCGGTTTCGGCTAAAAATATTTTTTTGGCCGGACACTATTAATGATAAAAAAAAACAAAAGCCTGAAATTAAAGAACCAAGCAGCTAGTAAACTACGTACAGTTATTTCTGTACGACCTATTCCATATATTATTTTTTATTAGTCTCTCATTCACATTAGACACAGCCATAATGAACGTATTCCATACACTAACGACCATAGCTACCAGGCAAGCATGAAACCAAAGCGGCTAAAGAGAGCTACATCGCGTGTCCAGAAATCCTAAAAAGACTAGCTGATCATAAAAACAAAACACAATCAAAACACCGCTCATTCGTGCAGAGAGACGTTTTAGTGTCAAAGTTTTGAAAACTACCAGGGCGCTATAAACAGGACGGAGGTTCACGAGAATCAGCTAGGACTGTGTAAAGATAGTTTTATGTGCAAGTCAAAAGTTTTGAAGAGCCTACCCTTTTAGGGGTCCGTACCTCAAAAGAAAAAAAACGATGCCCTTATAGGATCATTTTGATATCCGTCTGTCTGTCAAGACCATGTATTTCGGGAACGCGTGGAGATATCAAGTTGAAACTAAAACCATATACTAAGGTCTGCGGCCCCTTGAAGCCGTGAAAAAATCTTTTAAGTTAACGAATTCGCATTTATGTCGCAAAATCATCTCAAAATCATCAATCAAAATTCATAGGGTTCATAGTACTTCCCGTTGACCTAGAATTCAGAAATTTGACAAAAAGCAAGGCCTTAAAGCACAGATATAGGAATAAATCTAAAAACCGTAATTTTTTTACAAAAATATACTTTCGGAAAAATCTTCCGAGACTCAATTCGGGAATTGTAATTTGTACGGAACGCTCAAAACGCAAATCCGGCTCGCACTTGCCCAGTATTATGTTGGAATACGTTATTTTTTTGCGTGAGCGAGACAGCAAAGCCTTACATATTGACGTCGATAAGGTTATGTCGCCGCAGCCATATTTGATTGATCTACAGCAACACCGGATACACGTTACGTAGGTACGCGAGAAGTATAGGCTTCATTAAGTTCCTGATCGAGATGTCTCTTATTGGCATAGCATTTTCATAAAAGCAATCATAACCTCGTGAGGGGAAGGTTGACAAGGTTGACATTGAATGGAATGACATGGAGACAGTTCAAGGTTATGACTGTATCGTCGTCTTTTAAACGTGATCACTTTGAATACAATCGCACTATGCTTTGAGTCACGAACTTCATAAACTTGAGGACCTACAATGAGGTCTTAAGTCGGGTACTCACCTACGAGCCGTAATAAGCGATGTAAGCAGCAGGGGCGTAGTTACCGCCGTATCAGTCGTATCAATGGTACGGGGCCCCCGAGCTACAGGGGCCCCGACATATGCCTAAATTCGTAACATGTTATCCACAATCTCAAATTCTCATATTGATAAAAAGCTAGGAGTGAAGGAATAATGACTATATGATACTCTGTAAAGAGTTTTTAACCTTTTAGAATAACATATAAGATGACAATAAAAACTCATCCTATTTTAGTAGGATTTTTAGTAGGTAGGTTACCTTCTGAATGATCCTTTCAAAAGTATTTGATATGAGGCCACATTAGGACTAGCTACGCCACTGGTTAGCAGGTAGTTGTTCACACATGTTAAGAACTACCAAACTTGTCGATTTTTTCCGTGAATACAAAGGAGGTTGCAGTTAACTCTGTAACCACAACGAGGAAACGTCTACACGTAAACTATGTTACTGTATCTGCAACGGTTGCAGTTACGGCTCGTAGAAAAGTAACCGGCTTTAAAATCATCATGAGTTTTGTTTTAGAGAAAGACGCAGCTATACAAGCGGTATAGCACTATCCCTTTCTAGCACTAGAAAATATGTTCCCTGAACTTGATAACGCACGACCTCATCCAATAAGACGAATCAACAATAATCCAAAAAGGATTTATTCACTCGAAAAAAAGTATCACAACATATTCGAACATCGATCCGATCCATTAAGAACCTATTCAAACATTCCGACAAGGGAACCTCTTCGGAAATTACGAAAAACCCGATATATAGATACTCGTACCCGATTGGCCAGAAGGGGTACTAATAAGAACCTTTTTAGTGACGTTCGGGCAAATAAAAAAGTACCCTTTTGCTACACGAGTTACGATTTTTGGGGGGCGAAGTCGATTTTATCGCGTTTAAACAGCACTTCCTTTTGTATCTTATTCGGATTAGGTGACTCAGCAATGGATTCTTGTCTATTTACGCGTTCGGGGAAAGGTGAAAGAATTGGAGAGATTCTTGCGATACGGTACCGCGATGTGAGGAAAGTTTCGAGAGAAATCAGATGACTTTAAGAGTCAGCGAAGAAAATAGAAACGGTGGATGGACCTCTGTAGAAGATGATGTTTAGGTTGCTTTTTTTTTGTTTGTTGATAGGTTTGAGCTTGGCCACCACCTCACCTGATGGAAAGCGACGATGCCTTGGTGGGAGCATTACGGTGCCTTCTAATAAACTATATTTCTTTGCCATAATTTATAATGGAAACTCAAAAACCACTTCGCTAAGCTGTCTCAACCTTGACCGAAATAATACTCAAGGATTCACTAAGGTTGTGAAGTTCGATGGAGGTTCAAGTTCGCGGCAAACTCATTGAAAAATTTTTATTTCCTCCTCCTTAGTCGTTCACTCTTGACAGAGTGGTCGTGGTTGACGATGTTGCATTTTCGTTGGCGAGTGAGGCTTCCGCGATGCGTCTCCACTTGTCCCGATTCACGGCGTCTCGAGAACTCTGGACTATGGAGGTTTGTGTTGCAGCTCTGATAAGGTCTGTCCACTTGTCCCTGGACAACGAGTCGCTCCATGGAGTGTTCGTTGCGAACAACGTGACCAAAATAATTGAGGATTTTATATTTTTATTTAGCGTGCTATTGAACAAGGTTTAATATGGGACAAGAGCAGAAAGATGATGACTGTTGAACCGTATAATCAAGCTGTCCCCTTTATCGGTATGTTATACAGTTTCTTTCCCGTTATCGCCTTTTAAAAGATAGCTTCGTCGAACCCCTTTCTACCAATGCTCAACTATATGGATCAATAAATATAATTGATGGATATCAGACGCATCCATAGGCACCCTTAGGGTAGGCCTCTGTCCAGCAGTAGATGAATATTGTGATCATACAGCCTTACTATATTAAAAATAGGCCGAACTTCTTATAGTTTAAGTTCAACAAAATTATCTGTCTGTAGATTTTAAATTAAAAAAATTGTCACCATCTTTAAAACCACCCTGTATATTCACTCACATCACAAAACTACCCTCATAGACAATAAAACTCAAGAACAGTAATCGAATGCATTTTAAGGCTCGAAACACACTACATTACGCCACTAACATACACTAGGGGGCGCTGATTCACAATATACAAAATATACTAGGTTCAGTTCGGAAATTTTATAACAGCCACTTGGGAGCTATAATATATTGTTATGTTTGAGAAATAGGCGTTTATAGTCGTATAGTTTATAGTAGCACTAAGTTTTAAGCATTAAAGACTGGGATGTATTGAATTTTATTTTTATTACTGTATCGGTTTGGGTCACGCGAGGATTGTAAATAACGGTAGTTTGTGGAAAGACAAATCGTGTGTCTTTTGCTTTAGTGGGGCTGTGTTTGAAAGTATGGATTTTGTCGTGGCCAAATCTTCAAAATTTATCACTTCATGGTATGTTCAAATAAAGCTGGCCAGATCGTTTTAAACTTTAATGTTTGATGATATTTCAATCTTCGTTTGGCTTACTTTATTTAGACCATAGATTCCCAACGAGGCAGTACCGCCCCTAGTGGGCGCTGGAGCTTTTCGTGGAGGTTGCCTAGTATTTTTATGTAAAGAATCTATGCTCAAAATTTCATGAAAAATCACGAAGTTATAAGCTTGTTATTTCAGCAAAAATACATAGTCACCGGGCCATCCAGGCGACTGACGGCTTGTACCCAGCTGTTTGATATCTACTAATGCCCGTTATGATCTACCATGACCTGTGTGTGTGTTATACTTAGTGTCGTCGGTATCCAACTTGTGATCTATTTAAATCATCATCATCATCATCATTTCAACCGATAGACGTCCACTTTGGGCATAGGCCTCCCTCAAGTGTCGCCACAATGAAATATCCTGTGCGTACCGCATCCATGGAAAAAGTATAACATGACGTGGTGCACAATGTTAGATTAGTCCCAGCAGTGGGAAAATTATAACGCTGATAGGTAGTTTCCTTGGCGTGTCAATCAATCGCCATATAGCACAAATTATAGCTAAGTGATAGACTATTGGACATACGTGTTCAGCATTGCACTATTGCGGAGTTGTCGAGGTCATAGCATTCCGACCGCATTGATGAACGTCTGGTCTGTATTGGTATACTAACCTAGTATAAATTGCTGGCTGGCATTGCAAGAATAGAAGTGTGGAGTACACATATTCATAAATTGGAAGGGCTCTTGCGTTCTTAGATTTTAGTTCTTTTATCTGCTATGAATTGTATTTTAAATCTTTTTAATTCCATACCTAAAAATACACCATCATGCTTAAAACTACCATTTGTTTCATCATCATCATCATCATCATCAGCCTTTTTAATGTTCCCACTGTTGGGATTCAAGCCTCCTCTCTAGGAGAGGGAATGGGCCGTAATCCACCGCGCGAGCCCAGTGCAGGTTGGTGAATGTCACATGACTTCGAATTTTTGATTCCATGACATGCCGGTTTCCTTAAGATGTTTTCCTTCACCGTTTTAAGTGCATTAATGTGAAAAGTGAATGGATGGAGAGGGAGAGGGAGGCTAAAGAAAAGATGGATAGATTGTGTGAGAAGTGATATGAAAGAAAAAGGAGTTAGTGATAGCGTGACGAGCGACAGGACAGAATGGAAGGAAAAAACGTGTTGCTCCGACCCCAAATAAAACGGGACAAGGGCAGGAAAATGATGTTTTGAGAGCAGTGGTAATGAAATAAATTACACAAAGTAATGGGCCAGTAAAGGTTTGAACCAGCGACCTACAACTCGTAAGACCATTTGTTTGACAAGGGCGATTCAACCATTAACAGAACTCAGTGATCAATCGCTTTCCAAAAATATAGTCAACATTAGTCAATAGATTTCAACCATTTAAATGCTTTCAAACATACCCATATGTTATACTTCATCATTCCTTTATTGACAAATTCAAACCATCAATACCTGTATATTCTCATTATTTTTCCATCAATCACCCTGTATAACCACAATACTGTCAGGCCGATATAACTTATTGAACATTCCGGGAAATGTATTCGTAAATATGACAACACTAGCTTCTGCCAGCGGCTTCGCCTATGTGATAGTAGAAAATTATCGCCAGGGGACATTATCACGGGATGAAAGTAAGTAGAAATCATGTTTTCTGATGGCTGCAATCCGGAATTTTTTCAGTCAAGAGTAAATAGGTTACTTTTAAGTAAGCGCGCTCCATCGTCGACGGCATCGTCGCTTTCCATCAGGTGTGAGAGATAGAAGGCAAGCGCGAACCTATCAACAATAAAAAAAAACAGGTTCTGGTAGTTCCTGGAGCTATCTTATTACCCTTTGCGTTCTAAAACGGTCAGACTTTAAAATGTTCCTGTAGACCAGTGGTTCCCAAACTTATTTTGTCTACTGCCCACTTTGAGAATAAATATTTTTTAGCGCCCCCATTTTTTCACCTATTTAAAAACCACTATAACTTCAAATTAAATTAATTAATTATTGTGACCTAGATATGTATATTATGTATATTAACGGGTCTTTCTGGGTCTCTTCCCGCCCCCCTTGAGACCTGCAGCGCCCACAAGGGGGCGTTATCGCCCACTTTGGGAAAGACTGCTGTAGACCAAGCAAGCCCCTACCCTACTGGGCCCCTTCAGTTTTGCTGACATCTTTTTGAGGCACGCCTGGAAATTAACGCGCCATCGATTCGGCCTACCGGACGGCCGGACGAACTACACATTGCTCGTCGTCCGCAAACTCGTGGCTGGAGTAGCCGGAAATTATCTTACTTCCTACTCTAGATGACTACTACCTAATTTAGATGACTACTACCTAATTTAGATGACTACTACCTACTCTAGATGACTACTATCTACCCTAGATGACTACTACCTACTCTAGATGACTACTATCTACCCTAGATGACTACTACCTACTCTAGATGACTACTACCTGCTCTAGATGACTACTACCTGCTCTAGATGACTACTACCTGCTCTAGATGACTACTACCTACTCTAGATTACTACTACTTACTTTGGATGGTTACTACTTAATTTAGATGGCTACTACTTACTTTAGATGGCTACTACTTACTTTGGATGGCTACTACCTATCTACTAATGACCGATCGGTAAGATGATAGTCAGATATAGCAAAGACATTTAAGCAGCAAATTATAAAACAAAACTTGTAGAGACCTCTGAGAGAGCAAGCTTATTTATTTTTTAAATATAATGGAAGACATACAGCCTTACAGCAAAAAAAAAACTGGTAAGGAACAGGCAGTAAGACTGAAATTTAGTTATCTACTGCAGTATCCCAATAAAAATTAAAACTGCAGCATTTCTTTAAAAAAAAACTTCCATCGAGCCATCTGTAAAAATGAAGTAAATAAATCAGCAAAGAACGTTCATTACTTCCTCAGTTTCTCTTTCTTTCCGTTTAAATCGTCGGCAGTCAATAGGGTAAGTTCCCTATAATTAAATAGTACAACTAATATCTAAGAAACTCGGACGAATACCAATAAGCTGGCGGAACTCTCCAGCACAATAAGATTCGAAAGTTTTCAACTGTGTGTAAGTGGTGCAAGGAATGAGAGGTCCAAGTTTTGTTGGAGGTAAAAGATCCTTTAACTGCATTTATTCTTAGCAAGGAGGTAGAAAGTTTCTGGAGTGGCAGACCGCGTACTGGCAGATACAGTCTTGATAGGCCTCCCACAAATTGAACCGATGACCTGGTAAGGGTTGCGGTAATTCTACGGATGCGAGACGCATGGGACCGTTAATTGTGGCGTCACTTCGGGAAAGCATATGACCAATACTGCATGTCTTGCGGCTGAATTTAAGATGATGGAGATAAATGCAATGTAAGACTAATGTCTGTGGTTTGTGGTTATGCTAGAGAGAGTTCCATGTTCAGTATTGAAGAAACGCCTTTGGAATGAAATGATGATGATGATCAAGTGATCAACTACACAACTGCACAATTTAATTTCGCCCAGCCCCTTCCATCTTCGACCCACCAGACGTACGGCAATGCAGCACCGGTATATGGTGGACGTCCTATCATTTTATCTTTAAAACTTTTTGGAAACTCATTAATTGTACGTACAGCAGCTAATGAGTGGAATTCCCTGTCAGAGTCTATGTTTCCTGTTAGCTACGACCTGGAGGTCTTTAAGTAAATTAAGGTTAATTCTAGGCAAGCGTGCTCCATCGTCGACCAAACCATCGCTTAACAGGTGAGATAGAGGCCAAACGCAAACATAATTAAAAAAGAAAACTATTTAAATCACGACAAACGAAGCTGTTCTATTTTAAAACATAATATTTAAATAGGTATCACCCTTACGACCAGTCGTTTAATACAAACACAACAGCATGAAATTTTGAAAAGGCTGGCAGCTATTATAACCAAAATATTTGGTGTTATTAGAGAAACTTCAGATGGGTGGATTGTGTGAGAAGTGATATGAAAGAAAAGGGAGTTAGTAATAGCGTGACGAGTCAAGGGACAGAATGAAAGAAAAAAACGTGTTGTACCAACCCCAAATAAAACGGGACAAGGGCCTGAAGATGATGATAGGAGAAACAACAGACGCTTTAGAAATATGGAACATCACATTCCATGATATACACAAAATAAAAGATGTTACAAAAGAAAAAACACATATTCAAACCATTACACTACCAAACTTCGTATCTATATTTCAAATTACACCATTTCCGCCTATGATTTGGACCCCAATTTATGAAGAATATCGCAAATGACCAAGTTGGAGGAAAACAAAGCGCTGTACAGAAGTACGTTTAATTAATTTTAGCCAGCAAAACGATAAGGCCGCTGGAAACGATAAGGGCCATGAAATAAATGTGATTGATTTAGTATTGTTTGCTGAATGAAAACACGGCTTCTGGTGAACGTTTTGTGTTTAGAGATGCTCTGGGCCGTTAAATAATTGAATGAGATGATTGTAATTGCTGAAGAGATACGTAGATTTGAGGATAGACAGGCCTTCTATAAGGTGGACCTGTGAAGAGTAGCATGAATCCAATGGATGCGAGACGCACAGGACCGTTCGCTGTGACGACACTTCAGGGAGGATCTTCTGAAAACATTTCGCAGAGAACAAGAAGGCTAAAAGAAACATGGATGAAGAGCAAAGAAAAGATGGATAGATTATGTGGAAAATGAAATACGAAAGAAAAGGGAATTAATGATAGCGTGACGGGATAGAAGAGAAGGAAAACTTGTTGCTCTGACCGCAAGTAAGGAAGATAATGAAGTAGATAGAACACAGGAAGAAAAGTGTTACGTTGACTTAAAACTAGCGCTTAGTCCATGGCCCTGGAAGGTCAAATGAAAGAACATAGGTAGTAAAAGTCTGCTCGCAAGATGACTCATACATTCCATACATCGAGATTCTTATTTCATACCTGTCCCCGGCTCCACTGCCGTGGAGCCCACCATGATCTCATATCACCTATTAGCCTTCCTCGATAAAGATGCTATCCAACATTAAAAGAATCTTTCAATTCGAACCAAAAAGTTCCTGAATTTGCTCGCTCAGACAAAGAAACTGTTCAGCATTTTTCTTGTTGTCTTTGGGCAATAAATTTATTATTATATTTATTTATCTCAGGACCCTGAGACAGGTCCTGGACCTTTGGTAGGCGTACGAGGAGCCGAAACCAACTCGCAGAGGCCTTTTGGACGCTTTTAATGAAACGTGGTACCAACCGGCGATTATCCCTGTATGTACCATGCTAGTGCATCCAAGGACAACCCCCGGTTGAAGGGAAACTATTGCAACAAGTGGAAAACTAATATACGGCTATGATTTTTGTGGTCTTAAGTGAACTGGTTACCAGGAACTATGTTAAGACTATAGCCCCTGCCTGAGCAATGTTTTTAATTTCCATCGCTAAAAAGACAGGGGGTGACTTGCACACTCAATAAATGGGCCCCCAAAACGGTCGCTAGCACGAAGTGACATAGCAACAAGAGGGCAACATATCCTGATGTGCTTGAGGAGTGGAGAGGTATTCCACGGCTATCAGGACAACCCCGAAAGTACGGTCAAGATCCCTACCAGCACCTTAGGATTTAACATCCTTCTCCCGAGCGCGTTTGCTCTTGCGAATCTCCACTCAAACCAGCCAATAAAGGCAAGAGAGAGGTGGGAGCTCTGTTCCTCGTCAGTGTTCACTTCAAGGCGAGCCGGAGATGTTATTATTATTATTATTTTATTATTAGTAAGTATAGAATTAAAACTGGAACTATATGAGCACACTCGTGTAACACGCCTGATTTGTACGTAGAACGACGTTGCGTGGCGTGGATCTAGTGTAGCTCTACAAGTCTAGTTTCCATATATAATGTATGGAGACCGACGCGCCCAGATTGGTGTTTGTGGCACACGCCCAGTGTAGTTCTACCTTCAAACTCCAAATACCTATCTCAAACACACCGTCCATTATCCAAACTAACCTATTTTAATAATATATCGAAATCTTTTTATACAATTAATATTGCGATACCATAACCCATTTCTGTCGATAGTTGTGCAACGTTCAGTTTGAAAAATATAATTGTCCCGATAATGGCGAGCATATGGCCTAGTTTTGTACGAGTCTCTTTAATCTCGTATGCTAGAATATTTCCGTGCTCATACAATATGTTAATATGATTATGAGTGCTATTAAAACATCTGTGTGCATTCGCTCTGAGCTAGGCGGTCTAATTGTGGCGGTTCTTCGATGCTGGACTGTATGAATTCTTCGAGGTGTATGTTTCTTTAACTTGATTTAGAAGGAGGTAAGAAATATTGCAATTGGAACAATTTCCCTGCTGCGGTCTTCCTGTCTTTATAGTTTAGGTATCTTCAAGGCTAGAGTGAATAGGCTCTTAATAGCCTCACCATCAACGATTGCAGCACTGCTTCCCATCAGCGAGGATCGCAGTCAAGCACTGGTTTATATAATTTATAAAAAAATAATAATATTGATCTTAGTATTACGTGCTTAAAGTTTTCTAATAAGTAGTATTTTATTGTAATGTTTAAGTATTTTCTATTTTAACGAGCTCATGCAAGTCTTTTCTTAGATAAATATTGTGTTTGAGAAAAAACTAAATATTGATGTGATCAGTAAGATCATTTATAAGTTGCGTCATTTTTTTCTTTGTTTATTGATATTTTTTTAAGTACAGTATCTTCCTTCTTATTATCCTTCCTTGTACTTTCATAATAAAGTAGCTTGAAGTTGTCTTTTACCTACTCTGACACGCAATGAAATGGCACATATGTTTTTTATTTTACATTGAAAACTTACGTTGCATTCTTATAGATCAGAATTTAATAAATTTTCAAAACTGCAAACAATCAAATACCAGAAATACAATTTAAAATTATGACCTCAATAGTCCGGCACATCCGAGCTCCTAAGCAAAAGTGACGAGCGAGGGAAGCGCGCACTACGCTCATGGTGAGTTACCCCCTCTACTCGATCGTCATTTTAGTAAATCGTTTAAAAGTAATCATATCTATCGATCCTAATTTAATACATTAGGCTGTCTTGCTGTAGCAACATCATTTATACCTAGACTACTCGTTAACACCAATACCACATGAGTAGATAAACCGTACAGAGGGCAAAGCTTCAAACAACCGCTCGAATCGGTTGCACTACTACAAGCGCGCGGGGAATGTGTGAGTGACCACCGTCCGCTTGTTGCGTACGCGACGAATACGCGACCGCAACCGATTCGAGCGGTTGTTTGAAGCTCTGTACGGTTTATCTACTCATGTGCCAATACCAAGGGTAGCGTTAAGTTAGAACGTTCATTACTGCATCGGAAGCCGCTTGAGATATGTCTGCAATACGGATTAATCTGACGTTAAGCAACGTTTACTGAGTCTTGCAACTGTGAAAAGCTCTTTGATATATCTTAGCGGAAAATACATTGCCAGCTTAAACATATGTCTTTTGTGTATGGTAATGACGTTACTTGCGTTAGTCGCGTGACAAGTGGCATGACAGTTAATATCATTGCTGGATATTTTTTTTCACATGAAACCAGCATTTCTTAGAACCAAAAATTAGAAGACATACTTATTTATCAACCCGCACGGGGCCCGCGTGGTAGATTACGGCCTATTCCCTCTCCTAGAGAGGAGGCCTGAGTCCCAGCAGTGGGAACATTAAAAGGCTGATGATTATTATTAATATGTACTTAGTGTTTAAAGGTAACTGGGAACGATAAGAGAAAAAAATAACTCAGTAGTACCACATGCTCTAGTTGTCTGGCATTCATGCTGAACTGGACCTATTTTGGTGCAGCCTTAAAGCAAAGAATTGTATTTTTCTATCTTTTTGCAGTTCCGTACCTCAAAAGAAAATCGGATACCTTATAGGATCACTTTGTTGTCCGTCTGTCAAGACATTTTATCTCGGGAACGCGTGGAGGTATTGAGTTGAAATTAAAACGATATACTCAAGTCTGCGGTCTCTTGAAGCTGTGAAAAAATCAAATTTTTAAGTTAAAGAAAAAATAACATACCGATAAGTCGCAAAAAAAAAATTACTCTCTCAAGGGAATCAAAATTCATAGGTTACTTCTCGTTGATCCAGAATCTTTAAATTCTTAAGCAAGGTCTTATAGCACAGATATAGGAATAAATCTGAAAACAGTAAATTTATTGTTACGTCGCACTTGTAATTTATTTATTTAGTGTTTTACCTAACTGCTATTATTTGTATGCCTTATGTTGTGCCAAACAAATTAATTTTCTTTCTTACAATACAACAAACTTTGCAGGACTGCCATCCCAAACACAAAGCTAAAACGTCAGCAGCTATAATTACTTTTTCACAAATTCCTAACATACTTAAACACACTAACACCTACCTACCAAAATGTGATTACTTTAAAAGCCCCAAATTAACGTTGAAAAGCTTACAAACTCCTGAATAAATAATGAATTTTCGTCTGAATGAGGACCCGGGGTTCGGATCTAAACGGATTTCACACTCATTATATTTACGTAGATGAAAGTTTAGTGTCGTCGCACACGGGCCACATGCCACAACCACGAGTAGCTAGAAGCGGCTACAAAAGAAGCTGGAGGTACGACAGCCACTTGTGGCCTGTGGTTGCTACTTTTTTCTTAATCCATACGCACAGTATCATAATGGACTCTGACGAAGAAGGTCCAAATGCGCGAGTGACGGGCCACAAGACGCGAGTTACAGCAATTCGTAGCGTGTGGCGGCCACCGGCGTCAACAGTGTGCGGCGAATTCATGTAAAATGTATGAAACCTACAGGAAATATGTGGCGGCATTTTGTGGTTGTGGCCGGTGGCCCGTGTGCGGGACCCATACGCGCAGTATAATAGTAGACTCAGTTGAAGAAGGTTTAAATGCGCGGGTGGCATGTGACGGCCTCTTCTATCGGCGTTTAGTGGCCGGTTTTGGCTACAAGAAGCGAGCAACAGCGATTTATAGCGTGTGATGGACACCGGCTTCAACATTATGCGGCGAATCCATATAAAATGTATGAAACATGCTGGTAGCGGCGTTTTGTGGTTGTGGCCGATGGTCCTTAGTTTTAATTTTACCTTTGACTCATTTGTTGCTGGTAATTTCGTTCATCTGTCATTCTTGATTCTAGTAACATGTTTTTCTTGGGAATGGAGCGACTTGCACGTTATTTAGGTTAGAATGTATGTTAAATGGTTCATTTGTTTTTATTATGATTTGAGATTAGAAGCAAGCTTGTTTAATCGTTCTTCTGGTATAATACACAAATAATTTTTGCGTTTTATTCATTTTGAAAAGGCTGAAACGCATTTTACTAAAAGAGTTATGAGTACACATTTGGATGGATGGATTGTGTAAGGAGTGATATGAAAGATAGCATGATAAGCAGTGATAGCGTAACGGGCCATCGGACAGAGTGGAAGAAAAAGTCGTGGCACCGATCCCAAATAAAAAGGGACAAGGGCAGAAAGACGATGATACATTTTGGAGAGCAACAGTAGGAGCTAGAGTAATGACGTGATCTAAATAACGTTTTAAGTGGAATACCAAAGGTAGGCACTTGTTGGGCTGCGAAAACGTAGTCATAAAACATCAGCTATTTACCAGTGAAAGTCCCGTACAAATCGGTCCCGCCGTTTCGAAGGTTAGCCGGAACAAATAGACAGATAAGAAATTCAACAATACGTTTACTTTCTTATGAATTTAGTAAAAAAAAACATTTTAACATTACAAACAGGCAACTTAATTTTATTTATATGTAGGTATAGATTGGTAAAATCAACCACCATCCAGCGAAAGTAATATTTTTAGTTCCATGTCATGTACTATCAAATATAATATGAACGGGAAGAGAGATATATATAAATAAATAATATGTCCACTGTCCGTAAAGTTGGTGATTTATTGCCGCAAAAAATCGCTTCAAACAAAGATTACCACAAAAAATTGTAGATGAGCAAAAAATATTGCTTGATCGAGATATTTGCAAGTATATCAAACGACATAACATACAAGACAATTCAATAACAAGTTTTTAAAGAAAATATTATTTCATAGCAAGCTTTAACAGCTCGGTATACCTATATAATTGATACTCGTCAAGACGAATCATACGAGACCAAACTCGATGGGGTTGTATCGTTTAACTACCAAGTTCCTATAGCCACCTTTCGGTATGTCATATTAATTATGCATTGTCATATAACTTACACATGCATGCAAAATTTCAGTTCAATCGGTAACTGGGAAGAGGGTCAAATTTAATTTGAAAGATTTGATTACAGACGAACATCGGGACAGGTGAAACTAAATAAAATCTTGTAAAAATCTATTTGTTTTTAAATATGAGTTCACAAAGAAATTTTTAGCTAACCCAACCCGGCCCTGAAGTCTTATCTAGATGTAATATATTTCACCATCACTGCTTTTAAAACCGTGATGAAAAACCTCAGGAAACCGGCAGATTTCTATTGAAATCTAATCATTTTCTGTAAAGCTAATCCCGTAAAAACCTCTAAAAATGTGCCATTCTGCGTTAACTTTCGCCTTCATAATATACCTAGCTTATTACAGTAATACATTACAAGATGAATCTACACAAAACCCTACATAATCAGATAGCTTTAACCGACTTATAAAAAAGGAAGAGGTTCTCAATTCGGATGTTTGTATGTTTTTTTTTTTATGTTTGTTCGCGCATAACTTCGTCGCTTGCCAACCGATTTAAAAAAAAATTTTTTTTGTTGGAAAGGGTATACTTCCCAAATGGTCCCATAGTCACCAAGTTGGGATATGATGATGGAATCTTGGCGAAATCGAGGGAACTCCTCAAATTCAATTCAATTTTTTAGTGAAGTCGGTTTTTTTTTCATAACAATTTCAGTAATGTAAGGATCGTTGAGCTAACACGCGTATTTTTTGAGATATCGTCAATTTAGTGAACGCGGGGAAGTTTTATCACGACTTAGGATTTCGGACTGACAGTTAAGCACTTCAGCGGCCCAGGTGCTCGATAGATGACTGGCTAATCAAAGATTTAATTATTTTGACATTTTGATTTAAATCACCAGTTAGGGCCACTAACAATCAGACGAAAAGGCCAATCAGTGATACAATATCGAGTTTGAGGAAAAAGAATACACCGTGAACAAGGAAACCAATAAAATGCTGAGTATTTTTGTCGATTCATTAGAAAAACCTTCAGGTACGAGTACCTACCTAAGAAGACATAATATTTTATAAAGATGTATGAGTGTAACAAACAAACTGAAGGAATACTTAGAAGTTAGGTGTATTTTCAGAATTGATATCTTGATATAGATACTTCATTACTGGAGGTATTGATCTTACTTACGTTAACAGCAGAAATAACATGTTTTTCCCTAAACATGAAGCAAGTCACAAATATTTATCGAAATAAATGAAAAAGATACAAAAGGAGGTGGTTACTTTTGAGGCGGGAAGAACATCCAATGATTACTCTTATTATTTATTTATTACTTTATTGCACACCTTAAACAAAAAAATAAGTGTACCTACAATAGGCGCTCTTAGGCACGTTGCACGCAGAACAGATAGTCGATGGGGACGAAAGGTTCTGGAGTGGCGATCTCGTACCGGAAGACGCAGCGTTGGAAGGCCTCCAACAAGGTGGACCGACGACCTGATCAGGGTCGCGGGAATCCGATGGATGCGTGACGCACAGGACCCGTCGTCGTGGCGACGCTTGGTGGAGGCCTATGTCTAGCAGTGGACGTCTTTCGGCTGATATGATGATGATGATGAGGCGCTCTTATTTTACAGGGCAATTTCTACCAGACAACCTTAGGATGGACTGAACGAAAAGAAAAGACTTAGGTTCAGCGAGAGGGTATTACTAAAACCACACTTGTGTCCTATTGCTCCTTGCGTTTTAGGACCTCGGGCTTCCTTTTCAGAAAGTTCCCGCGGGTTTAATAGGTAGGTAAGTAACTTACCTACCTATTAAACCCGGGCCAATATAATGATTGAAACATTCACTGTGTCTCTGAAACGCAAAGAGTAACTGACCAGTTGATTTTAGTGGCTTCGAGCCTCCTAAAAGCATACAAGTAGCATCTTTGCTTCCCATATGTCGCAAAAGTTGCAATAGTTTCCCACCAACCGGGGCTTGTCCTTGCCTAGCATAGCGCGTACAGAGATAATCGTCGGTTGGTACTAAATTCCTTGAAGTGCGTAAGGGGCCGCGATTTTTTTCAGCCCCTCGGACACTTTCCAAAGAACCAGAACTCCACAAAATAATAATAATATTACTACAGAGCTGTTCCATTATATTACTCTACAAGAGGATACATAAAACAGTAATTTACCTATATTGCTAGGTGTAAACTGATTCGTTGACAAGATAAGACAAAAACCATAAACTAATCATCATCAAAACTCCCAACTACATAATTTGCAACTGTCACATGAAACGCATAATCAAAATACCATTTCAAGGAAACTGGAACGCATAATGTGACAAATCACAAAGCATTTTTAATTTTATTTCCAAGACGATAAAATACATTTTTCTATGGCAAGAAAAGCCGTAAAATCTTCTTGTTACTCATCTGGAGTAATGCATAGTTCTCAAACGTGTTATTTGCACTGTTAATGTCATTCTATGGACGTTTATTGAACGTCTGTGAAAGCACTAATATAGTGTTAAATGGTGCTGTTGTTGAGAGGCGTGGTTCAGACTGCGCAAGACGATTTGTGACAAAGACGAAAACGGCTCTGTTGTTTGCATCCTACTAATAAGAACATAAAGCTGGTTTTGTTAAAATTACATTTTATTATAGTTCGCCCATGTTGTCCCACTCCCACTGCTGGGCAAAAGCCTCCCTCCACTCCTTCCAACGATCTCGGTTCCTCACTTCCTCATTCAAATTCTTAAGGAAGCCATCCAGGTCGTTCCGCCATGCGCCATCTCCTTCGTGGTCTGCCTCGGCCTCACGTTGCTGTGTATAATTAGTCCGACGAGCTGGTGAAGGTTGCGGGAAACCGATGGATGCGAGACGCACAGGATCGTTGATTGTAGCGACACTTAGGGGAGGCTTATGACCAACAGTGGACATCTTTCCGCTGAGATGATGATGATTGAAATAGTCTGATCGCTGAAACATCCTCATGTTCTATGAATCTTTACTAGTCCTAACTAATATTATAAAAGCGAAAGTGAGTTTGTTTGTTTATTTGTTTGTTACGTCTTCACGAATGGCAAAACCGATTTTGATGAATTTTGGTACATAGATAGGCAGGTCCCTGGAGACGGACATCTAATTTAAACAGATGGCTGCGACATATTTTTTTAAAGTGAAAAAAGGGGGAGAAAGAGGGACCTTTTCTTTCCTTTTTCTCCCCCTTTTCTCGGAGAGGAAAATAAGGATTTTAATAAACGAGGGCAAGCCGCGGGTAAAAGCTAGTATGGCTATATTCCTGATCGACAATACTCGTATTTCAGAGAGGGCAATCTATTTCAGACCTGAATCACTACGCACGGACAGTAGAGCAACAAGATCGAGATGCATCGCGTGCCTGACGCATCGCCTACCTCAACATGACATTGTTTTTATTTCTATTCCAATCTTATGCTTAGAGGAAAACATTTATGATCTATTTGTCACTCGCATGACTCAACTTACAGTAATAAATAAGATTGTAGTGCAGAGATGGCAAATTTTTGGCAAGAAATATAAAATTCAGAGAATTCGAAATATCAATATACTTACTCGAAAACCCCTTCCAGTTTTAGGCACGCAAATTATTGTTTTCCGCACTAGTGCGAAAAAGTTCGCGAGCTTGCCCGCGCCACAATTGATTGTTTGTATCCAGCTGGGCGCTAAGCGACATCTATGAATAGCGCGTCAACCTCCGGCTATTTTTTCTTTTTAAGTGTATTGAAAAACGTCGTTCAATACACGTGGTTTGTCACTGGACTTGGCCTGCAGTTCGGACGAATTCCGCCTCGTTCGCAATGACAAACTCTCTCCATTCGTTTCAAAATCTACTATTATGAACTGTTGCGTAAAATAAGGTCACATTAATGTGATTGACAAAAACGGGTAAACCAAATACAGGTATTCACTATAAGTCATGGATATGCCAATTTACAAAAACTACATCAAAATAGAATGGCAGTTAACAAGTCTATTACTAAACTGGAAGGCGACCCCAAAGAAAATTCTATGATAATATAATTTTCTTTGAACAGCACGAAGTGAACTTAGTGCAATGTGAAGTGTTACTAACATAGATTTAAGTCTTATTTACTGACGACAACTTGTATTTATTCTATATATATGTTAGTCTGTATCTATGGGCCAAGATGCCTGATAATAAATGATTTATTATTAATAAATATTTGCTTTAAAAACGGTGAGCGTAAAAAGGCTCAACACCCCTGCCCTAGGTACTCAGTTGGTATGTAGCTCTACAAAATTCTTGAACCGAGTAGCTCACCTGCCTCCTACGACACTACTAATAGTAACACATCGTCATACAAGTTCAATGTGGCCAGAAATATAATCTAAGTCGGGAGTGAATAGGTTTCTTCTAGGTAAGCGCGTTCCATCGTCGACCGCATCATCGCTTTCCATCAGGTGAGATAGCGGTCAAGCGCAAACCATCTTCATCATATCAATAATAAAAAAAAGGAAACACAATGTTGGATAACAAAAAAGACGCATGAACCAAGATGCTATGGGTGTGACTAAACTTGACAGAGTGAGAAATGAACACATTCGGGGAAGCTTCAAAGTCGCACCAATCTCCGATAAGATAACTGAGAATCGCCTTCGTTGGTATGGACACGTCCAATGATGTAGTGAAGACCACGTGGTCCAAATCGCACCAAAACAAAAAAGAGGTAGAGGCCGCCCGCCATTGACCTGCCCCCCTAGCCAAGTTACAACCGTTTCGCTAGCGTCGAACGCTTCGAGTTGACGTTGCCGCCAATTCTTTTGTTCTGACTGAGCGACGAGACGACGTCGTTCCCGTACATTTGAAGCTTTCTACTAGCGTGAACTATTGCAGATTAGCAACTTGGCTAGGGGTACTAATGGTCAAATATAGAGAGGGACCTCAAGAAAGCCCAGTTGCAACATTGACAACCCAAGATAGAGTCACTTGGCGCTGGAAAGTGAAGAGACCCGACCCTAAATAATGGGACCAGGGAAGGAAGAAGAAAGATAGTAAAAGGAAAACCCATAAACTACAAACAACACATTATTGAAGCAAACTATCAGTTTCTCGAGGATTTCAGGAGAGAGAGAGTGGTGGCCGAGTGGTAACGGCCTCGACTTACGAGTCACGGGTCAAAACCCAGCCAGGCGCATTACTTTTTGTAATTTATTTCATCACCACTGCTCTCAAAACGGTGACGGAAAACATCGTGAGGAAACTGGCATATCCTGGAGCCAAAAACTCCAAGACATGTGACATCCACCAACCCGCACTGGGCCCGCGTGCTGGATTACGGCCCATTCCCTCTCCTAGAGAGAAAGCCTGAGTCCCAGCAGTGGGAACATTAAAAGGCAGATTCTACTATACTATGTATTACAGCTGTAATATTCCTGTAACGAGCTCACCTGCCTCCCACGCTACTACTAATAGGTATAGTTTACGTCGCCTCACAAGTTTGATATATGTGCAAGAAATATAATCTTCTGATGTTTGACAAAGTAAAACACATTAATTGCCATCCAAGTGACATGTGGCACCATTTTAGCGGACACTCGAGTGTTTTGTGAGCAAGAGGTGCGAGTAAAGGTGACACCCGAGTGCCTAAAATGCTACTTCATTGTAAGTTTACTACCTACAGTAATATAATGAAGAGGTAAAGTATTTTTTTGTTTAAAGGAGGTGTGACGAACAAATAAAGGGCAAATGACGTATACACGTGGACGTTACAGAAGGGGCAGTACTTGCTCAACCGTCAGCGGGTGCGCACGTGTCTACGGCAGCTTGGTGAACCCATTGTGAGTGACTTTTATTTATCTACCTAGCAGCAACCCTGGACACCACAGGAGGTAATCTCTGGAAGTACTGGTCCGATTGCGCTAAAGTTTTTTCACCGTTAGAAAGCTGCTTTATTCCTGCGTGATATATGCTATATTTTATGAAGTTGCGGTCAGAAGGCAGTCTTTAATAGAATTAGATTACATGTTTTAATCTAATTCTTTCTATACTACTACTACTAATACTAGACGAAAAGGTCAGCTATTCTTAAGATTGCGTTACAGCCCGTAAATAAACGATTTTTCTTCATTTGAAAATTGGAGTCTAAAAATGTTTTTTACGACCTATTTGCAAAATAAATATGTAGAGTGATATGATATGTGGAGTGTTGAGGCAAGGCGTTTTGTGTGGGATTTGGGCCGTAGGCTCGGCGAGGCAACGGGTGACTCCCGGTCCAGGTCGTTCTTGGTGCAAAGGATAGCCATCGCTATTCAGCGAGGAAATGCGGCGAGTGTTATGGGCACCTTTCCACCGGGAACGATATGATAATGCCTAAATAAATTTAAAAAATCGAAAGTTACTCTTTTTATTTGTTACCTTTTAACAGCAAAAAAATAGATTTTGATGTATTTTCATAAAAACAAAACAATTGCCTCACACATAGTGTCTCAAATCTCATGAGCTAATTTAATCAAAGAAATATAATAATACCCTTATTACGTAAATAAGTCATAACATCTGTTTCAAAAAACACTTTTTTTTTGCATGTTAAAAAATACTTAGTCAAAAAACCAAGATGATTAATGACAATACTTACATAATAATTTAATATAAATTCACCAACACGACAGAGACCGATCGCCAAACACTTACATAATTTGAATAACCAAACAAAAAATCCTACCATTACTTATGTACCTAGTAGTAAAAAAAAAACTATCATTAGACTAAGTACCAGAAAAAGCATCGATAACATTGTAACACAAAATAGATAAGTACAAAAGTCAATCTCATGTATGTACTTTACTTTTCATACCTACGCTCAAGCTAGCAAGCATTATATGTAACATATAATATGATTTAAAAGAATGTCCATGGAGTTCCTTGCACGTTTTTCTCCTTAGAGACCTACGCTTTGGAACGAACAATTTGGCTTCACTTTTCTTGAACTGACCGACATGTGACTATTCAAAAGTGCCTGAAAATAGTCTATTTGAAATAAATGCTTTTGTATTTGCTCGGCGCCGAATTTATAAAATCGTACACTCAACAGTTATAACTTTTTTTGCTCCATTATTCCACAAAAAAATCTCAGACCAGTATCCCAAGCGGATGCATACGCGTTCGCAATGATCTGAATTGAGCCGAGATATCGTGTCCGTGAGCGGTGTCTATGTGTGCGTTGCTCGAGCGCACTTTGTATGTAGATTGACTTCTGTACATATCTATTTTGTGGTCGTAACGACCTCAAACAAAATCGCAACAGCAGTTCATTGACCAATCAAAAATAAAAACTGCACTAAAATATCACATCACTGTAATCTCTTTGATAAAAAAGCAAATAAATTCTTTCATAAAATGCATCGAGCAAAAAACGTCCTTTCGACGTGTCATCGCGTTCCCGAGTAACCGAAGGTCATGACATACAGAACGTTAAAAACATTACATATAGTAATAAACATTGCGATTATACGCAATGTGTGGGCGACTATAAAGTCGTTTTAATAAACGCAACTGATTGGGATAGTATGGAGTCTTAAGGATTGCTGTGCAGCGTGCGACAATGCGATTATTTTTGGGAACAATATGCGATTTTTATAATTGTCTTATTTGGTTTGTCTATACATATAATGTAACTGTAGAAAGATTTTTAGTGGTGCGCGCATTAATTATTTTTCATATATTAAAATT
Source organism: Mythimna lalbum (assembly GCA_949319445.1). Taxonomy (NCBI): domain Eukaryota; kingdom Metazoa; phylum Arthropoda; class Insecta; order Lepidoptera; family Noctuidae; genus Mythimna; species Mythimna lalbum. The sequence continues at coordinate 2,987,452 of OX439370.1, read as the reverse complement.
GTGTGTAACTTGATATATTACTTAGGCTTAGTTTCATAGCAATCGGTGGTCTATATCGAAAGATGTACTTTGTACACATTAATAGACTATTAGGCGGTACGAAGTTCACCGAGTCAGCTAGTAATAACTAAAATGTAATAATAACTGTCTAGGTGCCACCACTAATTATTAATTTGGCACAAAAATAACATGAATAGTCAAAACACAGCACGAAATTCAAACGCCTATGACGCCAAAAACAATTAAAAACGAGCAGTCATTGTAGAATCCAATTTTACGCAACCCAAAAATACCTGACATAACTAAAACTCCATCATTACGTAGTTCAGTAACCTCACAATAGTGACAGCAATCACGAGACTCCTGTCAAAATTCCATCATGCAGAAAAAAAAGCCGGCGGAAAATCGTACCGTTCGTGCCAGATCTTACGTTGAAAAATGGTTGTTGGCTGCAAGCCAAATGCCTGATATTGTGCATACGGTATAGCACTGTTGATTCATAAGGAGGGCTATTTCATGTTTTTAAACACGTCACGGTATTGGGAATCACGAGGTTTTCAATACCGTGCTTCGTGCGTGTTATGGCCGATATTACGTCACATCAAACATATAGGGAATTTGGTAAATAAAGTCTTATGATTGATTGGTATTTTCGCTGAAGAATGGCTGCTGTGATGTTCGTGTTCGATAGAGTTTTTAATGTGAATGAACATGGCTTTGATCTGGTTGTGATGTCTGTCGTTAAATAAGAATGGTTGTGAGGTATTTGAGGGATTGAGTCACAGAAAATGCGCGGGCGATGAGCGGCTACAATCGCGCAAGCGAAGATCTTAAACTAGTTTGAACCATGCTATGGCAACAGACTAGGCAAGGATACTACGGCTATGGCAACCGCCGTTTCCCACACCGCACTGCCAGTCTAGCTAAGCAAAATGCGCGCATAACCGTGACCGCACCGCGCTGCCAGTGTGGCTGAGCATTTAGGCCTACTGTCCATGGACGCGTAGCTTCATAGTTCATAGCCTTCATTCGTCATTGTAGTCTTGGTGTACGCCTGCTCACAGCTTACATACAAAACTATGAAGTTCTGTCGCAGAAACGGCAATGTCGTGCCGTCGTGTCGTTGCAGCTTCGTCGATAAATACGCGTCTATGAAGCTACGCACCAGTGGACAGTAGGCCTTAGTCAGCGAACACATTGGCAGTGTGGGTCCGAGAACGCGCGCGGTTTGCTTGACCAGACTGGCAGTGCGGTGCGGGGAACGAAAGCTTGAAAGACGAAATAAAACAAACTTGAGTGATTTTATGAAGCCAAACTCATAAAAGTTTGTCATCGAATTATTTACATTTGGGCAGACAGAAAACCGGATTAAGATATAAATAATAAACTTCACGTGAATAAGCAGGTGCACATGATGAATTTGTTATTTCTTTGAGTTATTTGTTTTTATTTCAATACTAGCTTTTGCCAGCGTCTTCGCCCGGAAATTTGGTCTCCATACAAACTTTGGATCCCCCTTTTTACCCCCTTAGGTGTAGTTTCGTAAAATCTTAGCGAATATCTACACCCTATAAGGAACTTACATGTCAAATTTTAAGTTTGTGGGTGTCATAGTTTCCGAGATTTTGTGATTAATCAGTGAGTGGTATTTCGCTTTTATTTATATTAGATTATATTTAGCGTAAAAACCGTACGCAGACTGACAATTAAAAAGATGAGATGATGAGCTTATGATACATTGATAAAGGACTGCTCTAAAAATCGCCGTCGACACGAAAATTGACTATTTATTTTTTACTTCTTTGAGATGGGAAATTATCCAAGGACTTCTCCCGCTCTAGGGTAGAACGAGAGGTCGTGGTAGACTTTTACTGACTAAACCCCACCTAAGGAACATAGGTGGGCTTCGCAGATCATATTTTAATCTGCATACAACTAAAAAACTTAAGAAAAATTTGAATTTCACGATTTTCACGAGCTATCCTGGTCCTTCCACCTTCAGAACGGTTCCTAGCTACTAAATCAAGGTATATCGACGTCCAAACAATGCTAACCACCTATAGATTCCACCTGTTGAGCACTTGTAAACCTTGGCCCATTCCATTGATGTCGGCCGGCCAGGCTATTCTTAGGGAATGGCGTAAGCTGGATTCCTGGTGGCGCCAATGCCTGTTTCAAGTGACATGAACGGAAATAAATACCATTTCTGTTTTGGAAATATTGGTTTGAAGTGGTGATTAAGATTGGTAGTTTATTTGGGTATGAAGAGGTTATGAATGATTGTGTGGTAGATGATAACTACTGCAATAATCTATATCTACACTAACATAACAAGCTTTTCATGAAAATCATTTTTTCATAGCAAGCTTTTTTTAGACATAATATTTTATAAAGACGTATGAGTGGAACAAACAAACAAAAGGAATACTTAGAAGTTAGATGTATTTTCGGAATTGATATCTTGATATAGATACTTCATTACATTTTCTGTGGAATAGAAGATCTATTCTTACGTTAAAAGTAGAAATAACATGTTTTTCCCTAAAGGTGAAGCAAGAGACAAATATTTATCTAAACAAATAAACAAGCTTTTATTGAAAATATTTTTTTAATAGCAAGCTTTTATAGGTATACCTATATAATTAATATTCATCAAGACGAATCATACGAGCCCAAACTCGATGGGGTTGTGTCGTTTAACTACCAAGTTTCTATAGCCACCGACCGATTCCATCATCAAATCAGCTCCAAATCATAATAATATTGCATTGTCATCTGATTTACACACGCATGCAAAATTTCAGCTCAATCGGTAACCGGGAAGTGGGTCAAATTTAATTTACATGATTTGATTAAAGACAAACATCGGGACAGGTGAAACTAAATAAAAGCTTGTAAAAATAAAACTGTTTCCAGATAAATAAAAATATTTTTTTTTTTCATTTCTATTTCCCGTACAAAATTTCTAGACAAATAAACAGCTTAAAGGAATCATCTGAACCCCGAAGCAAATTAAAATTACTAGAATCATTAGCAGTACTAAGAACGTACAAGTATCTGCCAGAAGTTTCACCACATCATAATACCTTCTAATTGGTAGCCTACAGTCTTAAGCACCACCATCTTAGCAGATAATACCTTTCGGGAAAATGAATTCTTAATAGACAAGAAGATATTAGAATCTTTTGAAATTGAAAATGTGAAATTCAGCGAGGTTACTGGTAATTTGAACAGTGGTAACGGCACAAAATATATTGGTAGTAACGGTTTCGACTTACGAGTTAGGTCAAACCAAACCAGGCCCATTACTTTGTGTAATTTATTTCATCACCACTGCTCTCATGGTAAAAGAAAACATCGTGAGGAAACCGGTATGTCCTAGAGCCAACTGGCATGTCCCAAAACCAAAAATTCGAAGACATGTGACATCCACCAATCCGCAATGAGCCCGAGGGGTGGATTATGGCCACTGTCCTAGAGAGGAGGCCGGAGTCCTAACAGTTGGTATGCTTACTGCTAATTTTATATCTCCTTGCGATGTCTGAAGGTGGTTGGGATAATTTGAACGCTATTCTGTCCGACATAGCTCGAAGAATAAGTGGTAAGCAGTAATGTAGCAGTGGGCAGGGCACATTGCTGCGTGTACTGTTGTACACATTGCTGTGTACAAGGTTGACAAATGCGCTGGTGAGGATCGCGAGAGTCCAATGGATGCGAAATGCACAGAACCGCTCGTTGTAGCGACGTCCATCAGAGCCCATCTTTCACCCGAAAAAGTCTATCAAGAAGTCATCAACATAGGCAAAGTCTTTCATCATCACCAATTCAGCGGAAAGACGTCCACTGTTCGACGTAGACTACCTCCAAGTATCGCCATAACGACCGTTCGAAGTCTAGGGCACAGAAATACCCATTAAATTATACTCAAATTTACCTACTACGCAAGAACATGTATCTTAGATATTAGAACGTAAGATAAACACGCTACATATTTACGATTAAACGCAGATAAATACACGCCTAACAAGACAAAGGATTACATAGATACAATTGTAAACGCCCACTCACGGTGTTAGGCGCAGCGAACAGTTTGGCGTGATTAAGAGCCGGTTGTCACAAAGTATTTTGGGTTTCGTGTCGACTTCGCGGCCATATAACAGTGATTTTATAAAAAGAAAACATTGTAACTTTTCGAGATTTTTGTTTTTGCCAGTCACTTTTAAAATACAAGCTTTATTATTTAATGTAACTTTCAAATATTCCCGTGAAGTTATCTCGTAGATATACACGTTTGGAAACTAAGTTCTAATTTCATGTTGATATGATATCATATTTTTATTTTTACCAAGAAGTCGGCTATTATGGTAAATTTTAATAAAATATTTTTTCAAGGTTTTCGTTTTTTGTAATGGATAGGCTTACATTTGACTATTATTTCACGCGATGGTAAGCGATATTGTTCTCTTTTATATACGCGGATTTCCAGAGGTTCAAAAGAGTTCAAAATTAGTAAAACCTGGCCTTAAGTGTGTATTAGTATACAGATATGATTTTGACGCCATACGTATATTTTTAGTCTGGGTGGCCAAAGAAATAGATAGTTTGTGTAAAAAGTGACAAGAAAGAAAATGAAGTTAGTGATAGCATGACAGGTGACAGGATAGAATGGAAGAAAAACCATGTTACAAGGGCAGAAAAATGATGTCGTATATTCTTGGTCTGGTCTGGTTTGAATTTCTTTTTAAGTGATCAGGCAGAAATGACCGCGATGGTACAACTCAGGCGTCGTCGCTATAATGTAGTTTCCGCTTGAATCTACGTGCATCCTAAGATCCGTCGATATCGAAACGCTAAATAAAGCGTAGCGCAAATAAGTACAGCAGAACGCTATCGATACGCTTCACGAGTTGTTTCGACAGCCACTGGTTATATTTACGTTAACTCTCCGTGAAGATAACAGGCCTGCAAGTGATGAGAGCAGCTTGATAAAAGCAAGTGTTAACGGTACTACAGGTAGTTTCGCAGTTCACTGTTAGATGATGGATGTGGGGAAGTCTGATAATAGTAATAATATAATAATACTAGCTGACCCAGCAAACGTTGTTTTGCCTTATAAATTTTATTTTTGCTATAAAAAAATAAGGGTTGGTGATAAAAAAGTATAAATTTAGGTTTGTATTTATTTTTAATGCCACATTATAAAAAACAAAAAATTTCATCCAAAAATAAAAATAAAAAATTTAAGGATGAACAACCCTTATCACTTAGGGGTATGGAAAATAGTTAGTAGCCGATTTTCAGACCTACTTACTGAATACACATATAAAATTTGGTAAAATCGGTAAAGCCGTTCCGTAGGAGTACGGTAACTAACATTGTGACATGGAAATTTTATATATTAGATTCCACAACTATCACACAACGCCGTCTAGTCCCAAGCTAAGCAGAGCTTGTGTTATGGGTACCAGACAATACGATAAACATACTTATCTATATATTTCTAAATACATACATATTATAGATAAACTACACCCAGACACAGAACAAATGATCATGCTCATCACATAAACATTTGTGCTGGGTGGGAGTCGAACCCACGACCTCTGGCATAGCAGTCAGGGCCACTAACCACTAGACCAACAGGCCAGTCAACGTATTGATGTGGGGAATAGGGAATGCAAATCTCGCGAGATAGAGGCTCAAACGAGATCTCGCGAGATTATGAATACAATATCGCGAGATCTCGCCAATTTCGAGATCTCGCGAGATTGGTGGTTTTGTGTTTTTTTGCATATAATCACAATATTTGAATAAATTAGGAAAAAACAATAAAAGTTATAAGTATTATAAGATAACCATAGGCGCGGGCTTGCGGACGGCGAGCCTTGGGTAGTTGGCTGTCCGACCGTCCGGTAACTGTCCGGACCGAGCCCAAGTCGTCGATAGCGCGCACTGGGTCGAAGCCTACTGGGGCCAGGGTTAGTTCCGAAACGTAGCTCAGCCCCGGTATGAAAGGCACGAAGGCAGTAATAGTCTGACACCATCTCCAGTTCCGCCCAAGGGCCGGACATGTCATTTGTATAATTTTTACCCACCAAAAAAAAAAAGTATTATAAGATAAACATTCATTTTCACGAATTTTTTCAATATATTTTCTTGCAATAAACATTGTTTGACGACATCTGTCTGTAATATTTTAACGTTCGGGTCAATCCGCGCTTTGAATAAGACGTTTTTATGCTCAAGTACAATCTCGTTAATCTCGCGAGATCTCGCCCGTTTTTCGTCCGAGATCAATCTCGCAAAAAAAAGCTGAAATCTCGCGAGATCGAGATTGCATTCCCTAGTGGGGAAGTCGGATCTGATCTCCTTTCGCAGGTCTGCTGGAAGAAATTTCTTTAGAAAAAAGCAGTACCTTTGTACTAATGTCTCTTAAGTATTATTTTTTTCTGATATTTTTGTGTGTACATATATAGTAAAATAAATGAATAAAAAAGAAAGCCAGTCCGCGGAAGTCTTTGCAGTAGGCTCGTTGTTGATTTCGTTTCTGCTATGCTAAAGTCGACATCGCTCTACAAATTTTTCTTTAGGGTAGGTCGATATGCTGGTAGAAAGATGCAGTGTTAAAAGATCTCAAACAAGTTGGACCGATGATCTGGTGAAGGTCGCAGTTATCCGATAAACGCGAGACGCACAGGATCGTTACTTATGGCGACGCTTGGGAGAGGTCTACTCACAACAGTGGAAGTCTTTCGGCTGAAATCATAATGATGAGGCCTAAGCCTTGAGAGAAGCTTGCTTTAAGCTTTGAGAGCAGTGGTGGCCGAGTGGTAATGGCCCCGACTTACGACTTGTAGGTCGCGGGTTCGAACCCAGCCAGGCGCATTACTTTGTGTAATTTATTTCATCACCACTGCTCTCAAAACGGTGAAGGAAAACATCATGAGAAACCGGCATGTGCTAGAACCAAAATTTCGAAGATATGTGACATTCACCAACCCGCACTGGGCCCGCGTGGTGGATTACTAGAGAGGAGGCCTGAGTGCCAGCAGTGGGAACATTAAAAAGGCTGATGATGAAGTCTAATAATTTAAATCTCAATGAGGAAAATAACGTTCAAGGCTACACCTTTAGGATAATTCCAAGAGTTTTTATATGAAATATTAGCTCAGCTTCATAAGAATAACTCACTTCAGAGTGAGCGATCGGCATTCACCGTGCAATACCATCATAAATATTTACAGTTCAGTCACCTTTCGCCTTCAGAATTATATTTTTCTTATTGTAAGACTAACAACAGGAAGAGAACCATAAATTTGTTGTATTTTCTTTCAATATAAGACATAAAATATTGCAACCAAAACATACAAATCATAAAATAAAACTAGAGCTACATTATCTCTTGTAAAATAGAAATTACACACATTCTTTATTCTGCATAACTGTATGTTTACGAAACGATCAAATGCAAGCGAAAAAGCAATTCATCTTCCACACAACGAGGGTATTTCAAAAAAAGAGAGCTAAAATTGTGACGCGCCTGCGAGTAAGTTTAAAAAATTTAATTCATCAATGAGAATGTTTATTTTGGCTCGGGCAACCGACCTTGACGGACGCATCTAACGCTCTCCATTCATAAGATCTGTGTTGTATCTATCAGTGAATGCATGTATTATTAATACTAGCTTCTGCACGCGGGTTTAGACACGTGGAATTTGGGAAACTACGTCATTCCGAAATAACTGTTTCATGATGAAGTTTGGCTATAAATACGACTGGACTTAGGAATATTACTCTTAAGTTAGTTAGCATTTATAATCAATCAATCAATCAAAACGTTTATTTGCATAATACAGGTATGTATAAAAAGTTGTTACATATAGGTATAATAGGTATATCTTTAAAACATTATCACATATCATCGTCATCTCCCTGCCCTTGTCCTGTGTCATTTGGAGTCGGCGCAACACGTTTTTTCTTCCATTCTATCCTGTCACCCGTCATGCTATCTCTCTTTTCTTTCATATCACTCTTCACACAATCCATCCATCTTTTCTTTGGTCTTCCTCTACCTAATCTTAAGAACAAAATTCTAAAAAAAAACAGGGCGTCCCAAAGGAGTTTTCTATATTCAAGTACTTATAAAATACTAGCTTTTACCCGCGGCTTCGCTCACGTTAAAATCCTCCATTTTAGAGAAGTTGGGGATTAAAAAGAGACAAAAAGTAGCCTGTCACTCTCAATCCCTTCAACTATCGCCACTTAAAAAATCACGTCAATTCGTCGTTCCGTTTTACCGTGAAAGACGGAAAAACAGACACACACACTTTCCTATTTATAATTTTAGTATGGATACAGGAAAACATTCTACCTGAAGAAAATTCTAGCACCATTGCGTCATTACATATTTTCAATACACTTCAAGTCCATAGTTTTGTAAATTCAAATGATGATGTAAATTGTAAACATACGTCGGAATGCCTAAGTACCTGATGTTTGGTCGACAGAATATAATGGAGTGTTTGTATTTTAATTTTAAACTTCTGTTATGACTGCGGCATTGTCTTTACGCGGAATTTTGTGTCGCATTTAGTCTTCAAGAGAATTTTCAATTCGCACCAGGTTATGGAAGGATGGGCGGAAAGGGAAAGGGAGGCCAAAGAAAAGCTGGATGGATTGTGTGAAGAGTGATATAAAAGAAAAGGAAGTTAGTGATAGCATGACGGGTGACAGGGTAGAATGGAAGAAATGGCAGGAAGATGATGACCAGGTTATGGAAGGAATGTTATAAAGATTAAGGTGGACTACACTGCGCACACGTGTGCTATACATTTTATATGGAGACTGGACTTGTAGAGCTGCACTTAATCCACGCCACGCGACGTACCACGTACAAATCAGGCGTGTTACACGTGTGCGTAGGTCTAATGTAGCTTTAGAGTGCTCTTATTGATGTGACGCGTGCAAACGATAAAGAGTGATGGAGCTATAGACCCTATATAGCACCATCCCTTGAACATTTCGGTGTTGGTCGTCAAATGGATCGCATTAATAGCTCGTAGCTCTGTTCTGTTAAAAATTTACGTTGCATTTCTTTAGTTTGTACTTTCCAGTCATGTTTAATGAAATAAATGAGCACTTCCCGGTATAATCAGATAATGTTTTCACTTAGGGCCCTCGCCCACGGCGACTTTTTGTAGCGATGCTGTAGCGCGTTGGCATTTTTTCTATAGCGCTTGCAAATGCGACTAACGCGCGTTAGTAGTGATGCTGTCGCGTACTTACATGCAACACGCGACAGCATCCCTATAAAAAGTCGTCGTGGGCGAGGGGCCTTTACCATCATCATCATTTCAGCCGAAAGACGCCACAATGAACGGTCCTGTGCGGCTCGCATCCATCGGGTTCCCGCAACCCTTACCAGGTCATCAGTCGTCCATCGAGGGGCCTTAGTCCCCGAAAAAGCGCCTTTAAAACATCCATTAAAACTATTCTAAATTTAGGTGTGAACAATATGCTTTTAAACGGCTACACAGCATCCTAAATCCGTCCATGTAACATTAGCTACCTGTATATCCAAATCCGACCCAATTCCTTTCTAAACTCCTGTTATAACTGCCCCGAATACCGGCACAAAAGATTGATAACATATTCTGGCACGGACTAAAATAGTTCAGTCATAGTAACACTCAGTGTCTAGACTAAAACCTGCCAAAGTTGGTCGAAACTATTCTTGTTGGCACTTCGCTTTATTGCAATCGTGGACTGTCTAAAATGGAAGTTATTTTTAAATAATTCGTTCTAGAATTCTGTTTGAAATGTTCAGGCACAAAATAGATAGGTACAGAAGACCAAATCGTGTATGTATACGCTCGGTGGACGCACACTAATGAGCGTTTGAGCCGGAATTGTTCGACGAGTGGGCCGAGACGCTACCGAGATATGGTGTCCGTGAGCGGTGTCTATGTGTGCGTTGCGCGAGCGCGCTTTGTATGTAGATTAACTTCTGTACTTATATCGATACTGGAAATATGAAATAACGTAAGGAACAATTACCTAAAACTGAAAAATGTACCATACGATGATTGATGTAAGAGTATTTTACGCAAAACGTAAAAGTGTCCCTTACCTTAATTCATACTTCTGGTATCGATATATTTTGTGCTATCAGTCATTTCTTTTTCTTTCTGATCATAACTCAAACAAAATCACATCTCTTCTTCGGCCATGTTTGAAATATTGTTTTACCAAGAAAATTATTGTACTCTTATACCTAATGCTAAGCTAATGAGAGCATATAATAGGCAGATAATAAGAAACTTCCCGGCACTTTGCTCTAAGATAACATAGTGAAATCAATATGCCTGATCTCCCAGGTACACATATAACTAGATAAATAGCAGTATAAAAGATAGCGTGGGAAAATTTCTAAGAAAATCTAAGTTCAAGATTTAATATCCGTATTATATGATTTCCTAGACTCGTGTATGTAATACCTGCATTAATAACTTCCTTCCTCAGTGTCTATTATAGGAAGATTATTGTGTGTTTTATCTAATAATAATAAAAATATTCTACAACTATGACACAACGCCGTGCAGTCCCAAGCTAAGCAGAGCTTGTGTTATGAGTCCTAGATAACTGATAAACTTACTTATATATTTTTAAATTCATACATTTTTTTTATACTTATTTTTTTATTGTTTTTATCAATTTTTATATTTACTAAGGTAAAAGTATAAAAGCGTTTTATGTTAGTCTAAAGTTTGCACCTTTTCGGGCAAATAAAAAGTTTTTCTTTCTGATGATCATGCTTATCACACAAACACAAAGGAACACCATATCCTAGAATAACACATAGGATAGGATACTTTTCTTCCCGCGATTATGCTTCCCTGGGTCATTTTTCTTCTGGTCGAATTAATTTCAATAATTCGTACTGGAAGACGCAGCATCGCAAGGGCTCCCACAAGATGGATCGATTGTGACGGTTACGGGAACCCGATGGATGCTGGACGCACAGGATCGATTATTGTGGCGACACTCTGACTTGACTTGGGGCCTACGTCCAACAGTGGATGTGTGTCGGCTAAAATGTTGATGATGATGATTCATAACAATAAACATTGACATAATTTCAAAACAATATTAATTAGAACTATCAAATATGCAAAAACAATTTATAGAATTTTAATTTGATTAAAATAATGTAAAACTATTGAGATTGATTAAACATAATGTTTTAAATATATTATATAATGTATAATATTACATAATGTTTTTAATA